>OY720628.1:20710318-21932603 GCA_963170105.1 Cantharis lateralis
TTACAAGTTCAGATCTACTAATTATTACTTACAATCATAATTTGAAGTTATGAATTTTAAGTTCCGTATTTGACAATTACAAGTTCAGATCTTCAAGTTATAATTTGAAATAATAATTAGTATTTAACAAATCTAAGTTCTGTAATTGACTATTACAAGTTCAGTTCTTCAAGTTATAATTTGCAATTATAATTATAAGCTATCAATTCTAAGTTCTGTATTTGACAATTACAAGTTCAGATCTTCAAGTTATAATTTGCACTAATAATTTGAATTTAACAATTTGAAGTTCTGTATTGGACTATTACAAGTTCATATCTTCAAATTATTATTTACAATCTTAGTTTGAAATTAACAATTTGAAGTTCTGTATTTACCTATTACAAGTTCAGATCTTCTAGTTATAATTTGCAATTATAATTTGTATTTAACAATTCGAAGTTCTGTATTCGACTATTGCAAGTGCAGATCTTGAAATTATTAATTACAATCTTAGTTTGAAATTAACAATTCGAAGTTCTGTTTTTACCTATTACAAATTCAGATCTTCAAGTTATAATTTGCAATTATAATTATAAGCTATCAATTTTAAGTTCAGTATTTGACTATTACAAGTTCAGATCTTCAAGTTATAATTTGCAATCATGATTTGAATTTTACAATTCTAAGTTCTGTATTTAACTATTACAAGTTCAGATCTTCAAGTTATAATTAGCAATCATAATTTGAAGTTATGAATTCTAAGTGCTGTATTTGACAATTACAAGTTCAGATCTTCAAGTTATAATTTGCACTAATAATTTGTATTTAACAATTCGGAGTTCTGTATTTGACTATTACAAGTTTAGGTCTTACAATTATTAATTACAATCATAGTTTGAAATTAACAATTTGAAGTTCTGTAATTCACTATTACAAGTTCAGATCTTCAAGTTATAATTTGCAATTATAATTATAAGCTATCAGTTCTAAGTTCTGTATTTGACAATTACAAGTTCACATCTTCAAGTTATAATTTGCACTAATAATTTGTATTTAACAATTCGAAGTTCTGTATTTGACTATTACAAGTTCAGATCTTCTACTTATTATTTACAATCATAATTTGAAGTTATGAATTCTAAGTTCTGTATTTGACAATTACAAGTTCAGATCTTCAAGTTATAATTTGCACTAATAATTTGTATTTAACAATTCGAAGTTCTGTATTTGACTATTACAAGTTCAGATCTACTAATTATTATTTACAATCATAATTTGAAGTTATGAATTCTAAGTTCTGTATTTGACAATTACAAGTTCAGATCTTCAAGTTATAATTTGCAATCTTAGTTTGAAATTAACAATTCGAAGTTCTGTATTTACCTATTACAAGTTCATATCTTCTAGTTATAATTTGCAATTATACTTATAAGCTATCAATTTTAAGTTCTGTATTTGACAATTACAAGTTCAGATCTTCAAGTTATAATTTGAAATAATAATTAGTATTTAACAAATCTAAGTTCTGTAATTGACTATTACAAGTTCAGTTCTTCAAGTTATAATTTGCAATTATAATTATAAGCTATCAATTCTAAGTTCTGTATTTGACAATTACAAGTTCAGATCTTCAAGTTATAATTTGCACTAATAATTTGAATTTAACAATTTGAAGTTCTGAATTTGACTATTACAAGTTCAGATCTTCAAATTATTAATTACAATCTTAGTTGGAAATTAACAATTAGAAGTTCTGTATTTACCTATTACAAGTTCAGATCTTCAACTTATAATTTGCAATTATAATTATAAGCTATCAATTTTAAGTTCTGTATTTGACAATTACAAGTTCAGATTTTCAAGTTATAATCTGCACTAATAATTTGTATTTAACAATTCGAAGTTCTGTATTTACCTATTACAAATTCAGATCTTCAAGTTATAATTTGCAATTATAATTATAAGCTATCAATTTTAAGTTCAGTATTTGACTATTACAAGTTCAGATCTTCAAGTTATAATTTGCAATCATGATTTGAATTTTACAATTCTAAGTTCTGTATTTGACTATTACAAGTTCAGATCTTCAAGTTGTAATTAGCAATCATAATTTGAAGTTATGAATTCTAAGTGCTGTATTTGACAATTACAAGTTCAGATCTTCAAGTTATAATTTGCACTAATAATTTGTATTTAACAATTCGGAGTTCTGTATTTGACTATTACAAGTTTAGATCTTACAATTATTAATTACAATCTTAGTTTGAAATTAACAATTAGAAGTTCTGTAATTCACTATTACAAGTTCAGATCTTCAAGTTATAATTTGCAATTATAATTATAAGCTATCAATTCTAAGTTCCGTATTTGACAATTACAAGTTCAGATCTTCAAGTTATAATTTGCACTAATAATTTGTATTTAACAATTCGAAGTTCTGTATTTGACTATTACAAGTTCAGATCTTCTACTTATTATTTACAATCATAATTTGAAGTTATGAATTCTAAGTACTGTATTTGACAATTACAAGTTCAGATCTTCAAGTTATAATTTGCACTAATAATTTGTATTTAACAATTCGAAGTTCTGTATTTGACTATTACAAGTTCAGATCTTCAAGTTATAATTTGCAATCATAATTTGAATTTACAAATTCTAAGTTCTGAATTTGACTATTACAAGTTCAGATCTTCAAGTTATAATTAGCAATCATAATTTGAAGTTATGAATTCTAAGTTCTGTATTTGACAATTACAAGTTCAGATCTTCAAGTTATAATTTGCACTAATAATTTGTATTTAACAATTCGTAGTTCTGTATTTGACTATTACAAGTTCAGATCTTCAAATTATTAATTACAATCTTAGTTTGAAATTAACAATTCGAAGTTCAGTATTTACCTATTACAAGTTCATATCTTCTAGTTATAATTTGCAATTATACTTATAAGCTATCAATTTTAAGTTCTGTATTTGACAATTACAAGTTCAGATCTTCAAGTTATAATTTGCACTAATAATTTGAATTTAACAATTTGAAGTTCTGTATTTGACTATTACAAGTTCATATCTTCAAATTATTATTTACAATCTTAGTTTGAAATTAACAATTTGAAGTTCTGTATTTACCTATTACAAGTTCAGATCTTCTAGTTATAATTTGCAATTATAATTTGTATTTAACAATTCGAAGTTCTGTATTCGACTATTGCAAGTGCAGATCTTCAAATTATTAATTACAATCTTAGTTTGAAATTAACAATTCGAAGTTCTGTTTTTACCTATTACAAATTCAGATCTTCAACTTATAATTTGCAATTATAATTATAAGCTATCAATTTTAAGTTCAGTATTTGACTATTACAAGTTCAGATCTTCAAGTTATAATTTGCAATCATGATTGAATTTTACAATTCTAAGTTCTGTATTTGACTATTACAAGTTCAGATCTTCAAGTTATAATTAGCAATCATAATTTGAAGTTATGAATTCTAAGTGCTGTATTTGACAATTACAAGTTCAGATCTTCAAGTTATAATTTGCACTAATAATTTGTATTTAACAATTCGGAGTTCTGTATTTGACTATTACAAGTTTAGATCTTACAATTATTAATTACAATCTTAGTTTAAAATTAACAATTAGAAGTTCTGTAATTCAGTATTACAAGTTCAGATCTTCAAGTTATAATTTGCAATTATAATAATAAGCTTCCAATTCTAAGTTCTGTATTTGACAATTACAAGTTCAGATCTTCAAGTTATAATTTGCACTAATAATTTGTATTTAACAATTCGAAGTTCTGTATTTGACTATTACAAGTTCAGATCTTTTACTTATTATTTACAATCATAATTTGAAGTTATGAATTCTAAGTTCTGTATTTGACAATTACAAGTTCAGATCTTCAAGTTATAATTTGCACTAATAATTTGGATTTAACAATTCGAAGTTCTGTATTTGACTATTACAAGTTCAGATCTACTAATTATTATTTACAATCATAATTTGAAGTTATGAATTCTAAGTTCTGTATTTGACAATTACAAGTTCAGATCTTCAAGTTATAATTTGCAATCTTAGTTTGAAATTAACAATTCGAAGTTCTGTATTTACCTATTACAAGTTCATATCTTCTAGTTATAATTTGCAATTATACTTATAAGCTATCAATTTTAAGTTCTGTATTTGACAATTACAAGTTCAGATCTTCAAGTTATAATTTGAAATAATAATTAGTATTTAACAAATCTAAGTTCTGTAATTGACTATTACAAGTTCAGTTCTTCAAGTTATAATTTGCAATTATAATTATAAGCTATCAATTCTAAGTTCTGTATTTGACAATTACAAGTTCAGATCTTCAAGTTATAATTTGCACTAATAATTTGAATTTAACAATTTGAAGTTCTGAATTTGACTATTACAAGTTCAGATCTTCAAATTATTAATTACAATCTTAGTTGGAAATTAACAATTAGAAGTTCTGTATTTACCTATTACAAGTTCAGATCTTCAACTTATAATTTGCAATTATAATTATAAGCTATCAATTTTAAGTTCTGTATTTGACAATTACAAGTTCAGATTTTCAAGTTATAATCTGCACTAATAATTTGTATTTAACAATTCGAAGTTCTGTATTTACCTATTACAAATTCAGATCTTCAAGTTATAATTTGCAATTATAATTATAAGCTATCAATTTTAAGTTCAGTATTTGACTATTACAAGTTCAGATCTTCAAGTTATAATTTGCAATCATGATTTGAATTTTACAATTCTAAGTTCTGTATTTGACTATTACAAGTTCAGATCTTCAAGTTGTAATTAGCAATCATAATTTGAAGTTATGAATTCTAAGTGCTGTATTTGACAATTACAAGTTCAGATCTTCAAGTTATAATTTGCACTAATAATTTGTATTTAACAATTCGGAGTTCTGTATTTGACTATTACAAGTTTAGATCTTACAATTATTAATTACAATCTTAGTTTGAAATTAACAATTAGAAGTTCTGTAATTCACTATTACAAGTTCAGATCTTCAAGTTATAATTTGCAATTATAATTATAAGCTATCAATTCTAAGTTCCGTATTTGACAATTACAAGTTCATATCTTCAAGTTATAATTTGCACTAATAATTTGTATTTAACAATTCGAAGTTCTGTATTTGACTATTACAAGTTCAGATCTTCTACTTATTATTTACAATCATAATTTGAAGTTATGAATTCTAAGTTCTGTATTTGACAATTACAAGTTCAGATCTTCAAGTTATAATTTGCACTAATAATTTGTATTTAACAATTCGAAGTTCTGTATTTGACTATTACAAGTTCAGATCTACTAATTATTACTTACAATCATAATTTGAAGTTATGAATTTTAAGTTCTGTATTTGACAATTACAAGTTCAGATCTTCAAGTTATAATTTGAAATAATAATTAGTATTTAACAATTCTAAGTGCTGTATTTGACAATTACAAGTTCAGATCTTCAAGTTATAATTTGCACTAATAATTTGTATTTAACAATTCGGAGTTCTGTATTTGACTATTACAAGTTTAGATCTTACAATTATTAATTACAATCTTAGTTTAAAATTAACAATTAGAAGTTCTGTAATTCAGTATTACAAGTTCAGATCTTCAAGTTATAATTTGCAATTATAATAATAAGCTATCAATTCTAAGTTCTGTATTTGACAATTACAAGTTCAGATCTTCAAGTTATAATTTGCACTATAAATTTGTATTTAACAATTCGAAGTTCTGTATTTGACTATTACAAGTTCAGATCTTCTACTTATTATTTACAATCATAATTTGAAGTTATGAATTCTAAGTTCTGTATTTGACAATTACAAGTTCAGATCTTCAAGTTATAATTTGCACTAATAATTTGGATTTAACAATTCGAAGTTCTGCATTTGACTATTACAAGTTCAGATCTACTAATTATTATTTACAATCATAATTTGTAGTTATGAATTCTAAGTTCTGTATTTGACAATTACAAGTTCAGATCTTCAAGTTATAATTTGCAATCTTAGTTTGAAATTAGCAATTCGAAGTTCTGTATTTACCTATTACAAGTTCATATCTTCTAGTTATAATTTGCAATTATTCTTATAAGCTATCAATTTTAAGTTCTGTATTTGACAATTACAAGTTCAGATCTTCAAGTTATAATTTGAAATAATAATTAGTATTTAACAAATCTAAGTTCTGTAATTGACTATTACAAGTTCAGTTCTTCAAGTTATAATTTGCAATTATAATTATAAGCTATCAATTCTAAGTTCTGTATTTGACAATTACAAGTTCAGATCTTCAAGTTATAATTTGCACTAATAATTTGAATTTAACAATTTGAAGTTCTGAATTTGACTATTACAAGTTCAGATCTTCAAATTATTAATTACAATCTTAGTTGGAAATTAACAATTAGAAGTTCTGTATTTACCTATTACAAGTTCAGATCTTCAACTTATAATTTGCAATTATAATTATAAGCTATCAATTTTAAGTTCTGTATTTGACAATTACAAGTTCAGATTTTCAAGTTATAATCTGCACTAATAATTTGTATTTAACAATTCGAAGTTCTGTATTTACCTATTACAAATTCAGATCTTCAAGTTATAATTTGCAATTATAATTATAAGCTATCAATTTTAAGTTCAGTATTTGACTATTACAAGTTCAGATCTTCAAGTTATAATTTGCAATCATGATTTGAATTTTACAATTCTAAGTTCTGTATTTGACTATTACAAGTTCAGATCTTCAAGTTGTAATTAGCAATCATAATTTGAAGTTATGAATTCTAAGTGCTGTATTTGACAATTACAAGTTCAGATCTTCAAGTTATAATTTGCACTAATAATTTGTATTTAACAATTCGGAGTTCTGTATTTGACTATTACAAGTTTAGATCTTACAATTATTAATTACAATCTTAGTTTGAAATTAACAATTAGAAGTTCTGTAATTCACTATTACAAGTTCAGATCTTCAAGTTATAATTTGCAATTATAATTATAAGCTATCAATTCTAAGTTCTGTATTTGACAATTACAAGTTCAGATCTTCAAGTTATAATTTGCACTAATAATTTGTATTTAACAATTCGAAGTTCTGTATTTGACTATTACAAGTTCAGATGTTCTACTTATTATTTACAATCATAATTTGAAGTTATAAATTCTAAGTTCTGTATTTGACAATTACAAGTTCAGATCTTCAAGTTATAATTTGCACTAATAATTTGTATTTAACAATTCGAAGTTCTGTATTTGACTATTACAAGTTCAGATCTACTAATTATTACTTACAATCATAATTTGAAGTTATGAATTTTAAGTTCCGTATTTGACAATTACAAGTTCAGATCTTCAAGTTATAATTTGAAATAATAATTAGTATTTAACAAATCTAAGTTCTGTAATTGACTATTACAAGTTCAGTTCTTCAAGTTATAATTTGCAATTATAATTATAAGCTATCAATTCTAAGTTCTGTATTTGACAATTACAAGTTCAGATCTTCAAGTTATAATTTGCACTAATAATTTGAATTTAACAATTTGAAGTTCTGTATTGGACTATTACAAGTTCATATCTTCAAATTATTATTTACAATCTTAGTTTGAAATTAACAATTTGAAGTTCTGTATTTACCTATTACAAGTTCAGATCTTCTAGTTATAATTTGCAATTATAATTTGTATTTAACAATTCGAAGTTCTGTATTCGACTATTGCAAGTGCAGATCTTGAAATTATTAATTACAATCTTAGTTTGAAATTAACAATTCGAAGTTCTGTTTTTACCTATTACAAATTCAGATCTTCAAGTTATAATTTGCAATTATAATTATAAGCTATCAATTTTAAGTTCAGTATTTGACTATTACAAGTTCAGATCTTCAAGTTATAATTTGCAATCATGATTTGAATTTTACAATTCTAAGTTCTGTATTTAACTATTACAAGTTCAGATCTTCAAGTTATAATTAGCAATCATAATTTGAAGTTATGAATTCTAAGTGCTGTATTTGACAATTACAAGTTCAGATCTTCAAGTTATAATTTGCACTAATAATTTGTATTTAACAATTCGGAGTTCTGTATTTGACTATTACAAGTTTAGGTCTTACAATTATTAATTACAATCATAGTTTGAAATTAACAATTTGAAGTTCTGTAATTCACTATTACAAGTTCAGATCTTCAAGTTATAATTTGCAATTATAATTATAAGCTATCAGTTCTAAGTTCTGTATTTGACAATTACAAGTTCACATCTTCAAGTTATAATTTGCACTAATAATTTGTATTTAACAATTCGAAGTTCTGTATTTGACTATTACAAGTTCAGATCTTCTACTTATTATTTACAATCATAATTTGAAGTTATGAATTCTAAGTTCTGTATTTGACAATTACAAGTTCAGATCTTCAAGTTATAATTTGCACTAATAATTTGTATTTAACAATTCGAAGTTCTGTATTTGACTATTACAAGTTCAGATCTACTAATTATTATTTACAATCATAATTTGAAGTTATGAATTCTAAGTTCTGTATTTGACAATTACAAGTTCAGATCTTCAAGTTATAATTTGCAATCTTAGTTTGAAATTAACAATTCGAAGTTCTGTATTTACCTATTACAAGTTCATATCTTCTAGATATAATTTGCAATTATACTTATAAGCTATCAATTTTAAGTTCTGTATTTGACAATTACAAGTTCAGATCTTCAAGTTATAATTTGAAATAATAATTAGTATTTAACAAATCTAAGTTCTGTAATTGACTATTACAAGTTCAGTTCTTCAAGTTATAATTTGCAATTATAATTATAAGCTATCAATTTTAAGTTCAGTATTTGACTATTACAAGTTCAGATCTTCAAGTTATAATTTGCACTAATAATTTGAATTTAACAATTTGAAGTTCTGTATTTGACTATTACAAGTTCATATCTTCTAATTATTATTTACAATCTTAGTTTGAAATTAACAATTTGAAGTTCTGTATTTACCTATTACAAGTTCAGATCTTCTAGTTATAATTTGCAATTATAATTTGTATTTAACAATTCGAAGTTCTGTATTCGACTATTGCAAGTGCAGATCTTCAAATTATTAATTACAATCTTAGTTTGAAATTAACAATTCGAAGTTCTGTATTTACCTATTACAAATTCAGATCTTCAAGTTATAATTTGCAATTATAATTATAAGCTATCAATTTTAAGTTCAGTATTTGACTATTACAAGTTCAGATCTTCAAGTTATAATTTGCAATCATGATTTGAATTTTACAATTCTAAGTTCTGTATTTGACTATTACAAGTTCAGATCTTCAAGTTATAATTAGCAATCATAATTTGAAGTTATGAATTCTAAGTGCTGTATTTGACAATTACAAGTTCAGATCTTCAAGTTATAATTTGCACTAGTAATTTGTATTTAACAATTCGGAGTTCTGTATTTGACTATTACAAGTTTAGGTCTTACAATTATTAATTACAATCATAGTTTGAAATTAACAATTTGAAGTTCTGTAATTCACTATTACAAGTTCAGATCTTCAAGTTATAATTTGCAATTATAATTATAAGCTATCAGTTCTAAGTTCTGTATTTGACAATTACAAGTTCAGATCTTCTAGTTATAATTTGCACTAATAATTTGTATTTAACAATTCGAAGTTCTGTATTTGACTATTACAAGTTCAGATCTTCTACTTATTATTTTCAATTATAATTTGAAGTTATGAATTCTAAGTTCTGTATTTGACAATTACAAGTTCAGATCTTCAAGTTATAATTTGCACTAATAATTTGTATTTAACAATTCGAAGTTCTGTATTTGACTATTACAAGTTCAGATCTTCAAGTTATAATTTGCACTAATAATTTGTATTTAACAATTCGTAGTTCTGTATTTGACTATTACAAGTTCAGATCTTCTAATTATTATTTACAATCATAATTTGAAGTTATGAATTCTTAGTTCTGGATTTTACTATTACAAGTTCAGATCTTCAAGTTATAATTTGCACTAATAATTTGTATTTAACAATTCGAAGTTCTGTATTTGACTATTACAAGTTCAGATCTTCAAATTATTAATTACAATCTTAGTTTGAAATTAACAATTCGAAGTTCAGTATTTACCTATTACAAGTTCATATCTTCTAGTTATAATTTGCAATTATACTTATAAGTTATCAATTTTAAGTTCTGTATTTGACAATTACAAGTTCAGATCTTCAAGTTATAATTTGCACTAATAATTTGAATTTAACAATTTGAAGTTCTGTATTTGACTATTACAAGTTCATATCTTCAAATTATTATTTACAATCTTAGTTTGAAATTAACAATTTGAAGTTCTGTATTTACCTATTACAAGTTCAGATCATCTAGTTATAATTTGCAATTATAATTTGTATTTAACAATTCGAAGTTCTGTATTCGACTATTGCAAGTGCAGATCTTCAAATTATTAATTACAATCTTTGTTTGAAATTAACAATTCGAAGTTCTGTTTTTACCTATTACAAATTCAGATCTTCAAGTTATAATTTGCAATTATAATTATAAGCTATCAATTTTAAGTTCAGTATTTGACTATTACAAGTTCAGACCTTCAAGTTATAATTTGCAATCATGATTTGAATTTTACAATTCTAAGTTCTGTATTTGACTATTACAAGTTCAGATCTTCAAGTTATAATTAGCAATCATAATTTGAAGTTATGAATTCTAAGTGCTGTATTTGACAATTACAAGTTCAGATCTTCAAGTTATAATTTGCACTAATAATTTGTATTTAACAATTCGAAGTTCTGTATTTGACTATTACAAGTTCAGATCTTCTACTTATTATTTACAATCATAATTTGAAGTTATGAATTCTAAGTTCTGTATTTGACAATTACAAGTTCAGATCTTCAAGTTATAATTTGCACTAATAATTTGGATTTAACAATTCGAAGTTCTGTATTTGACTATTACAAGTTCAGATCTACTAATTATTATTTACAATCATAATTTGAAGTTATGAATTCTAAGTTCTGTATTTGACAATTACAAGTTCAGATCTTCAAGTTATAATTTGCAATCTTAGTTTGAAATTAACAATTCGAAGTTCTGCATTTACCTATTACAAGTTCATATCTTCTAGTTATAATTTGCAATTATACTTATAAGCTATCAATTTTAAGTTTAGTATTTGACAATTACAAGTTCAGATCTTCAAGTTATAATTTGAAATAATAATTAGTATTTAACAAATCTAAGTTCTGTAATTGACTATTACAAGTTCAGTTCTTCAAGTTATAATTTGCAATTATAATTATAAGCTATCAATTCTAAGTTCTGTATTTGACAATTACAAGTTCAGATCTTCAAGTTATAATTTGCACTAATAATTTGAATTTAACAATTTGAAGTTCTGAATTTGACTATTACAAGTTCAGATCTTCAAATTATTAATTGCAATCTTAGTTGGAAATTAACAATTAGAAGTTCTGTATTTACCTATTACAAGTTCAGATCTTCAACTTATAATTTGCAATTATAATTATAAGCTATCAATTTTAAGTTCTGTATTTGACAATTACAAGTTCAGATTTTCAAGTTATAATCTGCACTAATAATTTGTATTTAACAATTCGAAGTTCTGTATTTACCTATTACATATTCAGATCTTCAAGTTATAATTTGCAATTATAATTATAAGCTATCAATTTTAAGTTCAGTATTTGACTATTACAAGTTCAGATCTTCAAGTTATAATTTGCAATCATGATTTGAATTTTACAATTCTAAGTTCTGTATTTGACTATTACAAGTTCAGATCTTCAAGTTGTAATTAGCAATCATAATTTGAAGTTATGAATTCTAAGTGCTGTATTTGACAATTACAAGTTCAGATCTTCAAGTTATAATTTGCACTAATAATTTGTATTTAACAATTCGGAGTTCTGTATTTGACTATTACAAGTTTAGATCTTACAATTATTAATTACAATCTTAGTTTGAAATTAACAATTAGAAGTTCTGTAATTCACTATTACAAGTTCAGATCTTCAAGTTATAATTTGCAATTATAATTATAAGCTATCAATTCTAAGTTCTGTATTTGACAATTACAAGTTCATATCTTCAAGTTATAATTTGCACTAATAATTTGTATTTAACAATTCGAAGTTCTGTATTTGACTATTACAAGTTCAGATCTTCTACTTATTATTTACAATCATAATTTGAAGTTATGAATTCTAAGTTCTGTATTTGACAATTACAAGTTCAGATCTTCAAGTTATAATTTGCACTAATAATTTGAATTTAACAATTTGAAGTTCTGTATTTGACTATTACAAGTTCATATCTTCAAATTATTATTTACAATCTTAGTTTGAAATTAACAATTTGAAGTTCTGTATTTACCTATTACAAGTTCAGATCTTCTAGTTATAATTTGCAATTATAATTTGTATTTAACAATTCGAAGTTCTGTATTCGACTATTGCAAGTGCAGATCTTCAAATTATTAATTACAATCTTAGTTTGAAATTAACAATTCGAAGTTCTGTATTTACCTATTACAAATTCAGATCTTCAAGTTATAATTTGCAATTATAATTATAAGCTATCAATTTTAAGTTCAGTATTTGACTATTACAAGTTCAGATCTTCAAGTTATAATTTGCAATCATGATTTGAATTTTACAATTCTAAGTTCTGTATTTGACTATTACAAGTTCAGATCTTCAAGTTATAATTAGCAATCATAATTTGAAGTTATGAATTCTAAGTGCTGTATTTGACAATTACAAGTTCAGATCTTCAAGTTATAATTTGCACTAATAATTTGTATTTAACAATTCGGAGTTCTGTATTTGACTATTACAAGTTTAGATCTTACAATTATTAATTACAATCATAGTTTGAAATTAACAATTAGAAGTTCTGTAATTCACTATTACAAGTTCAGATCTTCAAGTTATAATTTGCAATTATAATTATAAGCTATCAATTCTAAGTTCTGTATTTGACTATTACAAGTTCAGATCTTCTACTTATTATTTACAATCATAATTTGAAGTTATGAATTCTAAGTTCTGTATTTGACAATTACAAGTTCAGATCTTCAAGTTATAATTTGCACTAATAATTTGTATTTAACAATTTGAAGTTCTGTATTTGACTATTACAAGTTCATATCTTCAAATTATTATTTACAATCTTAGTTTGAAATTAACAATTTGAAGTTCTGTATTTACCTATTACAAGTTCAGATCTTCTAGTTATAATTTGCAATTATAATTTGTATTTAACAATTCGAAGTTCTGTATTCGACTATTGCAAGTTCAGATCTTCAAATTATTAATTACAATCTTAGTTTGAAATTAACAATTCGAAGTTCTGTATTTACCTATTACAAGTTCAGATCTTCAACTTATAATTTGCAATTATAATTATAAGCTATCAATTTTAAGTTCTGTATTTGACAATTACAAGTTCAGATCTTCAAGTTATAATTTGCACTAATAATTTGTATTTAACAATTCGAAGTTCTGTATTTGACTATTACAAGTTCAGATCTTCAAATTATTATTTACAATCGTAGTTTGAAATTAACAATTCGAAGTTCTGTATTTACCTATTACAAATTCAGATCTTCAAGTTATAATTTGCAATTATAATTATAAGCTATCAATTTTAAGTTCTGTATTTGACTATTACAAGTTCAGATCTTCAAGTTATTATTTGCAATCATAATTTGAATTTACAAATTCTAAGTTCTGAATTTGACTATTACAAGTTCAGATCTTCAAGTTATAATTAGCAATCATAATTTGAAGTTATTAATTCTAAGTTCTGTATTTGACAATTTCAAGTTCAGATCTTCAAGTTATAATTTGCACTAATAATTTGTATTTAACAATTCGTAGTGCTGTATTTGACTATTACAAGTTCAGATCTTCTAATTATTATTTACAATCATAATTTGAAGTTATGAATTCTTAGTTCAGTATTTTACAATTACAAGTTCAGATCTTCAAGTTATAATTTGCAATTATAATTTGAAGTTATGAATTCTAAGTGCTGTATTTGACAATTACTAGTTCAGATCTTCAAGTTATAATTTGCACTAATAATTTGTATTTAACAATTCGAAGTTCTGTATTTGACTATTACAAGTTCAGATCTTCAAATTATTAATTACAATCTTAGTTTGAAATTAACAATTCGAAGTTCAGTATTTACCTATTACAAGTTCAGATCTTCAACTTATAATTTGCAATTATAATTATAAGCTATCAATTTTAAGTTCTGTATTTGACAATTACAAGTTCAGATCTTCTAGTTATAATTTGCAATTATAATTTGTATTTAACAATTCGAAGTTCTGTATTCGACTATTGCAAGTGCAGATCTTCAAATTATTAATTACAATCTTAGTTTGGAATTAACAATTCGAAGTTCTGTATTTACCTATTACAAATTCAGATCTTCAAGTTATAATTTGCAATTATAATTATAAGCTATCAATTTTAAGTTCAGTATTTGACTATTACAAGTTCAGATCTTCAAGTTATAATTTACAATCATGATTTGAATTTTACAATTCTAAGTTCTGTTATTTGACTATTACAAGTTCAGATCTTCAAGTTATAATTAGCAATCATAATTTGAAGTTATGAATTCTAAGTGCTGTATTTGACAATTACAAGTTCAGATCTTCAAGTTATAATTAGCACTAATAATTTGTATTTAACAATTCGGAGTTCTGTATTTGACTATTACAAGTTTAGATCTTACAATTATTAATTACAATCATAGTTTGAAATTACCAATTAGAAGTTCTGTAATTCACTATTACAAGTTCAGATCTTCAAGTTATAATTTGCAATTATAATTATAAGCTATCAATTCTAAGTTCTGTATTTGACAATTGCAAGTTCAGATCTTCAAGTTATAATTTGCACTAATAATTTGTATTTAACAATTCGAAGTTCTGTATTTGACTATTACAAGTTCAGATCTTCTACTTATTATTTACAATCATAATTTGAAGTTATGAATTCTAAGTTCTGTATTTGACAATTACAAGTTCAGATCTTCAAGTTATAATTTGCACTAATAATTTGTATTTAACAATTCGAAGTTCTGTATTTGACTATTACAAGTTCAGATCCACTAATTATTATTTACAATCATAATTTGAAGTTATGTATTCTAAGTTCTGTATTTGACAATTACAAGTTCAGATCTTCAAGTTATAATTTGCAATCTTAGTTTGAAATTAACAATGCGAAGTTCTGTATTTACCTATCACAAGTTCATATCTTCTAGTTATAATTTGCAATTATACTTATAAGCTATCAATTTTAAGTTCTGTATTTGACAATTACAAGTTCAGATCTTCAAGTTATAATTTGAAATAATAATTAGTATTTAACAAATCTAAGTTCTGTAATTGACTATTACAAGTTCAGTTCTTTAAGTTATAATTTGCAATTATAATTATAAGCTATCAATTCTAAGTTCTGTATTTGACAATTACAAGTTCAGATCTTCAAGTTATAATTTGCACTAATAATTTGAATTTAACAATTTGAAGTTCTGTATTTGACTATTACAAGTTCATATCTTCAAATTATTATTTACAATCTTAGTTTGAAATTAACCATTTGAAGTTCTGTATTTACCTATTACAAGTTCAGATCTTCTAGTTATAATTTGCAATTATAATTTGAATTTAACAATTCGAAGTTCTGTATTCGACTATTGCAAGTTTAGATCTTCAAATTATTAATTACAATCTTAGTTTGAAATTAACAATTCGAAGTTCTGTATTTACCTTTTACAAGTTCAGATCTTCAACTTATAATTTGCAATTATAATTATAAGCTATCAATTTTAAGTTCTGTATTTGACAATTACAAGTTCAGATCTTGAAGTTATAATTTGCACTAATAATTTGTATTTAACAATTCGAAGTTCTGTATTTGACTATTACAAGTTCAGATCTTCAAGTTATAATTTGCAATCATAATTTGAATTTACAAATTCTAAGTTCTGAATTTGACTATTACAAGTTCAGATCTTCAAGTTATAATTAGCAATCATAATTTGAAGTTATGAATTCTAAGTTCTGTATTTGACAATTACAAGTTCAGATCTTCAAGTTATAATTTGCACTAATAATTTGTATTTAACAATTCGTAGATCTGTATTTGACTATTACAAGTTCAGATCTTAGAATTATTATTTACAATCATAATTTGAAGTTATGAATTCTTAGTTCTGTATTTTACAATTACAAGTTCAGATCTTCAAGTTATAATTTGCAATTATAATTTGAAGTTATGAATTCTAAGTGCTGTATTTGACAATTACAAGTTCAGATCTTCAAGTTATAATTTGCACTAATAATTTGTATTTAACAATTCGAAGTTCTGTATTTGACTATTACAAGTTCAGATCTTCAAATTATTAATTACAATCTTTGTTTGAAATTAACAATTCGAAGTTCAGTATTTACCTATTACAAGTTCATATCTTCTAGTTATAATTTGCAATTATACTTATAAGCTATCAATTTTAAGTTCTGTATTTGACAATTACAAGTTCAGATCTTCAAGTTATAATTTGAAATAATAATTAGTATTTAACTAATCTAAGTTCTGTAATTGACTATTACAAGTTCAGTTCTTCAAGTTATAATTTGCAATTATAATTATAAGCTATCAATTCTAAGTTCTGTATTTGACAATTACAAGTTTAGATCTCCAAGTTATAATTTGCACTAATAATTTGAATTTAACAATTTGAAGTTCTGAATTTGACTATTACAAGTTCAGATCTACAAATTATTAATTACAATCTTAGTTGGAAATTAACAATTAGAAGTTCTGTATTTACCTATTACAAGTTCAGATCTTCAACTTATAATTTGCAATTATAATTATAAGCTATCAATTTTAAGTTCTGTATTTGACAATTACAAGTTCAGATTTTCAAGTTATAATCTGCACTAATAATTTGTATTTAACAATTCGAAGTTCTGTATTTACCTATTACAAATTCAGATCTTCAAGTTATAATTTGCAATTATAATTATAAGCTATCAATTTTAAGTTCTGTATTTGACTATTACAAGTTCAGATCTTCAAGTTATAATTTGCAATCATAATTTGAATTTACAAATTCTAAGTTCTGAATTTGACTATTACAAGTTCAGAACTTCAAGTTATAATTAGCAATCATAATTTGAAGTTATTAATTTTAAGTTCTGTTTTTGACAATTACAAGTTCAGATCTTCAAGTTATAATTTGCACTAATAATTTGTATTTAACAATTCGTAGTGCTGTATTTGACTATTACAAGTTCAGATCTTCAAATTATTAATTACAATCTTAGTTTGAAATTAACAATTCGAAGTTCAGGATTTACCTATTACAAGTTCAGATCTTCAACTTATAATTTGCAATTATAATTATAAGCTATCAATTTTAAGTTCTGTATTTGACAATTACAAGTTCAGATCTTCTAGTTATAATTTGCAATTATAATTTGTATTTAACAATTCGAAGTTCTGTATTCGACTATTGCAAGTGCAGATCTTCAAATTATTAATTACAATCTTAGTTTGAAATTAACAATTCGAAGTTCTGTATTTACCTATTACAAATTCAGATCTTCAAGTTATAATTTGCAATTATAATTATAAGCTATCAATTTTAAGTTCAGTATTTGACTATTACAAGTTCAGATCTTCAAGTTATAATTTGCAATCATGATTTGAATTTTACAATTCTAAGTTCTGTATTTGACTATTACAAGTTCAGATCTTCAAGTTATAATTTGCAATTATAATTTGAAGTTATGAATTCTAAGTGCTGTATTTGACAATTACAAGTTCAGATCTTCAAGTTATAATTTGCACTAATAATTTGTATTTAACAATTCGAAGTTCTGTATTTGACTATTACAAGTTCAGATCTTCAAATTATTAATTACAATCTTTGTTTGAAATTAACAATTCGAAGTTCAGTATTTACCTATTACAAGTTCATATCTTCTAGTTATAATTTGCAATTATACTTATAAGCTATCAATTTTAAGTTCTGTATTTGACAATTACAAGTTCAGATCTTCAAGTTATAATTTGAAATAATAATTAGTATTTAACAAATCTAAGTTCTGTAATTGACTATTACAAGTTCAGTTCTTCAAGTTATAATTTGCAATTATAATTATAAGCTATCAATTCTAAGTTCTGTATTTGACAATTACAAGTTTAGATCTTCAAGTTATAATTTGCACTAATAATTTGAATTTAACAATTTGAAGTTCTGAATTTGACTATTACAAGTTCAGATCTACAAATTATTAATTACAATCTTAGTTGGAAATTAACAATTAGAAGTTCTGTATTTACCTATTACAAGTTCAGATCTTCAACTTATAATTTGCAATTATAATTATAAGCTATCAATTTTAAGTTCTGTATTTGACAATTACAAGTTCAGATTTTCAAGTTATAATCTGCACTAATAATTTGTATTTAACAATTCGAAGTTCTGTATTTACCTATTACAAATTCAGATCTTCAAGTTATAATTTGCAATTATAATTATAAGCTATCAATTTTAAGTTCAGTATTTGACTATTACAAGTTCAGATCTTCAAGTTATAATTTGCAATCATGATTTGAATTTTACAATTCTAAGTTCTGTGTTTGACTATTACAAGTTCAGATCTTCAAGTTGTAATTAGCAATCATAATTTGAAGTTATGAATTCTAAGTGCTGTATTTGACAATTACAAGTTCAGATCTTCAAGTTATAATTTGCACTAATAATTTGTATTTAACAATTCGGAGTTCTGTATTATTACAGAACTTAGTTTGAAATTAACAATTAGAAGTTCTGTAATTCACTATTACAAGTTCAGATCTTCAAGTTATAATTTGCAATTATAATTATAAGCTATCAATTCTAAGTTCTGTATTTGACAATTACAAGTTCAGATCTTCAAGTTATAATTTGCACTAATAATTTGTATTTAACAATTTGAAGTTCTGTATTTGACTATTACAAGTTCAGATCTTCTACTTATTATTTACAATCATAATTTGAAGTTATGAATTCTAAGTTCTGTATTTGACAATCACAAGTTCAGATCTTCAAGTTATAATTTGCACTAATAATTTGTATTTAACAATTCGAAGTTCTGTATTTGACTATTACAAGTTCAGATCTACTAATTATTATTTACAATCATAATTTGAAGTTATGAATTTTAAGTTCTGTATTTGACAATTACAAGTTCAGATCTTCAAGTTATAATTTGAAATAATAATTAGTATTTAACAAATCTAAGTTCTGTAATTGACTATTACAAGTTCAGTTCTTCAAGTTATAATTTGCAATTATAATTATAAGCTATCAATTCTAAGTTCTGTATTTGACAATTACAAGTTCAGATCTTCAAGTTATAATTTGCACTAATAATTTGAATTTAACAATTTGAAGTTCTGTATTTGACTATTACAAGTTCATATCTTCAAATTATTATTTACAATCTTAGTTTGAAATTAACAATTTGAAGTTCTGTATTTACCTATTACAAGTTCAGATCTTCTAGTTATAATTTGCAATTATAATTTGTATTTAACAATTCGAAGTTCTGTATTCGACTATTGCAAGTGCAGATCTTCAAATTATTAATTACAATCTTAGTTTGAAATTAACAATTCGAAGTTCTGTATTTGACTATTACAAGTTCAGATCTTCAAATTATTAATTACAATCTTTGTTTGAAATTAACAATTCGAAGTTCAGGATTTACCTATTACAAGTTCAGATCTTCAACTTATAATTTGCAATTATAATTATAAGCTATCAATTTTAAGTTCTGTATTTGACAATTACAAGTTCAGATCTTCTAGTTATAATTTGCAATTATAATTTGTATTTAACAATTCGAAGTTCTGTATTCGACTATTGCAAGTGCAGATCTTCAAATTATTAATTACAATCTTAGTTTGAAATTAACAATTCGAAGTTCTGTATTTACCTATTACAAATTCAGATCTTCAAGTTATAATTTGCAATTATAATTATAAGCTATCAATTTTAAGTTCAGTATTTGACTATTACAAGTTCAGATCTTCAAGTTATAATTTGCAATCATGATTTGAATTTTACAATTCTAAGTTCTGTATTTGACTATTACAAGTTCAGATCTTCAAGTTATAATTTGCAATTATAATTTGAAGTTATGAATTCTAAGTGCTGTATTTGACAATTACAAGTTCAGATCTTCAAGTTATAATTTGCACTAATAATTTGTATTTAACAATTCGAAGTTCTGTATTTGACTATTACAAGTTCAGATCTTCAAATTATTAATTACAATCTTTGTTTGAAATTAACAATTCGAAGTTCAGTATTTACCTATTACAAGTTCATATCTTCTAGTTATAATTTGCAATTATACTTATAAGCTATCAATTTTAAGTTCTGTATTTGACAATTACAAGTTCAGATCTTCAAGTTATAATTTGAAATAATAATTAGTATTTAACAAATCTAAGTTCTGTAATTGACTATTACAAGTTCAGTTCTTCAAGTTATAATTTGCAATTATAATTATAAGCTATCAATTCTAAGTTCTGTATTTGACAATTACAAGTTTAGATCTTCAAGTTATAATTTGCACTAATAATTTGAATTTAACAATTTGAAGTTCTGAATTTGACTATTACAAGTTCAGATCTACAAATTATTAATTACAATCTTAGTTGGAAATTAACAATTAGAAGTTCTGTATTTACCTATTACAAGTTCAGATCTTCAACTTATAATTTGCAATTATAATTATAAGCTATCAATTTTAAGTTCTGTATTTGACAATTACAAGTTCAGATTTTCAAGTTATAATCTGCACTAATAATTTGTATTTAACAATTCGAAGTTCTGTATTTACCTATTACAAATTCAGATCTTCAAGTTATAATTTGCAATTATAATTATAAGCTATCAATTTTAAGTTCAGTATTTGACTATTACAAGTTCAGATCTTCAAGTTATAATTTGCAATCATGATTTGAATTTTACAATTCTAAGTTCTGTGTTTGACTATTACAAGTTCAGATCTTCAAGTTGTAATTAGCAATCATAATTTGAAGTTATGAATTCTAAGTGCTGTATTTGACAATTACAAGTTCAGATCTTCAAGTTATAATTTGCACTAATAATTTGTATTTAACAATTCGGAGTTCTGTATTATTACAGAACTAATTAATAATTGTAATCTTACAATTATTAATTACAATCTTAGTTTGAAATTAACAATTAGAAGTTCTGTAATTCACTATTACAAGTTCAGATCTTCAAGTTATAATTTGCAATTATAATTATAAGCTATCAATTCTAAGTTCTGTATTTGACAATTACAAGTTCAGATCTTCAAGTTATAATTTGCACTAATAATTTGTATTTAACAATTTGAAGTTCTGTATTTGACTATTACAAGTTCAGATCTTCTACTTATTATTTACAATCATAATTTGAAGTTATGAATTCTAAGTTCTGTATTTGACAATCACAAGTTCAGATCTTCAAGTTATAATTTGCACTAATAATTTGTATTTAACAATTCGAAGTTCTGTATTTGACTATTACAAGTTCAGATCTACTAATTATTATTTACAATCATAATTTGAAGTTATGAATTTTAAGTTCTGTATTTGACAATTACAAGTTCAGATCTTCAAGTTATAATTTGAAATAATAATTAGTATTTAACAAATCTAAGTTCTGTAATTGACTATTACAAGTTCAGTTCTTCAAGTTATAATTTGCAATTATAATTATAAGCTATCAATTCTAAGTTCTGTATTTGACAATTACAAGTTCAGATCTTCAAGTTATAATTTGCACTAATAATTTGAATTTAACAATTTGAAGTTCTGTATTTGACTATTACAAGTTCATATCTTCAAATTATTATTTACAATCTTAGTTTGAAATTAACAATTTGAAGTTCTGTATTTACCTATTACAAGTTCAGATCTTCTAGTTATAATTTGCAATTATAATTTGTATTTAACAATTCGAAGTTCTGTATTCGACTATTGCAAGTGCAGATCTTCAAATTATTAATTACAATCTTAGTTTGAAATTAACAATTCGAAGTTCTGTATTTGACTATTACAAGTTCAGATCTTCAAATTATTATTTACAATCGTAGTTTGAAATTAACAATTCGAAGTTCTGTATTTACCTATTACAAATTCAGATCTTCAAGTTATAATTTGCAATTATAATTATAAGCTATCAATTTAAGTTCTGTATTTGACTATTACAAGTTCAGATCTTCAAGTTATAATTTGCAATCATAATTTGAATTTACAAATTCTAAGTTCTGAATTTGACTATTACAAGTTCAGATCTTCAAGTTATAATTAGCAATCATAATTTGAAGTTATTAATTTTAAGTTCTGTTTTTGACAATTACAAGTTCAGATCTTCAAGTTATAATTTGCACTAATAATTTGTATTTAACAATTCGTAGTGCTGTATTTGACTATTACAAGTTCAGATCTTCTAATTATTATTTACATTCATAATTTGAAGTTATGAATTCTTAGTTCAGTATTTTACAATTACAAGTTCAGATCTTCAAGTTATAATTTGCAATTATAATTTGAAGTTATGAATTCTAAGTGCTGTATTTGACAATTACTAGTTCAGATCTTCAAGTTATAATTTGCACTAATAATTTGTATTTAACAATTCGAAGTTCTGTATTTGACTATTACAAGTTCAGATCTTCAAATTATTAATTACAATCTTAGTTTGAAATTAACAATTCGAAGTTCAGGATTTACCTATTACAAGTTCAGATCTTCAACTTATAATTTGCAATTATAATTATAAGCTATCAATTTTAAGTTCTGTATTTGACAATTACAAGTTCAGATCTTCTAGTTATAATTTGCAATTATAATTTGTATTTAACAATTCGAAGTTCTGTATTCGACTATTGCAAGTGCAGATCTTCAAATTATTAATTACAATCTTAGTTTGAAATTAACAATTCGAAGTTCTGTATTTACCTATTACAAATTCAGATCTTCAAGTTATAATTTGCAATTATAATTATAAGCTATCAATTTTAAGTTCAGTATTTGACTATTACAAGTTCAGATCTTCAAGGTATAATTTGCAATCATGATTTGAATTTTACAATTCTAAGTTCTGTATTTGACTATTACAAGTTCAGATCTTCAAGTTATAATTAGCAATCATAATTTGAAGTTATGAATTCTAAGTGCTGTATTTGACAATTACAAGTTCAGATCTTCAAGTTATAATTTGCACTAATAATTTGTATTTAACAATTCGGAGTTCTGTATTTGACTATTACAAGTTTAGATCTTACAATTATTAATTACAATCTTAGTTTGAAATTAACAATTAGAAGTTCTGTAATTCACTATTACAAGTTCAGATCTTCAAGTTATAATTTGCAATTATAATTATAAGCTATCAATTCTAAGTTCTGTATTTGACAATTACAAGTTCAGATCTTCAAGTTATAATTTGCACTAATAATTTGAATTTAACAATTTGAAGTTCTGAATTTGACTATTACAAGTTCAGATCTTCAAATTATTAATTACAATCTTAGTTGGAAATTAACAATTAGAAGTTCTGTATTTACCTATTGCAAGTTCAGATCTTCAACTTATAATTTGCAATTATAATTATAAGCTATCAATTTTAAGTTCTGTATTTGACAATTACAAGTTCAGATTTTCAAGTTATAATCTGCACTAATAATTTGTATTTAACAATTCGAAGTTCTGTATTTACCTATTACAAATTCAGATCTTCAAGTTATAATTTGCAATTATAATTATAAGCTATCAATTTTAAGTTCAGTATTTGACTATTACAAGTTCAGATCTTCAAGTTATAATTTGCAATCATGATTGGAATTTTACAATTCTAAGTTCTGTATTTGACTATTACAAGTTCAGATCTTCAAGTTATAATTAGCAATCATAATTTGAAGTTATGAATTCTAAGGGCTGTATTTGACAATTACAAGTTCAGATCTTCAAGTTATAATTTGCTCTAATAATTTGTATTTAACAATTCGGAGTTCTGTATTTGACTATTACAAGTTTAGATCTTACAATTATTAATTACAATCTTAGTTTGAAATTAACAATTAGAAGTTCTGTAATTCACTATTACAAGTTCAGATCTTCAAGTTATAATTTGCAATTATAATTATAAGCTATCAATTCTAAGTTCTGCATTTGACAATTACAAGTTCAGATCTTCAAGTTATAATTTGCACTAATAATTTGTTTTTAACAATTCGAAGTTCTGTATTTGACTATAACAAGTTCAGATCTTCTACTTATTATTTACAATCATAATTTGAAGTTATGAATTCTAAGTTCTGTATTTGACAGTTACAAGGTCAGATCTTCAAGTTATAATTTGCACTAATAATTTGTATTTAACAATTCGAAGTTCTGTATTTGACTATTACAAGTTCAGATCTACTAATTATTATTTACAATCATAATTTGAAGTTATGAATTCTAAGTTCTGTATTTGACAATTACAAGTTCAGATCTTCAAGTTATAATTTGCAATCTTAGTTTGAAATTAAAATTCGAAGTTCTGTATTTACCTATTACAAGTTCATATCTTCTAGTTATAATTTGCAATTATAATTATAAGCTATCAATTTTAAGTTCTGTATTTGACAATTACAAGTTCAGATCTTCAAGTTATAATTTGAAATAATAATTAGTATTTAACAAATCTAAGTTCTGTAATTGACTATTACAAGTTCAGTTCTTCAAGTTATAATTTGCAATTATAATTATAAGCTATCAATTCTAAGTTCTGTATTTGACAATTACAAGTTCAGATCTTCAAGTTATAATTTGCACTAATAATTTGAATTTAACAATTTGAAGTTCTGAATTTGACTATTACAAGTTCAGATATTCAAATTATTAATTACAATCTTAGTTGGAAATTAACAATTAGAAGTTCTGTATTTACCTATTACAAGTTCAGATCTTCAACTTATAATTTGCAATTATAATTATAAGCTATCAATTTTAAGTTCTGTATTTGACAATTACAAGTTCAGATTTTCAAGTTATAATCTGCACTAATAATTTGTATTTAACAATTCGAAGTTCTGTATTTACCTATTACAAATTCAGATCTTCAAGTTATAATTTGCAATTATAATTATAAGCTATCAATTTTAAGTTCAGTATTTGACTATTACAAGTTCAGATCTTCAAGTTATAATTTGCAATCATGATTGGAATTTTACAATTCTAAGTTCTGTATTTGACTATTACAAGTTCAGATCTTCAAGTTATAATTAGCAATCATAATTTGAAGTTATGAATTCTAAGTGCTGTATTTGACAATTACAAGTTCAGATCTTCAAGTTATAATTTGCACTAATAATTTGTATTTAACAATTCGGAGTTCTGTATTTGACTATTACAAGTTTAGATCTTACAATTATTAATTACAATCTTAGTTTGAAATTAACAATTAGAAGTTCTGTAATTCACTATTACAAGTTCAGATCTTCAAGTTATAATTTGCAATTATAATTATAAGCTATCAATTCTAAGTTCTGCATTTGACAATTACAAGTTCAGATCTTCAAGTTATAATTCGCACTAATAATTTGTTTTTAACAATTCGTAGATCTGTATTTGACTATTACAAGTTCAGATCTTCTAATTATTATTTACAATCATAATTTGAAGTTATGAATTCTTAGTTCTGTATTTTACAATTACAAGTTCAGATCTTCAAGTTATAATTTGCAATTATAATTTGAAGTTATGAATTCTAAGTGCTGTATTTGACAATTACAAGTTCAGATCTTCAAGTTATAATTTGCACTAATAATTTGTATTTAACAATTCGAAGTTCTGTATTTGACTATTACAATTTCAGATCTTCAAATTATTAATTACAATCTTTGTTTGAAATTAACAATTCGAAGTTCAGTATTTACCTATTACAAGTTCATATCTTCTAGTTATAATTTGCAATTATACTTATAAGCTATCAATTTTAAGTTCTGTATTTGACAATTACAAGTTCAGATCTTCAAGTTATAATTTGAAATAATAATTAGTATTTAACAAATCTAAGTTCTGTAATTGACTATTACAAGTTCAGTTCTTCAAGTTATAATTTGCAATTATAATTATAAGCTATCAATTCTAAGTTCTGTATTTGACAATTACAAGTTTAGATCTTCAAGTTATAATTTGCACTAATAATTTGAATTTAACAATTTGAAGTTCTGAATTTGACTATTACAAGTTCAGATCTACAAATTATTAATTACAATCTTAGTTGGAAATTAACAATTAGAAGTTCTGTATTTACCTATTACAAGTTCAGATCTTCAACTTATAATTTGCAATTATAATTATAAGCTATCAATTTTAAGTTCTGTATTTGACAATTACAAGTTCAGATTTTCAAGTTATAATCTGCACTAATAATTTGTATTTAACAATTCGAAGTTCTGTATTTACCTATTACAAATTCAGATCTTCAAGTTATAATTTGCAATTATAATTATAAGCTATCAATTTTAAGTTCAGTATTTGACTATTACAAGTTCAGATCTTCAAGTTATAATTTGCAATCATGATTTGAATTTTACAATTCTAAGTTCTGTGTTTGACTATTACAAGTTCAGATCTTCAAGTTGTAATTAGCAATCATAATTTGAAGTTATGAATTCTAAGTGCTGTATTTGACAATTACAAGTTCAGATCTTCAAGTTATAATTTGCACTAATAATTTGTATTTAACAATTCGGAGTTCTGTATTTGACTATTACAAGTTTAGATCTTACAATTATTAATTACAATCTTAGTTTGAAATTAACAATTAGAAGTTCTGTAATTCACTATTACAAGTTCAGATCTTCAAGTTATAATTTGCAATTATAATTATAAGCTATCAATTCTAAGTTCTGTATTTGACAATTACAAGTTCAGATCTTCAAGTTATAATTTGCACTAATAATTTGTATTTAACAATTCGAAGTTCTGTATTTGACTATTACAAGTTCAGATCTTCTACTTATTATTTACAATCATAATTTGAAGTTATGAATTCTAAGTTCTGTATTTGACAATCACAAGTTCAGATCTTCAAGTTATAATTTGCACTAATAATTTGTATTTAACAATTCGAAGTTCTGTTTTTGACTATTACAAGTTCAGATCTACTAATTATTATTTACAATCATAATTTGAAGTTATGAATTTTAAGTTCTGTATTTGACAATTACAAGTTCAGATCTTCAAGTTATAATTTGAAATAATAATTAGTATTTAACAAATCTAAGTTCTGTAATTGACTATTACAAGTTCAGTTCTTCAAGTTATAATTTGCAATTATAATTATAAGCTATCAATTCTAAGTTCTGTATTTGACAATTACAAGTTCAGATCTTCAAGTTATAATTTGCACTAATAATTTGAATTTAACAATTTGAAGTTCTGTATTTGACTATTACAAGTTCATATCTTCAAATTATTATTTACAATCTTAGTTTGAAATTAACAATTTGAAGTTCTGTATTTACCTATTACAAGTTCAGATCTTCTAGTTATAATTTGCAATTATAATTTGTATTTAACAATTCGAAGTTCTGTATTCGACTATTGCAAGTGCAGATCTTCAAATTATTAATTACAATCTTAGTTTGAAATTAACAATTCGAAGTTCTGTATTTGACTATTACAAGTTCAGATCTTCAAATTATTATTTACAATCGTAGTTTGAAATTAACAATTCGAAGTTCTGTATTTACCTATTACAAATTCAGATCTTCAAGTTATAATTTGCAATTATAATTATAAGCTATCAATTTTAAGTTCTGTATTTGACTATTACAAGTTCAGATCTTCAAGTTATAATTTGCAATCATAATTTGAATTTACAAATTCTAAGTTCTGAATTTGACTATTACAAGTTCAGATCTTCAAGTTATAATTAGCAATCATAATTTGAAGTTATTAATTTTAAGTTCTGTTTTTGACAATTACAAGTTCAGATCTTCAAGTTATAATTTGCACTAATAATTTGTATTTAACAATTCGTAGTGCTGTATTTGACTATTACAAGTTCAGATCTTCTAATTATTATTTACATTCATAATTTGAAGTTATGAATTCTTAGTTCAGTATTTTACAATTACAAGTTCAGATCTTCAAGTTATAATTTGCAATTATAATTTGAAGTTATGAATTCTAAGTGCTGTATTTGACAATTACTAGTTCAGATCTTCAAGTTATAATTTGCACTAATAATTTGTATTTAACAATTCGAAGTTCTGTATTTGACTATTACAAGTTCAGATCTTCAAATTATTAATTACAATCTTAGTTTGAAATTAACAATTCGAAGTTCAGGATTTACCTATTACAAGTTCAGATCTTCAACTTATAATTTGCAATTATAATTATAAGCTATCAATTTTAAGTTCTGTATTTGACAATTACAAGTTCAGATCTTCTAGTTATAATTTGCAATTATAATTTGTATTTAACAATTCGAAGTTCTGTATTCGACTATTGCAAGTGCAGATCTTCAAATTATTAATTACAATCTTAGTTTGAAATTAACAATTCGAAGTTCTGTATTTACCTATTACAAATTCAGATCTTCAAGTTATAATTTGCAATTATAATTATAAGCTATCAATTTTAAGTTCAGTATTTGACTATTACAAGTTCAGATCTTCAAGTTATAATTTGCAATCATGATTTGAATTTTACAATTCTAAGTTCTGTATTTGACTATTACAAGTTCAGATCTTCAAGTTATAATTAGCAATCATAATTTGAAGTTATGAATTCTAAGTGCTGTATTTGACAATTACAAGTTCAGATCTTCAAGTTATAATTTGCACTAATAATTTGTATTTAACAATTCGGAGTTCTGTATTTGACTATTACAAGTTTAGATCTTACAATTATTAATTACAATCTTAGTTTGAAATTAACAATTAGAAGTTCTGTAATTCACTATTACAAGTTCAGATCTTCAAGTTATAATTTGCAATTATAATAATAAGCTATCAATTCTAAGTTCTGTATTTGACAATTACAAGTTCAGATCTTCAAGTTATAATTTGCACTAATAATTTGTATTTAACAATTCGAAGTTCTGTATTTGACTATTACAAGTTCAGATCTTCTACTTATTATTTACAATCATAATTTGAAGTTGTGAATTCTAAGTTCTGTATTTGACAATTACAAGTTCAGATCTTCAAGTTATAATTTGCACTAATAATTTGTATTTAACAATTCGAAGTTCTGTATTTGACTATTACAAGTTCAGATCTACTAATTATTATTTACAATCATAATTTGAAGTTATGAATTCTAAGTTCTGTATTTGACAATTACAAGTTCAGATCTTCAAGTTATAATTTGCAATCTTAGTTTGAAATTAACAATTCGAAGTTCTGTATTTACCTATTACAAGTTCATATCTTCTAGTTATAATTTGCAATTATACTTATAAGCTATCAATTTTAAGTTCTGTATTTGACAATTACAAGTTCAGATCGTCAAGTTATAATTTGAAATAATAATTAGTATTTAACAAATCTAAGTTCTGTAATTGACTATTACAAGTTCAGTTCTTCAAGTTATAATTTGCAATTATAATTATAAGCTATCAATTCTAAGTTCTGTATTTGACAATTACAAGTTCAGATCTTCAAGTTATAATTTGCACTAATAATTTGAATTTAACAATTTGAAGTTCTGAATTTGACTATTACAAGTTCAGATCTTCAAATTATTAATTACAATCTTAGTTGGAAATTAACAATTGGAAGTTCTGTATTTACCTATTACAAGTTCAGATCTTCAACTTATAATTTGCAATTATAATTATAAGCTATCAATTTTAAGTTCTGTATTTGACAATTACAAGTTCAGATTTTCAAGTTATAATCTGCACTAATAATTTGTATTTAACAATTCGAAGTTCTGTATTTACCTATTACAAATTCAGATCTTCAAGTTATAATTTGCAATTATAATTATAAGCTATCAATTTTAAGTTAAGTATTTGACTATTACAAGTTCAGATCTTCAAGTTATAATTTGCAATCATGATTGGAATTTTACAATTCTAAGTTCTGTATTTGACTATTACAAGTTCAGATCTTCAAGTTATAATTAGCAATCATAATTTGAAGTTATGAATTCTAAGTGCTGTATTTGACAATTACAAGTTCAGATCTTCAAGTTATAATTTGCTCTAATAATTTGTATTTAACAATTCGGAGTTCTGTATTTGACTATTACAAGTTTAGATCTTACAATTATTAATTACAATCTTAGTTTGAAATTAACAATTAGAAGTTCTGTAATTCACTATTACAAGTTCAGATCTTCAAGTTATAATTTGCAATTATAATTATAAGCTATCAATTCTAAGTTCTGCATTTGACAATTACAAGTTCAGATCTTCAAGTTATAATTTGCACTAATAATTTGTTTTTAACAATTCGAAGTTCTGTATTTGACTATAACAAGTTCAGATCTTCTACTTATTATTTACAATCATAATTTGAAGTTATGAATTCTAAGTTCTGTATTTGACAGTTACAAGTTCAGATCTTCAAGTTATAATTTGCACTAATAATTTGTATTTAACAATTCGAAGTTCTGTATTTGACTATTACAAGTTCAGATCTACTAATTATTATTTACAATCATAATTTGAAGTTATGAATTCTAAGTTCTGTATTTGACAATTACAAGTTCAGATCTTCAAGTTATAATTTGCAATCTTAGTTTGAAATTAAAATTCGAAGTTCTGTATTTACCTATTACAAGTTCATATCTTCTAGTTATAATTTGCAATTATAATTATAAGCTATCAATTTTAAGTTCTGTATTTGACAATTACAAGTTCAGATCTTCAAGTTATAATTTGAAATAATAATTAGTATTTAACAAATCTAAGTTCTGTAATTGACTATTACAAGTTCAGTTCTTCAAGTTATAATTTGCAATTATAATTATAAGCTATCAATTCTAAGTTCTGTATTTGACAATTACAAGTTCAGATCTTCAAGTTATAATTTGCACTAATAATTTGAATTTAACAATTTGAAGTTCTGAATTTGACTATTACAAGTTCAGATCTTCAAATTATTAATTACAATCTTAGTTGGAAATTAACAATTAGAAGTTCTGTATTTACCTATTACAAGTTCAGATCTTCAACTTATAATTTGCAATTATAATTATAAGCTATCAATTTTAAGTTCTGTATTTGACAATTACAAGTTCAGATTTTCAAGTTATAATCTGCACTAATAATTTGTATTTAACAATTCGAAGTTCTGTATTTACCTATTACAAATTCAGATCTTCAAGTTATAATTTGCAATTATAATTATAAGCTATCAATTTTAAGTTCAGTATTTGACTATTACAAGTTCAGATCTTCAAGTTATAATTTGCAATCATGATTGGAATTTTACAATTCTAAGTTCTGTATTTGACTATTACAAGTTCAGATCTTCAAGTTATAATTAGCAATCATAATTTGAAGTTATGAATTCTAAGTGCTGTATTTGACAATTACAAGTTCAGATCTTCAAGTTATAATTTGCACTAATAATTTGTATTTAACAATTCGGAGTTCTGTATTTGACTATTACAAGTTTAGATCTTACAATTATTAATTACAATCTTAGTTTGAAATTAACAATTAGAAGTTCTGTAATTCACTATTACAAGTTCAGATCTTCAAGTTATAATTTGCAATTATAATAATAAGCTATCAATTCTAAGTTCTGTATTTGACAATTACAAGTTCAGATCTTCAAGTTATAATTTGCACTAATAATTTGTATTTAACAATTCGAAGTTCTGTATTTGACTATTACAAGTTCAGATCTTCTACTTATTATTTACAATCATAATTTGAAGTTGTGAATTCTAAGTTCTGTATTTGACAATTACAAGTTCAGATCTTCAAGTTATAATTTGCACTAATAATTTGTATTTAACAATTCGAAGTTCTGTATTTGACTATTACAAGTTCAGATCTACTAATTATTATTTACAATCATAATTTGAAGTTATGAATTCTAAGTTCTGTATTTGACAATTACAAGTTCAGATCTTCAAGTTATAATTTGCAATCTTAGTTTGAAATTAACAATTCGAAGTTCTGTATTTACCTATTACAAGTTCATATCTTCTAGTTATAATTTGCAATTATACTTATAAGCTATCAATTTTAAGTTCTGTATTTGACAATTACAAGTTCAGATCGTCAAGTTATAATTTGAAATAATAATTAGTATTTAACAAATCTAAGTTCTGTAATTGACTATTACAAGTTCAGTTCTTCAAGTTATAATTTGCAATTATAATTATAAGCTATCAATTCTAAGTTCTGTATTTGACAATTACAAGTTCAGATCTTCAAGTTATAATTTGCACTAATAATTTGAATTTAACAATTTGAAGTTCTGAATTTGACTATTACAAGTTCAGATCTTCAAATTATTAATTACAATCTTAGTTGGAAATTAACAATTAGAAGTTCTGTATTTACCTATTACAAGTTCAGATCTTCAACTTATAATTTGCAATTATAATTATAAGCTATCAATTTTAAGTTCTGTATTTGACAATTACAAGTTCAGATTTTCAAGTTATAATCTGCACTAATAATTTGTATTTAACAATTCGAAGTTCTGTATTTACCTATTACAAATTCAGATCTTCAAGTTATAATTTGCAATTATAATTATAAGCTATCAATTTTAAGTTCAGTATTTGACTATTACAAGTTCAGATCTTCAAGTTATAATTTGCAATCATGATTGGAATTTTACAATTCTAAGTTCTGTATTTGACTATTACAAGTTCAGATCTTCAAGTTATAATTAGCAATCATAATTTGAAGTTATGAATTCTAAGTGCTGTATTTGACAATTACAAGTTCAGATCTTCAAGTTATAATTTGCTCTAATAATTTGTATTTAACAATTCGGAGTTCTGTATTTGACTATTACAAGTTTAGATCTTAAAATTATTAATTACAATCTTAGTTTGAAATTAACAATTAGAAGTTCTGTAATTCACTATTACAAGTTCAGATCTTCAAGTTATAATTTGCAATTATAATTATAAGCTATCAATTCTAAGTTCTGCATTTGACAATTACAAGTTCAGATCTTCAAGTTATAATTTGCACTAATAATTTGTTTTTAACAATTCGAAGTTCTGTATTTGACTATAACAAGTTCAGATCTTCTACTTATTATTTACAATCATAATTTGAAGTTATGAATTCTAAGTTCTGTATTTGACAGTTACAAGTTCAGATCTTCAAGTTATAATTTGCACTAATAATTTGTATTTAACAATTCGAAGTTCTGTATTTGACTATTACAAGTTCAGATCTACTAATTATTATTTACAATCATAATTTGAAGTTATGAATTCTAAGTTCTGTATTTGACAATTACAAGTTCAGATCTTCAAGTTATAATTTGCAATCTTAGTTTGAAATTAAAATTCGAAGTTCTGTATTTACCTATTACAAGTTCATATCTTCTAGTTATAATTTGCAATTATAATTATAAGCTATCAATTTTAAGTTCTGTATTTGACAATTACAAGTTCAGATCTTCAAGTTATAATTTGAAATAATAATTAGTATTTAACAAATCTAAGTTCTGTAATTGACTATTACAAGTTCAGTTCTTCAAGTTATAATTTGCAATTATAATTATAAGCTATCAATTCTAAGTTCTGTATTTGACAATTACAAGTTCAGATCTTCAAGTTATAATTTGCACTAATAATTTGAATTTAACAATTTGAAGTTCTGAATTTGACTATTACAAGTTCAGATCTTCAAATTATTAATTACAATCTTAGTTGGAAATTAACAATTAGAAGTTCTGTATTTACCTATTACAAGTTCAGATCTTCAACTTATAATTTGCAATTATAATTATAAGCTATCAATTTTAAGTTCTGTATTTGACAATTACAAGTTCAGATTTTCAAGTTATAATCTGCACTAATAATTTGTATTTAACAATTCGAAGTTCTGTATTTACCTATTACAAATTCAGATCGTCAAGTTATAATTTGCAATTATAATTATAAGCTATCAATTTTAAGTTCAGTATTTGACTATTACAAGTTCAGATCTTCAAGTTATAATTTGCAATCATGATTGGAATTTTACAATTCTAAGTTCTGTATTTGACTATTACAAGTTCAGATCTTCAAGTTATAATTAGCAATCATAATTTGAAGTTATGAATTCTAAGTGCTGTATTTGACAATTACAAGTTCAGATCTTCAAGTTATAATTTGCACTAATAATTTGTATTTAACAATTCGGAGTTCTGTATTTGATTATTACAAGTTTAGATCTTACAATTATTAATTACAATCTTAGTTTGAAATTAACAATTAGAAGTTCTGTAATTCACTATTACAAGTTCAGATCTTCAAGTTATAATTTGCAATTATAATTATAAGCTATCAATTCTAAGTTCTGCATTTGACAATTACAAGTTCAGATCTTCAAGTTATAATTCGCACTAATAATTTGTTTTTAACAATTCGAAGTTCTGTATTTGACTATTACAAGTTCAGATCTTCTACTTATTATTTACAATCATAATTTGAAGTTATGAATTCTAAGTTCTGTAATTGACAATTACAAGTTCAGATCTTCAAGTTATAATTTGCACTAATAATTTGAATTTAACAATTTGAAGTTCTGTATTTGACTATTACAAGTTCATATCTTCAAATTATTATTTACAATCTTAGTTTGAAATTAACAATTTGAAGTTCTGTATTTACCTATTACAAGTTCAGATCTACTAGTTATAATTTGCAATTATAATTTGTATTTAACAATTCGAAGTTCTGTATTCGACTATTGCAAGTTCAGATCTTCAAATTATTAATTACAATCTTAGTTTGAAATTAACAATTCGAAGTTCTGTATTTACCTATTACAAGTTCAGATCTTCAACTTATAATTTGCAATTATAATTATAAGCTATCAATTTTAAGTTCTGTATTTGACAATTACAAGTTCAGATCTTCAAGTTATAATTTGCACTAATAATTTGTATTTAACAATTCCAAGTTCTGTATTTCACTATTACAAGTTCAGATCTTCAAATTATTATTTACAATCGTAGTTTGAAATTAACAATTCGAAGTTCTGTATTTACCTATTACAAATTCAGATCTTCAAGTTATAATTTGCAATTATAATTATAAGCTATCAATTTTAAGTTCTGTATTTGACTATTACAAGTTCAGATCTTCAAGTTATAATTTGCAATCATAATTTGAATTTACAAATTCTAAGTTCTGAATTTGACTATTACAAGTTCAGATCTTCAAGTTATAATTAGCAATCATAATTTGAAGTTATTAATTCTAAGTTCTGTATTTGACAATTACAAGTTCAGATCTTCAAGTTATAATTTGCACTAATAATTTGTATTTAACAATTCGTAGTGCTGTATTTGACTATTACAAGTTCAGATCTTCTAATTATTATTTACAATCATAATTTGAAGTTATGAATTCTTAGTTCTGTATTTTACAATTACAAGTTCAGATCTTCAAGTTATAATTTGCAATTATAATTTGAAGTTATGAATTCTAAGTGCTGTATTTGACAATTACTAGTTCAGATCTTCAAGTTATAATTTGCACTAATAATTTGTATTTAACAATTCGAAGTTCTGTATTTGACTATTACAAGTTCAGATCTTCAAATTATTAATCACAATCTTAGTTTGAAATTAGCAATTCGAAGTTCAGTATTTACCTATTACAAGTTCAGATCTTCAACTTATAATTTGCAATTATAATTATAAGCTATCAATTTTAAGTTCTGTATTTGACAATTACAAGTTCAGATCTTCTAGTTATAATTTGCAATTATAATTTGTATTTAACAATTCGAAGTTCTGTATTCGACTATTGCAAGTGCAGATCTTCAAATTATTAATTACAATCTTAGTTTGAAATTAACAATGCGAAGTTCTGTATTTACCTATTACAAATTCAGATCTTCAAGTTATAATTTGCAATTATAATTATAAGCTATCAATTTTAAGTTCAGTATTTGACTATTACAAGTTCAGATCTTAAAGTTATAATTTGCAATCATGATTTGAATTTTACAATTCTAAGTTCTGTATTTGACTATTACAGGTTCAGATCTTCAAGTTATAATTAGCAATCATAATTTGAAGTTATGAATTCTAAGTGCTGTATTTGACAATTACAAGTTCAGATCATCAAGTTATAATTTGCACTAATAATTTGTATTTAACAATTCGGAGTTCTGTATTTGAGTATTACAAGTTTAGATCTTACAATTATTAATTACAATCATAGTTTGAAATTAACAATTAGAAGTTCTGTAATTCACTATTACAAGTTCAGATCTTCAAGTTATAATTTGCAATTATAATTATAAGCTATCAATTCTAAGTTCTGTATTTGACAATTACAAGTTCAGATCTTCAAGTTATATTTTGCACTAATAATTTGTATTTAACAATTCGAAGTTCTGTATTTGACTATTACAAGTTCAGATCTTCTACTTATTATTCACAATCATAATTTGAAGTTATGAATTCTAAGTTCTGTATTTGACAATTACAAGTTCAGATCTTCAAGTTATAATTTGCACTAATAATTTGTATTTAACAATTCGAAGTTCAGTATTTGACTATTACAAGTTCAGATCCACTAATTATTATTTACAATCATAATTTGAAGTTATGAATTCTAAGTTCTGTATTTGACAATTACAAGTTCAGATCTTCAAGTTATAATTTGCAATCTTAGTTTGAAATTAACAATGCGAAGTTCTGTATTTACCTATCACAAGTTCATATCTTCTAGTTATAATTTGCAATTATACTTATAAGCTATCAATTTTAAGTTCTGTATTTGACAATTACAAGTTCAGATCTTCAAGTTATAATTTGAAATAATAATTAGTATTTAACAAATCTAAGTTCTGTAATTGACTATTACAAGTTCAGTTCTTCAAGTTATAATTTGCAATTATAATTATAAGCTATCAATTCTAAGTTCTGTATTTGACAATTACAAGTTCAGATCTTCAAGTTATAATTTGCACTAATAATTTGTATTTAACAATTCGTAGTTCTGTATTTGACTATTACAAGTTCAGATCTTCTAATTATTATTTACAATCATAATTTGAAGTTATGAATTCTTAGTTCTGTATTTTACAATTACAAGTTCAGATCTTCAAGTTATAATTTGCAATTATAATTTGAAGTTATGAATTCTAAGTGCTGTATTTGACAATTACAAGTTCAGATCTTCAAGTTATAATTTGCACTAATAATTTGTATTTAACAATTCGAAGTTCTGTATTTGACTATTACAAGTTCAGATCTTCAAATTATTAATTACAATCTTAGTTTGAAATTAACAATTCGAAGTTCAGTATTTACCTATTACAAGTTCAGATCTTCAACTTATAATTTGCAATTATAATTATAAGCTATGAATTTTAAGTTCTGTATTTGACAATTACAAGTTCAGATCTTCAAGTTATAATTTGCACTACTAATTTGTATTTAACAATTCGAAGTTCTGTATTTGACTATTACAAGTTCAGATCTTCAAATTATTAATTACAATCTTAGTTTGAAATTAACAATTCGAAGTTCTGTATTTACCTATTACAAGTTCAGATCTTCAACTTATAATTTGCAATTATAATTATAAGCTATCAATTTTAAGTTCTGTATTTGACTATTACAAGTTCAGATCTTCAAATTATTATTTACAATCTTAGTTTGAAATTAACAATTCGAAGTTCTGTATTTACCTATTACAAATTCAGATCTTCAAGTTATAATTTGCAATTATAATTATAAGCTATCAATTTTAAGTTCTGTATTTGACTATTACAAGTTCAGATCTTCAAGTTATAATTTGCAATCATGATTTGAATTTTACAATTCTAAGTTCTGTATTTGACTATTTCAAGTTCAGATCTTCAAGTTATAATTAGCAATCATAATTTGAAGTTATGAATTCTAAGTGCTATATTTGACAATTACAAGTTCAGATCTTCAAGTTATAAATTGCACTAATAATTTGTATTTAACAATTCGGAGTTCTGTATTTGACTATTACAAGTTTAGATCTTCAAATTATTAATTACAATCTTAGTTTGAAATTAACAATTAGAAGTTCTGTAATTCACTATTACAAGTTCAGATCTTCAAGTTATAATTTGCAATTATAATTATAAGCTATCAATTCTAAGTTCTGTATTTGACAATTACAAGTTCAGATCTTCAAGTTATAATTTGCACTAATAATTTGTATTTAACAATTCGAAGTTCTGTATTTGACTATTACAAGTTCAGATCTTCTACTTATTATTTACAATCATAATTTGAAGTTATGAATTCTAAGTTCTGTATTTGACAATTACAAGTTCAGATCTTCAAGTTATAATTTGAAATAATAATTAGTATTTAACAAATCTAAGTTCTGTAATTGACTATTACTAGTTCAGTTCTTCAAGTTATAATTTGCAATTATAATTATAAGCTATCAATTCTAAGTTCTGTATTTGACAATTACAAGTTCAGATCTTCAAGTTATAATTTGCACTAATAATTTGAATTTAACAATTTGAAGTTCTGTATTTGACTATTACAAGTTCAGATCTCCTAATTATTATTTACAATCATAATTTGAAGTTATGAATTCTAAGTTCTGTATTTGTCAATTACAAGTTCAGATCTTCAAGTTATAATTTGCAATCATAATTTGAAGTTATGAATTCCAAGTGCTGTATTTGATAATTACAAGTTCAGATCTTCAAGTTATAATATGCACTAATAATTTGTATTTAACAATTCGAAGTTCCGTATTTGACTATTACAAGTTCAGATCTTCAAATTATTAATTACAATCTTAGGTTGAAATTAACAATTCGAAGTTCTGTATTTGACTTTTACAAGTTCAGATCTTCAACTTATAATTTGCAATTATAATTAATAGCTATCAATTTTAAGTTCTGTATTTGACAATTACAAGTTCAGATCTTCAAGTTATAATTTGCACTAATAATTTGTATTTAACAATTCGAAGTTCAGTATTTGACTATTACAAGTTCAGATCCACTAATTATTATTTACAATCATAATTTGAAGTTATGAATTCTAAGTTCTGTATTTGACAATTACAAGTTCAGATCTTCAAGTTATAATTAGCAATCATAATTTGAAGTTATGAATTCTAAGTGCTGTATTTGACAATTACAAGTTCAGATCATCAAGTTATAATTTGCACTAATAATTTGTATTTAACAATTCGGAGTTCTGTATTTGAGTATTACAAGTTTAGATCTTACAATTATTAATTACAATCATAGTTTGAAATTAACAATTAGAAGTTCTGTAATTCACTATTACAAGTTCAGATCTTCAAGTTATAATTTGCAATTATAATTATAAGCTATCAATTCTAAGTTCTGTATTTGACAATTACAAGTTCAGATCTTCAAGTTATATTTTGCACTAATAATTTGTATTTAACAATTCGAAGTTCTGTATTTGACTATTACAAGTTCAGATCTTCTACTTATTATTCACAATCATAATTTGAAGTTATGAATTCTAAGTTCTGTATTTGACAATTACAAGTTCAGATCTTCAAGTTATAATTTGCACTAATAATTTGTATTTAACAATTCGAAGTTCAGTATTTGACTATTACAAGTTCAGATCCACTAATTATTATTTACAATCATAATTTGAAGTTATGAATTCTAAGTTCTGTATTTGACAATTACAAGTTCAGATCTTCAAGTTATAATTTGCAATCTTAGTTTGAAATTAACAATGCGAAGTTCTGTATTTACCTATCACAAGTTCATATCTTCTAGTTATAATTTGCAATTATACTTATAAGCTATCAATTTTAAGTTCTGTATTTGACAATTACAAGTTCAGATCTTCAAGTTATAATTTGAAATAATAATTAGTATTTAACAAATCTAAGTTCTGTAATTGACTATTACAAGTTCAGTTCTTCAAGTTATAATTTGCAATTATAATTATAAGCTATCAATTCTAAGTTCTGTATTTGACAATTACAAGTTCAGATCTTCAAGTTATAATTTGCACTAATAATTTGAATTTAACAATTCGTAGTTCTGTATTTGACTATTACAAGTTCAGATCTTCTAATTATTATTTACAATCATAATTTGAAGTTATGAATTCTTAGTTCTGTATTTTACAATTACAAGTTCAGATCTTCAAGTTATAATTTGCAATTATAATTTGAAGTTATGAATTCTAAGTGCTGTATTTGACAATTACAAGTTCAGATCTTCAAGTTATAATTTGCACTAATAATTTGTATTTAACAATTCGAAGTTCTGTATTTGACTATTACAAGTTCAGATCTTCTAATTATTATTTACAATCATAATTTGAAGTTATGAATTCTAAGTTCTGTATTTGACAATTACAAGTTCAGATCTTCAAGTTATAATTTGCAATCATAATTTGAAGTTATGAATTCCAAGTGCTGTATTTGATAATTACAAGTTCAGATCTTCAAGTTATAATATGCACTAATAATTTGTATTTAACAATTCGAAGTTCCGTATTTGACTATTACAAGTTCAGATCTTCAAATTATTAATTACAATCTTAGGTTGAAATTAACAATTCGAAGTTCTGTATTTGACTTTTACAAGTTCAGATCTTCAACTTATAATTTGCAATTATAATTAATAGCTATCAATTTTAAGTTCTGTATTTGACAATTACAAGTTCAGATCTTCAAGTTATAATTTGCACTAATAATTTGTATTTAACAATTCGAAGTTCAGTATTTGACTATTACAAGTTCAGATCCACTAATTATTATTTACAATCATAATTTGAAGTTATGAATTCTAAGTTCTGTATTTGACAATTACAAGTTCAGATCTTCAAGTTATAATTTGCAATCTTAGTTTGAAATTAACAATGCGAAGTTCTGTATTTACCTATCACAAGTTCATATCTTCTAGTTATAATTTGCAATTATACTTATAAGCTATCAATTTTAAGTTCTGTATTTGACAATTACAAGTTCAGATCTTCAAGTTATAATTTGAAATAATAATTAGTATTTAACAAATCTAAGTTCTGTAATTGACTATTACAAGTTCAGTTCTTCAAGTTATAATTTGCAATTATAATTATAAGCTATCAATTCTAAGTTCTGTATTTGACAATTACAAGTTCAGATCTTCAAGTTATAATTAGCAATCATAATTTGAAGTTATGAATTCTAAGTGCTGTATTTGACAATTACAAGTTCAGATCATCAAGTTATAATTTGCACTAATAATTTGTATTTAACAATTCGGAGTTCTGTATTTGAGTATTACAAGTTTAGATCTTACAATTATTAATTACAATCATAGTTTGAAATTAACAATTAGAAGTTCTGTAATTCACTATTACAAGTTCAGATCTTCAAGTTATAATTTGCAATTATAATTATAAGCTATCAATTCTAAGTTCTGTATTTGACAATTACAAGTTCAGATCTTCAAGTTATATTTTGCACTAATAATTTGTATTTAACAATTCGAAGTTCTGTATTTGACTATTACAAGTTCAGATCTTCTACTTATTATTCACAATCATAATTTGAAGTTATGAATTCTAAGTTCTGTATTTGACAATTACAAGTTCAGATCTTCAAGTTATAATTTGCACTAATAATTTGTATTTAACAATTCGAAGTTCAGTATTTGACTATTACAAGTTCAGATCCACTAATTATTATTTACAATCATAATTTGAAGTTATGAATTCTAAGTTCTGTATTTGACAATTACAAGTTCAGATCTTCAAGTTATAATTTGCAATCTTAGTTTGAAATTAACAATGCGAAGTTCTGTATTTACCTATCACAAGTTCATATCTTCTAGTTATAATTTGCAATTATACTTATAAGCTATCAATTTTAAGTTCTGTATTTGACAATTACAAGTTCAGATCTTCAAGTTATAATTTGAAATAATAATTAGTATTTAACAAATCTAAGTTCTGTAATTGACTATTACAAGTTCAGTTCTTCAAGTTATAATTTGCAATTATAATTATAAGCTATCAATTCTAAGTTCTGTATTTGACAATTACAAGTTCAGATCTTCAAGTTATAATTTGCACTAATAATTTGTATTTAACAATTCGTAGTTCTGTATTTGACTATTACAAGTTCAGATCTTCTAATTATTATTTACAATCATAATTTGAAGTTATGAATTCTTAGTTCTGTATTTTACAATTACAAGTTCAGATCTTCAAGTTATAATTTGCAATTATAATTTGAAGTTATGAATTCTAAGTGCTGTATTTGACAATTACAAGTTCAGATCTTCAAGTTATAATTTGCACTAATAATTTGTATTTAACAATTCGAAGTTCTGTATTTGACTATTACAAGTTCAGATCTTCAAATTATTAATTACAATCTTAGTTTGAAATTAACAATTCGAAGTTCAGTATTTACCTATTACAAGTTCAGATCTTCAACTTATAATTTGCAATTATAATTATAAGCTATGAATTTTAAGTTCTGTATTTGACAATTACAAGTTCAGATCTTCAAGTTATAATTTGCACTACTAATTTGTATTTAACAATTCGAAGTTCTGTATTTGACTATTACAAGTTCAGATCTTCAAATTATTAATTACAATCTTAGTTTGAAATTAACAATTCGAAGTTCTGTATTTACCTATTACAAGTTCAGATCTTCAACTTATAATTTGCAATTATAATTATAAGCTATCAATTTTAAGTTCTGTATTTGACTATTACAAGTTCAGATCTTCAAATTATTATTTACAATCTTAGTTTGAAATTAACAATTCGAAGTTCTGTATTTACCTATTACAAATTCAGATCTTCAAGTTATAATTTGCAATTATAATTATAAGCTATCAATTTTAAGTTCTGTATTTGACTATTACAAGTTCAGATCTTCAAGTTATAATTTGCAATCATGATTTGAATTTTACAATTCTAAGTTCTGTATTTGACTATTTCAAGTTCAGATCTTCAAGTTATAATTAGCAATCATAATTTGAAGTTATGAATTCTAAGTGCTATATTTGACAATTACAAGTTCAGATCTTCAAGTTATAAATTGCACTAATAATTTGTATTTAACAATTCGGAGTTCTGTATTTGACTATTACAAGTTTAGATCTTCAAATTATTAATTACAATCTTAGTTTGAAATTAACAATTAGAAGTTCTGTAATTCACTATTACAAGTTCAGATCTTCAAGTTATAATTTGCAATTATAATTATAAGCTATCAATTCTAAGTTCTGTATTTGACAATTACAAGTTCAGATCTTCAAGTTATAATTTGCACTAATAATTTGTATTTAACAATTCGAAGTTCTGTATTTGACTATTACAAGTTCAGATCTTCTACTTATTATTTACAATCATAATTTGAAGTTATGAATTCTAAGTTCTGTATTTGACAATTACAAGTTCAGATCTTCAAGTTATAATTTGAAATAATAATTAGTATTTAACAAATCTAAGTTCTGTAATTGACTATTACTAGTTCAGTTCTTCAAGTTATAATTTGCAATTATAATTATAAGCTATCAATTCTAAGTTCTGTATTTGACAATTACAAGTTCAGATCTTCAAGTTATAATTTGCACTAATAATTTGAATTTAACAATTTGAAGTTCTGTATTTGACTATTACAAGTTCAGATCTTCTAATTATTATTTACAATCATAATATGAAGTTATGAATTCTAAGTTCTGTATTTGACAATTACAAGTTCAGATCTTCAAGTTATAATTTGCAATCATAATTTGAAGTTATGAATTCCAAGTGCTGTATTTGATAATTACAAGTTCAGATCTTCAAGTTATAATATGCACTAATAATTTGTATTTAACAATTCGAAGTTCCGTATTTGACTATTACAAGTTCAGATCTTCAAATTATTAATTACAATCTTAGGTTGAAATTAACAATTCGAAGTTCTGTATTTGACTTTTACAAGTTCAGATCTTCAACTTATAATTTGCAATTATAATTAATAGCTATCAATTTTAAGTTCTGTATTTGACAATTACAAGTTCAGATCTTCAAGTTATAATTTGCACTAATAATTTGTATTTAACAATTCGAAGTTCAGTATTTGACTATTACAAGTTCAGATCCACTAATTATTATTTACAATCATAATTTGAAGTTATGAATTCTAAGTTCTGTATTTGACAATTACAAGTTCAGATCTTCAAGTTATAATTTGCAATCTTAGTTTGAAATTAACAATGCGAAGTTCTGTATTTACCTATCACAAGTTCATATCTTCTAGTTATAATTTGCAATTATACTTATAAGCTATCAATTTTAAGTTCTGTATTTGACAATTACAAGTTCAGATCTTCAAGTTATAATTTGAAATAATAATTAGTATTTAACAAATCTAAGTTCTGTAATTGACTATTACAAGTTCAGTTCTTCAAGTTATAATTTGCAATTATAATTATAAGCTATCAATTCTAAGTTCTGTATTTGACAATTACAAGTTCAGATCTTCAAGTTATAATTTGCACTAATAATTTGAATTTTACAATTTGAAGTTCTGTATTTGACTATTACAAGTTCATATCTTCAAATTATTATTTACAATCTTAGTTTGAAATTAACAATTTGAAGTTCTGTATTTACCTATTACAAGTTCAGATCTTCTAGTTATAATTTGCAATTATAATTTGTATTTAACAATTCGAAGTTCTGTATTCGACTATTGCAAGTTCAGATCTTCAAATTATTAATTACAATCTTAGTTTGAAATTAACAATTCGAAGTTCTGTATTTACCTATTACAAGTTCAGATCTTCAACTTATAATTTGCAATTATAATTATAAGCTATCAATTTTAAGTTCTGTATTTGACAATTACAAGTTCAGATCTTCAAGTTATAATGTGCACTAATAATTTGTATTTAAGAATTCGAAGTTCTGTATTTGACTATTACAAGTTTAGATCTTCAAATTATTATTTACAATCGTAGTTTGAAATTAACAATTCGAAGTTCTGTATTTACCTATTACAAATTCAGATCTTCAAGTTATAATTTGCAATTATAATTATAAGCTATCAATTTTAAGTTCTGTATTTGACTATTACAAGTTCAGATCTTCAAGTTATAATTTGCACTCATAATTTGAATTTACAAATTCTAAGTTCTGAATTTGACTATTACAAGTTCAGATCTTCAAGTTATAATTAGCAATCATAATTTGAAGTTATGAATTCTAAGTTCTGTATTTGACAATTACAAGTTCAGATCTTCAAGTTATAATTTGCACTAATAATTTGTATTTAACAATTCGTAGTTCTGTATTTGACTATTACAAGTTCAGATCTTCTAATTATTATTTACAATCATAATTTGAAGTTATGAATTCTTAGTTCTGTATTTTACAATTACAAGTTCAGATCTTCAAGTTATAATTTGCAATTATAATTTGAAGTTATGAATTCTAAGTGCTGTATTTGACAATTACAAGTTCAGATCTTCAAGTTATAATTTGCACTAATAATTTGTATTTAACAATTCGAAGTTCTGTATTTGACTATTACAAGTTCAGATCTTCAAATTATTAATTACAATCTTAGTTTGAAATTAACAATTCGAAGTTCAGTATTTACCTATTACAAGTTCAGATCTTCAACTTATAATTTGCAATTATAATTATAAGCTATGAATTTTAAGTTCTGTATTTGACAATTACAAGTTCAGATCTTCAAGTTATAATTTGCACTACTAATTTGTATTTAACAATTCGAAGTTCTGTATTTGACTATTACAAGTTCAGATCTTCAAATTATTAATTACAATCTTAGTTTGAAATTAACAATTCGAAGTTCTGTATTTACCTATTACAAGTTCAGATCTTCAACTTATAATTTGCAATTATAATTATAAGCTATCAATTTTAAGTTCTGTATTTGACTATTACAAGTTCAGATCTTCAAATTATTATTTACAATCTTAGTTTGAAATTAACAATTCGAAGTTCTGTATTTACCTATTACAAATTCAGATCTTCAAGTTATAATTTGCAATTATAATTATAAGCTATCAATTTTAAGTTCTGTATTTGACTATTACAAGTTCAGATCTTCAAGTTATAATTTGCAATCATGATTTGAATTTTACAATTCTAAGTTCTGTATTTGACTATTTCAAGTTCAGATCTTCAAGTTATAATTAGCAATCATAATTTGAAGTTATGAATTCTAAGTGCTATATTTGACAATTACAAGTTCAGATCTTCAAGTTATAAATTGCACTAATAATTTGTATTTAACAATTCGGAGTTCTGTATTTGACTATTACAAGTTTAGATCTTCAAATTATTAATTACAATCTTAGTTTGAAATTAACAATTAGAAGTTCTGTAATTCACTATTACAAGTTCAGATCTTCAAGTTATAATTTGCAATTATAATTATAAGCTATCAATTCTAAGTTCTGTATTTGACAATTACAAGTTCAGATCTTCAAGTTATAATTTGCACTAATAATTTGTATTTAACAATTCGAAGTTCTGTATTTGACTATTACAAGTTCAGATCTTCTACTTATTATTTACAATCATAATTTGAAGTTATGAATTCTAAGTTCTGTATTTGACAATTACAAGTTCAGATCTTCAAGTTATAATTTGAAATAATAATTAGTATTTAACAAATCTAAGTTCTGTAATTGACTATTACTAGTTCAGTTCTTCAAGTTATAATTTGCAATTATAATTATAAGCTATCAATTCTAAGTTCTGTATTTGACAATTACAAGTTCAGATCTTCAAGTTATAATTTGCACTAATAATTTGAATTTAACAATTTGAAGTTCTGTATTTGACTATTACAAGTTCAGATCTTCTAATTATTATTTACAATCATAATTTGAAGTTATGAATTCTAAGTTCTGTATTTGACAATTACAAGTTCAGATCTTCAAGTTATAATTTGCAATCATAATTTGAAGTTATGAATTCCAAGTGCTGTATTTGATAATTACAAGTTCAGATCTTCAAGTTATAATATGCACTAATAATTTGTATTTAACAATTCGAAGTTCCGTATTTGACTATTACAAGTTCAGATCTTCAAATTATTAATTACAATCTTAGGTTGAAATTAACAATTCGAAGTTCTGTATTTGACTTTTACAAGTTCAGATCTTCAACTTATAATTTGCAATTATAATTAATAGCTATCAATTTTAAGTTCTGTATTTGACAATTACAAGTTCAGATCTTCAAGTTATAATTTGCACTAATAATTTGTATTTAACAATTCGAAGTTCAGTATTTGACTATTACAAGTTCAGATCCACTAATTATTATTTACAATCATAATTTGAAGTTATGAATTCTAAGTTCTGTATTTGACAATTACAAGTTCAGATCTTCAAGTTATAATTTGCAATCTTAGTTTGAAATTAACAATGCGAAGTTCTGTATTTACCTATCACAAGTTCATATCTTCTAGTTATAATTTGCAATTATACTTATAAGCTATCAATTTTAAGTTCTGTATTTGACAATTACAAGTTCAGATCTTCAAGTTATAATTTGAAATAATAATTAGTATTTAACAAATCTAAGTTCTGTAATTGACTATTACAAGTTCAGTTCTTCAAGTTATAATTTGCAATTATAATTATAAGCTATCAATTCTAAGTTCTGTATTTGACAATTACAAGTTCAGATCTTCAAGTTATAATTTGCACTAATAATTTGAATTTTACAATTTGAAGTTCTGTATTTGACTATTACAAGTTCATATCTTCAAATTATTATTTACAATCTTAGTTTGAAATTAACAATTTGAAGTTCTGTATTTACCTATTACAAGTTCAGATCTTCTAGTTATAATTTGCAATTATAATTTGTATTTAACAATTCGAAGTTCTGTATTCGACTATTGCAAGTTCAGATCTTCAAATTATTAATTACAATCTTAGTTTGAAATTAACAATTCGAAGTTCTGTATTTACCTATTACAAGTTCAGATCTTCAACTTATAATTTGCAATTATAATTATAAGCTATCAATTTTAAGTTCTGTATTTGACAATTACAAGTTCAGATCTTCAAGTTATAATGTGCACTAATAATTTGTATTTAAGAATTCGAAGTTCTGTATTTGACTATTACAAGTTTAGATCTTCAAATTATTATTTACAATCGTAGTTTGAAATTAACAATTCGAAGTTCTGTATTTACCTATTACAAATTCAGATCTTCAAGTTATAATTTGCAATTATAATTATAAGCTATCAATTTTAAGTTCTGTATTTGACTATTACAAGTTCAGATCTTCAAGTTATAATTTGCACTCATAATTTGAATTTACAAATTCTAAGTTCTGAATTTGACTATTACAAGTTCAGATCTTCAAGTTATAATTAGCAATCATAATTTGAAGTTATGAATTCTAAGTTCTGTATTTGACAATTACAAGTTCAGATCTTCAAGTTATAATTTGCACTAATAATTTGTATTTAACAATTCGTAGTTCTGTATTTGACTATTACAAGTTCAGATCTTCTAATTATTATTTACAATCATAATTTGAAGTTATGAATTCTTAGTTCTGTATTTTACAATTACAAGTTCAGATCTTCAAGTTATAATTTGCAATTATAATTTGAAGTTATGAATTCTAAGTGCTGTATTTGACAATTACAAGTTCAGATCTTCAAGTTATAATTTGCACTAATAATTTGTATTTAACAATTCGAAGTTCTGTATTTGACTATTACAAGTTCAGATCTTCAAATTATTAATTACAATCTTAGTTTGAAATTAACAATTCGAAGTTCAGTATTTACCTATTACAAGTTCAGATCTTCAACTTATAATTTGCAATTATAATTATAAGCTATGAATTTTAAGTTCTGTATTTGACAATTACAAGTTCAGATCTTCAAGTTATAATTTGCACTACTAATTTGTATTTAACAATTCGAAGTTCTGTATTTGACTATTACAAGTTCAGATCTTCAAATTATTAATTACAATCTTAGTTTGAAATTAACAATTCGAAGTTCTGTATTTACCTATTACAAGTTCAGATCTTCAACTTATAATTTGCAATTATAATTATAAGCTATCAATTTTAAGTTCTGTATTTGACTATTACAAGTTCAGATCTTCAAATTATTATTTACAATCTTAGTTTGAAATTAACAATTCGAAGTTCTGTATTTACCTATTACAAATTCAGATCTTCAAGTTATAATTTGCAATTATAATTATAAGCTATCAATTTTAAGTTCTGTATTTGACTATTACAAGTTCAGATCTTCAAGTTATAATTTGCAATCATGATTTGAATTTTACAATTCTAAGTTCTGTATTTGACTATTTCAAGTTCAGATCTTCAAGTTATAATTAGCAATCATAATTTGAAGTTATGAATTCTAAGTGCTATATTTGACAATTACAAGTTCAGATCTTCAAGTTATAAATTGCACTAATAATTTGTATTTAACAATTCGGAGTTCTGTATTTGACTATTACAAGTTTAGATCTTCAAATTATTAATTACAATCTTAGTTTGAAATTAACAATTAGAAGTTCTGTAATTCACTATTACAAGTTCAGATCTTCAAGTTATAATTTGCAATTATAATTATAAGCTATCAATTCTAAGTTCTGTATTTGACAATTACAAGTTCAGATCTTCAAGTTATAATTTGCACTAATAATTTGTATTTAACAATTCGAAGTTCTGTATTTGACTATTACAAGTTCAGATCTTCTACTTATTATTTACAATCATAATTTGAAGTTATGAATTCTAAGTTCTGTATTTGACAATTACAAGTTCAGATCTTCAAGTTATAATTTGAAATAATAATTAGTATTTAACAAATCTAAGTTCTGTAATTGACTATTACTAGTTCAGTTCTTCAAGTTATAATTTGCAATTATAATTATAAGCTATCAATTCTAAGTTCTGTATTTGACAATTACAAGTTCAGATCTTCAAGTTATAATTTGCACTAATAATTTGAATTTAACAATTTGAAGTTCTGTATTTGACTATTACAAGTTCAGATCTTCTAATTATTATTTACAATCATAATTTGAAGTTATGAATTCTAAGTTCTGTATTTGACAATTACAAGTTCAGATCTTCAAGTTATAATTTGCAATCATAATTTGAAGTTATGAATTCCAAGTGCTGTATTTGATAATTACAAGTTCAGATCTTCAAGTTATAATATGCACTAATAATTTGTATTTAACAATTCGAAGTTCCGTATTTGACTATTACAAGTTCAGATCTTCAAATTATTAATTACAATCTTAGGTTGAAATTAACAATTCGAAGTTCTGTATTTGACTTTTACAAGTTCAGATCTTCAACTTATAATTTGCAATTATAATTAATAGCTATCAATTTTAAGTTCTGTATTTGACAATTACAAGTTCAGATCTTCAAGTTATAATTTGCACTAATAATTTGTATTTAACAATTCCAAGTTCTGTATTTGACTATTACAAATTCAGATCTTCTAATTATTATTTGCAGTCATAATTTGAAGTTATGAATTCTAAGTTCTGTATTTGACAATTACAAGTTCAGATCTTCAAGTTATAATTTGCAATCTTAGTTTGAAATTAACAATTCGAAGTTCTGTATTTACCTATTACAAGTTCATATCTTCAAATTATAATTTGCAATTATACTTATAAGCTATCAATTTTAAGTTCTGTATTTGACAATTACAAGTTCAGATCTTCAAGTTATAATTTGAAATAATAATTAGTATTTAAAAAATCTAAGTTCTGTAATTGACTATTACAAGTTCAGATCTAGAAGTTATAATTTGCAATTATAATTATAAGCTATCACTTCTAAGTTCTGTATTTGACAATTACAAGTTCAGATCTTCAAGTTATAATTTGCACTAATAATTTGAATTTAACAATTTGAAGTTCTGTATTTGACTATTACAAGTTCAGATCTTCAAATTATTAATTACAATATTAGTTTGAAATTAACAATTCGAAGTTCTGTATTTGACTATTACAAGTTCAGATCTTCAACTTATAATTTGCAATTATAATTATAAGCTATCAATTTTAAGTTCTGTATTTGACTATTACAAGTTCAGATCTTCAAGTTATAATTAGCAATCATAATTTGCATTTTACAATTCTAAGTTCTGTATTTGACTAATACAAGTTCAGATCTTCAAGTTATAATTTGCAATCATAATTTGAAGTTATGAATTCTAAGTTCTGTATTTGACAATTACAAGTTCAGATCTTCAAGTTATAATTTGCACTAATAATTTGTATTTAACAATTCGAAGTTCTGTATTTGACTATTACAAGTTCAGATCTTCAAATTATTAATTACAATCTTAGTTTGAAATTAACAATTCGTAGTTCTGTATTTACCTATTACAAGTTCAGATCTTAAACTTATAATTTGCAATTATAATTATAAGCTATCAATTTCAAGTTCTCTATTTGACAATTACAAGTTCAGATCTTCAAGTTATAATTTGCACTTATAATTTGTATTTAACAATTCGAAGTTCAGTATTTCACTATTACAAGTTCAGATCTTCAAATTATTAATTACAATCTTAGTTTGAAATTAACAATTCGAAGTTTTGTATTTACCTATTACAAGTTCAGATTTTCAACTTATAATTTGCAATTATAATTATAAGCTATCAATTTTAAGTTCTGTATTTGACAATTACAAGTTCAGATCTCCAAGTAATAATTTGCACTAATAATTTGTATTTAACAATTCGAAGTTCCTTATTTGACTATTACAAGTTCAGATCTTCAAATTATTTTTTACAATCTTAGTTTGAAATTAACAATTCGAAGTTCTGTATTTACCTATTACAAATTTAGATCTTCAAGTTATAATTTGCAATTATAATTATTAGCTATCAATTTTAAGTTCTGTATTTGACTATTACAAGTTCAGATCTTCAAGTTATAATTTGCAATCATAATTTGAATTTTACAATTCTAAGTTCTGTATTTGACTATTACAAGTTCAGATCTTCAAATTATTAATTACAATCTTAGTTTGAAATTAACAATTCGAAGTTTATTGTATTTACCTATTACAAGTTCAGCTCTTCAACTTATAATTTGCAATTATAATTATAAGCTATCAATTTTAAGTTCTCTATTTGACAATTACAAGTTCAGATCTTCAAGTTATAATTTGCACTTATAATTTGTATTTAACAATTGGAAGTTCAGTATTTGACTATTACAAGTTCAGATCTTCAAATTATTAATTACAATCTTAGTTTGAAATTAACAATTCGAAGTTCTGTATTTACCTATTACAAGTTAAGATTTTCAACTTATAATTTGCAATTATAATTATAAGCTATCAATTTTAAGTTCTGTATTTGACAATTACAAGTTCAGATCTCCAAGTTATAATTTGCACTAATAATTTGTATTTAACAATTCGAAGTTCCTTATTTGACTATTACAAGTTCAGATCTTCAAATTATTTTTTACAATCTTAGTTTGAAATTAACAATTCGAAGTTTTGTATTTACCTATTACAAGTTCAGATCTTCAACTTATAATTTGCAATTATAATTATAAGCTATCAATTTTAAGTTCTGTATTTGACTATGACAAGTTCAGATCTTCAAGTTATAATTTGCAATCATAATTTGAAGTTATGAATTCCAAGTGCTGTATTTGATAATTACAAGTTCAGATCTTCAAGTTATAATATGCACTAATAATTTGTATTTAACAATTCGAAGTTCCGTATTTGACTATTACAAGTTCAGATCTTCAAATTATTAATTACAATCTTAGGTTGAAATTAACAATTCGAAGTTCTGTATTTGACTATTACAAGTTCAGATCTTCAACTTATAATTTGCAATTATAATTAATAGCTATCAATTTTAAGTTCTGTATTTGACAATTACAAGTTCAGATCTTCAAGTTATAATTTGCACTAATAATTTGTATTTAACAATTCGAAGTTCTGTATTTGACTATTACAAATTCAGATCTTCTAATTATTATTTGCAGTCATAATTTGAAGTTATGAATTCTAAGTTCTGTATTTGACAATTACAAGTTCAGATCTTCAAGTTATAATTTGCAATCTTAGTTTGAAATTAACAATTCGAAGTTCTGTATTTACCTATTACAAGTTCATATCTTCAAATTATAATTTGCAATTATACTTATAAGCTATCAATTTTAAGTTCTGTATTTGACAATTACAAGTTCAGATCTTCAAGTTATAATTTGCAATCATAATTTGAAGTTATGAATTCCAAGTGCTGTATTTGATAATTACAAGTTCAGATCTTCAAGTTATAATATGCACTAATAATTTGTATTTAACAATTCGAAGTTCCGTATTTGACTATTACAAGTTCAGATCTTCAAATTATTAATTACAATCTTAGGTTGAAATTAACAATTCGAAGTTCTGTATTTGACTATTACAAGTTCAGATCTTCAACTTATAATTTGCAATTATAATTAATAGCTATCAATTTTAAGTTCTGTATTTGACAATTACAAGTTCAGATCTTCAAGTTATAATTTGCACTAATAATTTGTATTTAACAATTCGAAGTTCTGTATTTGACTATTACAAATTCAGATCTTCTAATTATTATTTGCAGTCATAATTTGAAGTTATGAATTCTAAGTTCTGTATTTGACAATTACAAGTTCAGATCTTCAAGTTATAATTTGCAATCTTAGTTTGAAATTAACAATTCGAAGTTCTGTATTTACCTATTACAAGTTCATATCTTCAAATTATAATTTGCAATTATACTTATAAGCTATCAATTTTAAGTTCTGTATTTGACAATTACAAGTTCAGATCTTCAAGTTATAATTTGAAATAATAATTAGTATTTAAAAAATCTAAGTTCTGTAATTGACTATTACAAGTTCAGATCTTGAAGTTATAATTTGCAATTATAATTATAAGCTATCAATTCTAAGTTCTGTATTGACAATTACAAGTTCAGATCTTCAAGTTATAATTTGCACTAATAATTTGAATTTAACAATTTGAAGTTCTGTATTTGACTATTACAAGTTCAGATCTTCAAATTATTAATTACAATATTAGTTTGAAATTAACAATTCGAAGTTCTGTATTTGACTATTACAAGTTCAGATCTTCAACTTATAATTTGCAATTATAATTATAAGCTATCAATTTTAAGTTCTGTATTTGACTATTACAAGTTCAGATCTTCAAGTTATAATTAGCAATCATAATTTGCATTTTACAATTCTAAGTTCTGTATTTGACTAATACAAGTTCAGATCTTCAAGTTATAATTTGCAATCATAATTTGAAGTTATGAATTCTAAGTTCTGTATTTGACAATTACAAGTTCAGATCTTCAAGTTATAATTTGCACTAATAATTTGTATTTAACAATTCGAAGTTCTGTATTTGACTATTACAAGTTCAGATCTTCAAATTATTAATTACAATCTTAGTTTGAAATTAACAATTCGAAGTTCTGTATTTACCTATTACAAGTTCAGATCTTAAACTTATAATTTGCAATTATAATTATAAGCTATCAATTTCAAGTTCTCTATTTGACAATTACAAGTTCAGATCTTCAAGTTATAATTTGCACTTATAATTTGTATTTAACAATTCGAAGTTCAGTATTTCACTATTACAAGTTCAGATCTTCAAATTATTAATTACAATCTTAGTTTGAAATTAACAATTCGAAGTTCTGTATTTACCTATTACAAGTTCAGATTTTCAACTTATAATTTGCAATTATAATTATAAGCTATCAATTTTAAGTTCTGTATTTGACAATTACAAGTTCAGATCTCCAAGTTATAATTTGCACTAATAATTTGTATTTAACAATTCGAAGTTCCTTATTTGACTATTACAAGTTCAGATCTTCAAATTATTTTTTACAATCTTAGTTTGAAATTAACAATTCGAAGTTCTGTATTTACCTATTACAAATTTAGATCTTCAAGTTATAATTTGCAATTATAATTATTAGCTATCAATTTTAAGTTCTGTATTTGACTATTACAAGTTCAGATCTTCAAGTTATAATTTGCAATCATAATTTGAATTTTACAATTCTAAGTTCTGTATTTGACTATTACAAGTTCAGATCTTCAAATTATTAATTACAATCTTAGTTTGAAATTAACAATTCGAAGTTTATTGTATTTACCTATTACAAGTTCAGCTCTTCAACTTATAATTTGCAATTATAATTATAAGCTATCAATTTTAAGTTCTCTATTTGACAATTACAAGTTCAGATCTTCAAGTTATAATTTGCACTTATAATTTGTATTTAACAATTCGAAGTTCAGTATTTGACTATTACAAGTTCAGATCTTCAAATTATTAATTACAATCTTAGTTTGAAATTAACAATTCGAAGTTCTGTATTTACCTATTACAAGTTCAGATTTTCAACTTATAATTTGCAATTATAATTATAAGCTATCAATTTTAAGTTCTGTATTTGACAATTACAAGTTCAGATCTCCAAGTTATAATTTGCACTAATAATTTGTATTTAACAATTCGAAGTTCCTTATTTGACTATTACAAGTTCAGATCTTCAAATTATTTTTTACAATCTTAGTTTGAAATTAACAATTCGAAGTTTTGTATTTACCTATTACAAGTTCAGATCTTCAACTTATAATTTGCAATTATAATTATAAGCTATCAATTTTAAGTTCTGTATTTGACAATTACAAGTTCAGATCTTCAAGTTATAATTTGCACTAATAATTTGTATTTAATAATTCGAAGTTCTGTATTTGACTATTACAAGTACAGATCTTCAAATTATTATTTACAATCTTAGTTTGAAATTAACAATTCGAAGTTCTGTATTTACCTATTACAAATTCAGATCTTCAAGTTATAATTTGCAATTATAATTATAAGCTATCAATTTTAAGTTCTGTATTTGACTATTACAAGTTCAGATCTTCAAGTTATAATTTGCAATCATAATTTGAATTTTACAATTCTAAGTTCTGTATTTGACTATTTCAAGTTCAGATCTTCAAGTTATAGTTAGCAATCATAATTTGAAGTTATGAATTCTAAGTTCTGTATTTGACAATTACAAGTTCAGATCTTCAAGTTATAATTTGCACTAATAATTTGTATTTAACAATTCGAAGTTCTGTATTTGACTATTGCAAGTTCAGATCTTCAAATTATTAATTACAATCTTAGTTTGAAATTAACAATTCGAAGTTCTGTAGTTACCTATTACAAGTTCAGATCTTCAACTTATAATTTGCAATTATAATTATAAGCTATCAATTTTAAGTTCTGTATGTGACAATTACAAGTTCCGATCTTCAAGTTATAATTTGCACTAACAATTTGTATTTAACAATTCGAAGTTCTGTATTTGACTATTACAAGTTCAGATCTTCAAATTATTATTTACAATCTTAGTTTGAAATTAAAAATTCGAAGTTCGGTATTTACCTATTACAAATTCAGATCTTCAAGTTATAATTTGCAATTATAATTATAAGCTATCAATTTTAAGTTCTGTATTTGACTATTACAAGTTCAGATCTTCAAGTTATAATTTGCAATCATAATTTGAATTTCCCAATTCTAAGTTCTGTATTTGACTATTACAAGTTCAGATCTTCAAGTTATAATTAGCAATCATAATTTGAAGTTATGAATTCTAAGTTCTGTATTTGACAATTACAAGTTCAGATCTTCAAGTTATAATTTGCACTAATAATTTGTATTTAACAATTCGTAGTTCTGTATTTGACTATTACAAGTTCAGATCTTCTAATTATTATTTACAATCATAATTTGAAGTTATGAATTCTTAGTTCTGTATTTTACAATTACAAGTTCAGATCTTCAAGTTATAATTTGTAATCATAATTTGAAGTTATGAATTCTAAGTTCTGAATTTGACTATTACAAGTTCAGATCTTCAAATTATTAATTACAATCTTAGTTGGAAATTAACAATTAGAAGTTCTGTATTTACTTATTACAAGTTCAGATCTTCAACTTATAATTTGCAATTATAATTATAAGCTATCAATTTTAAGTTCTGTATTTGACAATTACATGTTCAGATTTTCAAGTTATAATTTGCACTAATAATTTGTATTTAACAATTCGAAGTTCTGTATTTACCTATTACAAATTCAGATCTTCAAGTTATAATTTGCAATTATAATTATAAGCTATCAATTTTAAGTTCAGTATTTGACTATTACAAGTTCAGATCTTCAAGTTATAATTTGCAATCATGATTTGAATTTTACAATTCTAAGTTCTGTATTTGACTATTACAAGTTTAGATCTTACAATTATTAATTACAATCTTAGTTTGAAATTAACAATTAGAAGTTCTGTAATTCACTATTACAAGTTCAGATCTTCAAGTTATAATTTGCAATTATAATTATAAGCTATCAATTCTAAGTTCTGTATTTGACAATTACAAGTTCAGATCTTCAAGTTATAATTTGCACTAATAATTTGAATTTAACAATTTGAAGTTCTGTATTTGACAATTACAAGTTCAGATTTTCAAGTTATAATTTGCACTAATAATTTGTATTTAACAATTCGAAGTTCTGTATTTACCTATTACAAATTCAGATCTTCAAGTTATAACTTGCAATTATAATTATAAGCTATCAATTTTAAGTTCTGTATTTGACAATTACATGTTCAGATTTTCAAGTTATAATTTGCACTAATAATTTGTATTTAACAATTCGAAGTTCTGTATTTACCTATTACAAATTCAGATCTTCAAGTTATAATTTGCAATTATAATTATAAGCTATCAATTTTAAGTTCAGTATTTGACTATTACAAGTTCAGATCTTCAAGTTATAATTTGCAATCATGATTTGAATTTTACAATTCTAAGTTCTGTATTTGACTATTACAAGTTTAGATCTTACAATTATTAATTACAATCTTAGTTTGAAATTAACAATTAGAAGTTCTGTAATTCACTATTACAAGTTCAGATCTTCAAGTTATAATTTGCAATTATAATTATAAGCTATCAATTCTAAGTTCTGTATTTGACAATTACAAGTTCAGATCTTCAAGTTATAATTTGCACTAATAATTTGAATTTAACAATTTGAAGTTCTGTATTTGACAATTACAAGTTCAGATTTTCAAGTTATAATTTGCACTAATAATTTGTATTTAACAATTCGAAGTTCTGTATTTACCTATTACAAATTCAGATCTTCAAGTTATAATTTGCAATTATAATTATAAGCTATCAATTTTAAGTTCAGTATTTGACAATTACAAGTTCAGATCTTCAAGTTATAATTTGCACTAATAATTTGAATTTAACAATTTGAAGTTCTGTATTTGACTATTACAAGTTCATATCTTCATATTATTATTTACAATCTTAGTTTGAAATTAACAATTTGAAGTTCTGTATTTACCTATTACAAGTTCAGATCTACTAGTTATAATTAGCAATTATAATTTGTATTTAACAATTCGAAGTTCTGTATTCGACTATTGCAAGTGCAGATCTTCAAATTATTAATTACAATCTTAGTTTGAAATTAACAATTCGAAGTTCTGTTTTTACCTATTACAAATTCAGATCTTCAAGTTATAATTTGCAATTATAATTATAAGCTATCAATTTTAAGTTCAGTATTTGACTATTACAAGTTCAGATCTTCAAGTTATAATTTGCAATCATGATTTGAATTTTACAATTCTAAGTTCTGTATTTGACTATTACAAGTTCAGATCTTCAAGTTATAATTAGCAATCATAATTTGAAGTTATGAATTCTAAGTGCTGTATTTGACAATTACAAGTTCAGATCTTCAAGTTATAATTTGCACTAATAATTTGTATTTAACAATTCGGAGTTCTGTATTTGACTATTACAAGTTTAGATCTTACAATTATTAATTACAATCTTAGTTTGAAATTAACAATTAGAAGTTCTGTAATTCACTATTACAAGTTCAGATCTTCAAGTTATAATTTGCAATTATAATAATAAGCTATCAATTCTAAGTTCTGTATTTGACAATTACAAGTTAAGATCTTCAAGTTATAATTTGCAATCATAATTTGAATTTCCCAATTCTAAGTTCTGTATTTGACTATTACAAGTTCAGATCTTCAAGTTATAATTTGCACTAATAATTTGTATTTAACAATTCGAAGTTCTGTATTTGACAATTACAAGTTCAGATCTTCAAGTTATAATTTGCAATCATAATTTGAAGTTATGAATTCCAAGTGCTGTATTTGATAATTACAAGTTCAGATCTTCAAGTTATAATTTGCACTAATAATTTGTATTTAACAATTCGAAGTTCTGTATTTGACTATTACAAGTTCAGATCCACTAATTATTATTTACAATCATAATTTGAAGTTATGAATCCTAAGTTAGTATTTGACAATTACAAGTTCAGATCTTCAAGTTATAATTTGCAATCTTAGTTTGAAATTAGCAATGCGCAGTTCTGTATTTACCTATCACGAGTTCATATCTTCTAGTTATAATTTGCAATTATACTTATAAGCTATCAATTTTAAGTTCTGTATTTGACAATTACAAGTTCAGATCTTCAAGTTATATTTTGAAATAATAATTAGTATTTAACAAATCTAAGTTCTGTAATTGACTATTACAAGTTCAGTTCTTCAAGTTATAATTTGCAATTATAATTATAAGCTATCAATTCTAAGTTCTGTATTTGACAATTACAAGATCAGATCTTCAAGTTATAATTTGCACTAATAATTTGAATTTAACAATTTGAAGTTCTGTATTTGACTATTACAAGTTCATATCTTCAAATTATTATTTACAATCTTAGTTTGAAATTAACAATTTGAAGTTCTGTATTTACCTATTACAAGTTCAGATCTTCTAGTTATAATTTGCAATTATAATTTGTATTTAACAATTCGAAGTTCTGTATTCGACTATTGCAAGTTCAGATCTTCAAATTATTAATTACAATCTTAGTTTGAAATTTACAATTCGAAGTTCTGTATTTACCTATTACAAGTTCAGATCTTCAACTTATAATTTGCAATTATAATTATAAGCTATCAATTTTAAGTTCTGTATTTGACAATTACAAGTTCAGATCTTCAAGTTATAATTTGCACTAATAATTTGTATTTAACAATTCGAAGTTCTGTATTTGACTATTACAAGTTCAGATCTTCAAGTTATAATTTGCAATCATAATTTGAATTTACAAATTCTAAGTTCTGAATTTGACTATTACAAGTTCAGATCTTCAAGTTATAATTAGCAATCATAATTTGAAGTTATGAATTCTAAGTTCTGTATTTGACAATTACAAGTTCAGATCTTCAAGTTATAATTTGCACTAATAATTTGTATTTAACAATTCGTAGTTCTGTATTTGACTATTACAAGTTCAGATCTTCAAATTATTAATTACAATCTTAGTTTGAAATTAACAATTCGAAGTTCAGTATTTACCTATTACAAGTTCAAATCTTCTAGTTATAATTTGCAATTATACTTATAAGCTATCAATTTTAAGTTCTGTATTTGACAATTACAAGTTCAGATCTTCAAGTTATAATTTGCACTAATAATTTGAATTTAACAATTTGAAGTTCTGTATTTGACTATTACAAGTTCATATCTTCAAATTATTATTTACAATCTTAGTTTGAAATTAACAATTTGAAGTTCTGTATTTACCTATTACAAGTTCAGATCTTCTAGTTATAATTTGTAATTATAATTTGTATTTAACAATTCGAAGTTCTGTATTCGACTATTGCAAGTGCAGATCTTCAAATTATTAATTACAATCTTAGTTTGAAATTAACAATTCGAAGTTCTGTTTTTACCTATTACAAATTCAGATCTTCAACTTATAATTTGCAATTATAATTATAAGCTATCAATTTTAAGTTCAGTATTTGACTATTACAAGTTCAGATCTTCAAGTTATAATTTGCAATCATGATTGAATTTTACAATTCTAAGTTCTGTATTTGACTATTACAAGTTCAGATCTTCAAGTTATAATTAGCAATCATAATTTGAAGTTATGAATTCTAAGTGCTGTATTTGACAATTACAAGTTCAGATCTTCAAGTTATAATTTGCACTAATAATTTGTATTTAACAATTCGGAGTTCTGTATTTGACTATTACAAGTTTAGATCTTACAATTATTAATTACAATCTTAGTTTAAAATTAACAATTAGAAGTTCTGTAATTCAGTATTACAAGTTCAGATCTTCAAGTTATAATTTGCAATTATAATAATAAGCTATCAATTCTAAGTTCTGTATTTGACAATTACAAGTTCAGATCTTCAAGTTATAATTTGCACTAATAATTTGTATTTAACAATTCGAAGTTCTGTATTTGACTATTACAAGTTCAGATCTTTTACTTATTATTTACAATCATAATTTGAAGTTATGAATTCTAAGTTCTGTATTTGACAATTACAAGTTCAGATCTTCAAGTTATAATTTGCACTAATAATTTGGATTTAACAATTCGAAGTTCTGTATTTGACTATTACAAGTTCAGATCTACTAATTATTATTTACAATCATAATTTGAAGTTATGAATTCTAAGTTCTGTATTTGACAATTACAAGTTCAGATCTTCAAGTTATAATTTGCAATCTTAGTTTGAAATTAACAATTCGAAGTTCTGTATTTACCTGTTACAAGTTCATATCTTCTAGTTATAATTTGCAATTATACTTATAAGCTATCAATTTTAAGTTCTGTATTTGACAATTACAAGTTCAGATCTTCAAGTTATAATTTGAAATAATAATTAGTATTTAACAAATCTAAGTTCTGTAATTGACTATTACAAGTTCAGTTCTTCAAGTTATAATTTGCAATTATAATTATAAGCTATCAATTCTAAGTTCTGTATTTGACAATTACAAGTTCAGATCTTCAAGTTATAATTTGCACTAATAATTTGAATTTAACAATTTGAAGTTCTGAATTTGACTATTACAAGTTCAGATCTTCAAATTATTAATTACAATCTTAGTTGGAAATTAACAATTAGAAGTTCTGTATTTACCTATTACAAGTTCAGATCTTCAACTTATAATTTGCAATTATAATTATAAGCTATCAATTTTAAGTTCTGTAATTGACAATTACAAGTTCAGATTTTCAAGTTATAATCTGCACTAATAATTTGTATTTAACAATTCGAAGTTCTGTATTTACCTATTACAAATTCAGATCTTCAAGTTATAATTTGCAATTATAATTATAAGCTATCAATTTTAAGTTCAGTATTTGACTATTACAAGTTCAGATCTTCAAGTTATAATTTGCAATCATGATTTGAATTTTACAATTCTAAGTTCTGTATTTGACTATTACAAGTTCAGATCTTCAAGTTGTAATTAGCAATCATAATTTGAAGTTATGAATTCTAAGTGCTGTATTTGACAATTACAAGTTCAGATCTTCAAGTTATAATTTGCACTAATAATTTGTATTTAACAATTCGGAGTTCTGTATTTGACTATTACAAGTTTAGATCTTACAATTATTAATTACAATCTTAGTTTGAAATTAACAATTAGAAGTTCTGTAATTCACTATTACAAGTTCAGATCTTCAAGTTATAATTTGCAATTATAATTATAAGCTATCAATTCTAAGTTCCGTATTTGACAATTACAAGTTCAGATCTTCAAGTTATAATTTGCACTAATAATTTGTATTTAACAATTCGAAGTTCTGTATTTGACTATTACAAGTTCAGATCTTCTACTTATTATTTACAATCATAATTTGAAGTTATGAATTCTAAGTTCTGTATTTGACAATTACAAGTTCAGATCTTCAAGTTATAATTTGCACTAATAATTTGTATTTAACAATTCGAAGTTCTGTATTTGACTATTACAAGTTCAGATCTTCAAGTTATAATTTGCAATCATAATTTGAATTTACAAATTCTAAGTTCTGAATTTGACTATTACAAGTTCAGATCTTCAAGTTATAATTAGCAATCATAATTTGAAGTTATGAATTCTAAGTTCTGTATTTGACAATTACAAGTTCAGATCTTCAAGTTATAATTTGCACTAATAATTTGTATTTAACAATTCGTAGTTTTGTATTTGACTATTACAAGTTCAGATCTTCAAATTATTAATTACAATCTTAGTTTGAAATTAACAATTCGAAGTTCAGTATTTACCTATTACAAGTTCATATCTTCTAGTTATAATTTGCAATTATACTTATAAGCTATCAATTTTAAGTTCTGTATTTTACATTTACAAGTTCAGATCTTCAAGTTATAATTTGCACTAATAATTTGAATTTAACAATTTGAAGTTCTGTATTTGACTATTACAAGTTCATATCTTCAAATTATTATTTACAATCTTAGTTTGAAATTAACAATTTGAAGTTCTGTATTTACCTATTACAAGTTCAGATCTTCTAGTTATAATTTGCAATTATAATTTGTATTTAACAATTCGAAGTTCTGTATTCGACTATTGCAAGTGCAGATCTTCAAATTATTAATTACAATCTTAGTTTGAAATTAACAATTCGAAGTTCTGTTTTTACCTATTACAAATTCAGATCTTCAACTTATAATTTGCAATTATAATTATAAGCTATCAATTTTAAGTTCAGTATTTGACTATTACAAGTTCAGATCTTCAAGTTATAATTTGCAATCATGATTGAATTTTACAATTCTAAGTTCTGTATTTGACTATTACAAGTTCAGATCTTCAAGTTATAATTAGCAATCATAATTTGAAGTTATGAATTCTAAGTGCTGTATTTGACAATTACAAGTTCAGATCTTCAAGTTATAATTTGCACTAATAATTTGTATTTAACAATTCGGAGTTCTGTATTTGACTATTACAAGTTTAGATCTTACAATTATTAATTACAATCTTAGTTTAAAATTAACAATTAGAAGTTCTGTAATTCAGTATTACAAGTTCAGATCTTCAAGTTATAATTTGCAATTATAATAATAAGCTATCAATTCTAAGTTCTGTATTTGACAATTACAAGTTCAGATCTTCAAGTTATAATTTGCACTAATAATTTGTATTTAACAATTCGAAGTTCTGTATTTGACTATTACAAGTTCAGATCTTTTACTTATTATTTACAATCATAATTTGAAGTTATGAATTCTAAGTTCTGTATTTGACAATTACAAGTTCAGATCCTCAAGTTATAATTTGCACTAATAATTTGGATTTAACAATTCGAAGTTCTGTATTTGACTATTACAAGTTCAGATCTACTAATTATTATTTACAATCATAATTTGAAGTTATGAATTCTAAGTTCTGTATTTGACAATTACAAGTTCAGATCTTCAAGTTATAATTTGCAATCTTAGTTTGAAATTAACAATTCGAAGTTCTGTATTTACCTGTTACAAGTTCATATCTTCTAGTTATAATTTGCAATTATACTTATAAGCTATCAATTTTAAGTTCTGTATTTGACAATTACAAGTTCAGATCTTCAAGTTATAATTTGAAATAATAATTAGTATTTAACAAATCTAAGTTCTGTAATTGACTATTACAAGTTCAGTTCTTCAAGTTATAATTTGCAATTATAATTATATGCTATCAATTCTAAGTTCTGTATTTGACAATTACAAGTTCAGATCTTCAAGTTATAATTTGCACTAATAATTTGAATTTAACAATTTGAAGTTCTGAATTTGACTATTACAAGTTCAGATCTTCAAATTATTAATTACAATCTTAGTTGGAAATTAACAATTAGAAGTTCTGTATTTACCTATTACAAGTTCAGATCTTCAACTTATAATTTGCAATTATAATTATAAGCTATCAATTTTAAGTTCTGTAATTGACAATTACAAGTTCAGATTTTCAAGTTATAATCTGCACTAATAATTTGTATTTAACAATTCGAAGTTCTGTATTTACCTATTACAAATTCAGATCTTCAAGTTATAATTTGCAATTATAATTATAAGCTATCAATTTTAAGTTCAGTATTTGACTATTACAAGTTCAGATCTTCAAGTTATAATTTGCAATCATGATTTGAATTTTACAATTCTAAGTTCTGTATTTGACTATTACAAGTTCAGATCTTCAAGTTGTAATTAGCAATCATAATTTGAAGTTATGAATTCTAAGTGCTGTATTTGACAATTACAAGTTCAGATCTTCAAGTTATAATTTGCACTAATAATTTGTATTTAACAATTCGGAGTTCTGTATTTGACTATTACAAGTTTAGATCTTACAATTATTAATTACAATCTTAGTTTGAAATTAACAATTAGAAGTTCTGTAATTCACTATTACAAGTTCAGATCTTCAAGTTATAATTTGCAATTATAATTATAAGCTATCAATTCTAAGTTCCGTATTTGACAATTACAAGTTCAGATCTTCAAGTTATAATTTGCACTAATAATTTGTATTTAACAATTCGAAGTTCTGTATTTGACTATTACAAGTTCAGATCTTCTACTTATTATTTACAATCATAATTTGAAGTTATGAATTCTAAGTTCTGTATTTGACAATTACAAGTTCAGATCTTCAAGTTATAATTTGCACTAATAATTTGTATTTAACAATTCGAAGTTCTGTATTTGACTATTACAAGTTCAGATCTTCAAGTTATAATTTGCAATCATAATTTGAATTTACAAATTCTAAGTTCTGAATTTGACTATTACAAGTTCAGATCTACTAATTATTATTTACAATCATAATTTGAAGTTATGAATTCTAAGTTCTGTATTTGACAATTACAAGTTCAGATCTTCAAGTTATAATTTGCACTAATAATTTGAATTTAACAATTTGAAGTTCTGAATTTGACTATTAGAAGTTCAGATCTTCAAATTATTAATTGCAATCTTAGTTGGAAATTAACAATTAGAAGTTCTGTATTTACCTATTACAAGTTCAGATCTTCAACTTATAATTTGCAATTATAATTATAAGCTATCAATTTTAAGTTCTGTATTTGACAATTACAAGTTCAGATTTTCAAGTTATAATCTGCACTAATAATTTGTATTTAACAATTCGAAGTTCTGTATTTACCTATTACATATTCAGATCTTCAAGTTATAATTTGCAATTATAATTATAAGCTATCAATTTTAAGTTCAGTATTTGACTATTACAAGTTCAGATCTTCAAGTTATAATTTGCAATCATGATTTGAATTTTACAATTCTAAGTTCTGTATTTGACTATTACAAGTTCAGATCTTCAAGTTGTAATTAGCAATCATAATTTGAAGTTATGAATTCTAAGTGCTGTATTTGACAATTACAAGTTCAGATCTTCAAGTTATAATTTGCACTAATAATTTGTATTTAACAATTCGGAGTTCTGTATTTGACTATTACAAGTTTAGATCTTACAATTATTAATTACAATCTTAGTTTGAAATTAACAATTAGAAGTTCTGTAATTCACTATTACAAGTTCAGATCTTCAAGTTATAATTTGCAATTATAATTATAAGCTATCAATTCTAAGTTCTGTATTTGACAATTACAAGTTCATATCTTCAAGTTATAATTTGCACTAATAATTTGTATTTAACAATTCGAAGTTCTGTATTTGACTATTACAAGTTCAGATCTTCTACTTATTATTTACAATCATAATTTGAAGTTATGAATTCTAAGTTCTGTATTTGACAATTACAAGTTCAGATCTTCAAGTTATAATTTGCACTAATAATTTGTATTTAACAAGTCGAAGTTCTGTATTTGACTATTACAAGTTCAGATCTACTAATTATTATTTACAATCATAATTTGAAGTTATGAATTTTAAGTTCTGTATTTGACAATTACAAGTTCAGATCTTCAAGTTATAATTTGAAATAATAATTAGTATTTAACAAATCTAAGTTCTGTAATTGACTATTACAAGTTCAGTTCTTCAAGTTATAATTTGCAATTATAATTATAAGCTATCAATTCTAAGTTCTGTATTTGACAATTACAAGTTCAGATCTTCAAGTTATAATTTGCACTAATAATTTGAATTTAACAATTTGAAGTTCTGTATTTGACTATTACAAGTTCATATCTTCAAATTATTATTTACAATCTTAGTTTGAAATTAACAATTTGAAGTTCTGTATTTACCTATTACAAGTTCAGATCTTCTAGTTATAATTTGCAATTATAATTTGTATTTAACAATTCGAAGTTCTGTATTCGACTATTGCAAGTGCAGATCTTCAAATTATTAATTACAATCTTAGTTTGAAATTAACAATTCGAAGTTCTGTATTTACCTATTACAAATTCAGATCTTCAAGTTATAATTTGCAATTATAATTATAAGCTATCAATTTTAAGTTCAGTATTTGACTATTACAAGTTCAGATCTTCAAGTTATAATTTGCAATCATGATTTGAATTTTACAATTCTAAGTTCTGTATTTGACTATTACAAGTTCAGATCTTCAAGTTATAATTAGCAATCATAATTTGAAGTTATGAATTCTAAGTGCTGTATTTGACAATTACAAGTTCAGATCTTCAAGTTATAATTTGCACTAATAATTTGTATTTAACAATTCGGAGTTCTGTATTTGACTATTACAAGTTTAGATCTTACAATTATTAATTACAATCATAGTTTGAAATTAACAATTAGAAGTTCTGTAATTCACTATTACAAGTTCAGATCTTCAAGTTATAATTTGCAATTATAATTATAAGCTATCAATTCTAAGTTCTGTATTTGACTATTACAAGTTCAGATCTTCTACTTATTATTTACAATCATAATTTGAAGTTATGAATTCTAAGTTCTGTATTTGACAATTACAAGTTCAGATCTTCAAGTTATAATTTGCACTAATAATTTGTATTTAACAATTTGAAGTTCTGTATTTGACTATTACAAGTTCATATCTTCAAATTATTATTTACAATCTTAGTTTGAAATTAACAATTTGAAGTTCTGTATTTACCTATTACAAGTTCAGATCTTCTAGTTATAATTTGCAATTATAATTTGTATTTAACAATTCGAAGTTCTGTATTCGACTATTGCAAGTTCAGATCTTCAAATTATTAATTACAATCTTAGTTTGAAATTAACAATTCGAAGTTCTGTATTTACCTATTACAAGTTCAGATCTTCAACTTATAATTTGCAATTATAATTATAAGCTATCAATTTTAAGTTCTGTATTTGACAATTACAAGTTCAGATCTTCAAGTTATAATTTGCACTAATAATTTGTATTTAACAATTCGAAGTTCTGTATTTGACTATTACAAGTTCAGATCTTCAAATTATTATTTACAATCGTAGTTTGAAATTAACAATTCGAAGTTCTGTATTTACCTATTACAAATTCAGATCTTCAAGTTATAATTTGCAATTATAATTATAAGCTATCAATTTTAAGTTCTGTATTTGACTATTACAAGTTCAGATCTTCAAGTTATTATTTGCAATCATAATTTGAATTTACAAATTCTAAGTTCTGAATTTGACTATTACAAGTTCAGATCTTCAAGTTATAATTATCAATCATAATTTGAAGTTATTAATTCTAAGTTCTGTATTTGACAATTTCAAGTTCAGATCTTCAAGTTATAATTTGCACTAATAATTTGTATTTAACAATTCGTAGTGCTGTATTTGACTATTACAAGTTCAGATCTTCTAATTATTATTTACAATCATAATTTGAAGTTATGAATTCTTAGTTCAGTATTTTACAATTACAAGTTCAGATCTTCAAGTTATAATTTGCAATTATAATTTGAAGTTATGAATTCTAAGTGCTGTATTTGACAATTACTAGTTCAGATCTTCAAGTTATAATTTGCACTAATAATTTGTATTTAACAATTCGAAGTTCTGTATTTGACTATTACAAGTTCAGATCTTCAAATTATTAATTACAATCTTAGTTTGAAATTAACAATTCGAAGTTCAGTATTTACCTATTACAAGTTCAGATCTTCAACTTATAATTTGCAATTATAATTATAAGCTATCAATTTTAAGTTCTGTATTTGACAATTACAAGTTCGGATCTTCTAGTTATAATTTGCAATTATAATTTGTATTTAACAATTCGAAGTTCTGTATTCGACTATTGCAAGTGCAGATCTTCAAATTATTAATTACAATCTTAGTTTGGAATTAACAATTCGAAGTTCTGTATTTACCTATTACAAATTCAGATCTTCAAGTTATAATTTGCAATTATAATTATAAGCTATCAATTTTAAGTTCAGTATTTGACTATTACAAGTTCAGATCTTCAAGTTATAATTTGCAATCATGATTTGAATTTTACAATTCTAAGTTCTGTTATTTGACTATTACAAGTTCAGATCTTCAAGTTATAATTAGCAATCATAATTTGAAGTTATGAATTCTAAGTGCTGTATTTGACAATTACAAGTTCAGATCTTCAAGTTATAATTTGCACTAATAATTTGTATTTAACAATTCGGAGTTCTGTATTTGACTATTACAAGTTTAGATCTTACAATTATTAATTACAATCATAGTTTGAAATTAACAATTAGAAGTTCTGTAATTCACTATTACAAGTTCAGATCTTCAAGTTATAATTTGCAATTATAATTATAAGCTATCAATTCTAAGTTCTGTATTTGACAATTGCAAGTTCAGATCTTCAAGTTATAATTTGCACTAATAATTTGTATTTAACAATTCGAAGTTCTGTATTTGACTATTACAAGTTCAGATCTTCTACTTATTATTTACAATCATAATTTGAAGTTATGAATTCTAAGTTCTGTATTTGACAATTACAAGTTCAGATCTTCAAGTTATAATTTGCACTAATAATTTGTATTTAACAATTCGAAGTTCTGTATTTGACTATTACAAGTTCAGATCCACTAATTATTATTTACAATCATAATTTGAAGTTATGTATTCTAAGTTCTGTATTTGACAATTACAAGTTCAGATCTTCAAGTTATAATTTGCAATCTTAGTTTGAAATTAACAATGCGAAGTTCTGTATTTACCTATCACAAGTTCATATCTTCTAGTTATAATTTGCAATTATACTTATAAGCTATCAATTTTAAGTTCTGTATTTGACAATTACAAGTTCAGATCTTCAAGTTATAATTTGAAATAATAATTAGTATTTAACAAATCTAAGTTCTGTAATTGACTATTACAAGTTCAGTTCTTTAAGTTATAATTTGCAATTATAATTATAAGCTATCAATTCTATGTTCTGTATTTGACAATTACAAGTTCAGATCTTCAAGTTATAATTTGCACTAATAATTTGAATTTAACAATTTGAAGTTCTGTATTTGACTATTACAAGTTCATATCTTCAAATTATTATTTACAATCTTAGTTTGAAATTAACCATTTGAAGTTCTGTATTTACCTATTACAAGTTCAGATCTTCTAGTTATAATTTGCAATTATAATTTGAATTTAACAATTCGAAGTTCTGTATTCGACTATTGCAAGTTCAGATCTTCAAATTATTAATTACAATCTTAGTTGGAAATTAACAATTCGAAGTTCTGTATTTACCTATTACAAGTTCAGATCTTCAACTTATAATTTGCAATTATAATTATAAGCTATCAATTTTAAGTTCTGTATTTGACAATTACAAGTTCAGATCTTGAAGTTATAATTTGCACTAATAATTTGTATTTAACAATTCGAAGTTCTGTATTTGACTATTTCAAGTTCAGATCTTCAAGTTATAATTTGCAATCATAATTTGAATTTACAAATTCTAAGTTCTGAATTTGACTATTACAAGTTCAGATCTTCAAGTTATAATTAGCAATCATAATTTGAAGTTATGAATTCTAAGTTCTGTATTTGACAATTACAAGTTCAGATCTTCAAGTTATAATTTGCACTAATAATTTGTATTTAACAATTCGTAGATCTGTATTTGACTATTACAAGTTCAGATCTTCTAATTATTATTTACAATCATAATTTGAAGTTATGAATTCTTAGTTCTGTATTTTACAATTACAAGTTCAGATCTTCAAGTTATAATTTGCAATTATAATTATAAGCTATCAATTTTAAGTTCAGTATTTGACTATTACAAGTTCAGATCTTCAAGTTATAATTTGCAATCATGATTTGAATTTTACAATTCTAAGTTCTGTGTTTGACTATTACAAGTTCAGATCTTCAAGTTGTAATTAGCAATCATAATTTGAAGTTATGAATTCTAAGTGCTGTATTTGACAATTACAAGTTCAGATCTTCAAGTTATAATTTGCACTAATAATTTGTATTTAACAATTCGGAGTTCTGTATTTGACTATTACAAGTTTAGATCTTACAATTATTAATTACAATCTTAGTTTGAAATTAACAATTAGAAGTTCTGTAATTCACTATTACAAGTTCAGATCTTCAAGTTATAATTTGCAATTATAATTATAAGCTATCAATTCTAAGTTCTGTATTTGACAATTACAAGTTCAGATCTTCAAGTTATAATTTGCACTAATAATTTGTATTTAACAATTTGAAGTTCTGTATTTGACTATTACAAGTTCAGATCTTCTACTTATTATTTACAATCATAATTTGAAGTTATGAATTCTAAGTTCTGTATTTGACAATCACAAGTTCAGATCTTCAAGTTATAATTTGCACTAATAATTTGTATTTAACAATTCGAAGTTCTGTATTTGACTATTACAAGTTCAGATCTACTAAATATTATTTACAATCATAATTTGAAGTTATGAATTTTAAGTTCTGTATTTGACAATTACAAGTTCAGATCTTCAAGTTATAATTTGAAATAATAATTAGTATTTAACAAATCTAAGTTCTGTAATTGACTATTACAAGTTCAGTTCTTCAAGTTATAATTTGCAATTATAATAAGCTATCAATTCTAAGTTCTGTATTTGACAATTACAAGTTCAGATCTTCAAGTTATAATTTGCACTAATAATTTGAATTTAACAATTTGAAGTTCTGTATTTGACTATTATAAGTTCATATCTTCAAATTATTATTTACAATCTTAGTTTGAAATTAACAATTTGAAGTTCTGTATTTACCTATTACAAGTTCAGATCTTCTAGTTATAATTTGCAATTATAATTTGTATTTAACAATTCGAAGTTCTGTATTCGACTATTGCAAGTGCAGATCTTCAAATTATTAATTACAATCTTAGTTTGAAATTAACAATTCGAAGTTCTGTATTTGACTATTACAAGTTCAGATCTTCAAATTATTATTTACAATCGTAGTTTGAAATTAACAATTCGAAGTTCTGTATTTACCTATTACAAATTCAGATCTTCAAGTTATAATTTGCAATTATAATTATAAGCTATCAATTTTAAGTTCTGTATTTGACTATTACAAGTTCAGATCTTCAAGTTATAATTTGCAATCATAATTTGAATTTACAAATTCTAAGTTCTGAATTTGACTATTACAAGTTCAGAACTTCAAGTTATAATTAGCAATCATAATTTGAAGTTATTAATTTTAAGTTCTGTTTTTGACAATTACAAGTTCAGATCTTCAAGTTATAATTTGCACTAATAATTTGTATTTAACAATTCGTAGTGCTGTATTTGACTATTACAAGTTCAGATCTTCTAATTATTATTTACATTCATAATTTGAAGTTATGAATTCTTAGTTCAGTATTTTACAATTACAAGTTCAGATCTTCAAGTTATAATTTGCAATTATAATTTGAAGTTATGAATTCTAAGTGCTGTATTTGACAATTACTAGTTCAGATCTTCAAGTTATAATTTGCACTAATAATTTGTATTTAACAATTCGAAGTTCTGTATTTGACTATTACAAGTTCAGATCTTCAAATTATTAATTACAATCTTAGTTTGAAATTAACAATTCGAAGTTCAGGATTTACCTATTACAAGTTCAGATCTTCAACTTATAATTTGCAATTATAATTATAAGCTATCAATTTTAAGTTCTGTATTTGACAATTACAAGTTCAGATCTTCTAGTTATAATTTGCAATTATAATTTGTATTTAACAATTCGAAGTTCTGTATTCGACAATTGCAAGTGCAGATCTTCAAATTATTAATTACAATCTTAGTTTGAAATTAACAATTCGAAGTTCTGTATTTACCTATTACAAATTCAGATCTTCAAGTTATAATTTGCAATTATAATTATAAGCTATCAATTTTAAGTTCAGTATTTGACTATTACAAGTTCAGATCTTCAAGTTATAATTTGCAATCATGATTTGAATTTTACAATTCTAAGTTCTGTATTTGACTATTACAAGTTCAGATCTTCAAGTTATAATTTGCAATTATAATTTGAAGTTATGAATTCTAAGTGCTGTATTTGACAATTACAAGTTCAGATCTTCAAGTTATAATTTGCACTAATAATTTGTATTTAACAATTCGAAGTTCTGTATTTGACTATTACAAGTTCAGATCTTCAAATTATTAATTACAATCTTTGTTTGAAATTAACAATTCGAAGTTCAGTATTTACCTATTACAAGTTCATATCTTCTAGTTATAATTTGCAATTATACTTATAAGCTATCAATTTTAAGTTCTGTATTTGACAATTACAAGTTCAGATCTTCAAGTTATAATTTGAAATAATAATTAGTATTTAACAAATCTAAGTTCTGTAATTGACTATTACAAGTTCAGTTCTTCAAGTTATAATTTGCAATTATAATTATAAGCTATCAATTCTAAGTTCTGTATTTGACAATTACAAGTTTAGATCTTCAAGTTATAATTTGCACTAATAATTTGAATTTAACAATTTGAAGTTCTGAATTTGACTATTACAAGTTCAGATCTACAAATTATTAATTACAATCTTAGTTGGAAATTAACAATTAGAAGTTCTGTATTTACCTATTACAAGTTCAGATCTTCAACTTATAATTTGCAATTATAATTATAAGCTATCAATTTTAAGTTCTGTATTTGACAATTACAAGTTCAGATTTTCAAGTTATAATCTGCACTAATAATTTGTATTTAACAATTCGAAGTTCTGTATTTACCTATTACAAATTCAGATCTTCAAGTTATAATTTGCAATTATAATTATAAGCTATCAATTTTAAGTTCAGTATTTGACTATTACAAGTTCAGATCTTCAAGTTATAATTTGCAATCATGATTTGAATTTTACAATTCTAAGTTCTGTGTTTGACTATTACAAGTTCAGATCTTCAAGTTGTAATTAGCAATCATAATTTGAAGTTATGAATTCTAAGTGCTGTATTTGACAATTACAAGTTCAGATCTTCAAGTTATAATTTGCACTAATAATTTGTATTTAACAATTCGGAGTTCTGTATTTGACTATTACAAGTTTAGATCTTACAATTATTAATTACAATCTTAGTTTGAAATTAACAATTAGAAGTTCTGTAATTCACTATTACAAGTTCAGATCTTCAAGTTATAATTTGCAATTATAATTATAAGCTATCAATTCTAAGTTCTGTATTTGACAATTACAAGTTCAGATCTTCAAGTTATAATTTGCACTAATAATTTGTATTTAACAATTTGAAGTTCTGTATTTGACTATTACAAGTTCAGATCTTCTACTTATTATTTACAATCATAATTTGAAGTTATGAATTCTAAGTTCTGTATTTGACAATCACAAGTTCAGATCTTCAAGTTATAATTTGCACTAATAATTTGTATTTAACAATTCGAAGTTCTGTATTTGACTATTACAAGTTCAGATCTACTAATTATTATTTACAATCATAATTTGAAGTTATGAATTTTAAGTTCTGTATTTGACAATTACAAGTTCAGATCTTCAAGTTATAATTTGAAATAATAATTAGTATTTAACAAATCTAAGTTCTGTAATTGACTATTACAAGTTCAGTTCTTCAAGTTATAATTTGCAATTATAATTATAAGCTATCAATTCTAAGTTCTGTATTTGACAATTACAAGTTCAGATCTTCAAGTTATAATTTGCACTAATAATTTGAATTTAACAATTTGAAGTTCTGTATTTGACTATTACAAGTTCATATCTTCAAATTATTATTTACAATCTTAGTTTGAAATTAACAATTTGAAGTTCTGTATTTACCTATTACAAGTTCAGATCTTCTAGTTATAATTTGAAATTATAATTTGTATTTAACAATTCGAAGTTCTGTATTCGACTATTGCAAGTGCAGATCTTCAAATTATTAATTACAATCTTAGTTTGAAATTAACAATTCGAAGTTCTGTATTTGACTATTACAAGTTCAGATCTTCAAATTATTATTTACAATCGTAGTTTGAAATTAACAATTCGAAGTTCTGTATTTACCTATTACAAATTCAGATCTTCAAGTTATAATTTGCAATTATAATTATAAGCTATCAATTTTAAGTTCTGTTTTTGACAATTACAAGTTCAGATCTTCAAGTTATAATTTGCACTAATAATTTGTATTTAACAATTCGTAGTGCTGTATTTGACTATTACAAGTTCAGATCTTCTAATTATTATTTACATTCATAATTTGAAGTTATGAATTCTTAGTTCAGTATTTTACAATTACAAGTTCAGATCTTCAAGTTATAATTTGCAATTATAATTTGAAGTTATGAATTCTAAGTGCTGTATTTGACAATTACTAGTTCAGATCTTCAAGTTATAATTTGCACTAATAATTTGTATTTAACAATTCGAAGTTCTGTATTTGACTATTACAAGTTCAGATCTTCAAATTATTAATTACAATCTTAGTTTGAAATTAACAATTCGAAGTTCAGGATTTACCTATTACAAGTTCAGATCTTCAACTTATAATTTGCAATTATAATTATAAGCTATCAATTTTAAGTTCTGTATTTGACAATTACAAGTTCAGATCTTCTAGTTATAATTTGCAATTATAATTTGTATTTAACAATTCGAAGTTCTGTATTCGACTATTGCAAGTGCAGATCTTCAAATTATTAATTACAATCTTAGTTTGAAATTAACAATTCGAAGTTCTGTATTTACCTATTACAAATTCAGATCTTCAAGTTATAATTTGCAATTATAATTATAAGCTATCAATTTTAAGTTCAGTATTTGACTATTACAAGTTCAGATCTTCAAGTTATAATTTGCAATCATGATTTGAATTTTACAATTCTAAGTTCTGTATTTGACTATTACAAGTTCAGATCTTCAAGTTATAATTAGCAATCATAATTTGAAGTTATGAATTCTAAGTGCTGTATTTGACAATTACAAGTTCAGATCTTCAAGTTATAATTTGCACTAATAATTTGTATTTAACAATTCGGAGTTCTGTATTTGACTATTACAAGTTTAGATCTTACAATTATTAATTACAATCTTAGTTTGAAATTAACAATTAGAAGTTCTGTAATTCACTATTACAAGTTCAGATCTTCAAGTTATAATTTGCAATTATAATAATAAGCTATCAATTCTAAGTTCTGTATTTGACAATTACAAGTTCAGATCTTCAAGTTATAATTTGCACTAATAATTTGTATTTAACAATTCGAAGTTCTGTATTTGACTATTACAAGTTCAGATCTTCTACTTATTATTTACAATCATAATTTGAAGTTGTGAATTCTAAGTTCTGTATTTGACAATTACAAGTTCAGATCTTCAAGTTATAATTTGCACTAATAATTTGTATTTAACAATTCGAAGTTCTGTATTTGACTATTACAAGTTCAGATCTACTAATTATTATTTACAATCATAATTTGAAGTTATGAATTCTAAGTTCTGTATTTGACAATTACAAGTTCAGATCTTCAAGTTATAATTTGCAATCTTAGTTTGAAATTAACAATTCGAAGTTCTGTATTTACCTATTACAAGTTCATATCTTCTAGTTATAATTTGCAATTATACTTATAAGCTATCAATTTTAAGTTCTGTATTTGACAATTACAAGTTCAGATCGTCAAGTTATAATTTGAAATAATAATTAGTATTTAACAAATCTAAGTTCTGTAATTGACTATTACAAGTTCAGTTCTTCAAGTTATAATTTGCAATTATAATTATAAGCTATCAATTCTAAGTTCTGTATTTGACAATTACAAGTTCAGATCTTCAAGTTATAATTTGCACTAATAATTTGAATTTAACAATTTGAAGTTCTGAATTTGACTATTACAAGTTCAGATCTTCAAATTATTAATTACAATCTTAGTTGGAAATTAACAATTAGAAGTTCTGTATTTACCTATTACAAGTTCAGATCTTCAACTTATAATTTGCAATTATAATTATAAGCTATCAATTTTAAGTTCTGTATTTGACAATTACAAGTTCAGATTTTCAAGTTATAATCTGCACTAATAATTTGTATTTAACAATTCGAAGTTCTGTATTTACCTATTACAAATTCAGATCTTCAAGTTATAATTTGCAATTATAATTATAAGCTATCAATTTTAAGTTCAGTATTTGACTATTACAAGTTCAGATCTTCAAGTTATAATTTGCAATCATGATTGGAATTTTACAATTCTAAGTTCTGTATTTGACTATTACAAGTTCAGATCTTCAAGTTATAATTAGCAATCATAATTTGAAGTTATGAATTCTAAGTGCTGTATTTGACAATTACAAGTTCAGATCTTCAAGTTATAATTTGCTCTAATAATTTGTATTTAACAATTCGGAGTTCTGTATTTGACTATTACAAGTTTAGATCTTACAATTATTAATTACAATCTTAGTTTGAAATTAACAATTAGAAGTTCTGTAATTCACTATTACAAGTTCAGATCTTCAAGTTATAATTTGCAATTATAATTATAAGCTATCAATTCTAAGTTCTGCATTTGACAATTACAAGTTCAGATCTTCAAGTTATAATTTGCACTAATAATTTGTTTTTAACAATTCGAAGTTCTGTATTTGACTATAACAAGTTCAGATCTTCTACTTATTATTTACAATCATAATTTGAAGTTATGAATTCTAAGTTCTGTATTTGACAGTTACAAGGTCAGATCTTCAAGTTATAATTTGCACTAATAATTTGTATTTAACAATTCGAAGTTCTGTATTTGACTATTACAAGTTCAGATCTACTAATTATTATTTACAATCATAATTTGAAGTTATGAATTCTAAGTTCTGTATTTGACAATTACAAGTTCAGATCTTCAAGTTATAATTTGCAATCTTAGTTTGAAATTAAAATTCGAAGTTCTGTATTTACCTATTACAAGTTCATATCTTCTAGTTATAATTTGCAATTATAATTATAAGCTATCAATTTTAAGTTCTGTATTTGACAATTACAAGTTCAGATCTTCAAGTTATAATTTGAAATAATAATTAGTATTTAACAAATCTAAGTTCTGTAATTGACTATTACAAGTTCAGTTCTTCAAGTTATAATTTGCAATTATAATTATAAGCTATCAATTCTAAGTTCTGTATTTGACAATTACAAGTTCAGATCTTCAAGTTATAATTTGCACTAATAATTTGAATTTAACAATTTGAAGTTCTGAATTTGACTATTACAAGTTCAGATCTTCAAATTATTAATTACAATCTTAGTTGGAAATTAACAATTAGAAGTTCTGTATTTACCTATTACAAGTTCAGATCTTCAACTTATAATTTGCAATTATAATTATAAGCTATCAATTTTAAGTTCTGTATTTGACAATTACAAGTTCAGATTTTCAAGTTATAATCTGCACTAATAATTTGTATTTAACAATTCGAAGTTCTGTATTTACCTATTACAAATTCAGATCTTCAAGTTATAATTTGCAATTATAATTATAAGCTATCAATTTTAAGTTCAGTATTTGACTATTACAAGTTCAGATCTTCAAGTTATAATTTGCAATCATGATTGGAATTTTACAATTCTAAGTTCTGTATTTGACTATTACAAGTTCAGATCTTCAAGTTATAATTAGCAATCATAATTTGAAGTTATGAATTCTAAGTGCTGTATTTGACAATTACAAGTTCAGATCTTCAAGTTATAATTTGCACTAATAATTTGTATTTAACAATTCGGAGTTCTGTATTTGACTATTACAAGTTTAGATCTTACAATTATTAATTACAATCTTAGTTTGAAATTAACAATTAGAAGTTCTGTAATTCACTATTACAAGTTCAGATCTTCAAGTTATAATTTGCAATTATAATTATAAGCTATCAATTCTAAGTTCTGCATTTGACAATTACAAGTTCAGATCTTCAAGTTATAATTCGCACTAATAATTTGTTTTTAACAATTCGTAGATCTGTATTTGACTATTACAAGTTCAGATCTTCTAATTATTATTTACAATCATAATTTGAAGTTATGAATTCTTAGTTCTGTATTTTACAATTACAAGTTCAGATCTTCAAGTTATAATTTGCAATTATAATTTGAAGTTATGAATTCTAAGTGCTATATTTGACAATTACAAGTTCAGATCTTCAAGTTATAATTTGCACTAATAATTTGTATTTAACAATTCGAAGTTCTGTATTTGACTATTACAAGTTCAGATCTTCAAATTATTAATTACAATCTTTGTTTGAAATTAACAATTCGAAGTTCAGTATTTACCTATTACAAGTTCATATCTTCTAGTTATAATTTGCAATTATACTTATAAGCTATCAATTTTAAGTTCTGTATTTGACAATTACAAGTTCAGATCTTCAAGTTATAATTTGAAATAATAATTAGTATTTAACAAATCTAAGTTCTGTAATTGACTATTACAAGTTCAGTTCTTCAAGTTATAATTTGCAATTATAATTATAAGCTATCAATTCTAAGTTCTGTATTTGACAATTACAAGTTTAGATCTTCAAGTTATAATTTGCACTAATAATTTGAATTTAACAATTTGAAGTTCTGAATTTGACTATTACAAGTTCAGATCTACAAATTATTAATTACAATCTTAGTTGGAAATTAACAATTAGAAGTTCTGTATTTACCTATTACAAGTTCAGATCTTCAACTTATAATTTGCAATTATAATTATAAGCTATCAATTTTAAGTTCTGTATTTGACAATTACAAGTTCAGATTTTCAAGTTATAATCTGCACTAATAATTTGTATTTAACAATTCGAAGTTCTGTATTTACCTATTACAAATTCAGATCTTCAAGTTATAATTTGCAATTATAATTATAAGCTATCAATTTTAAGTTCAGTATTTGACGATTACAAGTTCAGATCTTCAAGTTATAATTTGCAATCATGATTTGAATTTTACAATTCTAAGTTCTGTGTTTGACTATTACAAGTTCAGATCTTCAAGTTGTAATTAGCAATCATAATTTGAAGTTATGAATTCTAAGTGCTGTATTTGACAATTACAAGTTCAGATCTTCAAGTTAGAATTTGCACTAATAATTTGTATTTAACAATTCGGAGTTCTGTATTTGACTATTACAAGTTTAGATCTTACAATTATTAATTACAATCTTAGTTTGAAATTAACAATTAGAAGTTCTGTAATTCACTATTACAAGTTCAGATCTTCAAGTTATAATTTGCAATTATAATTATAAGCTATCAATTCTAAGTTCTGTATTTGACAATTACAAGTTCAGATCTTCAAGTTATAATTTGCACTAATAATTTGTATTTAACAATTCGAAGTTCTGTATTTGACTATTACAAGTTCAGATCTTCTACTTATTATTTACAATCATAATTTGAAGTTATGAATTCTAAGTTCTGTATTTGACAATCACAAGTTCAGATCTTCAAGTTATAATTTGCACTAATAATTTGTATTTAACAATTCGAAGTTCTGTATTTGACTATTACAAGTTCAGATCTACTAATTATTATTTACAATCATAATTTGAAGTTATGAATTTTAAGTTCTGTATTTGACAATTACAAGTTCAGATCTTCAAGTTATAATTTGAAATAATAATTAGTATTTAACAAATCTAAGTTCTGTAATTGACTATTACAAGTTCAGTTCTTCAAGTTATAATTTGCAATTATAATTATAAGCTATCAATTCTAAGTTCTGTATTTGACAATTACAAGTTCAGATCTTCAAGTTATAATTTGCACTAATAATTTGAATTTAACAATTTGAAGTTCTGTATTTGACTATTACAAGTTCATATCTTCAAATTATTATTTACAATCTTAGTTTGAAATTAACAATTTGAAGTTCTGTATTTACCTATTACAAGTTCAGATCTTCTAGTTATAATTTGCAATTATAATTTGTATTTAACAATTCGAAGTTCTGTATTCGACTATTGCAAGTGCAGATCTTCAAATTATTAATTACAATCTTAGTTTGAAATTAACAATTCGAAGTTCTGTATTTGACTATTACAAGTTCAGATCTTCAAATTATTATTTACAATCGTAGTTTGAAATTAACAATTCGAAGTTCTGTATTTACCTATTACAAATTCAGATCTTCAAGTTATAATTTGCAATTATAATTATAAGCTATCAATTTTAAGTTCTGTATTTGACTATTACAAGTTCAGATCTTCAAGTTATAATTTGCAATCATAATTTGAATTTACAAATTCTAAGTTCTGAATTTGACTATTACAAGTTCAGATCTTCAAGTTATAATTAGCAATCATAATTTGAAGTTATTAATTTTAAGTTCTGTTTTTGACAATTACAAGTTCAGATCTTCAAGTTATAATTTGCACTAATAATTTGTATTTAACAATTCGTAGTGCTGTATTTGACTATTACAAGTTCAGATCTTCTAATTATTATTTACATTCATAATTTGAAGTTATGAATTCTTAGTTCAGTATTTTACAATTACAAGTTCAGATCTTCAAGTTATAATTTGCAATTATAATTTGAAGTTATGAATTCTAAGTGCTGTATTTGACAATTACTAGTTCAGATCTTCAAGTTATAATTTGCACTAATAATTTGTATTTAACAATTCGAAGTTCTGTATTTGACTATTACAAGTTCAGATCTTCAAATTATTAATTACAATCTTAGTTTGAAATTAACAATTCGAAGTTCAGGATTTACCTATTACAAGTTCAGATCTTCAACTTATAATTTGCAATTATAATTATAAGCTATCAATTTTAAGTTCTGTATTTGACAATTACAAGTTCAGATCTTCTAGTTATAATTTGCAATTATAATTTGTATTTAATAATTCGAAGTTCTGTATTCGACTATTGCAAGTGCAGATCTTCAAATTATTAATTACAATCTTAGTTTGAAATTAACAATTCGAAGTTCTGTATTTACCTATTACAAATTCAGATCTTCAAGTTATAATTTGCAATTATAATTATAAGCTATCAATTTTAAGTTCAGTATTTGACTATTACAAGTTCAGATCTTCAAGTTATAATTTGCAATCATGATTTGAATTTTACAATTCTAAGTTCTGTATTTGACTATTACAAGTTCAGATCTTCAAGTTATAATTAGCAATCATAATTTGAAGTTATGAATTCTAAGTGCTGTATTTGACAATTACAAGTTCAGATCTTCAAGTTATAATTTGCAATTATAATAATAAGCTATCAATTCTAAGTTCTGTATTTGACAATTACAAGTTCAGATCTTCAAGTTATAATTTGCACTAATAATTTGTATTTAACAATTCGAAGTTCTGTATTTGACTATTACAAGTTCAGATCTTCTACTTATTATTTACAATCATAATTCGAAGTTGTGAATTCTAAGTTCTGTATTTGACAATTACAAGTTCAGATCTTCAAGTTATAATTTGCACTAATAATTTGTATTTAACAATTCGAAGTTCTGTATTTGACTATTACAAGTTCAGATCTACTAATTATTATTTACAATCATAATTTGAAGTTATGAATTCTAAGTTCTGTATTTGACAATTACAAGTTCAGATCTTCAAGTTATAATTTGCAATCTTAGTTTGAAATTAACAATTCGAAGTTCTGTATTTACCTATTACAAGTTCATATCTTCTAGTTATAATTTGCAATTATACTTATAAGCTATCAATTTTAAGTTCTGTATTTGTCAATTACAAGTTCAGATCGTCAAGTTATAATTTGAAATAATAATTAGTATTTAACAAATCTAAGTTCTGTAATTGACTATTACAAGTTCAGTTCTTCAAGTTATAATTTGCAATTATAATTATAAGCAATCAATTCTAAGTTCTGTATTTGACAATTACAAGTTCAGATCTTCAAGTTATAATTTGCACTAATAATTTGAATTTAACAATTTGAAGTTCTGAATTTGACTATTACAAGTTCAGATCTTCAAATTATTAATTACAATCTTAGTTGGAAATTAACAATTAGAAGTTCTGTATTTACCTATTACAAGTTCAGATCTTCAACTTATAATTTGCAATTATAATTATAAGCTATCAATTTTAAGTTCTGTATTTGACAATTACAAGTTCAGATTTTCAAGTTATAATCTGCACTAATAATTTGTATTTAACAATTCGAAGTTCTGTATTTACCTATTACAAATTCAGATCTTCAAGTTATAATTTGCAATTATAATTATAAGCTATCAATTTTAAGTTCAGTATTTGACTATTACAAGTTCAGATCTTCAAGTTATAATTTGTAATCATGATTGGAATTTTACAATTCTAAGTTCTGTATTTGACTATTACAAGTTCAGATCTTCAAGTTATAATTAGCAATCATAATTTGAAGTTATGAATTCTAAGTGCTGTATTTGACAATTACAAGTTCAGATCTTCAAGTTATAATTTGCTCTAATAATTTGTATTTAACAATTCGGAGTTCTGTATTTGACTATTACAAGTTTAGATCTTACAATTATTAATTACAATCTTAGTTTGAAATTAACAATTAGAAGTTCTGTAATTCACTATTACAAGTTCAGATCTTCAAGTTATAATTTGCAATTATAATTATAAGCTATCAATTCTAAGTTCTGCATTTGACAATTACAAGTTCAGATCTTCAAGTTATAATTTGCACTAATAATTTGTTTTTAACAATTCGAAGTTCTGTATTTGACTATAACAAGTTCAGATCTTCTACTTATTATTTACAATCATAATTTGAAGTTATGAATTCTAAGTTCTGTATTTGACAGTTACAAGTTCAGATCTTCAAGTTATAATTTGCACTAATAATTTGTATTTAACAATTCGAAGTTCTGTATTTGACAATTACAAGTTCAGATCTACTAATTATTATTTACAATCATAATTTGAAGTTATGAATTCTAAGTTCTGTATTTGACAATTACAAGTTCAGATCTTCAAGTTATAATTTGCAATCTTAGTTTGAAATTAAAATTCGAAGTTCTGTATTTACCTATTACAAGTTCATATCTTCTAGTTATAATTTGCAATTATAATTATAAGCTATCAATTTTAGTTCTGTATTTGACAATTACAAGTTCAGATCTTCAAGTTATAATTTGAAATAATAATTAGTATTTAACAAATCTAAGTTCTGTAATTGACTATTACAAGTTCAGTTCTTCAAGTTATAATTTGCAATTATAATTATAAGCTATCAATTCTAAGTTCTGTATTTGACAATTACAAGTTCAGATCTTCAAGTTATAATTTGCACTAATAATTTGAATTTAACAATTTGAAGTTCTGAATTTGACTATTACAAGTTCAGATCTTCAAATTATTAATTACAATCTTAGTTGGAAATTAACAATTAGAAGTTCTGTATTTACCTATTACAAGTTCAGATCTTCAACTTATAATTTGCAATTATAATTATAAGCTATCAATTTTAAGTTCTGTATTTGACAATTACTAGTTCAGATTTTCAAGTTATAATCTGCACTAATAATTTGTATTTAACAATTCGAAGTTCTGTATTTACCTATTACAAATTCAGATCTTCAAGTTATAATTTGCAATTATAATTATAAGCTATCAATTTTAAGTTCAGTATTTGACTATTACAAGTTCAGATCTTCAAGTTATAATTTGCAATCATGATTGGAATTTTACAATTCTAAGTTCTGTATTTGACTATTACAAGTTCAGATCTTCAAGTTATAATTAGCAATCATAATTTGAAGTTATGAATTCTAAGTGCTGTATTTGACAATTACAAGTTCAGATCTTCAAGTTATAATTTGCACTAATAATTTGTATTTAACAATTCGGAGTTCTGTATTTGACTATTACAAGTTTAGATCTTACAATTATTAATTACAATCTTAGTTTGAAATTAACAATTAGAAGTTCTGTAATTCACTATTACAAGTTCAGATCTTCAAGTTATAATTTGCAATTATAATTATAAGCTATCAATTCTAAGTTCTGCATTTGACAATTACAAGTTCAGATCTTCAAGTTATAATTCGCACTAATAATTTGTTTTTAACAATTCGAAGTTCTGTATTTGACTATTACAAGTTCAGATCTTCTACTTATTATTTACAATCATAATTTGAAGTTATGAATTCTAAGTTCTGTAATTGACAATTACAAGTTCAGATCTTCAAGTTATAATTTGCACTAATAATTTGTATTTAACAATTCGAAGTTCTGTATTTGACTATTACAAGTTCAGATCTACTAATTATTATTTACAATCATAATTTGAAGTTATGAATTCTAAGTTCTGTATTTGACAATTACAAGTTCAGATCTTCAAGTTATAATTTGCAATCTTAGTTTGAAATTAACAATGCGAAGTTCTGTATTTACCTATCACAAATTCATATCTTCTAGTTATAATTTGCAATTATACTTATAAGCTATCAATTTTAAGTTCTGTATTTGACAATTACAAGTTCAGATCGTCAAGTTATAATTTGAAATAATAATTAGTATTTAACAAATCTAAGTTCTGTAATTGACTATTACAAGTTCAGTTCTTCAAGTTATAATTTACAATTATAATTATAAGCTAACAATTCTAAGTTCTGTATTTGACAATTACAAGTTCAGATCTTCAAGTTATAATTTGCACTAATAATTTGAATTTAACAATTTGAAGTTCTGTATTTGACTATTACAAGTTCATATCTTCAAATTATTATTTACAATCTTAGTTTGAAATTAACAATTTGAAGTTCTGTATTTACCTATTACAAGTTCAGATCTACTAGTTATAATTTGCAATTATAATTTGTATTTAACAATTCGAAGTTCTGTATTCGACTATTGCAAGTTCAGATCTTCAAATTATTAATTACAATCTTAGTTTGAAATTAACAATTCGAAGTTCTGTATTTACCTATTACAAGTTCAGATCTTCAACTTATAATTTGCAATTATAATTATAAGCTATCAATTTTAAGTTCTGTATTTGACAATTACAAGTTCAGATCTTCAAGTTATAATTTGCACTAATAATTTGTATTTAACAATTCCAAGTTCTGTATTTCACTATTACAAGTTCAGATCTTCAAATTATTATTTACAATCGTAGTTTGAAATTAACAATTCGAAGTTCTGTATTTACCTATTACAAATTCAGATCTTCAAGTTATAATTTGCAATTATAATTATAAGCTATCAATTTTAAGTTCTGTATTTGACTATTACAAGTTCAGATCTTCAAGTTATAATTTGCAATCATAATTTGAATTTACAAATTCTAAGTTCTGAATTTGACTATTACAAGTTCAGATCTTCAAGTTATAATTAGCAATCATAATTTGAAGTTATTAATTCTAAGTTCTGTATTTGACAATTACAAGTTCAGATCTTCAAGTTATAATTTGCACTAATAATTTGTATTTAACAATTCGTAGTGCTGTATTTGACTATTACAAGTTCAGATCTTCTAATTATTATTTACAATCATAATTTGAAGTTATGAATTCTTAGTTCTGTATTTTACAATTACAAGTTCAGATCTTCAAGTTATAATTTGCAATTATAATTTGAAGTTATGAATTCTAAGTGCTGTATGTGACAATTACTAGTTCAGATCTTCAAGTTATAATTTGCACTAATAATTTGTATTTAACAATTCGAAGTTCTGTATTTGACTATTACAAGTTCAGATCTTCAAATTATTAATCACAATCTTAGTTTGAAATTAGCAATTCGAAGTTCAGTATTTACCTATTACAAGTTCAGATCTTCAACTTATAATTTGCAATTATAATTATAAGCTATCAATTTTAAGTTCTGTATTTGACAATTACAAGTTCAGATCTTCTAGTTATAATTTGCAATTATAATTTGTATTTAACAATTCGAAGTTCTGTATTCGACTATTGCAAGTGCAGATCTTCAAATTATTAATTACAATCTTAGTTTGAAATTAACAATGCGAAGTTCTGTATTTACCTATTACAAATTCAGATCTTCAAGTTATAATTTGCAATTATAATTATAAGCTATCAATTTTAAGTTCAGTATTTGACTATTACAAGTTCAGATCTTAAAGTTATAATTTGCAATCATGATTTGAATTTTACAATTCTAAGTTCTGTATTTGACTATTACAGGTTCAGATCTTCAAGTTATAATTAGCAATCATAATTTGAAGTTATGAATTCTAAGTGCTGTATTTGACAATTACAAGTTCAGATCATCAAGTTATAATTTGCACTAATAATTTGTATTTAACAATTCGGAGTTCTGTATTTGAGTATTACAAGTTTAGATCTTACAATTATTAATTACAATCATAGTTTGAAATTAACAATTAGAAGTTCTGTAATTCACTATTACAAGTTCAGATCTTCAAGTTATAATTTGCAATTATAATTATAAGCTATCAATTCTAAGTTCTGTATTTGACAATTACAAGTTCAGATCTTCAAGTTATAATTTGCACTAATAATTTGTATTTAACAATTCGAAGTTCTGTATTTGACTATTACAAGTTCAGATCTTCTACTTATTATTCACAATCATAATTTGAAGTTATGAATTCTAAGTTCTGTATTTGACAATTACAAGTTCAGATCTTCAAGTTATAATTTGCACTAATAATTTGTATTTAACAATTCGAAGTTCAGTATTTGACTATTACAAGTTCAGATCCACTAATTATTATTTACAATCATAATTTGAAGTTATGAATTCTAAGTTCTGTATTTGACAATTACAAGTTCAGATCTTCAAGTTATAATTTGCAATCTTAGTTTGAAATTAACAATGCGAAGTTCTGTATTTACCTATCACAAGTTCATATCTTCTAGTTATAATTTGCAATTATACTTATAAGCTATCAATTTTAAGTTCTGTATTTGACAATTACAAGTTCAGATCTTCAAGTTATAATTTGAAATAATAATTAGTATTTAACAAATCTAAGTTCTGTAATTGACTATTACAAGTTCAGTTCTTCAAGTTATAATTTGCAATTATAATTATAAGCTATCAATTCTAAGTTCTGTATTTGACAATTACAAGTTCAGATCTTCAAGTTATAATTTGCACTAATAATTTGTATTTAACAATTCGTAGTTCTGTATTTGACTATTACAAGTTCAGATCTTCTAATTATTATTTACAATCATAATTTGAAGTTATGAATTCTTAGTTCTGTATTTTACAATTACAAGTTCAGATCTTCAAGTTATAATTTGCAATTATAATTTGAAGTTATGAATTCTAAGTGCTGTATTTGACAATTACAAGTTCAGATCTTCAAGTTATAATTTGCACTAATAATTTGTATTTAACAATTCGAAGTTCTGTATTTGACTATTACAAGTTCAGATCTTCAAATTATTAATTACAATCTTAGTTTGAAATTAACAATTCGAAGTTCAGTATTTACCTATTACAAGTTCAGATCTTCAACTTATAATTTGCAATTATAATTATAAGCTATGAATTTTAAGTTCTGTATTTGACAATTACAAGTTCAGATCTTCAAGTTATAATTTGCACTACTAATTTGTATTTAACAATTCGAAGTTCTGTATTTGACTATTACAAGTTCAGATCTTCAAATTATTAATTACAATCTTAGTTTGAAATTAACAATTCGAAGTTCTGTATTTACCTATTACAAGTTCAGATCTTCAACTTATAATTTGCAATTATAATTATAAGCTATCAATTTTAAGTTCTGTATTTGACTATTACAAGTTCAGATCTTCAAATTATTATTTACAATCTTAGTTTGAAATTAACAATTCGAAGTTCTGTATTTACCTATTACAAATTCAGATCTTCAAGTTATAATTTGCAATTATAATTATAAGCTATCAATTTTAAGTTCTGTATTTGACTATTACAAGTTCAGATCTTCAAGTTATAATCTGCAATCATGATTTGAATTTTACAATTCTAAGTTCTGTATTTGACTATTTCAAGTTCAGATCTTCAAGTTATAATTAGCAAACATAATTTGAAGTTATGAATTCTAAGTGCTATATTTGACAATTACAAGTTCAGATCTTCAAGTTATAAATTGCACTAATAATTTGTATTTAACAATTCGGAGTTCTGTATTTGACTATTACAAGTTTAGATCTTCAAATTATTAATTACAATCTTAGTTTGAAATTAACAATTAGAAGTTCTGTAATTCACTATTACAAGTTCAGATCTTCAAGTTATAATTTGCAATTATAATTATAAGCTATCAATTCTAAGTTCTGTATTTGACAATTACAAGTTCAGATCTTCAAGTTATAATTTGCACTAATAATTTGTATTTAACAATTCGAAGTTCTGTATTTGACTATTACAAGTTCAGATCTTCTACTTATTATTTACAATCATAATTTGAAGTTATGAATTCTAAGTTCTGTATTTGACAATTACAAGTTCAGATCTTCAAGTTATAATTTGAAATAATAATTAGTATTTAACAAATCTAAGTTCTGTAATTGACTATTACTAGTTCAGTTCTTCAAGTTATAATTTGCAATTATAATTATAAGCTATCAATTCTAAGTTCTGTATTTGACAATTACAAGTTCAGATCTTCAAGTTATAATTTGCACTAATAATTTGAATTTAACAATTTGAAGTTCTGTATTTGACTATTACAAGTTCAGATCTTCTAATTATTATTTACAATCATAATTTGAAGTTATGAATTCTAAGTTCTGTATTTGACAATTACAAGTTCAGATCTTCAAGTTATAATTTGCAATCATAATTTGAAGTTATGAATTCCAAGTGCTGTATTTGATAATTACAAGTTCAGATCTTCAAGTTATAATATGCACTAATAATTTGTATTTAACAATTCGAAGTTCCGTATTTGACTATTACAAGTTCAGATCTTCAAATTATTAATTACAATCTTAGGTTGAAATTAACAATTCGAAGTTCTGTATTTGACTTTTACAAGTTCAGATCTTCAACTTATAATTTGCAATTATAATTAATAGCTATCAATTTTAAGTTCTGTATTTGACAATTACAAGTTCAGATCTTCAAGTTATAATTTGCACTAATAATTTGTATTTAACAATTCGAAGTTCTGTATTTGACTATTACAAATTCAGATCTTCTAATTATTATTTGCAGTCATAATTTGAAGTTATGAATTCTAAGTTCTGTATTTGACAATTACAAGTTCAGATCTTCAAGTTATAATTTGCAATCTTAGTTTGAAATTAACAATTCGAAGTTCTGTATTTACCTATTACAAGTTCATATCTTCAAATTATAATTTGCAATTATACTTATAAGCTATCAATTTTAAGTTCTGTATTTGACAATTACAAGTTCAGATCTTCAAGTTATAATTTGAAATAATAATTAGTATTTAAAAAATCTAAGTTCTGTAATTGACTATTACAAGTTCAGATCTTGAAGTTATAATTTGCAATTATAATTATAAGCTATCAATTCTAAGTTCTGTATTTGACAATTACAAGTTCAGATCTTCAAGTTATAATTTGCACTAATAATTTGAATTTAACAATTTGAAGTTCTGTATTTGACTATTACAAGTTCAGATCTTCAAATTATTAATTACAATATTAGTTTGAAATTAACAATTCGAAGTTCTGTATTTGACTATTACAAGTTCAGATCTTCAACTTATAATTTGCAATTATAATTATAAGCTATCAATTTTAAGTTCTGTATTTGACTATTACAAGTTCAGATCTTCAAGTTATAATTAGCAATCATAATTTGCATTTTACAATTCTAAGTTCTGTATTTGACTAATACAAGTTCAGATCTTCAAGTTATAATTTGCAATCATAATTTGAAGTTATGAATTCTAAGTTCTGTATTTGACAATTACAAGTTCAGATCTTCTAGTTATAATTTGCACTAATAATTTGTATTTAACAATTCGAAGTTCTGTATTTGACTATTACAAGTTCAGATCTTCAAATTATTAATTACAATCTTAGTTTGAAATTAACAATTCGTAGTTCTGTATTTACCTATTACAAGTTCAGATCTTAAACTTATAATTTGCAATTATAATTATAAGCTATCAATTTCAAGTTCTCTATTTGACAATTACAAGTTCAGATCTTCAAGTTATAATTTGCACTTATAATTTGTATTTAACAATTCGAAGTTCAGTATTTCACTATTACAAGTTCAGATCTTCAAATTATTAAATACAATCTTAGTTTGAAATTAACAATTCGAAGTTTTGTATTTACCTATTACAAGTTCAGATTTTCAACTTATAATTTGCAATTATAATTATAAGCTATCAATTTTAAGTTCTGTATTTGACAATTACAAGTTCAGATCTCCAAGTTATAATTTGCACTAATAATTTGTATTTAACAATTCGAAGTTCCTTATTTGACTATTACAAGTTCAGATCTTCAAATTATTTTTTACAATCTTAGTTTGAAATTAACAATTCGAAGTTCTGTATTTACCTATTACAAATTTAGATCTTCAAGTTATAATTTGCAATTATAATTATTAGCTATCAATTTTAAGTTCTGTATTTGACTATTACAAGTTCAGATCTTCAAGTTATAATTTGCAATCATAATTTGAATTTTACAATTCTAAGTTCTGTATTTGACTATTACAAGTTCAGATCTTCAAATTATTAATTACAATCTTAGTTTGAAATTAACAATTCGAAGTTTATTGTATTTACCTATTACAAGTTCAGCTCTTCAACTTATAATTTGCAATTATAATTATAAGCTATCAATTTTAAGTTCTCTATTTGACAATTACAAGTTCAGATCTTCAAGTTATAATTTGCACTTATAATTTGTATTTAACAATTCGAAGTTCAGTATTTGACTATTACAAGTTCAGATCTTCAAATTATTAATTACAATCTTAGTTTGAAATTAACAATTCGAAGTTCTGTATTTACCTATTACAAGTTAAGATTTTCAACTTATAATTTGCAATTATAATTATAAGCTATCAATTTTAAGTTCTGTATTTGACAATTACAAGTTCAGATCTCCAAGTTATAATTTGCACTAATAATTTGTATTTAACAATTCGAAGTTCCTTATTTGACTATTACAAGTTCAGATCTTCAAATTATTTTTTACAATCTTAGTTTGAAATTAACAATTCGAAGTTTTGTATTTACCTATTACAAGTTCAGATCTTCAACTTATAATTTGCAATTATAATTATAAGCTATCAATTTTAAGTTCTGTATTTGACAATTACAAGTTCAGATCTTCAAGTTATAATTTGCACTAATAATTTGTATTTAACAATTCTAAGTTCTGTATTTGACTATTACAAGTTCAGATCTTCAAATTATTATTTACAATCTTAGTTTGAAATTAACAATTCGAAGTTCTGTATTTACCTATTACAAATTCAGATCTTCAAGTTATAATTTGCAATTATAATTATAAGCTATCAATTTTAAGTTCTGTATTTGACTATGACAAGTTCAGATCTTCAAGTTATAATTTGCAATCATAATTTGAAGTTATGAATTCCAAGTGCTGTATTTGATAATTACAAGTTCAGATCTTCAAGTTATAATATGCACTAATAATTTGTATTTAACAATTCGAAGTTCCGTATTTGACTATTACAAGTACAGATCTTCAAATTATTAATTACAATCTTAGGTTGAAATTAACAATTCGAAGTTCTGTATTTGACTATTACAAGTTCAGATCTTCAACTTATAATTTGCAATTATAATTAATAGCTATCAATTTTAAGTTCTGTATTTGACAATTACAAGTTCAGATCTTCAAGTTATAATTTGCACTAATAATTTGTATTTAACAATTCGAAGTTCTGTATTTGACTATTACAAATTCAGATCTTCTAATTATTATTTGCAGTCATAATTTGAAGTTATGAATTCTAAGTTCTGTATTTGACAATTACAAGTTCAGATCTTCAAGTTATAATTTGCAATCTTAGTTTGAAATTAACAATTCGTAGTTCTGTATTTACCTATTACAAGTTCATATCTTCAAATTATATTTTGCAATTATACTTATAAGCTATCAATTTTAAGTTCTGTATTTGACAATTACAAGTTCAGATCTTCAAGTTATAATTTGAAATAATAATTAGTATTTAAAAAATCTAAGTTCTGTAATTGACTATTACAAGTTCAGATCTTGAAGTTATAATTTGCAATTATAATTATAAGCTATCAATTCTAAGTTCTGTATTTGACAATTACAAGTTCAGATCTTCAAGTTATAATTTGCACTAATAATTTGAATTTAACAATTTGAAGTTCTGTATTTGACTATTACAAGTTCAGATCTTCAAATTATTAATTACAATATTAGTTTGAAATTAACAATTCGAAGTTCTGTATTTGACTATTACAAGTTCAGATCTTCAACTTATAATTTGCAATTATAATTATAAGCTATCAATTTTAAGTTCTGTATTTGACTATTACAAGTTCAGATCTTCAAGTTATAATTAGCAATCATAATTTGCATTTTACAATTCTAAGTTCTGTATTTGACTAATACAAGTTCAGATCTTCAAGTTATAATTTGCAATCATAATTTGAAGTTATGAATTCTAAGTTCTGTATTTGACAATTACAAGTTCAGATCTTCAAGTTATAATTTGCATTAATAATTTGTATTTAACAATTCGAAGTTCTGTATTTGACTATTACAAGTTCAGATCTTCAAATTATTAATTACAATCTTAGTTTGAAATTAACAATTCGAAGTTCTGTATTTACCTATTACAAGTTCAGATCTTAAACTTATAATTTGCAATTATAATTATAAGCTATCAATTTCAAGTTCTCTATTTGACAATTACAAGTTCAGATCTTCAAGTTATAATTTGCACTTATAATTTGTATTTAACAATTCGAAGTTCAGTATTTCACTATTACAAGTTCAGATCTTCAAATTATTAATTACAATCTTAGTTTGAAATTAACAATTCGAAGTTCTGTATTTACCTATTACAAGTTCAGATTTTCAACTTATAATTTGCTATTATAATTATAAGCTATCAATTTTAAGTTCTGTATTTGACTATTTCAAGTTCAGATCTTCAAGTTATAGTTAGCAATCATAATTTGAAGTTATGAATTCTAAGTTCTGTATTTGACAATTACAAGTTCAGATCTTCAAGTTATAATTTGCACTAATAATTTGTATTTAACAATTCGAAGTTCTGTATTTGACTATTACAAGTTCAGATCTTCTACTTATTATTTACAATCATAATTTGAAGTTATGAATTCTAAGTTCTGTATTTGACAATTACAAGTTCAGATCTTCAAGTTATAATTTGCACTAATAATTTGTATTTAACAATTCGAAGTTCTGTATTTGACTATTACAAGTTCAGATCTTCAAATTATTTTTTACAATCTTAGTTTGAAATTAACAATTCGAAGTTCTGTATTTACCTATTACAAGTTCATATCTTCTAGTTATAATTTGCAATTATACTTATAAGCTATCAATTTTAAGTTCTGTATTTGACAATTACAAGTTCAGATCTTCAAGTTATAATTTGAAATAATAATTATAAGCTATCAATTCTAAGTTCTATATTTGACAATTACAAGTTCAGATCTTCAAGTTATAATTTGCACTAATAATTTGAATTTAACAATTTGAAGTTCTGTATTTGACTATTACAAGTTCAGATCTTCAAATTATTAATTGCAATATTAGTTTGAAATTAACAATTCGAAGTTCTGTATTTGACCATTACAAGTTCAGATCTTCAACTTATAATTTGCAATTATAATTTGAATTTTACAATTCTAAGTTCTGTATGTGACTATTACAAGTTCAGATCTTCAAATTATTAATTACAATCTTAGTTTGAAATTAACAATTCGAAGTTTTGTATTTACCTATTACTAGTTCAGATCTTCAACTTATAATTTGCAATTATAATTATAAGCTATCAATTTTAAGTTCTGTATTTGACAATTACAAGTTCAGATCTTCAAGTTATAATTTGCACTAATAATTTGTATTTAACAATTCGAAGTTCTGTATTTGACTATTACAAGTTCAGATCTTCAAATTATTATTTACAATCTTGGTTTGAAATTAACAATTCGAAGTTCTGTATTTACCTATTACAAGTTCAGATTTTCAACTTATAATTTGCAATTATAATTATAAGCTATCAATTTTAAGTTCTGTATTTGACTATTACAAGTTCAGATCTTCAAGTTATAATTTGCAATCATAATTTGAATTTTACAATTCTAAGTTCTGTATTTGACTATTACAAGTTCAGATCTTCAAATTATTAATTACAATCTTAGTTTGATATTAACAATTCGAAGTTTTATATTTACCTATTACAAGTTCAGATCTTCAACTTATAATTTGCAATTATAATTATAAGCTATCAATTTTAAGTTCTGAATTTGACAATTACAAGTTCAGATCTTCAAGTTATAATTTGCACTAATAATTTGTATTTAACAATTCGAAGTTCTGTATTTGACTATTACAAGTTCAGATCTTCAAATTATTATTTACAATCTTAGTTTGAAATTAACAATTCGAAGTCCTGTATTTACCTATTACAAATTCAGATCTTCAAGTTAAAATTTGCAATTATAATTATTAGCTATCAATTTTAAGTTCTGTATTTGACTATTACAAGTTCAGATCTTCAAGTTATAATTTGCAATCATAATTTGAATTTTACAATTCTAAGTTCTGTATGTGACTATTACAAGTTCAGATCTTAAAATTATTAATTACTATCTTAGTTTGAAATTAACAATTCGAAGTTTTGTATTTACCTATTACTAGTTCAGATCTTCAACTTATAATTTGCAATTATAATTATAAGCTATCAATTTTAAGTTCTGTATTTGACAATTACAAGTTCAGATCTTCTACTTATTATTTACAATCATAATTTGAAGTCTTGAATTCTAAGTTCTGTATTTGACAATTACAAGTTCAGATCTTCAAGTTATAATTTGCACTAATAATTTGTATTTAACAATTCGAAGTTCTGTATTTGACTATTACAAGTTCAGATCTTCAAATTATTTTTTACAATCTTAGTTTGAAATTAACAATTCGAAGTTCTGTATTTACCTATTACAAGTTCATATCTTCTAGTTATAATTTGCAATTATACCTATAAGCTATCAATTTTAAGTTCTGTATTTGACAATTACAAGTTCAGATCTTCAAGTTATAATTTGAAATAATAATTATAAGCTATCAATTCTAAGTTCTGTATTTGACAATTACAAGTTCAGATCTTCAAGTTATAATTTGCACTAATAATTTGAATTTAACAATTTGAAGTTCTGTATTTGACTATTACAAGTTCAGATCTTCAAATTATTAATTGCAATATTAGTTTGAAATTAACAATTCGAAGTTCTGTATTTGACCATTACAAGTTCAGATCTTCAACTTATAATTTGCAATTATAATTATAAGCTATCAATTTTAAGTTCTGTATTTGACTATTACAAGTTCAGATCTTCAAGTTATAATTAGCAATCATAATTTGCATTTTACAATTCTAAGTTCTGTATTTGACTAATACAAGTTCAGATCTTCAAGTTATAGTTAGCAATCATAATTTGAAGTTATGAATTCTAAGTTCTGTATTTGACAATTACAAGTTCAGATCTTCAAGTTATAATTTGCACTAATAATTTGTATTTAACAATTCGAAGTTCTGTATTTGACTATTGCAAGTTCAGATCTTCAAATTATTAATTACAATCCTAGTTTGAAATTAACAATTCGAAGTTCTGTATTTACCTATTACAAGTTCAGATCTTCAACTTATAATTTGCAATTATAATTATAAGCTATCAATTATAAGTTCTGTATTTGACAATTACAAGTTCAGATCTTCAAGTTATAATTTGCACTAATAATTTGTATTTAACAATTCGAAGTTCTGTATTTGACTATTATAAGTTCAGATCTTCAAATTATTATTTACAATCTTAGTTTGAAATTAACAATTCGAAGTTCTGTATTTACCTATTACAAATTCAGATCTTCAAGTTATAATTTGCAATTATAATTATAAGCTATCAATTTTAAGTTCTGTATTTGACAATTACAAGTTCAGATCTTCAAGTTATAATTTGCACTAATAATTTGTATTTAACAATTCGAAGTTCTGTATTTGACTATTGCAAGTTCAGATCTTCAAATTATTAATTACAATCCTAGTTTGAAATTAACAATTCGAAGTTCTGTATTTACCTATTACAAGTTCAGATCTTCAACTTATAATTTGCAATTATAATTATAAGCTATCAATTTTAAGTTCTGTATTTGACAATTACAAGTTCAGATCTTCAAGTTATAATTTGCACTAATAATTTGTATTTAACAATTCGAAGTTCTGTATTTGACTATTACAAGTTCAGATCTTCAAATTATTATTTACAATCTTAGTTTGAAATTAACAATTCGAAGTTCTGTATTTACCTATTACAAATTCAGATCTTCAAGTTATAATTTGCAATTATAATTATAAGCTATCAATTTTAAGTTCTGTATTTGACTATTACAAGTTCAGATCTTCAAGTTATAATATGCAATCATAATTTGAATTTCCCAATTCTAAGTTCTGTATTTGACTATTACAAGTTCAGATCTTCTAATTATTATTTACAATCATAATTTGAAGTTATGAATTCTAAGTTCTGTATTTGACTAATACAAGTTCAGATCTTCAAGTTATAATTTGCAATCATAATTTGAAGTTATTAATTCTAAGTTCTGTATTTGACAATTACAAGTTCAGATCTTCAAGTTATAATTTGCACTAATAATTTGTATTTAACAATTCGAAGTTCTGTATTTGACTATTACAAGTTCAGATCTTCAAATTATTAATTACAATCTTAGTTTGAAATTAACAATTCGAAGTTCAGTATTTACCTATTACAAGTTCAGATCTTCAACTTATAATTTGCAATTATAATTATAAGCTATCAATTTTAAGTTCTCTATTTGACAATTACAAGTTCAGATCTTCAAGTTATAATTTGCACTTATAATTTGTATTTAACAATTCGAAGTTCAGTATTTGACTATTACAAGTTTAGATCTTCAAATTATTAATTACAATCTTAGTTTGAAATTAACAATTCGAAGTTCTGTATTTACCTATTACAAGTTCAGATTTTCAACTTATAATTTGCAATTATAATTATAAGCTATCAATTTTAAGTTCTGAATTTGACTATTACAAGTTCAGATCTTCAAGTTATAATTTGCAATCATAATTTGAATTTTACAATTCTAAGTTCTGTATTTGACTATTACAAGTTCAGATCTTCAAATTATTAATTACAATCTTAGTTTGATATTAACAATTCGAAGTTTTGTATTTACCTATTACAAGTTCAGATCTTCAACTTATAATTTGCAATTATAATTATAAGCTATCAATTTTTAGTTCTGTATTTGACAATTACAAGTTCAGATCTACAAGTTATAATTTGCACTAATAATTTGTATTTAACAATTCGAAGTTCTGTATTTGATTATTACAAGTTCAGATCTTCAAATTATTATTTACAATCTTAGTTAGAAATTAACAATTCGAAGTCCTGTATTTACCTATTACAAATTCAGATCTTCAAGTTATAATTTGCAATTATAATTATTAGCTATCAATTTTAAGTTCTGTATTTGACTATTACAAGTTCAGATCTTCAAGTTATAATTTGCAATCATGATTTGAATTTTACAATTCTAAGTTCTGTATTTGACTATTACAAGTTCAGATCTTCAAGTTATAATTAGCAATCATAATTTGAAGTTATGAATTCAAAGTGCTGTATTTGACAATTACAAGTTCAGATCTTCAAGTTATAATTTGCACTAATAATTTGTATTTAACAATTCGGAGTTCTGTATTTGACTATTACAAGTTTAGATCTTACAATTATTAATTACAATCTTAGTTTGAAATTAACAATTAGAAGTTCTGTAATTCACTATTACAAGTTCAGATCTTCAAGTTATAACTTGCAATTATAATTATAAGCTATCAATTTTAAGTTCTGTATTTGACTATTACAAGTTCAGATCTTGAAGTTATAATTTGCAATCATGATTTGAATTTTACAATTCTAAGTTCTGTATTTGACTATTACAAGTTCAGATCTTCAAGTTATAAATTGCAATCATAATTTGAAGTTATGAATTTTAAGTTCTGTATTTGACAATTACAAGTTCAGATCTTCAAGTTATAATTTGCACTTATAATATGTATTTAACAATTCGAAGTTCAGTATTTGACTATTACAAGTTTAGATCTTCAAATTATTAATTACAATCTTAGTTTGAAATTAACAATTCGAAGTTCTGTATTTACCTATTACAAATTCAGATCTTCAAGTTATAATTTGCAATTATAATTATAAGCTATCAATTTTAAGTTCTGTATTTGACTATTACAAGTTCAGATCTTCAAATTATTAATTACAATATTAGTTGGAAATTAACAATTAGAAGTTCTGTATTTACCTATTACAAGTTCAGATCTTCAACTTATAATTTGCAATTATAATTATAAGCTATCAATTTTAAGTTCTGTATTTGACAATTACAAGTTCAGATTTTCAAGTTATAATTTGCACTAATAATTTGTATTTAACAATTCGAAGATCTGTATTTGACTATTACAAGTTCATATCTTCAAATTATTATTTACAATCTTAGTTTGAAATTAACAATTCGAAGTTCTGTATTTACCTATTACAAGTTCAGATCTTCTAGTTATAATTCGCAATTATAATTTAAAGCTATCAATTTTAAGTTCTGTATTTGACAATTACAAGTTCAGATCTTCAAGTTATAATTTGCACTAATAATTTGAATTTAACAATTCTAAGTTCTGTATTTGACTATTACAAGTTCAGATCTTCAAATTATTAATTACAATCTTAGTTTGATATTAACAATTCGAAGTTTTGTATTTACCTATTACAAGTTCAGATCTTCAACTTATAATTTGCAATTATAATTTGTATTTAACAATTCGAAGTTCTGTATTTGACTATTACAAGTTTAGATCTTCAAATTATTAATTACAATCTTAGTTTGAAATTAACAATTAGAAGTTCTGTAATTCACTATTACAAGTTCAGATCTTCAAGTTATAATTTGCAATTATAATTATAAGCTATCAATTCTAAGTTCTGTATTTGACAATTACAAGTTCAGATCTTCAAGTTATAATTTGCACTAATAATTTGTATTTAACTATTCGAAGTTCTGTATTTGACTATTACAAGTTCAGATCTTCAAATTATTTTTTACAATCTTAGTTTGAAATTAAAAATTCGAAGTTCTGTATTTACCTATTACAAGTTCATATCTACTAGTTATAATTTGCAATTATACTTATAAGCTATCAATTTTAAGTTCTGTATTTGACAATTACAAGTTCAGATCTTCAAGTTATAATTTGAAATAATAATTAGTATTTAACAAATCTAAGTTCTGTAATTGACTATTACAAGTTCAGATCTTCAAGTTATAATTTGCAATTATAATTATAAGCTATCAATTCTAAGTTCTGTATTTGACAATTACAAGTTCAGATCTTCAAGTTATAATTTGCACTAATAATTTGAATTTAACAATTTGAAGTTCTGTATTTGACTATTACAAGTTCAGATCTTCAAATTATTAATTACAATATTAGTTTGAAATTAACAATTCGAAGTTCTGTATTTGACCATTACAAGTTCAGATCTTCAACTAATAATTTGCAATTATAATTATAAGCTATCAATTTTAAGTTCTGTATTTGACTATTACAAGTTCAGATCTTCAAGTTATAATTAGCAATCATAATTTGCATTCTACAATTCTAAGTTCTGTATTTGACTAATACAAGTTCAGATCTTCAAGTTATAATTTGCAATCATAATTTGAAGTTATTAATTCTAAGTTCTGTATTTGACAATTACAAGTTCAGATCTTCAAGTTATAATTTGCACTAATAATTTGTATTTAACAATTCGAAGTTCTGTATTTGACTATTACAAGTTCAGATCTTCAAATTATTAATTACAATCTTAGTTTGAAATTAACAATTCGAAGTTCAGTATTTACCTATTACAAGTTCAGATCTTCAACTTATAATTTGCAATTAAAATTATAAGCTATCAATTTTAAGTTCTCTATTTGACAATTACAAGTTCAGATCTTCAAGTTATAATTTGCACTTATAATTTGTATTTAACAATTCGAAGTTCAGTATTTGACTATTACAAGTTTAGATCTTCAAATTATTAATTACAATCTTAGTTTGAAATTAACAATTCGAAGTTCTGTATTTACCTATTACAAGTTCAGATTTTCAACTTATAATTTGCAATTATAATTATAAGCTATCAATTTTAAGTTCTGTATTTGACTATTACAAGTTCAGATCTTCAAGTTATAATTTGCAATCATAATTTAAATTTTACAATTCTAAGTTATGTATTTGACTATTACAAGTTCAGATCTTCAAATTATTAATTACAATCTTAGTTTGATATTAACAATTTGAAGTTTTGTATTTACCTATTACAAGTTCAGATCTTCAACTTATAATTTGCAATTATAATTATAAGCTATCAATTTTAAGTTCAGTATTTGACAATTACAAGTTCAGATCTTCAAGTTATAATTTGCACTAATAATTTGTATTTAACAATTCGAAGTTCTGTATTTGACTATTATAAGTTCAGATCTTCAAATTATTATTTACAATCTTAGTTTGAAATTAACAATTCGAAGTCCTGTATTTACCTATTACAAATTCAGATCTTCAAGTTATAATTTGCAATTATATTTATTAGCTATCAATTTTAAGCTCTGTATTTGACTATTACAAGTTCAGATCTTCAAGTTATAATTTGCAATCATAATTTGAATTTTACAATTCTAAGTTCTGTATGTGACTATTACAAGTTCAGATCTTCAAATTATTAATTACAATCTTAGTTTGAAATTAACAATTCGAAGTTTTGTATTTACCTATTACTAGTTCAGATCTTCAACTTATAATTTGCAATTATAATTATAAGCTATCAATTTTAAGTTCTGTATTTGACAATTACAAGTTCAGATCTTCAAGTTATAATTTGCACTAATAATTTGTATTCAACAATTCGAAGTTCTGTATTTGACTATTACAAGTTCAGATCTTCAAATTATTATTTACAATCTTAGTTTGAAATTAACAATTCGAAGTTCTGTATTTACCTATTACAAATTCAGATCTTCAAGTTATAATTTGTAATTATAATTATAAGCTATCAATTTTAAGTTCTGTATTTGACTATTACAAGTTCAGATCTTCAAGTTATAATTGGAATCATAATTTGAATTTTACTATTCTAAGTTCTGTATTTGACTATTTCAAGTTCAGATCTTCAAGTTATAGTTAGCAATCATAATTTGAAGTTATGAATTCTAAGTTCTGTATTTGACAATTACAAGTTCAGATCTTCAAGTTATAATTTGCACTAATAATTTGTATTTAACAATTCGAAGTTCTGTATTTGACTATTACAAGTTCAGATCTTCTACTTATTATTTACAATCATAATTTGAAGTTATGAATTCTAAGTTCTGTATTTGACAATTACAAGTTCAGATCTTCAAGTTATAATTTGCACTAATAATTAGTATTTAACAATTCGAAGTTCTGTATTTGACTATTACAAGTTCAGATCTTCAAATTATTTTTTACAATCTTAGTTTGAAATTAACAATTCGAAGTTCTGTATTTACCTATTACAAGTTCATATCTTCTAGTTATAATTTGCAATTATACTTATAAGCTATCAATTTCAAGTTCTGTATTTGACAATTACAAGTTCAGATCTTCAAGTTATAATTTGAAATAATAATTATAAGCTATCAATTCTAAGTTCTGTATTTGACAATTACAAGTTCAGATCTTCAAGTTATAATTTGCACTAATAATTTGAATTTAACAATTTGAAGTTCTGTATTTGACTATTACAAGTTCAGATCTTCAAATTATTAATTGCAATATTAGTTTGAAATTAACAATTCGAAGTTCTGTATTTGACCATTACAAGTTCAGATCTTCAACTTATAATTTGCAATCATAATTTGAATTTTACAATTCTAAGTTCTGTATGTGACTATTACAAGTTCAGATCTTCAAATTATTAATTACAATCTTAGTTTGAAATTAACAATTCGAAGTTTTGTATTTACCTATTACTAGTTCAGATCTTCAACTTATAATTTGCAATTATAATTATAAGCCATCAATTTTAAGTTCTGTATTTGACAATTACAAGTTCAGATCTTCAAGTTATAATTTGCACTAATAATTTGTATTTAACAATTCGAAGTTCTGTATTTGACTATTACAAGTTCAGATCTTCAAATTATTATTTACAATCTTAGTTTGAAATTAACAATTCGAAGTTCTGTATTTACCTATTACAAGTTCAGATTTTCAACTTATAATTTGCAATTATAATTATAAGCTATCAATTTTAAGTTCTGTATTTGACTATTACAAGTTCAGATCTTCAAGTTATAATTTGCAATCATAATTTGAATTTTACAATTCTAAGTTCTGTATTTGACTATTACAAGTTCAGATCTTCAAATTATTAATTACAATCTTAGTTTGATATTAACAATTCGAAGTTTTGTATTTACCTATTACAAGTTCAGATCTTCAACTTATAATTTGCAATTATAATTATAAGCTATCAATTTTAAGTTCTGTATTTGACAATTACAAGTTCAGATCTTCAAGTTATAATTTGCACTAATAATTTGTATTTAACAATTCGAAGTTCTGTATTTGACTATTACAAGTTCAGATCTTCAAATTATTATTTACAATCTTAGTTTGAATTTAACAATTCGAAGTCCTGTATTTACCTATTACAAATTCAGATCTTCAAGTTATAATTTGCAATTATAATTATTAGCTATCAATTTTAAGCTCTGTATTTGACTATTACAAGTTCAGATCTTCAAGTTATAATTTGCAATCAAAATTTGAATTTTACAATTCTAAGTTCTGTATGTGACTATTACAAGTTCAGATCTTCAAATTATTAATTACAATCTTAGTTTGAACTTAACAATTCGAAGTTTTGTATTTACCTATTACTAGTTCAGATCTTCAACTTATAATTTGCAATTATAATTATAAGCTATCAATTTTTAGTTCTGTATTTGACAATTACAAGTTCAGATCTTCAAGTTATAATTTGCACTAATAATTTGTATTTAACAATTCGAAGTTCTGTATTTGACTATTACAAGTTCAGATCTTCAAATTATTATTTACAATCTTAGTTTGAAATTAACAATTCGAAGTTCTGTATTTACCTATTACAAATTCAGATCTTCAAGTTATAATTTGCAATTATAATTATAAGCTATCAATTTTAAGTTCTGTATTTGACTATTACAAGTTCAGATCTTCAAGTTATAATTGGAATCATAATTTGAATTTTACTATTCTAAGTTCTGTATTTGACTATTTCAAGTTCAGATCTTCAAGTTATAGTTAGCAATCATAATTTGAAGTTATGAATTCTAAGTTCTGTATTTGACAATTACAAGTTCAGATCTTCAAGTTATAATTTGCACTAATAATTTGTATTTAACAATTCGAAGTTCTGTATTTGACTATTACAAGTTCAGATCTTCTACTTTTATTTACAATCATAATTTGAAGTTATGAATTCTAAGTTCTGTATTTGACAATTACAAGTTCAGATCTTCAAGTTATAATTTGCACTAATAATTTGTATTTAACAATTCGAAGTTCTGTATTTGACTATTACAAGTTCAGATCTTCAAATTATTTTTTACAATCTTAGTTTGAAATTAACAATTCGAAGTTCTGTATTTACCTATTACAAGTTCATATCTTCTAGTTATAATTTGCAATTATACTTATAAGCTATCAATTTTAAGTTCTGTATTTGACAATTACAAGTTCAGATCTTCAAGTTATAATTTGAAATAATAATTATAAGCTATCAATTCTAAGTTCTGTATTTGACAATTACAAGTTCAGATCTTCAAGTTATAATTTGCACTAATAATTTGAATTTAACAATTTGAAGTTCTGTATTTGACTATTACAAGTTCAGATCTTCAAATTATTAATTGCAATATTAGTTTGAAATTAACAATTCGAAGTTCTGTATTTGACCATTACAAGTTCAGATCTTCAACTTATAATTTGCAATCATAATTTGAATTTTACAATTCTAAGTTCTGTATGTGACTATTACAAGTTCAGATCTTCAAATTATTAATTACAATCTTAGTTTGAAATTAACAATTCGAAGTTTTGTATTTACCTATTACTAGTTCAGATCTTCAACTTATAATTTGCAATTATAATTATAAGCTATCAATTTTAAGTTCTGTATTTGACAATTACAAGTTCAGATCTTCAAGTTATAATTTGCCCTAATAATTTGTATTTAACAATTCGAAGTTCTGTATTTGACTATTACAAGTTCAGATCTTCAAATTATTATTTACAATCTTAGTTTGAAATTAACAATTCGAAGTTCTGTATTTACCTATTACAAGTTCAGATTTTCAACTTATAATTTGCAATTATAATTATAAGCTATCAATTTTAAGTTCTGTATTTGACTATTACAAGTTCAGATCTTCAAGTTATAATTTGCAATCATAATTTGAATTTTACAATTCTAAGTTCTGTATTTGACTATTACAAGTTCAGATCTTCAAATTATTAATTACAATCTTAGTTTGATATTAACAATTCGAAGTTTTGTATTTACCTATTACAAGTTCAAATCTTCAACTTATAATTTGCAATTATAATTATAAGCTATCAATTTTAAGTTCTGTATTTGACAATTACAAGTTCAGATCTTCAAGTTATAATTTGCACTAATAATTTGTATTTAACATTTCGAAGTTCTGTATTTGACTATTACAAGTTCAGATCTTCAAATTATTATTTACAATCTTAGTTTGAAATTAACAATTCGAAGTCCTGTATTTACCTATTACAAATTCAGATCTTCAAGTTATAATTTGCAATTATAATTATTAGCTATCAATTTTAAGTTCTGTATTTGACTATTACAAGTTCAGATCTTCAAGTTATAATTTGCAATCATAATTTGAATTTTACAATTCTAAGTTCTGTATGTGACTATTACAAGTTCAGATCTTCAAATTATTAATTACAATCTTAGTTTGAAATTAACAATTCGAAGTTTTGTATTTACCTATTACTAGTTCAGATCTTCAACTTATAATTTGCAATTATAATTATAAGCTATCAATTTTAAGTTCTGTATTTGACAATTACAAGTTCAGATCTTCAAGTTATAATTTGCACTAATAATTTGTATTTAACAATTCGAAGTTCTGTATTTGACTATTACAAGTTCAGATCTTCAAATTATTATTTACAATCTTAGTTTGAAATTAACAATTCGAAGTTCTGTATTTACCTATTCCAAATTCAGATCTTCAAGTTATAATTTGCAATTATAATTATAAGCTATCAATTTTAAGTTCTGTATTTGACTATTACAAGTTCAGATCTTCAAGTTATAATTGGAATCATAATTTGAATTTTACTATTCTAAGTTCTGTATTTGACTATTTCAAGTTCAGATCTTCAAGTTATAGTTAGCAATCATAATTTGAAGTTATGAATTCTAAGTTCTGTATTTGACAATTACAAGTTCATATCTTCTAGTTATAATTTGCAATTATAGTTATAAGCTATCAATTTTAAGTTCTGTATTTGACAATTACAAGTTCAGATCTTCAAGTTATAATTTGAAATAATAATTATAAGCTATCAATTCTAAGTTCTGTATTTGACAATTACAAGTTCAGATCTTCAAGTTATAATTTGCACTAATAATTTGAATTTAACAATTTGAAGTTCTGTATTTGACTATTACAAGTTCAGATCTTCAAATTATTAATTGCAATATTAGTTTGAAATTAACAATTCGAAGTTCTGTATTTGACCATTACAAGTTCAGATCTTCAACTTATAATTTGCAATTATAATTATAAGCTATCAATTTTAAGTTCTGTATTTGACTATTACAAGTTCAGATCTTCAAGTTATAATTAGCAATCATAATTTGCATTTTACAATTCTAAGTTCTGTATTTGACTAATACAAGTTCAGATCTTCAAGTTATAATTTGCAATCATAATTTGAAGTTATTAATTCTAAGTTCTGTATTTGACAATTACAAGTTCAGATCTTCAAGTTATAATTTGCACTAATAATTTGTATTTAACAATTCGAAGTTCTGTATTTGACTATTACAAGTTCAGATCTAAAATTATTAATTACAATCTTAGTTTGAAATTAACAATTCGAAGTTCAGTATTTACCTATTACAAGTTCAGATCTTCAACTTATAATTTGCAATTATAATTATAAGCTATCAATTTTAAGTTCTGTATTTGACTATTACAACTTCAGATCTTCAAGTTATAAATTGCAATCTTAATTTGAAGTTATGAATTCTAAGTGCTGTATTTGACAATTACAAGTTCAGATCTTCAAGTTATAATTTGCACTTATAATTTGTATTTAACAATTCGAAGTTCAGTATTTGACTATTACAAGTTTAGATCTTCAAATTATTAATTACAATCTTAGTTTGAAATTAACAATTCGAAGTTCTGTATTTACCTATTACAAGTTCAGATTTTCAACTTATAATTTGCAATTATAATTATAAGCTATCAATTTTAAGTTCTGTATTTGACTATTACAAGTTCAGATCTTCAAGTTATAATTTGCAATCATAATTTGAATTTTACAATTCTAAGTTCTGTATTTGACTATTACAAGTTCAGATCTTCAAGTTATAATTTGCAATCATAATTAGAAATTATTAATTCTAAGTTCTGTATTTGACAATTACAAGTTCAGATCTTCAAGTTATAATTTGCACTAATAATTTGTATTTAACAATTCGAAGTTCTGTATTTGACTATTACAAGTTCAGATCTTCAAATTATTAATTACAATCTTAGTTTGAATTTAACAATTCGAAGTTCAGTATTTACCTATTACAAGTTCAGATCTTCAACTTATAATTTGCAATTATAATTATAAGCTATCAATTTTAAGTTCTCTATTTGACAATTACAAGTTCAGATCTTCAAGTTATAATTTGCACTTATAATTTGTATTTAACAATTCGAAGTTCAGTATTTGACTATTACAAGTTTAGATCTTCAAATTATTAATTACAATCTTAGTTTGAAATTAACAATTCGAAGTTTTGTATTTACCTATTACAAGTTCAGATCTTCAACTTATAATTTGCAATTATAATTATAAGCTATCAATTTTAAGTTCTGTATTTGACAATTACAAGTTCAGATCTTCAAGTTATAATTTGCACTAATAATTTGTATTTAACAATTCGAAGTTCTGTATTTGATTATTACAAGTTCAGATCTTCAAATTATTAATTACAATCTTAGTTTGAAATTAACAATTCGAAGTCCTGTATTTACCTATTACAAATTCAGATCTTCAAGTTATAATTTGCAATTATAATTATTAGCTATCAATTTTAGTTCTGTATTTGATTATTACAAGTTCAGATCTTCAAGTTATAATTTGCAATCATGATTTGAATTTTACAATTCTAAGTTCTGTATTTGACTATTACAAGTTCAGATCTTCAAGTTATAATTAGCAATCATAATTTGAAGTTATGAATTCTAAGTGCTGTATTTGACAATTACAAGTTCAGATCTTCAAGTTATAATTTGCACTAATAATTTGTATTTAACAATTCGGAGTTCTGTATTTGACTATTACAAGTTTAGATCTTACAATTATTAACTACAATCTTAGTTTGAAATTAACAATTAGAAGTTCTGTAATTCACTATTACAAGTTCAGATCTTCAAGTTATAATTTGCAATTATAATTATAAGCTATCAATTTTAAGTTCTGTATTTGACTATTACAAGTTCAGATCTTCAAGTTATAATTTGCAATCATGATTTGAATTTTACAATTCTAAGTTCTGTATTTGACTATTACAAGTTCAGATCTTCAAGTTATAAATTGCAATCATAATTTGAAGTTATGAATTCTAAGTGCTGTATTTGACAATTACAAGTTCAGATCTTCAAGTTATAATTTGCACTAATAATTTGTATTTAACAATTCGAAGTTCTGTATTTGACTATTGCAAGTTCAGATCTTCAAATTAGTAATTACAATCTTAGTTTGAAATTAACAATTCGAAGTTCTGTATTTACCTATTACAAGTTCAGATCTTCAACTTATAATTTGCAATTATAATTATAAGCTATCAATTTTAAGTTCTCTATTTGACAATTACAAGTTCAGATCTTCAAGTTATAATTTGCACTTATAATTTGTATTTAACAATTCGAAGTTCAGTATTTGACTATTACAAGTTTAGATCTTCAAATTATTAATTACAATCTTAGTTTGAAATTAACAATTCGAAGTTTTGTATTTACCTATTACAAGTTCAGATCTTCAACTTATAATTTGCAATTATAATTATAAGCTATCAATTTTAAGTTCTGTAATTGACAATTACAAGTTCAGATCTTCAAGTTATAATTTGCACTAATAATTTGTATTTAACAATTCGAAGTTCTGTATTTGATTATTACAAGTTCAGATCTTCAAATTATTATTTACAATCTTAGTTTGAAATTAACAATTCGAAGTCCTGTATTTACCTATTACAAATTCAGATCTTCAAGTTATAATTTGCAATTATAATTATTAGCTATCAATTTTAGTTCTGTATTTGATTATTACAAGTTCAGATCTTCAAGTTATAATTTGCAATCATGATTTGAATTTTACAATTCTAAGTTCTGTATTTGACTATTACAAGTTCAGATCTTCAAGTTATAATTAGCAATCATAATTTGAAGTTATGAATTCTAAGTGCTGTATTTGACAATTACAAGTTCAGATCTTCAAGTTATAATTTGCACTAATAATTTGTATTTAACAATTCGGAGTTCTGTATTTGACTATTACAAGTTTAGATCTTACAATTATTAACTACAATCTGAGTTTGAAATTAACAATTAGAAGTTCTGTAATTCACTATTACAAGTTCAGATCTTCAAGTTATAATTTGCAATTATAATTATAAGCTATCAATTTTAAGTTCTGTATTTGACTATTACAAGTTCAGATCTTCAAGTTATAATTTGCAATCATGATTTGAATTTTACAATTCTAAGTTCTGTATTTGACTATTACAAGTTCAGATCTTCAAGTTATAAATTGCAATCATAATTTGAAGTTATGAATTCTAAGTGCTGTATTTGACAATTACAAGTTCAGATCTTCAAGTTATAATTTGCACTAATAATTTGTATTTAACAATTCAAAGTTCTGTATTTGACTATTGCAAGTTCAGATCTTCAAATTAGTAATTACAATCTTAGTTTGAAATTAACAATTCGAAGTTCTGTATTTACCTATTACAAGTACAGATCTTCAACTTATAATTTGCAATTATAATGATAAGCTATCAATTTTAAGTTCTGTATTTGACAATTACAATTTCAGATTTACAATTTAAAATTTGCACTAATAATTTGTATTTAACAATTCGAAGTTCTGTATTTGACTATTACAAGTTCAGATCTTCAAATTATTAATTACAATCTTAGTTTGAAATTAACAATTCGAAGGTTTGTATTTACCTATTACAAGTTCAGATCTTCAAGTTATAATTTGCAATTATAATTATTAGCTATCAATTTTAAGTTCTGTATTTGACTATGACAAGTTCAGATCTTCAAGTTATAATTTGCAATCATAATTTGAATTTTACAATTCTAAGTTCTGTATGTGACTATTACAAGTTCAGATCTTCAAATTATTAATTACAATCTTAGTTTGAAATTAACAATTCGAAGGTTTGTATTTACCTATTACAAGTTCAGATCTTCAACTTATAATTTGCAATTATAATTATAAGCTATCAATTTTAAGTTCTGTATGTGACAATTACAAGTTCAGATCTTCAAGTTATAATTTGCACTAACAATTTGTATTTAACAATTCGAAGTTCTGTATTTGACTATTACAAGTTCAGATCTTCAAATTATTATTTACAATCTTAGTTTGAAATTAAAAATTCGAAGTTCGGTATTTACCTATTACAAATTCAGATCTTCAAGTTATAATTTGTAATTATAATTATAAGCTATCAATTTTAAGTTCTGTATTTGACTATTACAAGTTCAGATCTTCAAGTTATAATTTGCAATCATAATTTGAATTTCCCAATTCTAAGTTCTGTATTTGACTATTACAAGTTCAGATCTTCAAGTTATAATTAGCAATCATAATTTGAAGTTATGAATTCTAAGTTCTGTATTTGACAATTACAAGTTCAGATCTTCAAGTTATAATTTGCACTAATAATTTGTATTTAACAATTCGTAGTTCTGTATTTGACTATTACAAGTTCAGATCTTCTAATTATTATTTACAATCATAATTTGAAGTTATGAATTCTTAGTTCTGTATTTTACAATTACAAGTTCAGATTTTCAAGTTATAATTTGCACTAATAATTTGTATTTAACAATTCGAAGTTCTGTATTTGACTATTACAAGTTTAGATCTTCAAATTATTATTTACAATCTTAGTTTGAAATTAACAATTCGAAGTTCTGTATTTACCTATTACAAATTCAGATCTTCAAGTTATAATTTGCAATTATAATTATAAGCTATCAATTTTAAGTTCTGTATTTGACAATTACTAGTTCAGATCTACAAGTTATAATTTGCACTAATAATTTGTATTTAACAATTCGAAGTTCTGTATTTGACTATTGCAAGTTCAGATCTGCAAATTATTAATTACAATCCTAGTTTGAAATTAACAATTCGAAGTTCTGTATTTACCTATTACAAGTTCAGATCTTCAACTTATAATTTGCAATTATAATTATAAGCTATCAATTTTAAGTTCTGTATTTGACAATTACAAGTTCAGATCTTCAAGTTATAATTTGCACTAATAATTTGTATTTAACAATTCGAAGTTCTGTATTTGACTATTACAAGTTCAGATCTTCAAATTATTATTTACAATCTTAGTTTGAAATTAACAATTCGAAGTTCTGTATTTAGCTATTACAAATTCAGATCTCCAAGTTATAATTTGCAATTATAATTATAAGCTATCAATTTTAAGTTCTGTATTTGACTATTACAAGTTCAGATCTTCAAGTTATAATTTGCAATCATAATTTGAATTTCCCAATTCTAAGTTCTGTATTTGACTATTACAAGTTCAGATCTTCTAATTATTATTTACAATCATAATTTGAAGTTATGAATTCTAAGTTCTGTATTTGACTAATACAAGTTCAGATCTTCAAGTTATAATTTGCAATCATAATTTGAAGTTATTAATTCTAAGTTCTGTATTTGACAATTACAAGTTCAGATCTTCAAGTTATAATTTGCACTAATAATTTGTATTTAACAATTCGAAGTTCTGTATTTGACTATTACAAGTTCAGATCTTCAAATTATTAATTACAATCTTAGTTTGAAATTAACAATTCGAAGTTCAGTATTTACCTATTACAAGTTCAGATCTTCAACTTATAATTTGCAATTATAATTATAAGCTATCAATTTTAAGTTCTCTATTTGACAATTACAAGTTCAGATCTTCAAGTTATAATTTGCACTTATAATTTGTATTTAACAATTCGAAGTTCAGTATTTGACTATTACAAGTTTAGATCTTCAAATTATTAATTACAATCTTAGTTTGAAATTAACAATTCGAAGTTCTGTATTTACCTATTACAAGTTCAGATTTTCAACTTATAATTTGCAATTATAATTATAAGCTATCAATTTTAAGTTCTGTATTTGACTATTACAAGTTCAGATCTTCAAGTTATAATTTGCAATCATAATTTGAATTTTACAATTATAAGTTCTGTATTTGACTATTACAAGTTCAGATCTTCAAATTATTAATTACAATCTTAGTTTGATATTAACAATTCGAAGTTTTGTATTTACCTATTACAAGTTCAGATCTTCAACTTATAATTTGCAATTATAATTATAAACTATCAATTTTAAGTTCTGTATTTGACAATTACAAGTTCAGATCTTCAAGTTATAATTTGCAGTAATAATTTGTATTTAACAATTCGAAGTTCTGTATTTGATTATTACAAGTTCAGATCTTTAAATTATTATTTACAAACTTAGTTTGAAATTAACAATTCGAAGTCCTGTATTTACCTATTACAAATTCAGATCTTCAAGTTATAATTTGCAATTATAATTATTAGCTATCAATTTTAGTTCTGTATTTGATTATTACAAGTTCAGATCTTCAAGTTATAATTTGCAATCATGATTTGAATTTTACAATTCTAAGTTCTGTATTTGACTATTACAAGTTCAGATCTTCAAGTTATAATTAGCAATCATAATTTGAAGTTATGAATTCTAAGTGCTGTATTTGACAATTACAAGTTCAGATCTTCAAGTTATAATTTGCACTAATAATTTGTATTTAACAATTCGGAGTTCTGTATTTGACTATTACAAGTTTAGATCTTACAATTATTAACTACAATCTTAGTTTGAAATTAACAATTAGAAGTTCTGTAATTCACTATTACAAGTTCAGATCTTCAAGTTATAATTTGCAATTATAATTATAAGCTATCAATTTTAAGTTCTGTGTTTGACTATTACAAGTTCAGATCTTCAAGTTATAATTTGCAATCATGATTTGAATTTTACAATTCTAAGTTCTGTATTTGACTATTACAAGTTCAGATCTTCAAGTTATAATTTGCACTAATAATTTGTATTTAACAATTCGAAGTTCTGTATTTGACTATTGCAAGTTCAGATCTTCAAATTAGTAATTACAATCTTAGTTTGAAATTAACAATTCGAAGTTCTGTATTTACCTATTACAAGTTCAGATCTTCAACTTATAATTTGCAATTAAAATGATAAGCTATCAATTTTAAGTTCTGTATTTGACAATTACAATTTCAGATTTACAATTTAAAATTTGCACTAATAATTTGTATTTAACAATTCGAAGTTCTGTATTTGACTATTACAAGTTCAGATCTTCAAATTATTATTTACAATCTTAGTTTGACATTAATAATTCGAAGTTCTGTATTTACCTATTACAAGTTCAGATCTTCTAGTTATAATTTGCAATTATAATTATAAGCTATCAATTTTAAGTTCTGTATTTGACAATTACAAGTTCAGATCTTCAAGTTATAATTTGAAATAATAATTAGTATTTCACAAATCTAAGTTTGTAATTCACTATTACAAGTTCAGATCTTCAAGTTATAATTTGCAATTATAATTATAAGCTATCAATTCCAAGTTCTGTATTTGACAATTACAAGTTCAGATCTTCAAGTTATAATTTGCACTAATAATTTGTATTTAACAATTTGAAGTTCTGTATTAGACTATTACAAGTTCAGATCTTCAAATTATTAATTACAATCTTAGTTTGAAATTAACAATTCGAAGTTCTGTATTTACCTATTACAAATTCAGATCTTCAAGTTTTAATTTGCAATTATAATTTGAAGTTATGAATTCTAAGTTCTGTATTTGACAATTACAAGTTCAGATCTTCAAGTTATAATTTGCACTAATAATTTGTATTTAACAATTCGAAGTTCTGTATTTGACTATTACAAGTTCAGATCTTCTAATTATTATTTACAATCATAATTTGAATTTATTAATTCTTAGTTCTGTATTTTACAATTACAAGTTCAGATCTTCAAGTTATAAATTGCAATCATAATTAGAAGTTATGAATTCTAAGTGCTGTATTTGACAATTACAAGTTCAGATCTTCAAGTTATAATTTGCACTAATAATTTGTATTTAACAATTCGAAGTTCTGGATTTGACTATTACAAGTTCAGATCTTCAAATTATTAATTACAATCTTAGTTTGAAATTAACAATTCGAAGTTCTGCATTTACCTATTACAAGTTCAGATCTTCAACTTATAATTTGCAATTATAATTATAAGCTATCAATTTTAAGTTCTGTATTTGACAATTACAAGTTCAGATTTACAAGTTATAATTTGCACTAATAATTTGTATTTAACAATTCGAAGTTCTGTATTTGACTATTACAAGTTCAGGTCTTCAAATTATTATTTACAATCTTAGTTTGAAATTAACAATTCGAAGTTCTGTATTTACTTATTACAAGTTCAGATCTTCAAGATATAATTTGCACTAATAATTTGTATTTAACAATTAGTAGTTCTGTATTTGACTATTACAAGTTCAGATCTTCAAATTATTATTTACAGTCTTAGTTTGAAATTAACAATTCGATTTCTGAATTTACCTATTACAAATTCAGATCTTCAAGTTATAATTTGCAATTATAATTATAAGCTATCAATTTTAAGTTCTGAATTTGACAATTACAAGTTCAGATCTTCGAGTTATAATTAGCAATCATAATTTGAAGTTATGAATTCTAAGTTCTGTATTTGACAATTACAAGTTCAGATCTTCAAGTTATAATTAGAAATAATAATTAGGATTTAACAAATCTAAGTTCTGTAATTCTTTATTACATGTTCAGATCTTCAAGTTATAATTTGCAATAATAATTATAAGCTATCAATGTTAACTTCTGTATTTGACAATGACAAGTTCAGATCTTCAAGTTATAATTTGCACTAATAATTTGTATTTAACAATTCGAAGTTCTGTATTTGACTATTACTAGTTCAGATCTTCTACTTATTATTTACAATCATAATTAGAAGTTATGAATTCTAAGTTCTGTATTTGACAATTACAAGTTCAGATCTTCAAGTTATAATTTGCAATCATAATTTGAAGTTATGAATTCTAAGTGCTGTATTTGACAATTACAAATTCAGATCTTCAATTTATAATTTGCACTAATAATTTGTATTTAACAATTCGAAGTTCTATATTTGACTATTACAAGTTCAGATCTTCAAATTATTAATTACAATCTTAGTTTGAAATTAACAATTAGAAGTTCTGTATTTACCTATAACAAGTTCAGATCTTCAACTTATAATTTGCAATTATAATTATAAGCTATCAATTACAAGTTCTGTATTTGACATTTACAAGTTCAGATCTTCAAGTTATAATTTGCACTAATAATTTGTATTTAACAATTCGTAGTTCTGTATTTGACTATTACAAGTTCAGATCTTCAAATTATTAATTACAATTTTAGTTTGAAATTAACAATTCGAAGTTCTGTATTTACCTATTTCAAGTTCAGATCTTCAACTTATAATTTGCAATTATAATTATAAGCTCTCAATTTTTAGTTCTGGATTTGACAATTACAAGTTCAGATCTTCAAGATATAATTTGCACTAATAATTTGTATTTAACAATTAGTAGTTCTGTATTTGACTATTACAAGTTCAGATCTTCAAATTATTATTTACAGTCTTAGTTTGAAATTAACAATTCGAAGTTCTGTATTTACCTATTACAAATTCAGATCTTCAAGTCATAATTTGCAATTATAATTATAAGCTATCAATTTTAAATTCTGTATTTGACAATTACAAGTTCAGATCTTCAAGTTATAATTTACACTAATAATTTGTATTTAACAATTCGAAGGTCTGCATTTGACTATTACAAGTTCAGATTTTCAAAATAATATTTACAATCTTAGTTTCAAATTAACAATTCGAAGTTCTGTATTTACCTATTACAAGTTCCGATCTTCAAGTTATAATTTTCAATTATAATTATAAGCTATCAATTTTAAGTTCTGTATTTGACAATTACAAGTTCAGATCTTCAAGTTATAATTTGCACTAATAATTTGTATTTAACAATTCGAAGTTCTGTATTTGACTATTACAAGTTCAGATCTTCAAATTATTTTTTACAATCTTAGTTTGAAATTAACAATTCGAAGTTCTGTATTTACCTATTACAAGTTCATATCTTCTAGTTATAATTTGCAATTATACTTATAAGCTATCAATTTTAAGTTCTGTATTTGACAATTACAAGTTCAGATCTTCAAGTTATAATTTGAAATAATAATTATAAGCTATCAATTCTAAGTTCTGTATTTGACAATTACAAGTTCAGATCTTCAAGTTATAATTTGCACTAATAATTTGAATTTAACAATTTGAAGTTCTGTATTTGACTATTACAAGTTCAGATCTTCAAATTATTAATTGCAATATTAGTTTGAAATTAACAATTCGAAGTTCTGTATTTGACCATTACAAGTTCAGATCTTCAACTTATAATTTGCAATCATAATTTGAATTTTACAATTCTAAGTTCTGTATGTGACTATTACAAGTTCAGATCTTCAAATTATTAATTACAATCTTAGTTTGAAATTAACAATTCGAAGTTTTGTATTTACCTATTACTAGTTCAGATCTTCAACTTATAATTTGCAATCATAATTTGAATTTTACAATTCTAAGTTCTGTATGTGACTATTACAAGTTCAGATCTTCAAGTTATAATTTGCAATCATAATTTGAATTTTACAATTCTAAGTTCTGTATGTGACTATTACAAGTTCAGATCTTCAAATTATTAATTACAATCTTAGTTTGAAATTAACAATTCGAAGTTCTGTATTTACCTATTACAAATTCAGATCTTCAAGTTATAATTTGCAATTATAATTATAAGCTATCAATTTTAAGTTCTGTATTTGACTATTACAAGTTCAGATCTTCAAGTTATAATTGGAATCATAATTTGAATTTTACTATTCTAAGTTCTGTATTTGACTATTTCAAGTTCAGATCTTCAAGTTATAGTTAGCAATCATAATTTGAAGTTATGAATTCTAAGTTCTGTATTTGACAATTACAAGTTCAGATCTTCAAGTTATAATTTGCACTAATAATTTGTATTTAACAATTCGAAGTTCTGTATTTGACTATTGCAAGTTCAGATCTTCAAATTATTAATTACAATCCTAGTTTGAAATTAACAATTCGAAGTTCTGTATTTACCTATTACAAGTTCAGATCTTCAACTTATAATTTGCAATTATAATTATAAGCTATCAATTTTAAGTTCTGTATTTGACAATTACAAGTTCAGATCTTCAAGTTATAATTTGCACTAATAATTTGTATTTAACAATTCGAAGTTCTGTATTTGACTATTACAAGTTCAGATCTTCAAATTATTATTTACAATCTTAGTTTGAAATTAACAATTCGAAGTTCTGTATTTACCTATTACAAATTCAGATCTTCAAGTTATAATTTGCAATTACAATTATAAGCTATCAATTTTAAGTTCTGTATTTGACTATTACAAGTTCAGATCTTCAAGTTATAATTTGCAATCATAATTTGAATTTCCCAATTCTAAGTTCTGTATTTGACTATTACAAGTTCAGATCTTCTAATTATTATTTACAATCATAATTGGAAGTTATGAATTCTAAGTTCTGTATTTGACTAATACAAGTTCAGATCTTCAAGTTATAATTTGCAATCATAATTTGAAGTTATTAATTCTAAGTTCTGTATTTGACAATTACAAGTTCAGATCTTCAAGTTATAATTTGCACTAATAATTTGTATTTAACAATTCGAAGTTCTGTATTTGACTATTACAAGTTCAGATCTTCAAATTATTAATTACAATCTTAGTTTGAAATTAACAATTCGAAGTTCTGTATTTACCTATTACAAGTTCAGATTTTCAACTTATAATTTGCAATTATAATTATAAGCTATCAATTTTAAGTTCTGTATTTGACTATTACAAGTTCAGATCTTCAAGTTATAATTTGCAATCATAATTTGAATTTTACAATTCTAAGTTCTGTATTTGACTATTACAAGTTCAGATCTTCAAATTATTAATTACAATCTTAGTTTGATATTAACAATTCGAAGTTTTGTATTTACCTATTACAAGTTCAGATCTTCAACTTATAATTTGCAATTATAATTATAAGCTATCAATTTTAAGTTCTGTATTTGACAATTACAAGTTCAGATCTTCAAGTTATAATTTGCACTAATAATTTGTATTTAACAATTCGAAGTTCTGTATTTGATTATTACAAGTTCAGATCTTCAAGTTATAATTTGCAATCATGATTTGAATTTTACAATTCTAAGTTCTGTATTTGACTATTACAAGTTCAGATCTTCAAGTTATAATTAGCAATCATAATTTGAAGTTATGAATTCTAAGTGCTGTATTTGACAATTACAAGTTCAGATCTTCAAGTTATAATTTGCACTAATAATTTGTATTTAACAATTCGGAGTTCTGCATTTGACTATTACAAGTTTAGATCTTACAATTATTAACTACAATCTTAGTTTGAAATTAACAATTAGAAGTTCTGTAATTCACTATTACAAGTTCAGATCTTCAAGTTATAATTTGCAATTATAATTATAAGCTATCAATTTTAAGTTCTGTATTTGACTATTACAAGTTCAGATCTTCAAGTTATAATTTGCAATCATGATTTGAATTTTACAATTCTAAGTTCTGTATTTGACTATTACAAGTTCAGATCTTCAAGTTATAATTTGCACTTATAATTTGTATTTAACAATTCGAAGTTCAGTATTTGACTATTACAAGTTTAGATCTGCAAATTATTAATTACAATCTTAGTTTGAAATTAACAATTCGAAGTTCTGTATTTACCTATTACAAGTTCAGATTTTCAACTTATAATTTCCAATTATAATTATAAGCTATCAATTTTAAGTTCTGTATTTGACTATTACAAGTTCAGATCTTCAAGTTATAATTTGCAATCATAATTTGAATTTTACAATTCTAAGTTCTGTATTTGACTATTACAAGTTCAGATCTTCAAATTATTAATTACAATCTTAGTTTGATATTAACAATTCGAAGTTTTGTATTTACCTATTACAAGTTCAGATCTTCAACTTATAATTTGCAAATATAATTATAAGCTATCAATTTTAAGTTCTGTATTTGACAATTACAAGTTCAGATCTTCAAGTTATAATTTGCACTAATAATTTGTATTTAACAATTCGAAGTTCTGTATTTGACTATTACAAGTTCAGATCTTCAAATTATTATTTACAATCTTAGTTTGAAATTAACAATTCGAAGTCCTGTATTTACCTATTACAAATTCAGATCTTCAAGTTATAATTTGCAATTATAATTATTAGCTATCAATTTTAAGTTCTGTATTTGACTATTACAAGTTCAGATCTTCAAGTTATAATTTGCAATCATAATTTGAATTTTACAATTCTAAGTTCTGTATGTGACTATTACAAGTTCAGATCTTCAAATTATTAATTACAATCTTAGTTTGAAATTAACAATTCGAAGGTTTGTATTTACCTATTACAAGTTCAGATCTTCAACTTATAATTTGCAATTATAATTATAAGCTATCAATTTTAAGTTCTGTATTTGACAATTACAAGTTCAGATCTTCAAGTTATAATTTGCACTAATAATTTGTATTTAACCATTCGAAGTTCTGTATTTGACTATTACAAGTTCAGATCTTCAAATTATTATTTACAATCTTAGTTTGAAATTAACAATTCGAAGTTCTGTATTTACCTATTACAAATTCAGATCTTCAAGTTATAATTTGCAATTATAATTATAAGCTATCAATTTTAAGTTCTGTATTTGACTATTACAAGTTCAGATCTTCAAGTTATAATTGGAATCATAATTTGAATTTTACTATTCTAAGTTCTGTATTTGACTATTTCAAGTTCAGATCTTCAAGTTATAGTTAGCAATCATAATTTGAAGTTATGAATTCTAAGTTCTGTATTTGACAATTACAAGTTCAGATCTTCAAGTTATAATTTGCACTAATAATTTGTATTTAACAATTCGAAGTTCTGTATTTGACTATTGCAAGTTCAGATCTTCAAATTATTAATTACAATCCTAGTTTGAAATTAACAATTCGAAGTTCTGTATTTACCTATTACAAGTTCAGATCTTCAACTTATAATTTGCAATTATAATTATAAGCTATCAATTTTAAGTTCTGTATTTGACAATTACAAGTTCAGATCTTCAAGTTATAATTTGCACTAATAATTTGTATTTAACAATTCGAAGTTCTGTATTTGACTATTACAAGTTCAGATCTTCAAATTATTATTTACAATCTTAGTTTGAAATTAACAATTCGAAGTTCTGTATTTACCTATTACAAATTCAGATCTTCAAGTTATAATTTGCAATTATAATTATAAGCTATCAATTTTAAGTTCTGTATTTGACAATTACAAGTTCAGATCTTCAAGTTATAAATTGCACTAATAATTTGTATTTAACAATTCGAAGTTCTGTATTTGACTATTGCAAGTTCAGATCTTCAAATTATTAATTACAATCCTAGTTTGAAATTAACAATTCGAAGTTCTGTATTTACCTATTACAAGTTCAGATCTTCAACTTATAATTTGCAATTATAATTATAAGCTATCAATTTTAAGTTCTGTATTTGACAATTACAAGTTCAGATCTTCAAGTTATAATTTGCACTAATAATTTGTATTTAACAATTCGAAGTTCTGTATTTGACTATTACAAGTTCAGATCTTCAAATTATTATTTACAATCTTAGTTTGAAATTAACAATTCGAAGTTCTGTATTTACCTATTCCAAATTCAGATCTTCAAGTTATAATTTGCAATTACAATTATAAGCTATCAATTTTAAGTTCTGTATTTGACTATTACAAGTTCAGATCTTCAAGTTATAATTTGCAATCATAATTTGAATTTCCCAATTCTAAGTTCTGTATTTGACTATTACAAGTTCAGATCTTCTAATTATTATTTACAATCATAATTGGAAGTTATGAATTCTAAGTTCTGTATTTGACTAATACAAGTTCAGATCTTCAAGTTATAATTTGCAATCATAATTTGAAGTTATTAATTCTAAGTTCTGTATTTGACAATTACAAGTTCAGATCTTCAAGTTATAATTTGCACTAATAATTTGTATTTAACAATTCGAAGTTCTGTATTTGACTATTACAAGTTCAGATCTTCAAATTATTAATTACAATCTTAGTTTGAAATTAACAATTCGAAGTTCTGTATTTACCTATTACAAGTTCAGATTTTCAACTTATAATTTGCAATTATAATTATAAGCTATCAATTTTAAGTTCTGTATTTGACTATTACAAGTTCAGATCTTCAAGTTATAATTTGCAATCATAATTTGAATTTTACAATTCTAAGTTCTGTATTTGACTATTACAAGTTCAGATCTTCAAATTATTAATTACAATCTTAGTTTGATATTAACAATTCGAAGTTTTGTATTTACCTATTACAAGTTCAGATCTTCAACTTATAATTTGCAATTATAATTATAAGCTATCAATTTTAAGTTCTGTATTTGACAATTACAAGTTCAGATCTTCAAGTTATAATTTGCACTAATAATTTGTATTTAACAATTCGAAGTTCTGTATTTGATTATTACAAGTTCAGATCTTCAAATTATTATTTACAATCTTAGTTTGAAATTAACAATTCGAAGTCCTGTATTTACCTATTACAAATTCAGATCTTCAAGTTATAATTTGCAATTATAATTATTAGCTATCAATTTTAAGTTCTGTATTTGATTATTACAAGTTCAGATCTTCAAGTTATAATTTGCAATCATGATTTGAATTTTACAATTCTAAGTTCTGTATTTGACTATTACAAGTTCAGATCTTCAAGTTATAATTAGCAATCATAATTTGAAGTTATGAATTCTAAGTGCTGTATTTGACAATTACAAGTTCAGATCTTCAAGTTATAATTTGCACTAATAATTTGTATTTAACAATTCGGAGTTCTGTATTTGACTATTACAAGTTTAGATCTTACAATTATTAACTACAATCTTAGTTTGAAATTAACAATTAGAAGTTCTGTAATTCACTATTACAAGTTCAGATCTTCAAGTTATAATTTGCAATTATAATTATAAGCTATCAATTTTAAGTTCTGTATTTGACTATTACAAGTTCAGATCTTCAAGTTATAATTTGCAATTATGATTTGAATTTTACAATTCTAAGTTCTGTATTTGACTATTACAAGTTCAGATCTTCAAGTTATAAATTGCAATCATAATTTGAAGTTATGAATTCTAAGTGCTGTATTTGACAATTACAAGTTCAGATCTTCAAGTTATAATTTGCACTAATAATTTGTATTTAACAATTCGAAGTTCTGTATTTGACTATTGCAAGTTCAGATCTTCAAATTAGTAATTACAATCTTAGTTTGAAATTAACAATTCGAAGTTCTGTATTTACCTATTACAAGTTCAGATCTTCAACTTATAATTTGCAATTAAAATGATAAGCTATCAATTTTAAGTTCTGTATTTGACAATTACAATTTCAGATTTACAATTTAAAATTTGCACTAATAATTTGTATTTAACAATTCGAAGTTCTGTATTTGACTATTACAAGTTCAGATCTTCAAATTATTATTTACAATCTTAGTTTGACATTAATAATTCGAAGTTCTGTATTTACCTATTACAAGTTCAGATCTTCTAGTTATAATTTGCAATTATAATTATAAGCTATCAATTTTAAGTTCTGTATTTGACAATTACAAGTTCAGATCTTCAAGTTATAATTTGAAATAATAATTAGTATTTCACAAATCTAAGTTTGTAATTCACTATTACAAGTTCAGATCTTCAAGTTATAATTTGCAATTATAATTATAAGCTATCAATTCCAAGTTCTGTATTTGACAATTACAAGTTCAGATCTTCAAGTTATAATTTGCACTAATAATTTGTATTTAACAATTTGAAGTTCTGTATTAGACTATTACAAGTACAGATCTTCAAATTATTAATTACAATCTTAGTTTGAAATTAACAATTCGAAGTTCTGTATTTACCTATTACAAATTCAGATCTTCAAGTTTTAATTTGCAATTATAATTTGAAGTTATGAATTCTAAGTTCTGTATTTGACAATTACAAGTTCAGATCTTCAAGTTATAATTTGCACTAATAATTTGTATTTAACAATTCGAAGTTCTGTATTTGACTATTACAAGTTCAGATCTTCTAATTATTATTTACAATCATAATTTGAATATATTAATTCTTAGTTCTGTATTTTACAATTACAAGTTCAGATCTTCAAGTTATAAATTGCAATCATAATTAGAAGTTATGAATTCTAAGTGCTGTATTTGACAATTACAAGTTCAGATCTTCAAGTTATAATTTGCACTAATAATTTGTATTTAACAATTCGAAGTTCTGTATTTGACTATTACAAGTTCAGATCTTCAAATTTTAATTACAATCTTAGTTTGAAATTAACAATTCGAAGTTCTGTATTTACCTATTACTAGTTCAGATCTTCAAGTTATAATTTGCAATTATAATTATAAGCTATCAATTCTAAGTTCTGTATTTGACTATTACAAGTTCAGGTCTTCAAGTTATAATTTGCAATCATAATTTGTAGTTATGAATTCTAAGTGCTGTATTTGACAATTACAAGTTCAGATCTACAAGTTATAATTTGCACTAATAATTTGTATTTAACAATTCGTAGTTCTGTATCTGACTATTACAAGTCCAGATCTTCAAATTATTAATTACAATTTTAGTTGCAATTAACAATTCGAAGTTCTGTATTTACCTATTTCAAGTTCAGATCTTCAACTTATAATTTGCAATTATAATTATATGCTCTCAATTTTAAGTTCTGTATTTGAAAATTACAAGTTCAGATCTTCAAGATATAATTTGCACTAATAATTTGTATTTAACAATTAGTAGTTCTGTATTTTACTATTACAAGTTCAGATCTTCAAATTATTATTTACAGTCTTAGTTTGAAATTAACAATTCGAAGTTCTGTATTTGACTATTACTAGTTCAGATCTTCTAATTATTATTTACAATCATAATTAGAAGTTATGAATTCTAAGTCCTGTATTTGACAATTACAAGTTCAGATCTTAAAGTTATAATTTGCACTAATAATTTGTATTTAACAATTCGAAGTTCTGTACTTGACTATTACAAGTTCAGCTCTTCAAATTATTATTTACAATCTTAGTTTGAAATTAATAATTCGAAGTTCTGTATTTACCTATTACAAGTTCAGATCTTCAAGTTATAATTTGCAATTATAATTATAAGCTATCAATTCTAAGTTCTGTATTTGACTATTACAAGTTCAGATCTTCAAGTTATAATTTGCAATCATAATTTGTAGTTATGAATTCTAAGTGCTGTATTTGACAATTACAAGTTCAGATCTTCAAGTTATAATTTGCACTAATAATTTGTATTTAACAATTCGTAGTTCTGTATTTGACTATTACAAGTTCAGATCTTCAAATTATTAATTACAATTTTAGTTGCAATTAACAATTCGAAGTTCTGTATTTACCTATTTCAAGTTAAGATCTTCAACTTATAATTTGCAATTATAATTATAAGCTCTCAATTTTAAGTTCTGTATTTGACAATTACAAGTTCAGATCTTCAAGATATAATTTGCACTAATAATTTGTATTTAACAATTAGTAGTTCTGTATTTGACTATTACAAGTTCAGATCTTCAAATTATTATTTACAGTCTTAGTTTGAAATTAACAATTCGAGTTCTGTATTTACCTATTACAAATTCAGATCTTCAAGTTATAATTTGCAATTATAATTATAAGCTATCAATTTTAAGTTCTGAATTTGACAATTACAAGTTCAGATCTTCGAGTTATAATTAGCAATCATAATTTGAAGTTATGAATTCTAAGTTCTGTATTTGACAATTACAAGTTCAGATCTTCAAGTTATAATTAGAAATAATAATTAGGATTTAACAAATCTAAGTTCTGTAATTCTTTATTACATGTTCAGATCTTCAAGTTATAATTTGCAATTATAATTATAAGCTATCAATGTTAACTTCTGTATTTGACAATGACAAGTTCAGATCTTCAAGTTATAATTTGCACTAATAATTTGTATTTAACAATTCGAAGTTCTGTATTTGACTATTACTAGTTCAGATCTTCTACTTATTATTTACAATCATAATTAGAAGTTATGAATTCTAAGTTCTGTATTTGACAATTACAAGTTCAGATCTTCAAGTTATAATTTGCAATCATGATTTGAATTTTACAATTCTAAGTTCTGTATTTGACTATTACAAGTTCAGATCTTCAAGTTATAATTAGCAATCATAATTTGAAGTTATGAATTCTAAGTGCTGTATTTGACAATTACAAGTTCAGATCTTCAAGTTATAATTTGCACTAATAATTTGTATTTAACAATTCGGAGTTCTGTATTGACTATTACAAGTTTAGATCTTACAATTATTAACTACAATCTTAGTTTGAAATTAACAATTAGAAGTTCTGTAATTCACTATTACAAGTTCAGATCTTCAAGTTATAATTTGCAATTATAATTATAAGCTATCAATTTTAAGTTCTGTATTTGACTATTACAAGTTCAGATCTTCAAGTTATAATTTGCAATCATGATTTGAATTTTACAATTCTAAGTTCTGTATTTGACTATTACAACTTCAGATCTTCAAGTTATAAATTGCAATCTTAATTTGAAGTTATGAATTCTAAGTGCTGTATTTGACAATTACAAGTTCAGATCTTCAAGTTATAATTTGCACTAATAATTTGTATTTAACAATTCGAAGTTCTGTATTTGACTATTGCAAGTTCAGATCTTCAAATTAGTAATTACAATCTTAGTTTGAAATTAACAATTCGAAGTTCTGTATTTACCTATTACAAGTTCAGATCTTCAACTTATAATTTGCAATTAAAATGATAAGCTATCAATTTTAAGTTCTGTATTTGACAATTACAATTTCAGATTTACAATTTAAAATTTGCACTAATAATTTGTATTTAACAATTCGAAGTTCTGTATTTGACTATTACAAGTTCAGATCTTCAAATTATTATTTACAATCTTAGTTTGACATTAATAATTCGAAGTTCTGTATTTACCTATTACAAGTTCAGATCTTCTAGTTATAATTTGCAATTATAATTATAAGCTATCAATTTTAAGTTCTGTATTTGACAATTACAAGTTCAGATCTTCAAGTTATAATTTGAAATAATAATTAGTATTTCACAAATCTAAGTTTGTAATTCACTATTACAAGTTCAGATCTTCAAGTTATAATTTGCAATTATAATTATAAGCTATCAATTCCAAGTTCTATATTTGACAATTACAAGTTCAGATCTTCAAGTTATAATTTGCACTAATAATTTGTATTTAACAATTTGAAGTTCTGTATTAGACTATTACAAGTTCAGATCTTCAAATTATTAATTACAATCTTAGTTTGAAATTAACAATTCGAAGTTCTGTATTTACCTATTACAAATTCAGATCTTCAAGTTTTAATTTGCAATTATAATTTGAAGTTATGAATTCTAAGTTCTGTATTTGACAATTACAAGTTCAGATCTTCAAGTTATAATTTGCACTAATAATTTGTATTTAACAATTCGAAGTTCTGTATTTGACTATTACAAGTTCAGATCTTCTAATTATTATTTACAATCATAATTTGAATTTATTAATTCTTAGTTCTGTATTTTACAATTACAAGTTCAGATCTTCAAGTTATAAATTGCAATCATAATTAGAAGTTATGAATTCTAAGTGCTGTATTTGACAATTACAAGTTCAGATCTTCAAGTTATAATTTGCACTAATAATTTGTATTTAACAATTCGAAGTTCTGGATTTGACTATTACAAGTTCAGATCTTCAAATTATTAATTACAATCTTAGTTTGAAATTAACAATTCGAAGTTCTGTATTTACCTATTACAAGTTCAGATCTTCAACTTATAATTTGCAATTATAATTATAAGCTATCAATTGTAAGTTCTGTATTTGACAATTACAAGTTCAGATCTTCAAGTTATAATTTGCACTAATAATTTGTATTTAACAATTCGGAGTTCTGTATTGACTATTACAAGTTTAGATCTTACAATTATTAACTACAATCTTAGTTTGAAATTAACAATTAGAAGTTCTGTAATTCACTATCACAAGTTCAGATCTTCAAGTTATAATTTGCAATTATAATTATAAGCTATCAATTTTAAGTTCTGTATTTGACTATTACAAGTTCAGATCTTCAAGTTATAATTTGCAATCATGATTTGAATTTTACAATTCTAAGTTCTGTATTTGACTATTACAACTTCAGATCTTCAAGTTATAAATTGCAATCTTAATTTGAAGTTATGAATTCTAAGTGCTGTATTTGACAATTACAAGTTCAGATCTTCAAGTTATAATTTGCACTAATAATTTGTATTTAACAATTCGAAGTTCTGTATTTGACTATTGCAAGTTCAGATCTTCAAATTAGTAATTACAATCTTAGTTTGAAATTAACAATTCGAAGTTCTGTATTTACCTATTACAAGTTCAGATCTTCAACTTATAATTTGCAATTAAAATGATAAGCTATCAATTTTAAGTTCTGTATTTGACAATTACAATTTCAGATTTACAATTTAAAATTTGCACTAATAATTTGTATTTAACAATTCGAAGTTCTGTATTTGACTATTACAAGTTCAGATCTTCAAATTATTATTTACAATCTTAGTTTGACATTAATAATTCGAAGTTCTGTATTTACCTATTACAAGTTCAGATCTTCTAGTTATAATTTGCAATTATAATTATAAGCTATCAATTTTAAGTTCTGTATTTGACAATTACAAGTTCAGATCTTCAAGTTATAATTTGAAATAATAATTAGTATTTCACAAATCTAAGTTTGTAATTCACTATTACAAGTTCAGATCTTCAAGTTATAATTTGCAATTATAATTATAAGCTATCAATTCCAAGTTCTGTATTTGACAATTACAAGTTCAGATCTTCAAGTTATAATTTGCACTAATAATTTGTATTTAACAATTTGAAGTTCTGTATTAGACTATTACAAGTTCAGATCTTCAAATTATTAATTACAATCTTAGTTTGAAATTAACAATTCGAAGTTCTGTATTTACCTATTACAAATTCAGATCTTCAAGTTTTAATTTGCAATTATAATTTGAAGTTATGAATTCTAAGTTCTGTATTTGACAATTACAAGTTCAGATCTTCAAGTTATAATTTGCACTAATAATTTGTATTTAACAATTCGAAGTTCTGTATTTGACTATTACAAGTTCAGATCTTCTAATTATTATTTACAATCATAATTTGAATTTATTAATTCTTAGTTCTGTATTTTACAATTACAAGTTCAGATCTTCAAGTTATAAATTGCAATCATAATTAGAAGTTATGAATTCTAAGTGCTGTATTTGCAATTACAAGTTCAGATCTTCAAGTTATAATTTGCACTAATAATTTGTATTTAACAATTCGAAGTTCTGGATTTGACTATTACAAGTTCAGATCTTCAAATTATTAATTACAATCTTAGTTTGAAATTAACAATTCGAAGTTCTGTATTTACCTATTACAAGTTCAGATCTTCAACTTATAATTTGCAATTATAATTATAAGCTATCAATTGTAAGTTCTGTATTTGACAATTACAAGTTCAGATCTTCAAGTTATAATTTGCACTAATAATTTGTATTTAACAATTCGAAGTTCTGTATTTGACTATTACAAGTTCAGATCTACAAATTTTAATTACAATCTTAGTTTGAAATTAACAATTCGAAGTTCTGTATTTACCTATTACTAGTTCAGATCTTCAAGTTATAATTTGCAATTATAATTATAAGCTATCAATTCTAAGTTCTGTATTTGACTATTACAAGTTCAGGTCTTCAAGTTATAATTTGCAATCATAATTTGTAGTTATGAATTCTAAGTGCTGTATTTGACAATTACAAGTTCAGATCTACAAGTTATAATTTGCACTAATAATTTGTATTTAACAATTCGTAGTTCTGTATCTGACTATTACAAGTCCAGATCTTCAAATTATTAATTACAATTTTAGTTGCAATTAACAATTCGAAGTTCTGTATTTACCTATTTCAAGTTCAGATCTTCAACTTATAATTTGCAATTATAATTATATGCTCTCAATTTTAAGTTCTGTATTTGAAAATTACAAGTTCAGATCTTCAAGATATAATTTGCACTAATTATTTGTATTTAACAATTAGTAGTTCTGTATTTTACTATTACAAGTTCAGATCTTCAAATTATTATTTACAGTCTTAGTTTGAAATTAACAATTCGAAGTTCTGTATTTGACTATTACTAGTTCAGATCTTCTAATTATTATTTACAATCATAATTAGAAGTTATGAATTCTAAGTCCTGTATTTGACAATTACAAGTTCAGATCTTAAAGTTATAATTTGCACTAATAATTTGTATTTAACAATTCGAAGTTCTATACTTGACTATTACAAGTTCAGCTCTTCAAATTATTATTTACAATCTTAGTTTGAAATTAATAATTCGAAGTTCTGTATTTACCTATTACAAGTTCAGTTCTTCAAGTTATAATTTGCAATTATAATTATAAGCTATCAATTCTAAGTTCTGTATTTGACTATTACAAGTTCAGATCTTCAAGTTATAATTTGCAATCATAATTTGTAGTTATGAATTCTAAGTGCTGTATTTGACAATTACAAGTTCAGATCTTCAAGTTATAATTTGCACTAATAATTTGTATTTAACAATTCGTAGTTCTGTATTTGACTATTACAAGTTCAGATCTTCAAATTATTAATTACAATTTTAGTTGCAATTAACAATTCGAAGTTCTGTATTTACCTATTTCAAGTTAAGATCTTCAACTTATAATTTGCAATTATAATTATAAGCTCTCAATTTTAAGTTCTGTATTTGACAATTACAAGTTCAGATCTTCAAGATATAATTTGCACTAATAATTTGTATTTAACAATTAGTAGTTCTGTATTTGACTATTACAAGTTCAGATCTCAAATTATTATTTACAGTCTTAGTTTGAAATTAACAATTCGAGTTCTGTATTTACCTATTACAAATTCAGATCTTCAAGTTATAATTTGCAATTATAATTATAAGCTATCAATTTTAAGTTCTGAATTTGACAATTACAAGTTCAGATCTTCGAGTTATAATTAGCAATCATAATTTGAAGTTATGAATTCTAAGTTCTGTATTTGACAATTACAAGTTCAGATCTTCAAGTTATAATTAGAAATAATAATTAGGATTTAACAAATCTAAGTTCTGTAATTCTTTATTACATGTTCAGATCTTCAAGTTATAATTTGCAATTATAATTATAAGCTATCAATGTTAACTTCTGTATTTGACAATGACTAGTTCAGATCTTCAAGTTATAATTTGCACTAATAATTTGAATTTAACAATTCGAAGTTTTGTATTTGACTATTACTAGTTCAGATCTTCTACTTATTATTTACAATCATAATTAGAAGTTATGAATTCTAAGTTCTGTATTTGACAATTACAAGTTCAGATCTTCAAGTTATAATTTGCAATCATAATTTGAAGTTATGAATTCTAAGTGCTGTATTTGACAATTACAAATTCAGATCTTCAATTTATAATTTGCACTAATAATTTGTATTTAACAATTCGAAGTTCTATATTTGATTATTACAAGTTCAGATCTTCAAATTATTAATTACAATCTTAGTTTGAAATTAACAATTAGAAGTTCTGTATTTACCTATAACAAGTTCAGATCTTCAACTTACAATTTGCAATTATAATTATAAGCTATCAATTACAAGTTCTGTATTTGACAATTACAAGTTCAGATCTTCAAGTTATAATTTGCACTAATAATTTGTATTTAACAATTCGTAGTTCTGTATTTGACTATTACAAGTTCAGATCTTCAAATTATTAATTACAATTTTAGTTTGAAATTAACAATTCGAAGTTCTGTATTTACCTATTTCAAGTTCAGATCTTCAACTTATAATTTGCAATTATAATTATAAGCTCTCAATTTTAAGTTCTGGATTTGACAATTACAAGTTCAGATCTTCAAGATATAATTTGCACTAATAATTTGTATTTAACAATTAGTAGTTCTGTATTTGACTATTACAAGTTCAGATCTTCAAATTATTAATTACAATTTTAGTTTGAAATTAACAATTCGAAGTTCTGTATTTACCTATTTCAAGTTCAGATCTTCAACTTATAATTTGCAATTATAATTATAAGCTCTCAATTTTAAGTTCTGGATGTGACAATTACAAGTTCAGATCTTCAAGTTATAATTTGATATAATAATTAGTATTTAACAAATCTAAGTTCTGTAATTCACTATTACAAGTTCAGATCTTCAAATTATTATTTACAATCTTAGTTTGAAATTAACAATTCAAAGTTCTGTATTTACCTATCACAATTTCAGATCTTCAAGTTATAATTTGCAATTATAATTATAAGCTATAAATTTTAAGTTCTGTATTTGACAATTACAAGTTCAGATCTGCAAGTTATAATTAGAAATAATAATTAGGATTTAACAAATCTAAGTTCTGTAATTCACTATTACATGTTCAGATCTGCAAGTTATAATTTGCAATTATAATTATAAGCTATCAATGTTAACTTCTGTATTTGACAATGACAAGTTCAGATCTTCAAGTTATAATTTGCAATCATAATTTGAAGTTATGAATTCTAAGTGCTGTATTTGACAATTACAAATTCAGATCTTCAAGTTATAATTTGCACTAATAATTTGTATTTAACAATTCGAAGTTCTATATTTCACTATTACAAGTTCAGATCTTCAACTTATAATTGGAATCATAATTTGAATTTTACTATTCTAAGTTCTGTATTTGACTATTTCAAGTTCAGATCTTCAAGTTATAGTTAGCAATCATAATTTGAAGTTATGAATTCTAAGTTCTGTATTTGACAATTACAAGTTCATATCTTCTAGTTATAATTTGCAATTATAGTTATAAGCTATCAATTTTAAGTTCTGTATTTGACAATTACAAGTTCAGATCTTCAAGTTATAATTTGAAATAATAATTATAAGCTATCAATTCTAAGTTCTGTATTTGACAATTACAAGTTCAGATCTTCAAGTTATAATTTGCACTAATAATTTGAATTTAACAATTTGAAGTTCTGTATTTGACTATTACAAGTTCAGATCTTCAAATTATTAATTGCAATATTAGTTTGAAATTAACAATTCGAAGTTCTGTATTTGACCATTACAAGTTCAGATCTTCAACTTATAATTTGCAATTATAATTATAAGCTATCAATTTTAAGTTCTGTATTTGACTATTACAAGTTCAGATCTTCAAGTTATAATTAGCAATCATAATTTGCATTTTACAATTCTAAGTTCTGTATTTGACTAATACAAGTTCAGATCTTCAAGTTATAATTTGCAATCATAATTTGAAGTTATTAATTCTAAGTTCTGTATTTGACAATTACAAGTTCAGATCTTCAAGTTATAATTTGCACTAATAATTTGTATTTAACAATTCGAAGTTCTGTATTTGACTATTACAAGTTCAGATCTAAAATTATTAATTACAATCTTAGTTTGAAATTAACAATTCGAAGTTCAGTATTTACCTATTACAAGTTCAGATCTTCAACTTATAATTTGCAATTATAATTATAAGCTATCAATTTTAAGTTCTCTATTTGACAATTACAAGTTCACATCTTCAAGTTATAATTTGCACTTATAATTTGTATTTAACAATTCGAAGTTCAGTATTTGACTATTACAAGTTTAGATCTTCAAATTATTAATTACAATCTTAGTTTGAAATTAACAATTCGAAGTTCTGTATTTACCTATTACAAGTTCAGATTTTCAACTTATAATTTGCAATTATAATTATAAGCTATCAATTTTAAGTTCTGTATTTGACTATTACAAGTTCAGATCTTCAAGTTATAATTTGCAATCATAATTTGAATTTTACAATTCTAAGTTCTGTATTTGACTATTACAAGTTCAGATCTTCAAATTATTAATTACAATCTTAGTTTGATATTAACAATTCGAAGTTTTGTATTTACCTATTACAAGTTCAGATCTTCAACTTATAATTTGCAAATATAATTATAAGCTATCAATTTTAAGTTCTGTATTTGACAATTACAAGTTCAGATCTTCAAGTTATAATTTGCACTAATAATTTGTATTTAACAATTCGAAGTTCTGTATTTGACTATTACAAGTTCAGATCTTCAAATTATTATTTACAATCTTAGTTTGAAATTAACAATTCGAAGTCCTGTATTTACCTATTACAAATTCAGATCTTCAAGTTATAATTTGCAATTATAATTATTAGCTATCAATTTTAAGTTCTGTATTTGACTATTACAAGTTCAGATCTTCAAGTTATAATTTGCAATCATAATTTGAATTTTACAATTCTAAGTTCTGTATGTGACTATTACAAGTTCAGATCTTCAAATTATTAATTACAATCTTAGTTTGTAATTAACAATTCGAAGGTTTGTATTTACCTATTACAAGTTCAGATCTTCAACTTATAATTTGCAATTATAATTATAAGCTATCAATTTTAAGTTCTGTATTTGACAATTACAAGTTCAGTTCTTCAAGTTATAATTTGCACTAATAATTTGTATTTAACAATTCGAAGTTCTGTATTTGACTATTACAAGTTCAGATCTTCAAATTATTATTTACAATCTTAGTTTGAAATTAACAATTCGATGTTCTGTATTTACCTATTACAAATTCAGATCTTCAAGTTATAATTTGCAATTATAATTATAAGCTATCAATTTTAAGTTCTGTATTTGACTATTACAAGTTCAGATCTTCAAGTTATAATTGGAATCATAATTTGAATTTTACTATTCTAAGTTCTGTATTTGACTATTTCAAGTTCAGATCTTCAAGTTATAGTTAGCAATCATAATTTGAAGTTATGAATTCTAAGTTCTGTATTTGACAATTACAAGTTCAGATCTTCAAGTTATAATTTGCACTAATAATTTGTATTTAACAATTCGAAGTTCTGTATTTGACTATTGCAAGTTCAGATCTTCAAATTATTAATTACAATCCTAGTTTGAAATTAACAATTCGAAGTTCTGTATTTACCTATTACAAGTTCAGATCTTCAACTTATAATTTGCAATTATAATTATAAGCTATCAATTTTAAGTTCTGTATTTGACAATTACAAGTTCAGATCTTCAAGTTATAATTTGCACTAATAATTTGTATTTAACAATTCGAAGTTCTGTATTTGACTATTACAAGTTCAGATCTTCAAATTATTATTTACAATCTTAGTTTGAAATTAACAATTCGAAGTTCTGTATTTACCTATTACAAATTCAGATCTTCAAGTTATAATTTGCAATTATAATTATAAGCTATCAATTTTAAGTTCTGTATTTGACAATTACAAGTTCAGATCTTCAAGTTATAATTTGCACTAATAATTTGTATTTAACAATTCGAAGTTCTGTATTTGACTATTGCAAGTTCAGATCTTCAAATTATTAATTACAATCCTAGTTTGAAATTAACAATTCGAAGTTCTGTATTTACCTATTACAAGTTCAGATCTTCAACTTATAATTTGCAATTATAATTATAAGCTATCAATTTTAAGTTCTGTATTTGACAATTACAAGTTCAGATCTTCAAGTTATAATTTGCACTAATAATTTGTATTTAACAATTTGAAGTTCTGTATTTGACTATTACAAGTTCAGATCTTCAAATTATTATTTACAATCTTAGTTTGAAATTAACAATTCGAAGTTCTGTATTTACCTATTACAAATTCAGATCTTCAAGTTATAATTTGCAATTACAATTATAAGCTATCAATTTTAAGTTCTGTATTTGACTATTACAAGTTCAGATCTTCAAGTTATAATTTGCAATCATAATTTGAATTTCCCAATTCTAAGTTCTGTATTTGACTATTACAAGTTCAGATCTTCTAATTATTATTTACAATCATAATTTGAAGTTATGAATTCTAAGTTCTGTATTTGACTAATACAAGTTCAGATCTTCAAGTTATAATTTGCAATCATAATTTGAAGTTATTAATTCTAAGTTCTGTATTTGACAATTACAAGTTCAGATCTTCAAGTTATAATTTGCACTAATAATTTGTATTTAACAATTCGAAGTTCTGTATTTGACTATTACAAGTTCAGATCTTCAAATTATTAATTACAATCTTAGTTTGAAATTAACAATTCGAAGTTCTGTATTTACCTATTACAAGTTCAGATTTTCAACTTATAATTTGCAATTATAATTATAAGCTATCAATTTTAAGTTCTGTATTTGACTATTACAAGTTCAGATCTTCAAGTTATAATTTGCAATCATAATTTGAATTTTACAATTCTAAGTTCTGTATTTGACTATTACAAGTTCAGATCTTCAAATTATTAATTACAATCTTAGTTTGATATTAACAATTCGAAGTTTTGTATTTACCTATTACAAGTTCAGATCTTCAACTTATAATTTGCAATTATAATTATAAGCTATCAATTTTAAGTTCTGTATTTGACAATTACAAGTTCAGATCTTCAAGTTATAATTTGCACTAATAATTTGTATTTAACAATTCGAAGTTCTGTATTTGATTATTACAAGTTCAGATCTTCAAATTATTATTTACAATCTTAGTTTGAAATTAACAATTCGAAGTCCTGTATTTACCTATTACAAATTCAGATCTTCAAGTTATAATTTGCAATTATAATTATTAGCTATCAATTTTAAGTTCTGTATTTGATTATTACAAGTTCAGATCTTCAAGTTATAATTTGCAATCATGATTTGAATTTTACAATTCTAAGTTCTGTATTTGACTATTACAAGTTCAGATCTTCAAGTTATAATTAGCAATCATAATTTGAAGTTATGAATTCTAAGTGCTGTATTTGACAATTACAAGTTCAGATCTTCAAGTTATAATTTGCACTAATAATTTGTATTTAACAATTCGGAGTTCTGTATTTGACTATTACAAGTTTAGATCTTACAATTATTAACTACAATCTTAGTTTGAAATTAACAATTAGAAGTTCTGTAATTCACTATTACAAGTTCAGATCTTCAAGTTATAATTTGCAATTATAATTATAAGCTATCAATTTTAAGTTCTGTATTTGACTATTACAAGTTCAGATCTTCAAGTTATAATTTGCAATCATGATTTGAATTTTACAATTCTAAGTTCTGTATTTGACTATTACAAGTTCAGATCTTCAAGTTATAAATTGCAATCATAATTTGAAGTTATGAATTCTAAGTACTGTATTTGACAATTACAAGTTCAGATCTTCAAGTTATAATTTGCACTAATAATTTGTATTTAACAATTCGAAGTTCTGTATTTGACTATTGCAAGTTCAGATCTTCAAATTAGTAATTACAATCTTAGTTTGAAATTAACAATTCGAAGTTCTGTATTTACCTATTACAAGTTCAGATCTTCAACTTATAATTTGCAATTAAAATGATAAGCTATCAATTTTAAGTTCTGTATTTGACAATTACAATTTCAGATTTACAATTTAAAATTTGCACTAATAATTTGTATTTAACAATTCGAAGTTCTGTATTTGACTATTACAAGTTCAGATCTTCAAATTATTATTTACAATCTTAGTTTGACATTAATAATTCGAAGTTCTGTATTTACCTATTACAAGTTCAGATCTTCTAGTTATAATTTGCAATTATAATTATAAGCTATCAATTTTAAGTTCTGTATTTGACAATTACAAGTTCAGATCTTCAAGTTATAATTTGAAATAATAATTAGTATTTCACAAATCTAAGTTTGTAATTCACTATTACAAGTTCAGATCTTCAAGTTATAATTTGCAATTATAATTATAAGCTATCAATTCCAAGTTCTGTATTTGACAATTACAAGTTCAGATCTTCAAGTTATAATTTGCACTAATAATTTGTATTTAACAATTTGAAGTTCTGTATTAGACTATTACAAGTTCAGATCTTCAAATTATTAATTACAATCTTAGTTTGAAATTAACAATTCGAAGTTCTGTATTTACCTATTACAAATTCAGATCTTCAAGTTTTAATTTGCAATTATAATTTGAAGTTATGAATTCTAAGTTCTGTATTTGACAATTACAAGTTCAGATCTTCAAGTTATAATTTGCACTAATAATGTGTATTTAACAATTCGAAGTTCTGTATTTGACTATTACAAGTTCAGATCTTCTAATTATTATTTACAATCATAATTTGAATTTATTAATTCTTAGTTCTGTATTTTACAATTACAAGTTCAGATCTTCAAGTTATAAATTGCAATCATAATTAGAAGTTATGAATTCTAAGTGCTGTATTTGACAATTACAAGTTCAGATCTTCAAGTTATAATTTGCACTAATAATTTGTATTTAACAATTCGAAGTTCTGGATTTGACTATTACAAGTTCAGATCTTCAAATTATTAATTACAATCTTAGTTTGATATTAACAATTCGAAGTTTTGTATTTACCTATTACAAGTTCAGATCTTCAACTTATAATTTGCAATTATAATTATAAGCTATCAATTTTAAGTTCTGTATTTGACAATTACAAGTTCAGATCTTCAAGTTATAATTTGCACTAATAATTTGTATTTAACAATTCGAAGTTCTGTATTTGATTATTACAAGTTCAGATCTTCAAATTATTATTTACAATCTTAGTTTGAAATTAACAATTAGAAGTCCTGTATTTACCTATTACAAATTCAGATCTTCAAGTTATAATTTGCAATTATAATTAATAGCTATCAATTTTAAGTTCTGTATTTGATTATTACAAGTTCAGATCTTCAAGTTATAATTTGCAATCATGATTTGAATTTTACAATTCTAAGTTCTGTATTTGACTATTACAAGTTCAGATCTTCAAGTTAAAATTAGCAATCATAATTTGAAGTTATGAATTCTAAGTGCTGTATTTGACAATTACAAGTTCAGATCTTCAAGTTATAATTTGCACTAATAATTTGTATTTAACAATTCGGAGTTCTGTATTTGACTATTACAAGTTTAGATCTTACAATTATTAACTACAATCTTAGTTTGAAATTAACAATTAGAAGTTCTGTAATTCACTATTACAAGTTCAGATCTTCAAGTTATAATTTGCAATTATAATTATAAGCTATCAATTTTAAGTTCTGTATTTGACTATTACAAGTTCAGATCTTCAAGTTATAATTTGCAATCATGATTTGAATTTTACAATTCTAAGTTCTGTATTTGACTATTACAACTTCAGATCTTCAAGTTATAAATTGCAATCATAATTTGAAGTTATGAATTCTAAGTGCTGTATTTGACAATTACAAGTTCAGATCTTCAAGTTATAATTTGCACTAATAATTTGTATTTGACAATTCGAAGTTCTGTATTTGACTATTGCAAGTTCAGATCTTCAAATTAGTAATTACAATCTTAGTTTGAAATTAACAATTCGAAGTTCTGTATTTACCTATTACAAGTTCAGATCTTCAACTTATAATTTGCAATTAAAATGATAAGCTATCAATTTTAAGTTCTGTATTTGACAATTACAATTTCAGATTTACAATTTAAAATTTGCACTAATAATTTGTATTTAACAATTCGAAGTTCTGTATTTGACTATTACAAGTTCAGATCTTCAAATTATTATTTACAATCTTAGTTTGACATTAATAATTCGAAGTTCTGTATTTACCTATTACAAGTTCAGATCTTCTAGTTATAATTTGCAATTATAATTATAAGCTATCAATTCCAAGTTCTGTATTTGACAATTACAAGTTCAGATCTTCAAGTTATAATTTGCACTAATAATTTGTATTTAACAATTTGAAGTTCTGTATTAGACTATTACAAGTTCAGATCTTCAAATTATTAATTACAATCTTAGTTTGAAATTAACAATTCGAAGTTCTGTATTTACCTATTACAAATTCAGATCTTCAAGTTTTAATTTGCAATTATAATTTGAAGTTATGAATTCTAAGTTCTGTATTTGACAATTACAAGTTCAGATCTTCAAGTTATAATTTGCACTAATAATTTGTATTTAACAATTCGAAGTTCTGTATTTGACTATTACAAGTTCAGATCTTCTAATTATTATTTACAATCATAATTTGAATTTATTAATTCTTAGTTCTGTATTTTACAATTACAAGTTCAGATCTTCAAGTTATAAATTGCAATCATAATTAGAAGTTATGAATTCTAAGTGCTGTATTTGACAATTACAAGTTCAGATCTTCAAGTTATAATTTGCACTAATAATTTGTATTTAACAATTCGAAGTTCTGGATTTGACTATTACAAGTTCAGATCTTCAAATTATTAATTACAATCTTAGTTTGAAATTAACAATTCGAAGTTCTGTATTTACCTATTACAAGTTCAGATCTTCAACTTATAATTTGCAATTATAATTATAAGCTATCAATTGTAAGTTCTGTATTTGACAATTACAAGTTCAGATCTTCAAGTTATAATTTGCACTAATAATTTGTATTTAACAATTCGAAGTTCTGTATTTGACTATTACAAGTTCAGATCTTCAAATTTTAATTACAATCTTAGTTTGAAATTAACAATTCGAAGTTCTGTATTTACCTATTACTAGTTCAGATCTTCAAGTTATAATTTGCAATTATAATTATAAGCTATCAATTCTAAGTTCTGTATTTGACTATTACAAGTTCAGGTCTTCAAGTTATAATTTGCAATCATAATTTGTAGTTATGAATTCTAAGTGCTGTATTTGACAATTACAAGTTCAGATCTACAAGTTATAATTTGCACTAATAATTTGTATTTAACAATTCGTAGTTCTGTATCTGACTATTACAAGTCCAGATCTTCAAATTATTAATTACAATTTTAGTTGCAATTAACAATTCGAAGTTCTGTATTTACCTATTTCAAGTTCAGATCTTCAACTTATAATTTGCAATTATAATTATATGCTCTCAATTTTAAGTTCTGTATTTGAAAATTACAAGTTCAGATCTTCAAGATATAATTTGCACTAATAATTTGTATTTAACAATTAGTAGTTCTGTATTTTACTATTACAAGTTCAGATCTTCAAATTATTATTTACAGTCTTAGTTTGAAATTAACAATTCGAAGTTCTGTATTTGACTATTACTAGTTCAGATCTTCTAATTATTATTTACAATCATAATTAGAAGTTATGAATTCTAAGTCCTGTATTTGACAATTACAAGTTCAGATCTTAAAGTTATAATTTGCACTAATAATTTGTATTTAACAATTCGAAGTTCTGTACTTGACTATTACAAGTTCAGCTCTTCAAATTATTATTTACAATCTTAGTTTGAAATTAATAATTCGAAGTTCTGTATTTACCTATTACAAGTTCAGATCTTCAAGTTATAATTTGCAATTATAATTATAAGCTATCAATTCTAAGTTCTGTATTTGACTATTACAAGTTCAGATCTTCAAGTTATAATTTGCAATCATGATTTGAATTTTACAATTCTAAGTTCTGTATTTGACTATTACAACTTCAGATCTTCAAGTTATAAATTGCAATCTTAATTTGAAGTTATGAATTCTAAGTGCTGTATTTGACAATTACAAGTTCAGATCTTCAAGTTATAATTTGCACTAATAATTTGTATTTAACAATTCGAAGTTCTGTATTTGACTATTGCAAGTTCAGATCTTCAAATTAGTAATTACAATCTTAGTTTGAAATTAACAATTCGAAGTTCTGTATTTACCTATTACAAGTTCAGATCTTCAACTTATAATTTGCAATTAAAATGATAAGCTATCAATTTTAAGTTCTGTATTTGACAATTACAATTTCAGATTTACAATTTAAAATTTGCACTAATAATTTGTATTTAACAATTCGAAGTTCTGTATTTGACTATTACAAGTTCAGATCTTCAAATTATTATTTACAATCTTAGTTTGACATTAATAATTCGAAGTTCTGTATTTACCTATTACAAGTTCAGATCTTCTAGTTATAATTTGCAATTATAATTATAAGCTATCAATTTTAAGTTCTGTATTTGACAATTACAAGTTCAGATCTTCAAGTTATAATTTGAAATAATAATTAGTATTTCACAAATCTAAGTTTGTAATTCACTATTACAAGTTCAGATCTTCAAGTTATAATTTGCAATTATAATTATAAGCTATCAATTCCAAGTTCTGTATTTGACAATTACAAGTTCAGATCTTCAAGTTATAATTTGCACTAATAATTTGTATTTAACAATTTGAAGTTCTGTATTAGACTATTACAAGTTCAGATCTTCAAATTATTAATTACAATCTTAGTTTGAAATTAACAATTCGAAGTTCTGTATTTACCTATTACAAATTCAGATCTTCAAGTTTTAATTTGCAATTATAATTTGAAGTTATGAATTCTAAGTTCTGTATTTGACAATTACAAGTTCAGATCTTCAAGTTATAATTTGCACTAATAATTTGTATTTAACAATTCGAAGTTCTGTATTTGACTATTACAAGTTCAGATCTTCTAATTATTATTTACAATCATAATTTGAATTTATTAATTCTTAGTTCTGTATTTTACAATTACAAGTTCAGATCTTCAAGTTATAAATTGCAATCATAATTAGAAGTTATGAATTCTAAGTGCTGTATTGAAAATTACAAGTTCAGATCTTCAAGTTATAATTTGCACTAATAATTTGTATTTAACAATTCGAAGTTCTGGATTTGACTATTACAAGTTCAGATCTTCAAATTATTAATTACAATCTTAGTTTGAAATTAACAATTCGAAGTTCTGTATTTACCTATTACAAGTTCAGATCTTCAACTTATAATTTGCAATTATAATTATAAGCTATCAATTGTAAGTTCTGTATTTGACAATTACAAGTTCAGATCTTCAAGTTATAATTTGCACTAATAATTTGTATTTAACAATTCGAAGTTCTGTATTTGACTATTACAAGTTCAGATCTTCAAATTTTAATTACAATCTTAGTTTGAAATTAACAATTCGAAGTTCTGTATTTACCTATTACTAGTTCAGATCTTCAAGTTATAATTTGCAATTATAATTATAAGCTATCAATTCTAAGTTCTGTATTTGACTATTACAAGTTCAGGTCTTCAAGTTATAATTTGCAATCATAATTTGTAGTTATGAATTCTAAGTGCTGTATTTGACAATTACAAGTTCAGATCTACAAGTTATAATTTGCACTAATAATTTGTATTTAACAATTCGTAGTTCTGTATCTGACTATTACAAGTCCAGATCTTCAAATTATTAATTACAATTTTAGTTGCAATTAACAATTCGAAGTTCTGTATTTACCTATTTCAAGTTCAGATCTTCAACTTATAATTTGCAATTATAATTATATGCTCTCAATTTTAAGTTCTGTATTTGAAAATTACAAGTTCAGATCTTCAAGATATAATTTGCACTAATAATTTGTATTTAACAATTAGTAGTTCTGTATTTTACTATTACAAGTTCAGATCTTCAAATTATTATTTACAGTCTTAGTTTGAAATTAACAATTCGAAGTTCTGTATTTGACTATTACTAGTTCAGATCTTCTAATTATTATTTACAATCATAATTAGAAGTTATGAATTCTAAGTCCTGTATTTGACAATTACAAGTTCAGATCTTTAAGTTCTAATTTGCACTAATAATTTGTATTTAACAATTCGAAGTTCTGTACTTGACTATTACAAGTTCAGCTCTTCAAATTATTATTTACAATCTTAGTTTGAAATTAATAATTCGAAGTTCTGTATTTACCTATTACAAGTTCAGATCTTCAAGTTATAATTTGCAATTATAATTATAAGCTATCAATTCTAAGTTCTGTATTTGACTATTACAAGTTCAGATCTTCAAGTTATAATTTGCAATCATAATTTGTAGTTATGAATTCTAAGTGCTGTATTTGACAATTACAAGTTCAGATCTTCAAGTTATAATTTGCACTAATAATTTGTATTTAACAATTAGTAGTTCTGTATTTGACTATTACAAGTTCAGATCTTCAAATTATTATTTACAGTCTTAGTTTGAAATTAACAATTCGAGTTCTGTATTTACCTATTACAAATTCAGATCTTCAAGTTATAATTTGCAATTATAATTATAAGCTATCAATTTTAAGTTCTGAATTTGACAATTACAAGTTCAGATCTTCGAGTTATAATTAGCAATCATAATTTGAAGTTATGAATTCTAAGTTCTGTATTTGACAATTACAAGTTCAGATCTTCAAGTTATAATTAGAAATAATAATTAGGATTTAACAAATCTAAGTTCTGTAATTCTTTATTACATGTTCAGATCTTCAAGTTATAATTTGCAATTATAATTATAAGCTATCAATGTTAACTTCTGTATTTGACAATGACAAGTTCAGATCTTCAAGTTATAATTTGCACTAATAATTTGTATTTAACAATTCGAAGTTCTGTATTTGACTATTACTAGTTCAGATCTTCTACTTATTATTTACAATCATAATTAGAAGTTATGAATTCTAAGTTCTGTATTTGACAATTACAAGTTCAGATCTTCAAGTTATAATTTGCAATCATAATTTGAAGTTATGAATTCTAAGTGCTGTATTTGACAATTACAAATTCAGATCTTCAATTTATAATTTGCACTAATAATTTGTATTTAACAATTCGAAGTTCTATATTTGATTATTACAAGTTCAGATCTTCAAATTATTAATTACAATCTTAGTTTGAAATTAACAATTAGAAGTTCTGGAATTTCCTATAACAAGTTCAGATCTTCAACTTACAATTTGCAATTATAATTATAAGCTATCAATTACAAGTTCTGTATTTGACAATTACAAGTTCAGATCTTCAAGTTATAATTTGCACTAATAATTTGTATTTAACAATTCGTAGTTCTGTATTTGACTATTACAAGTTCAGATCTTCAAATTATTAATTACAATTTTAGTTTGAAATTAACAATTCGAAGTTCTGTATTTACCTATTTCAAGTTCAGATCTTCAACTTATAATTTGCAATTATAATTATAAGCTCTCAATTTTAAGTTCTGGATTTGACAATTACAAGTTCAGATCTTCAAGATATAATTTGCACTAATAATTTGTATTTAACAATTAGTAGTTCTGTATTTGACTATTACAAGTTCAGATCTTCAAATTATTAATTACAATTTTAGTTTGAAATTAACAATTCGAAGTTCTGTATTTACCTATTTCAAGTTCAGATCTTCAACTTATAATTTGCAAATATAATTATAAGCTCTCAATTTTAAGTTCTGGATTTGACAATTACAAGTTCAGATCTTCAAGTTATAATTTGATATAATAATTAGTATTTAACAAATCTAAGTTCTGTAATTCACTATTACAAGTTCAGATCTTCAAATTATTATTTACAATCTTAGTTTGAAATTAACAATTCAAAGTTCTGTATTTACCTATTACAATTTCAGATCTTCAAGTTATAATTTGCAATTATAATTATAAGCTATAAATTTTAAGTTCTGTATTTGACAATTACAAGTTCAGATCTGCAAGTTATAATTAGAAATAATAATTATAATTTAACAAATCTAAGTTCTGTAATTCACTATTACATGTTCAGATCTGCAAGTTATAATTTGCAATTATAATTATAAGCTATCAATGTTAACTTCTGTATTTGACAATGACAAGTTCAGATCTTCAAGTTATAATTTGCAATCATAATTTGAAGTTATGAATTCTAAGTGCTGTATTTGACAATTACAAATTCAGATCTTCAAGTTATAATTTGCACTAATAATTTGTATTTAACAATTCGAAGTTCTATATTTCACTATTACAAGTTCAGATCTTCAAATTATTAATTACAATCTTAGTTTGAAATTAACAATTCGAAGTTCTGTATTTACCTATTACAAGTTCAGATCTTCAAGTTATAATTTGCAATTATAATTATAAGCTATCAATTTTAAGTTCTGTATTTGACAATTACAAGTTCAGATCTTCCAGTTATAATTTGAAATAATAATTAGTATTTAACAAAGCTAAGTTCTGTAATTCACAATTACATGTTCAGATCTTCAAGTTATAATTTGCAATTATAATTATAAGCTATCAATTCTAAGTTCTGTATTTGATAATTACAAGTTCAGATCTTCAAGTTATAATTTGCACTAAAATTTGTATTTAACAATTCGAAGTTCTGTATTTGACTATTACAAGTTCAGATCTTCAAATTCTTAATTACAATCTTAGTTTGAAATTAACAATTCGAAGTTCTGTATTTACCTATTACAAGTTCAGATCTTCAACTTATAATTTGCAATTATAATTATAAGCTATCAATTTTAAGTTCTGTATTTGACAATTACAAGTTCAGATCTTCAAGTTATAATTTGCACTAATAATTTGTATTTAACAATTCGACGTTCTGTACCTGACTATTACAAGTTCAGATCTTCAAATTATTAATTACCATCTTAGTTTGAAATTAACAATTCGAAGTTCTGTATTTACCTATTACAAGTTCAGATCTTCAACTTATAATTTGCAATTATAATTATAAACTATCAATTTTAAGTTCTGTATTTGACAATTACAAGTTCAGATCTTCTAGTTATAATTTGCAATCATAATTTGAATTTTACAATTCTAAGTTCTGTATTTGACTATTACAAGTTCAGATCTTCAAGTTATAATTAGCAATCATAATTTGAAGTTATGAATTCTAAGATCTGTATTTGACAATTACAAGTTCAGATCTTCAAGTTATAATTTGCACTAATAATTTGTGTTTAACAATTCGAAGTTCTGTATTTGACTATTACAAGTTCAGATCTTCAAATTATTAATTACACTATTAGTTTGAAATTAAAAATTCGAAGTTCTGTATTTGACTATTACAAGTTCAGATCTTCAACTTATAATTTGCAATTATAATTATAAGCTATCAATTTTAAGTTTTGTATTTGACTATTACAAGTTCAGATCTTCAAGTTATAATTAGCAATCATAATTTGCATTTTACAATTCTAAGTTCTGTATTTGACTAATTCAAGTTCAGATCTTCAAGTTATAATTTGCAATCATAATTTGAAGTTATGAATTCTAAGTTCTGTATTTGACAATTACAAGTTCAGATCTTCAAGTTATAATTTGCACTAATAATTTGTATTTAACAATTCGAAGTTCTGTATTTGACTATTACAAGTTCAGATCTTCAAATTATTATTTACAATCTTAGTTTGAAATGAACAATTCGAAGTTCTGTATTTACCTATTACTAGTTCAGATCTTCAAGTTACAATTTGCAATTATAATTATAAGCTATCAATTCTGAGTTCTGTATTTGACTATTACAAGTTCAGATCTTCAAGTTATAATTTGCAATCATAATTTGTAGTTATGAATTCTAAGTGCTGTATTTGACAATTACAAGTTCAGATCTACAAGTTATAATTTGCACTAATAATTTGTATTTAACAATTCGTAGTTCTGTATTTGACTATTACAAGTTCAGATCTTCAAATTATTAATTACAATTTTAGTTGCAATTAACAATTCGAAGTTCTGTATTTACCTATTTCAAGTTCAGATCTTCAACTTATAATTTGCAATTATAATTATATGCTCTCAATTTTAAGTTCTGTATTTGACAATTACAAGTTCAGATCTTCAAGATATAATTTGCACTAATAATTTGTATTTAACAATTGGTAGTTCTGTATTTTACTATTACAAGTTCAGATCTTCAAATTATTATTTACAGTCTTAGTTTGAAATTAACAATTCGAAGTTCTGTATTTGACTATTACTAGTTCAGATCTTCTAATTATTATTTACAATCATAATTAGAAGTTATGAATTCTAAGTCCTGTATTTGACAATTACAAGTTCAGATCTTAAAGTTATAATTTGCACTAATAATTTGTATTTAACAATTCGAAGTTCTGTATTTGACTATTACAAGTTCAGCTCTTCAAATTATTATTTACAATCTTAGTTTGAAATTAATAATTCGAAGTTCTGTATTTACCTATTACAAGTTCAGATCTTCAAGTTATAATTTGCAATTATAATTATAAGCTATCAATTCTAAGTTCTGTATTTGACTATTACAAGTTCAGATCTTCAAGTTATAATTTCCAATCATAATTTGTAGTTATGAATTCTAAGTGCTGTATTTGACAATTACAAGTTCAGATCTTCAAGTTATAATTTGCACTAATAATTTGTATTTAACAATTCGTAGTTCTGTATTTGACTATTACAAGTTCAGATCTTCAAATTATTAATTACAATTTTAGTTGCAATTAACAATTCGAAGTTCTGTATTTACCTATTTCAAGTTAAGTTCTTCAACTTATAATTTGCAATTATAATTATAAGCTCTCAATTTTAAGTTCTGTATTTGACAATTACAAGTTCAGATCTTCAAGATATAATTTGCACTAATAATTTGTATTTAACAATTAGTAGTTCTGTATTTGACTATTACAAGTTCAGATCTTCAAATTATTATTTACAGTCTTAGTTTGAAATTAACAATTCGAGTTCTGTATTTACCTATTACAAATTCAGATCTACAAGTTATAATTTGCAATTATAATTATAAGCTATCAATTTTAAGTTCTGTATTTGACTATTACAAGTTCAGATCTTCAAGTTATAATTTGCAATCATAATTTGAATTTTACAATTCTAAGTTCTGTATTTGACTATTACAAGTTCAGATCTTCATGTTATAATTAGCAATCATAAATTGAAGTTATGAATTCTAAGTTCTGTATTTGACAATTACAAGTTCAGATCTTCAAGTTATAATTTGCACTAATAATTTGTATTTAACAATTCGAAGTTCTGTATTTGACTATTGCAAGTTCAGATCTTCAAATTATTAATTACAATCTTAGTTTGAAATTAACAAATCGAAGTTCTGTATTTACCTATTACAAGTTCAGATCTTCAACTTATAATTTGCAATTATAATTATAAGCTATCAATTTTAAGTTCTGTATTTGACAATTACAAGTTCAGATCTTCAAGTTATAATTTGCACTAATAATTTGTATTTAACAATTCGAAGTCCTGTATTTGACTATTACAAGTTCAGATCTTCAAATTATTATTTACAATCTTAGTTTGAAATTAACAATTCGAAGTTCTGTATTTACCTATTACAAATTCAGATCTTCAAGTTATAATTTGCAATTATAATTATAAGCTATCAATATTAAGTTCTGTATTTGACTATTACAAGTTCAGATCTTCAAGTTATAATTTGCAGTCATAATTTGAATTTCACAATTCTAAGTTCTGTATTTGACTATTACAAGTTCAGATCTTCAAGTTATAATTAGCAATCATAATTTGAAGTTATGAATTCTAAGATCTGTATTTGACAATTACAAGTTCAGATCATCAAGTTATAATTTGCACTAATAATTTGTATTTAACAATTCGAAGTTCTGTATTTGACTATTACAAGTTCAGATCTTCAAATTATTAATTACACTATTAGTTTGAAATTAAAAATTCGAAGTTCTGTATTTGACTATTACAATTTCAGATCTTCAACTTATAATTTGCAATTATAATTATAAGCTATCAATTTTAAGTTCTGTATTTGACTATTACAAGTTCAGATCTTCAAGTTATAATTAGCAATCATAATTTGCATTTTACAATTCTAAGTTCTGTATTTGACTAATTCAAGTTCAGATCTTCAAGTTATAATTTGCAATCATAATTTGAAGTTATGAATTCTAAGTTCTGTATTTGACAATTACAAGTTCAGATCTTCAAGTTATAATTTGCACTAATAATTTGTATTTAACAATTCGAAGTTCTGTATTTGACTATTACAAGTTAATTACAATCTTAGTTTGAAATTAATAATTCGAAGTTCTGTATTTACCTATTACAAGTTCAGATCTTCAAGTTATAATTTGCAATTATAATTATAAGCTATCAATTTTAAGTTCTGTATTTGACAATTACAAGTTCAGATCTTCAAGATATAATTTGCACTAATGATTTGTATTTAACAATTAGTAGTTCTGTATTTGACTATTACAAGTTCAGATCTTCAAATTATTATTTACAGTCTTAGTTTGAAATTAACAATTCGAGTTCTGTATTTACCTATTACAAATTCAGATCTTCAAGTTCTAATTTGCAATTATAATTATAAGCTATCAATTTTAAGTTCTGAATTTGACAATTACAAGTTCAGATCTTCGGGTTATAATTAGCAATCATAATTAGAAGTTATGAATTCTAAGTTCTGTATTTGACAATTACAAGTTCAGATCTTCAAGTTATAATTTGCAATCATAATTTGAATTTTACAATTCTAAGTTCTGTATTTGACTATTACAAGTTCAGATCTTCAAGATATAATTTGCACTAATAATTTGTATTTAACAATTAGTAGTTCTGTATTTGACTATTACAAGTTCAGATCTTCAAATTATTAATTACAATTTTAGTTTGAAATTAACAATTCGAAGTTCTGTATTTACCTATTTCAAGTTCAGATCTTCAACTTATAATTTGCAAATATAATTATAAGCTCTCAATTTTAAGTTCTGGATTTGACAATTACAAGTTCAGATCTTCAAGTTATAATTTGATATAATAATTAGTATTTAACAAATCTAAGTTCTGTAATTCACTATTACAAGTTCAGATCTTCAAATTATTATTTACAATCTTAGTTTGAAATTAACAATTCAAAGTTCTGTATTTACCTATTACAATTTCAGATCTTCAAGTTATAATTTGCAATTATAATTATAAGCTATAAATTTTAAGTTCTGTATTTGACAATTACAAGTTCAGATCTGCAAGTTATAATTAGAAATAATAATTAGGATTTAACAAATCTAAGTTCTGTAATTCACTATTACATGTTCAGATCTGCAAGTTATAATTTGCAATTATAATTATAAGCTATCAATGTTAACTTCTGTATTTGACAATGACAAGTTCAGATCTTCAAGTTATAATTTGCAATCATAATTTGAAGTTATGAATTCTAAGTGCTGTATTTGACAATTACAAATTCAGATCTTCAAGTTATAATTTGCACTAATAATTTGTATTTAACAATTCGAAGTTCTATATTTCACTATTACAAGTTCAGATCTTCAAATTATTAATTACAATCTTAGTTTGAAATTAACAATTCGAAGTTTTTACCTATTACCATTTACATATTTACCTATTACAAGTTCAGATCTTCAAGTTATAATTTGCAATTATAATTATAAGCTATCAATTTTAAGTTCTGTATTTGACAATTACAAGTTCAGATCTTCCAGTTATAATTTGAAATAATAATTAGTATTTAACAAAGCTAAGTTCTGTAATTCACAATTACTTGTTCAGATCTTCAAGTTATAATTTGCAATTATAATTATAAGCTATCAATTCTAAGTTCTGTATTTGATAATTACAAGTTCAGATCTTCAAGTTATAATTTGCACTAAAATTTGTATTTAACAATTCGAAGTTCTGTATTTGACTATTACAAGTTCAGATCTTCAAATTCTTAATTACAATCTTAGTTTGAAATTAACAATTCGAAGTTCTGTATTTACCTATTACAAGTTCAGATCTTCAACTTATAATTTGCAATTATAATTATAAGCTATCAATTTTAAGTTCTGTATTTGACAATTACAAGTTCAGATCTTCAAGTTATAATTTGCACTAATAATTTGTATTTAACAATTCGACGTTCTGTACCTGACTATTACAAGTTCAGATCTTCAAATTATTAATTACAATCTTAGTTTGAAATTAACAATTCGAAGTTCTGTATTTACCTATTACAAGTTCAGATCTTCAACTTATAATTTGCAATTATAATTATAAACTATCAATTTTAAGTTCTGTATTTGACAATTACAAGTTCAGATCTTCAAGTTATAATTTGCAATCATAATTTGAATTTTACAATTCTAAGTTCTGTATTTGACTATTACAAGTTCAGATCTTCAAGTTATAATTAGCAATCATAATTTGAAGTTATGAATTCTAAGATCTGTATTTGACAATTACAAGTTCAGATCTTCAAGTTATAATTTGCACTAATAATTTGTGTTTAACAATTCGAAGTTCTGTATTTGACTATTACAAGTTCAGATCTTCAAATTATTAATTACACTATTAGTTTGAAATTAAAAATTCGAAGTTCTGTATTTGACTATTACAAGTTCAGATCTTCAACTTATAATTTGCAATTATAATTATAAGCTATCAATTTTAAGTTTTGTATTTGACTATTACAAGTTCAGATCTTCAAGTTATAATTAGCAATCATAATTTGCATTTTACAATTCTAAGTTCTGTATTTGACTAATTCAAGTTCAGATCTTCAAATTATTAATTACACTATTAGTTTGAAATTAAAAATTCGAAGTTCTGTATTTGACTATTACAAGTTCAGATCTTCAACTTATAATTTGCAATTATAATTATAAGCTATCAATTTTAAGTTTTGTATTTGACTATTACAAGTTCAGATCTTCAAATTATTATTTACAATCTTAGTTTGAAATGAACAATTCGAAGTTCTGTATTTACCTATTACTAGTTCAGATCTTCAAGTTACAATTTGCAATTATAATTATAAGCTATCAATTCTGAGTTCTGTATTTGACTATTACAAGTTCAGATCTTCAAGTTATAATTTGCAATCATAATTTGTAGTTATGAATTCTAAGTGCTGTATTTGACAATTACAAGTTCAGATCTACAAGTTATAATTTGCACTAATAATTTGTATTTAACAATTCGTAGTTCTGTATTTGACTATTACAAGTTCAGATCTTCAAATTATTAATTACAATTTTAGTTGCAATTAACAATTCGAAGTTCTGTATTTACCTATTTCAAGTTCAGATCTTCAACTTATAATTTGCAATTATAATTATATGCTCTCAATTTTAAGTTCTGTATTTGACAATTACAAGTTCAGATCTTCAAGATATAATTTGCACTAATAATTTGTATTTAACAATTGGTAGTTCTGTATTTTACTATTACAAGTTCAGATCTTCAAATTATTATTTACAGTCTTAGTTTGAAATTAACAATTCGAAGTTCTGTATTTGACTATTACTAGTTCAGATCTTCTAATTATTATTTACAATCATAATTAGAAGTTATGAATTCTAAGTCCTGTATTTGACAATTACAAGTTCAGATCTTAAAGTTATAATTTGCACTAATAATTTGTATTTAACAATTCGAAGTTCTGTATTTGACTATTACAAGTTCAGCTCTTCAAATTATTATTTACAATCTTAGTTTGAAATTAATAATTCGAAGTTCTGTATTTACCTATTACAAGTTCAGATCTTCAAGTTATAATTTGCAATTATAATTATAAGCTATCAATTCTAAGTTCTGTATTTGACTATTACAAGTTCAGATCTTCAAGTTATAATTTCCAATCATAATTTGTAGTTATGAATTCTAAGTGCTGTATTTGACAATTACAAGTTCAGATCTTCAAGTTATAATTTGCACTAATAATTTGTATTTAACAATTCGTAGTTCTGTATTTGACTATTTCAAGTTCAGATCTTCAAATTATTAATTACAATTTTAGTTGCAATTAACAATTCGAAGTTCTGTATTTACCTATTTCAAGTTAAGTTCTTCAACTTATAATTTGCAATTATAATTATAAGCTCTCAATTTTAAGTTCTGTATTTGACAATTACAAGTTCAGATCTTCAAGATATAATTTGCACTAATAATTTGTATTTAACAATTAGTAGTTCTGTATTTGACTATTACAAGTTCAGATCTTCAAATTATTATTTACAGTCTTAGTTTGAAATTAACAATTCGAGTTCTGTATTTACCTATTACAAATTCAGATCTACAAGTTATAATTTGCAATTATAATTATAAGCTATCAATTTTAAGTTCTGTATTTGACTATTACAAGTTCAGATCTTCAAGTTATAATTTGCAATCATAATTTGAATTTTACAATTCTAAGTTCTGTATTTGACTATTACAAGTTCAGATCTTCATGTTATAATTAGCAATCATAAATTGAAGTTATGAATTCTAAGTTCTGTATTTGACAATTACAAGTTCAGATCTTCAAGTTATAATTTGCACTAATAATTTGTATTTAACAATTCGAAGTTCTGTATTTGACTATTGCAAGTTCAGATCTTCAAATTATTAATTACAATCTTAGTTTGAAATTAACAAATCGAAGTTCTGTATTTACCTATTACAAGTTCAGATCTTCAACTTATAATTTGCAATTATAATTATAAGCTATCAATTTTAAGTTCTGTATTTGACAATTACAAGTTCAGATCTTCAAGTTATAATTTGCACTAATAATTTGTATTTAACAATTCGAAGTCCTGTATTTGACTATTACAAGTTCAGATCTTCAAATTATTATTTACAATCTTAGTTTGAAATTAACAATTCGAAGTTCTGTATTTACCTATTACAAATTCAGATCTTCAAGTTATAATTTGCAATTATAATTATAAGCTATCAATATTAAGTTCTGTATTTGACTATTACAAGTTCAGATCTTCAAGTTATAATTTGCAGTCATAATTTGAATTTCACAATTCTAAGTTCTGTATTTGACTATTACAAGTTCAGATCTTCAAGTTATAATTAGCAATCATAATTTGAAGTTATGAATTCTAAGATCTGTATTTGACAATTACAAGTTCAGATCTTCAAGTTATAATTTGCACTAATAATTTGTATTTAACAATTCGAAGTTCTGTATTTGACTATTACAAGTTCAGATCTTCAAATTATTAATTACACTATTAGTTTGAAATTAAAAATTCGAAGTTCTGTATTTGACTATTACAATTTCAGATCTTCAACTTATAATTTGCAATTATAATTATAAGCTATCAATTTTAAGTTCTGTATTTGACTATTACAAGTTCAGATCTTCAAGTTATAATTAGCAATCATAATTTGCATTTTACAATTCTAAGTTCTGTATTTGACTAATTCAAGTTCAGATCTTCAAGTTATAATTTGCAATCATAATTTGAAGTTATGAATTCTAAGTTCTGTATTTGACAATTACAAGTTCAGATCTTCAAGTTATAATTTGCACTAATAATTTGTATTTAACAATTCGAAGTTCTGTATTTGACTATTACAAGTTAATTACAATCTTAGTTTGAAATTAATAATTCGAAGTTCTGTATTTACCTATTACAAGTTCAGATCTTCAAGTTATAATTTGCAATTATAATTATAAGCTATCAATTTTAAGTTCTGTATTTGACAATTACAAGTTCAGATCTTCAAGATATAATTTGCACTAATAATTTGTATTTAACAATTAGTAGTTCTGTATTTGACAATTACAAGTTCAGATCTTCAAATTATTATTTACAGTCTTAGTTTGAAATTAACAATTCGAGTTCTGTATTTACCTATTACAAATTCAGATCTTCAAGTTCTAATTTGCAATTATAATTATAAGCTATCAATTTTAAGTTCTGAATTTGACAATTACAAGTTCAGATCTTCGAGTTATAATTAGCAATCATAATTTGAAGTTATGAATTCTAAGTTCTGTATTTGACAATTACAAGTTCAGATCTTCAAGTTATAATTAGAAATAATAATTAGGATTTAACAAATCTAAGTTCTGTAATTCTTTATTACAATCTACAAGTTATAATTTGCAATTATAATTATAAGCTATCAATGTTAACTTCTGTATTTGACAATGACAAGTTCAGATCTTCAAGTTATAATTTGCACTACTAATTTGTATTTAACAATTCGAAGTTCTATATTTGACTATTACTAGTTCAGATCTTCTACTTATTATTTACAATCATAAGTAGAAGTTATGAATTCTAAGTTCTGTATTTGACAATTACAAGTTCAGATCTTCAAGTTATAATTTGCAATCATAATTTGAAGTTATGAATTCTAAGTGCTGTATTTGACAATTACAAATTCAGATCTTCAATTTATAGTTTGCACTAATAATTTGTATTTAACAATTCGAAGTTCTATATTTGACTATTACAAGTTCAGATCTTCAAATTATTAATTACAATCTTAGTTTGAAATTAACAATTAGAAGTTCTGTATTTACCTATAACAAGTTCAGATCTTCAACTTATAATTTGCAATTATAATTATAAGCTATCAATTACAAGTTCTGTATTTGACAATTCGAAGTTCAGATCTTCAAGTTATAATTTGTACTAATAATTTGTATTTAACAATTCGTAGTTCTGTATTTGACTATTACAAGTTCAGATCTTCAAATTATTAATTACAATTTTAGTTTGAAATTAACAATTCGAAGTTCTGTATTTACCTATTTCAAGTTCAGATCTTCAACTTATCATTTGCAATTATAATTATAAGCTCTCAATTTTAAGTTCTGGATTTGACAATTACAAGTTCAGATCTTCAAGTTATAATTTACACTAATAATTTGTATGTAACAATTCAAAGGTCTGCATTTGACTATTACAAGTTCAGATTTTCATAATAATATTTACAATCTTAGTTTCAAATTAATAATTCGAAGTTCTGTATTTACCTATTACAAGTTCCGATCTTCAAGTTATAATTTTCAATTATAATTATAAGCTATCAATTTTGTATTTGACAATTACAAGTTCAGATCTTCAAGTTATAATTTGATATAATAATTAGTATTTAACAAATCTAAGTTCTGTAATTCACTATTACAAGTTCAGATCTTCAAATTATTATTTACAATCTTAGTTTGAAATTAACAATTCAAAGTTCTGTATTTACCTATTGCAATTTCAGATCTTCAAGTTATAATTTGCAATTATAATTATAAGCTATCAATGTTAACTTCTGTTTTGACAATGACAAGTTCAGATCTTCAAGTTATAATTTGCACTAATAATTTGTATTTAACAATTCGAAGTTCTGTATTTGCCTATTACTAGTTCAGATCTTCTAATTATTATTTACAATCATACTTAGAAGTTATGAATTCTAAGTTCTGTATTTGACTATTACAAGTTCAGATCTTCAAGTTATAATTTTCAATTTTAATTATAAGCTATCAATTTTAAGTTCTGTATTTGACAATTACAAGTTCAGATCTTCAAGTTATAATTTGATATAATAATTAGTATTTAACAAAGCTAAGTTCTGTAATTCACAATTACATGTTCAGATCTTCAAGTTATAATTTGCTATAATAATTATAAGCTATCAATTCTAAGTTCTGTATTTGATAATTACAAGTTCAGATCTTCAAGTTATAATTTGCACTAAAATTTGTATTTAACAATTCGAAGTTCTGTATTTGACTATTACAAGTTCAGATCTTCAAATTCTTAATTACAATCTTAGTTTGAAATTAACAATTCGAAGTTTTGTATTTACCTATTACAAGTTCAGATCTTCAACTTATAATTTGCAATTATAATTATAAGCTATCAATTTTAAGTTCTGTATTTGACAATTACAAGTTCAGATCTTCAAATTATTAATTACAATCTTAGTTTGAAATTAACAATTCGAAGTTCTGTATTTACCTATTACAAGTTCAGATCTTCAACTTATAATTTGCAATTATAATTATAAGCTATCAATTTTAAGTACTCTATTTGACAATTACAAGTTCAGATCTTCAAGTTATAATTTGCAATCATAATTTGAATTTTACAATTCAAGTTCTGTATTTGACTATTACAAGTTCAGATCTTCAAATTATTAATTACAATCTTAGTTTGAAATTAACAATTCGAAGTTCTGTATTTACCTATTACAAGTTCAGATCTTCAAGTTATAATTTGCAATTATAATTATGAGCTATCAATTTTAAGTTCTGTATTTGACTATTACAAGTTCAGATCTTCAAGTTATAATTTGCAATCATAATTTGAATTTTACAATTCTAAGTTCTGTATTTGACTATTACAAGTTCAGATCTTCAAATTATTAATTACAATCTTAGTTTGAAATTAACAATTCGAAGTTTTGTATTTACCTATTACAAGTTCAGATCTTCAACTTATAATTTGCAATTATAATTATAAGCTATCAATTTTAAGTTCTGTATTTGACAATTACATGTTCAGATCTTCAAGTTATAATTTGCACTAATAATTTGTATTTAACAATTAGAAGTTCTGTATTTGACTATTACAAGTTCAGATCTTCAAATTATTATTTACAATCTTAGTTTGAAATTAACAATTCGAAGTTCTGTATTTACCTATTACAAATTCAGATCTACAAGTTATAATTTGCAATTATAATTATAAGCTATCAATTTTAAGTTCTGTATTTGACTATTACAAGTTCAGATCTTCAAGTTATAATTTGCAAATCATAATTTGAATTTTACAATTCTAAGTTCTGTATTTGACTATTACAAGTTCAGATCTTCAAGTTATAATTAGCAATCATAAATTGAAGTTATGAATTCTAAGTTCTGTATTTGACAATTACAAGTTCAGATCTTCAAGTTATTATTTGCACTAATAATTTGTATTTAACAATTCGAAGTTCTGTATTTGACTATTACAAGTTCAGTTCTTCTAATTATTATTTACATTTCATAATTTGAAGTTATGAATTCTAAGTTCTGTATTTAACAATTACAAGTTCAGATCTTCAAGTTATAATTTGCAATCATAATTTGTAGTTATGAATTCTAAGTGCTGTATTTGACAATTACAAGTTCAGATCTTCAAGTTATAATTTGCACTAATAATTTGTATTTAACAATTCGAAGTTCTGTATTTGACTATTACAAGTTCAGATCTTCAAATTATTAATTACAATCTTAGTTTGAAATTAACAATTCGAAGTACTGTATTTACCTATTACAAGTTCAGATCTTCAACTTATAATTTGAAATTATAATTATAAGCTATCAATTTTAAGTTCTGTATTTGACAATTACAAGTTCAGATATTCAAGTTATAATTTGCACTAATAATATGTATTTAACAATTCGAAGTTCTGTATTTGACTATTACAAGTTCAGATCTTCAAATTATTAATTACAATCTTAGTTTGAAATTAACAATTCGAAGTTCTGTATTTACCTATTACAAGTTCAGATCTTCAACTTATAATTTGCAATTATAATTATAAGCTATCAATTTTAAGTTCTGTATTTGACAATTACAAGTTCAGATTTTCAAGTTATAATTTGCACTAATAATCTGTATTTAACAATTCGAAGATCCTTATTTGACTATTACAAGTTCATATCTACAAATTATTATTTACACTCTTAGTTTGAAATTAACAATTCGAAGTTCTGTATTTACCTATTTCAAGTTCAGATCTTCTAGTTATAATTTGCAATTATAATTTAAAGCTATCAATTTTAAGTTATGTATTTGACAATTACAAGTTCAGAACTTCAAGTTATAATTTGTACTAATAATTTGTATTTAACAATTCGAAGTTCTGTAATTCACTATTACAAGTTCAGATCTTCAAGTTATAATTTGCAATTATAATTTTAAGCTATCAATTCTAAGTTCTGTATTAGACAATTACAAGTTCAGATCTTCAAGTTATTATTTGCACTAATAATTTGTATTTAACAATTCGAAGTTCTGTATTTGACTATTACAAGTTCAGATCTTCTAATTATTATTTACAATCATAATTTGAAGTTATGAATTATAAGTTCTGTATTTAACAATTACAAGTTCAGATCTTCAAGTTATAATTTGCAATCATAATTTGAAGTTATGAATTCTAAGTGCTGTATTTGACAATTACAAGTTCAGATCTTCAAGTTATAATTTGCATTAATAATTAGTATTTAACAATTCGAAGTTCTGTATTTGACTATTCAAGTTCAGATCTTCAAATTATTAATTACAATCTTAGTTTGAAATTAACAATTCGAAGTTCTGTATTTACTATTACAAGTTCAGATCTTCAACTGATAATTTGCAATTATAATTATAAGCTATCAATTTTAAGTTCTGTATTTGACAATTACAAGTTCAGATCTTCAAGTTATAATTTGCACTAATAATTTGTATTTAACAATTCGAAGTTCTGTATTTGACTATTGCAAGTTCAGATCTTCAAATTATTAATTACAATCTTAGTTTGAAATTAACAATTCGAAGTTCTGTATTTACCTATTACAAGTTCAGATCTTCAACTTATAATTTGCAATTATAATTATAAGCTATCAATTTTAAGTTCTGTATTTGACAATTACAAGTTCAGATCTTCAAGTTATAATTTGCACTAATAATTTGTATTTAACAATTCGAAGTCCTGTATTTGACTATTACAAGTTCAGATCTTCAAATTATTATTTACAATCTTAGTTTGAAATTAACAATTCGAAGTTCTGTATTTACCTATTACAAATTCAGATCTTCAAGTTATAATTTGCAATTATAATTATAAGCTATCAATATTAAGTTCTGTATTTGACTATTACAATTTCAGATCTTCAAGTTATAATTTGCAGTCATAATTTGAATTTCACAATTCTAAGTTCTGTATTTGACTATTACAAGTTCAGATCTTCAAGTTATAATTAGCATTCATAATTTGAAGTTATGAATTCTAAGATCTGTATTTGACAATTACAAGTTCAGATCTTCAAGTTATAATTTGCACTAATAATTTGTATTTAACAATTCGAAGTTCTGTATTTGACTATTACAAGTTCAGATCTTCAAATTATTAATTACACTATTAGTTTGAAATTAAAAATTCGAAGTTCTGTATTTGACTATTACAAGTTCAGATCTTCAACTTATAATTTGCAATTATAATTATAAGCTATCAATTTTAAGTTCTGTATTTGACTATTACAAGTTCAGATCTTCAAGTTATAATTAGCAATCATAATTTGCAATTTACAATTCTAAGTTCTGTATTTGACTAATTCAAGTTCAGATCTTCAAGTTATAATTTGCAATCATAATTTGAAGTTATGAATTCTAAGTTCTGTATTTGACTATTACAAGTTCAGATGTTCAAATTATTAATTACAATCTTAGTTTGAAATTAACAATTCGAAGTTCTGTATTTACCTATTACAAGTTCAGATCTTCTACTTATAATTTGCAATTATAATTATAAGCTATCAATTTTAAGTTCTCTATTTGACAATTACAAGTTCAGATCTTAAAGTTATAATTTGCACTAATAATTTGTATTTAATAATTCGAAGTTCTGTATTTGACTATTACAAGTTCAGCTCTTCAAATTATTATTTACAATCTTAGTTTGAAATTAACAATTCGAAGTTCTGTATTTACCTATTACTAGTTCAGATCTTCAAGTTATAATTTGCAATTATAATTATAAGCTATCAATTCTAAGTTCTGTATTTGACTATTACAAGTTCAGATCTTCAAGTTATAATTTGCAATCATAATTTGTAGTTATGAATTCTAAGTGCTGTATTTGACAATTACAAGTTCAGATCTACAAGTTATAATTTGCACTAATAATTTGTATTTAACAATTCGTAGTTCTGTATTTGACTATTACAAGTTCAGATCTTCAAATTATTAATTACAATTTTAGTTGCAATTAACACATCGAAGTTCTGTATTTACCTATTTCAAGTTCAGATCTTCAACTTATAATTTGCAATTATAATTATATGCTCTCAATTTTAAGTTCTGTATTTGACAATTACAAGTTCAGATCTTCAAGATATAATTTGCACTAATAATTTGTATTTAACAATTGGTAGTTCTGTATTTTACTATTACAAGTTCAGATCTTCAAGTTATAATTTGCACTAATAATTTGTATTTAACAATTCGAAGTTCTGTATTTGACTATTACTAGTTCAGATCTTCTACTTATTATTTACAATCATAATTAGAAGTTATGAATTCTAAGTTCTGTATTTGACAATTACAAGTTCAGATCTTCAAGTTATAATTTGCAATCATAATTTGAAGTTATGAATTCTAAGTGCTGTATTTGACAATTACAAATTCAGATCTTCAATTTATAATTTGCACTAATAATTTGTATTTAACAATTCGAAGTTCTATATTTGACTATTACAAGTTCAGATCTTCAAATTATTAATTACAATCTTAGTTTGAAATTAACAATTAGAAGTTCTGTATTTACCTATAACAAGTTCAGATCTTCAACTTATAATTTGCAATTATAATTATAAGCTATCAATTTATTACAAGTTCTGTATTTTACAATTACAAGTTCAGATCTTCAAGTTATAATTTGCACTAATAATTTGTATTTAACAATTCGTAGTTCTGTATTTGACTATTACAAGTTCAGATCTTCAAATTATTAATTACAATTTTAGTTTGAAATTAACAATTCGAAGTTCTGTATTTACCTATTTCAAGTTCAGATCTTCAACTTATAATTTGCAATTATAATTATAAGCTCTCAATTTTAAGTTCTGGATTTGACAATTACAAGTTCAGATCTTCAAGATATAATTTGCACTAATAATTTGTATTTAACAATTAGTAGTTCTGTATTTGACTATTACAAGTTCAGATCTTCAAATTATTATTTACAGTCTTAGTTTGAAATTAACAATTCGAAGTTCTGTATTTACCTATTACAAATTCAGATCTTCAAGTTATAATTTGCAATTATAATTATAAGCTATCAATTTTAAATTCTGTATTTGACAATTACAAGTTCAGATCTTCAAGTTATAATTTACACTAATAATTTGTATTTAACAATTCAAAGGTCTGCATTTGACTATTACAAGTTCAGATTTTCAAAATAATATTTACAATCTTAGTTTCAAATTAATAATTCGAAGTTCTGTATTTACCTATTACAAGTTCCGATCTTCAAGTTATAATTTTCAATTATAATTATAAGCTATCAATTTTAAGTTCTGTATTTGACAATTACAAGTTCAGATCTTCAAGTTATAATTTGATATAATAATTAGTATTTAACAAATTTAAGTTCTGTAATTCACTATTACAAGTTCAGATCTTCAAATTATTATTTACAATCTTAGTTTGAAATTAACAATTCAAAGTTCTGTATTTACCTATTACAATTTCAGATCTTCAAGTTATAATTAGCAATCATAATTTGAAGTTATGAATTCTAAGTGCTGTATTTGACAATTACAAGTTCAGATCTTCAAGTTATAATTTGCACTAATAATTTGTATTTAACAATTCGGAGTTCTGTATTTGACTATTACAAGTTTAGATCTTCAAATTATTAATTACAATCTTAGTTTGAAATTAACAATTAGAAGTTCTGTAATGCACTATTACAAGTTCAGATCTTCAAGTTATAATTTGCAATTATAATTATAAGCTATCAATTCTAAGTTCTGTATTTGACAATTACAAGTTCAGATCTTCAAGTTATAATTTGCACCAATAATTTGTATTTAACAATTCGAAGTTCTGTATTTGACTATTACAAGTTCAGATCTTCTAATTATTATTTACAATCATAATTTGAAGTTATGAATTCTAAGTTCTGTATTTGACAATTACAAGTTCAGATCTTCAAGTTATAATTTGCACTAATAATTTGTATTTAACAATTCGAAGTTCTGTATTTGACTATTACAAGTTCAGATCTTCTAATTATTATTTACAATAATAATTTGAAGTTATGAATTCTAAGTTCTGTATTTGACAATTACAAGTTCAGATCTTCAAGTTATAATTTGCACTAATAATTTGTATTTAACAATTCGAAGTTCTGTATTTGACTATTACAAGTTCAGATCTTCAAGTTATAATTTGCACTAATAATTTGTATTTAACAATTCGAAGTTCTGTATTTGACTATTACAAGTTCAGATCTTCAAATTATTATTTACAAACTTAGTTTGAAATTAACAATTCGAAGTTCTGTATTTACCTATTACAAATTCAGATCTTCAAGTTATAATTTGCAATTACAATTATAAGCTATCAATTTTAAGTTCTGTATTTGACTATTACAAGTTCAGATCTTCAAGTTATAATTTGCAATCATAATTTGAATTTCCCAATTCTAAGTTCTGTATTTGACTATTACAAGTTCAGATCTTCAAGTTATAATTAGCAATCATAATTTGAAGTTATGAATTCTAAGTTCTGTATTTGACAATTACAAGTTCAGATCTTCAAGTTATAATTTGCACTAATAATTTGTATTTAACAATTCGTAGTTCTGTATTTGACTATTACAAGTTCAGATCTTCTAATTATTATTTACAATCATAATTTGAAGTTATGAATTCTTAGTTCTATATTTTACAATTACAAGTTCAGATCTTCAAGTTATAATTAGCAATCATAATTTGAAGTTATGAATTCTAAGTTCTGTATTTGACAATTACTAGTTCAGATCTTCAAGTTATAATTTGCACTAATAATTTGTATTTAACAATTCGAAGTTCTGTAATTCACTATTACAAGTTCAGATCTTCAAGTTATAATTTGTAATTATAATTTTAAGCTATCAATTCTAAGTTCTGTATTAGACAATTACAAGTTCAGATCTTCAAGTTATTATTTGCACTAATAATTTGTATTTAACAATTCGAAGTTCTGTATTTGACTATTACAAGTTCAGATCTTCTAATTATTATTTTCAATCATAATTTGAAGTTATGAATTCTAAGTTCTGTATTTAACAATTGCAAGGTCAGATCTACAAGTTATAATTTGCAATCATAATTTGAAGTTATGAATTCTAAGTGCTGTAATTGACAATTACAAGTTCAGATCTTCAAGTTATAATTTGCACTAATAATTTGTATTTAACAATTCGAAGTTCTGTATTTGACTATTACAAGTTCAGATCTTCAAATTATTAATTACAATCTTAGTTTGAAATTAACAATTCGAAGTTCTGTATTTACCTATTACAAGTTCAGATCTTCAACTTATAATTTGCAATTATAATTATAAGCTATCAATTTTAAGTTCTGTATTTGACAATTACAAGTTCAGATCTTCAAGTTATAATTTGCACTAATAATTTGTATTTAACAATTCGAAGTTCTGTATTTGACTATTACAAGTTCAGATCTTCTAATTATTATTTACAATCATAATTTGAAGTTATGAATTCTAAGTTCTGTATTAGACAATTACAAGTTCAGATCTTCAAGTTATAATTTGCAATCATAATTTGAAGTTATGAATTCTAAGTTCTGTATTTGACAATTACAAGTTCAGATCTTCAAGTTATAATTTGCACTAATAATTTGTATTTAACAATTCGAAGTTCTGTATTTGACTATTACAAGTTCAGATCTTCAAATTATTAATTACAATCTTAGTTTGAAATTAACAATTCGAAGTTCAGTATTTACCTATTACAAATTCAGATCTTCAGGTTATAATTTGCAATTATAATTATAAGCTATCAATTTTAAGTTCTGTATTTGACTATTACAAGTTCAGATCTTCAAGTTATAATTTGCAATTATAATTATAAGCTTTCAATTCTAAGTTCTGTGTTTGACAATTACAAGTTCAGATCTTCAAGTTATAATTTGCACTAATAATTTGTATTTAACAATTCGAAGTTCTGTATTTGACTATTACAAGTTCAGATCTTCTAATTATTATTTACAATCGTAATTTGAAGTTATGAATTCTTAGTTCTATATTTTACAATTACAAGTTCAGATCTTCAAGTTATAATTTGCAGTCATAATTTGAAGTTATGAATTCTAAGTTCTGAATTTGACTATTACAAGTTCAGATCTTCAAATTATTAATTACAATCTTAGTTGGAAATTAACAATTAGAAGTTCTGTATTTACCTATTACAAGTTCAGATCTTCAACTTATATTTGCAATTATAATTATAAGCTATCAATTTTAAGTTCTGTATTTGACAATTACAAGTTCAGATTTTCAAGTTATAATTTGCACTAATAATTTGTATTTAACAATTCGAAGTTCTGTATTTGACTATTGCAAGTTCATATCTTCAAATTATTAATTACAATCTTAGTTTGAAATTAACAATTCGAAGTTCTGTATTTACCTATTACAAGTTCAGATCTTCAACTTATAATTTGCAATTATAATTATAAGCTATCAATTTTAAGTTCTGTATTTGACAATTACAAGTTCAGATCTTCAAGTTATAATTTGCACTAATAATTTGTATTTAACAATTCGAAGTTCTGTATTTGACTATTACAAGTTCAGATCTTCAAATTATTATTTACAATCTTAGTTTGAAATTAACAATTCGAAGTTCTGTATTTACCTATTACAAATTCAGATCTTCAAGTTATAATTTGCAATTATAATTATAAGCTATCTATTTTAAGTTCTGTATTTGTCTATTACAAGTTCAGATTTCAAGTTATAATTTGCAATCTTAATTTGAATTTCCCAATTCTAAGTTCTGAATTTGACTATTACAAGTTCAGATCTTCAAGTTATAATTAGCAATCATAATTTGAAGTTATGAATTCTAAGTTCTGTATTTGACAATTACTAGTTCAGATCTTCAAGTTATAATTTGCACTAATAATTTGTATTTAACAATTCGTAGTTCTGTATTTGACTATTACAAGTTCAGATCTTCTAAATATTATTTACAATCATAATTTGAAGTTATGAATTCTTAGTTCTGTATTTTACAATTACAAGTTCAGATCTTCAAGTTATAATTTGCAATCATAATTTGAAGTTATGAATTCTAAGTTCTGAATTTGACTATTACAAGTTCGGATCTTCAAATTATTAATTACAATCTTAGTTGGAAATTAACAATTAGAAGTTCTGTATTTACCTATTACAAGTTCAGATCTTCAACTTATAATTTGCAATTATAATTTAAAGCTATCAATTTTAAGTTCTGTATTTGACAATTACAAGTTCAGATCTTCAAGTTATAATTTGTACTAATAATTTGTATTTAACAATTCGAAGTTCTGTAATTCACTATTACAAGTTCAGATCTTCAAGTTATAATTTGCAATTATAATTTTAAGCTATCAATTCTAAGTTCTGTATTAGACAATTACAAGTTCAGTTCTTCAAGTTATTATTTGCACTAATATTTTGTATTTAACAATTCGAAGTTCTGCATTTGACTATTACAAGTTCAAATCTTCTAATTATTATTTACAATCATAATTTGAAGTTATGAATTCTAAGTTCTGTATTTAACAATTACAAGTTCAGATCTTCAAGTTATAATTTGCAATCATAATTTGAAGTTATGAATTCTAAGTGCTGTATTTGACAATTACAAGTTCAGATCTTCAAGTTATAATTTGCACTAATAATTTGTATTTAACAATTCGAAGTTCTGTATATGACTATTACAAGTTCAGATCTTCAAATTATTAATTACAATCTTAGTTTGAAATTAACAATTCGAAGTTCTGTATATGACTATTACAAGTTCAGATCTTCAAGTTATAATTTGCAATTATAATTATAAGCTATCAATTCTAAGTTCTGTGTTTGACAATTACAAGTTCAGATCTTCAAGTTATAATTTGCACTAATAATTTGTATTTAACAATTCGAAGTTCTGTATTTGACAATTACAAGTTCAGATCTTCTAATTATTATTTACAATCATAATTTGAAGTTATGAATTCTAAGTTCTGTATTTGACAATTACAAGTTCAGATCTTCAAGTTATAATTTGCAATCATAATTTGAATTTCCCAATTCTAATTTCTGTATTTGACTATTACAAGTTCAGATCTTCAAGTTATAATTAGCAATCAAAATTTGAAGTTATGAATTCTAAGTTCTGGATTTGACAATTACAAGTTCAGATCTTCAAGATATAATTTGCACTAATAATTTGTATTTAACAATTAGTAGTTCTGTATTTGACTATTACAAGTTCAGATCTTCAAATTATTATTTACAGTCTTAGTTTGAAATTAACAATTCGAAGTTCTGTATTTACCTATTACAAATTCAGATCTTCAAGTTATAATTTGCAATTATAATTATAAGCTATCAATTTTAAATTCTGTATTTGACAATTACAAGTTCAGATCTTCAAGTTATAATTTACACTAATAATTTGTATTTAACAATTCAAAGGTCTGCATTTGACTATTACAAGTTCAGATTTTCAAAATAATATTTACAATCTTAGTTTCAAATTAATAATTCGAAGTTCTGTATTTACCTATTACAAGTTCCGATCTTCAAGTTATAATTTTCAATTATAATTATAAGCTATCAATTTTAAGTTCTGTATTTGACAATTACAAGTTCAGATCTTCAAGTTATAATTTGATATAATAATTAGTATTTAACAAATTTAAGTTCTGTAATTCACTATTACAAGTTCAGATCTTCAAATTATTATTTACAATCTTAGTTTGAAATTAACAATTCAAAGTTCTGTATTTACCTATTACAATTTCAGATCTTCAAGTTATAATTAGCAATCATAATTTGAAGTTATGAATTCTAAGTGCTGTATTTGACAATTACAAGTTCAGATCTTCAAGTTATAATTTGCACTAATAATTTGTATTTAACAATTCGGAGTTCTGTATTTGACTATTACAAGTTTAGATCTTCAAATTATTAATTACAATCTTAGTTTGAAATTAACAATTAGAAGTTCTGTAATGCACTATTACAAGTTCAGATCTTCAAGTTATAATTTGCAATTATAATTATAAGCTATCAATTCTAAGTTCTGTATTTGACAATTACAAGTTCAGATCTTCAAGTTATAATTTGCACCAATAATTTGTATTTAACAATTCGAAGTTCTGTATTTGACTATTACAAGTTCAGATCTTCTAATTATTATTTACAATCATAATTTGAAGTTATGAATTCTAAGTTCTGTATTTGACAATTACAAGTTCAGATCTTCAAGTTATAATTTGCACTAATAATTTGTATTTAACAATTCGAAGTTCTGTATTTGACTATTACAAGTTCAGATCTTCTAATTATAATTTACAATAATAATTTGAAGTTATGAATTCTAAGTTCTGTATTTGACAATTACAAGTTCAGATCTTCAAGTTATAATTTGCACTAATAATTTGTATTTAACAATTCGAAGTTCTGTATTTGACTATTACAAGTTCAGATCTTCAAGTTATAATTTGCACTAATAATTTGTATTTAACAATTCGAAGTTCTGTATTTGACTATTACAAGTTCAGATCTTCAAATTATTATTTACAAACTTAGTTTGAAATTAACAATTCGAAGTTCTGTATTTACCTATTACAAATTCAGATCTTCAAGTTATAATTTGCAATTATAATTATAAGCTATCAATTTTAAGTTCTGTATTTGACTATTACAAGTTCAGATCTTCAAGTTATAATTTGCAATCATAATTTGAATTTCCCAATTCTAAGTTCTGTATTTGACTATTACAAGTTCAGATCTTCAAGTTATAATTAGCAATCATAATTTGAAGTTATGAATTCTAAGTTCTGTATTTGACAATTACAAGTTCAGATCTTCAAGTTATAATTTGCACTAATAATTTGTATTTAACAATTCGTAGTTCTGTATTTGACTATTACAAGTTCAGATCTTCTAATTATTATTTACAATCATAATTTGAAGTTATGAATTCTTAGTTCTATATTTTACAATTACAAGTTCAGATCTTCAAGTTATAATTAGCAATCATAATTTGAAATTATGAATTCTAAGTTCTGTATTTGACAATTACTAGTTCAGATCTTCAAGTTATAATTTGCACTAATAATTTGTATTTAACAATTCGAAGTTCTGTAATTCACTATTACAAGTTCAGATCTTCAAGTTATAATTTGTAATTATAATTTTAAGCTATCAATTCTAAGTTCTGTATTAGACAATTACAAGTTCAGATCTTCAAGTTATTATTTGCACTAATAATTTGTATTTAACAATTCGAAGTTCTGTATTTGACTATTACAAGTTCAGATCTTCTAATTATTATTTTCAATCATAATTTGAAGTTATGAATTCTAAGTTCTGTATTTAACAATTACAAGGTCAGATCTACAAGTTATAATTTGCAATCATAATTTGAAGTTATGAATTCTAAGTGCTGTAATTGACAATTACAAGTTCAGATCTTCAAGTTATAATTTGCACTAATAATTTGTATTTAACAATTCGAAGTTCTGTATTTGACTATTACAAGTTCAGATCTTCAAATTATTAATTACAATCTTAGTTTGAAATTAACAATTCGAAGTTCTGTATTTACCTATTACAAGTTCAGATCTTCAACTTATAATTTGCAATTATAATTATAAGCTATCAATTTTAAGTTCTGTATTTGACAATTACAAGTTCAGATCTTCAAGTTATAATTTGCACTAATAATTTGTATTTAACAATTCGAAGTTCTGTATTTGACTATTACAAGTTCAGATCTTCTAATTATTATTTACAATCATAATTTGAAGTTATGAATTCTAAGTTCTGTATTAGACAATTACAAGTTCAGATCTTCAAGTTATAATTTGCAATCATAATTTGAAGTTATGAATTCTAAGTTCTGTATTTGACAATTACAAGTTCAGATCTTCAAGTTATAATTTGCACTAATAATTTGTATTTAACAATTCGAAGTTCTGTATTTGACTATTACAAGTTCAGATCTTCAAATTATTAATTACAATCTTAGTTTGAAATTAACAATTCGAAGTTCAGTATTTACCTATTACAAATTCAGATCTTCAGGTTATAATTTGCAATTATAATTATAAGCTATCAATTTTAAGTTCTGTATTTGACTATTACAAGTTCAGATCTTCAAGTTATAATTTGCAATTATAATTATAAGCTTTCAATTCTAAGTTCTGTGTTTGACAATTACAAGTTCAGATCTTCAAGTTATAATTTGCACTAATAATTTGTATTTAACAATTCGAAGTTCTGTATTTGACTATTACAAGTTCAGATCTTCTAATTATTATTTACAATCGTAATTTGAAGTTATGAATTCTTAGTTCTATATTTTACAATTACAAGTTCAGATCTTCAAGTTATAATTTGCAATCATAATTTGAAGTTATGAATTCTAAGTTCTGAATTTGACTATTACAAGTTCAGATCTTCAAATTATTAATTACAATCTTAGTTGGAAATTAACAATTAGAAGTTCTGTATTTACCTATTACAAGTTCAGATCTTCAACTTATATTTGCAATTATAATTATAAGCTATCAATTTTAAGTTCTGTATTTGACAATTACAAGTTCAGATTTTCAAGTTATAATTTGCACTAATAATTTGTATTTAACAATTCGAAGTTCTGTATTTGACTATTGCAAGTTCATATCTTCAAATTATTAATTACAATCTTAGTTTGAAATTAACAATTCGAAGTTCTGTATTTACCTATTACAAGTTCAGATCTTCAACTTATAATTTGCAATTATAATTATAAGCTATCAATTTTAAGTTCTGTATTTGACAATTACAAGTTCAGATCTTCAAGTTATAATTTGCACTAATAATTTGTATTTAACAATTCGAAGTTCTGTATTTGACTATTACAAGTTCAGATCTTCAAATTATTATTTACAATCTTAGTTTGAAATTAACAATTCGAAGTTCTGTATTTACCTATTACAAATTCAGATCTTCAAGTTATAATTTGCAATTATAATTATAAGCTATCTATTTTAAGTTCTGTATTTGTCTATTACAAGTTCAGATTTCAAGTTATAATTTGCAATCTTAATTTGAATTTCCCAATTCTAAGTTCTGAATTTGACTATTACAAGTTCAGATCTTCAAGTTATAATTAGCAATCATAATTTGAAGTTATGAATTCTAAGTTCTGTATTTGACAATTACTAGTTCAGATCTTCAAGTTATAATTTGCACTAATAATTTGTATTTAACAATTCGTAGTTCTGTATTTGACTATTACAAGTTCAGATCTTCTAAATATTATTTACAATCATAATTTGAAGTTATGAATTCTTAGTTCTGTATTTTACAATTACAAGTTCAGATCTTCAAGTTATAATTTGCAATCATAATTTGAAGTTATGAATTCTAAGTTCTGAATTTGACTATTACAAGTTCGGATCTTCAAATTATTAATTACAATCTTAGTTGGAAATTAACAATTAGAAGTTCTGTATTTACCTATTACAAGTTCAGATCTTCAACTTATAATTTGCAATTATAATTTAAAGCTATCAATTTTAAGTTCTGTATTTGACAATTACAAGTTCAGATCTTCAAGTTATAATTTGTACTAATAATTTGTATTTAACAATTCGAAGTTCTGTAATTCACTATTACAAGTTCAGATCTTCAAGTTATAATTTGCAATTATAATTTTAAGCTATCAATTCTAAGTTCTGTATTAGACAATTACAAGTTCAGTTCTTCAAGTTATTATTTGCACTAATATTTTGTATTTAACAATTCGAAGTTCTGCATTTGACTATTACAAGTTCAAATCTTCTAATTATTATTTACAATCATAATTTGAAGTTATGAATTCTAAGTTCTGTATTTAACAATTACAAGTTCAGATCTTCAAGTTATAATTTGCAATCATAATTTGAAGTTATGAATTCTAAGTGCTGTATTTGACAATTACAAGTTCAGATCTTCAAGTTATAATTTGCACTAATAATTTGTATTTAACAATTCGAAGTTCTGTATATGACTATTACAAGTTCAGATCTTCAAATTATTAATTACAATCTTAGTTTGAAATTAACAATTCGAAGTTCTGTATTTGACTATTACAAGTTCAGATCTTCAAGTTATAATTTGCAATTATAATTATAAGCTATCAATTCTAAGTTCTGTGTTTGACAATTACAAGTTCAGATCTTCAAGTTATAATTTGCACTAATAATTTGTATTTAACAATTCGAAGTTCTGTATTTGACAATTACAAGTTCAGATCTTCTAATTATTATTTACAATCATAATTTGAAGTTATGAATTCTAAGTTCTGTATTTGACAATTACAAGTTCAGATCTTCAAGTTATAATTTGCAATCATAATTTGAATTTCCCAATTCTAATTTCTGTATTTGACTATTACAAGTTCAGATCTTCAAGTTATAATTAGCAATCAAAATTTGAAGTTATGAATTCTAAGTTCTGTATTTGACTATTACAAGTTCAGATCTTCAAGTTATAATTTGCAATCATAATTTGAATTTCGAAATTCTAAGTTCTGTATTTGACTATTACAAGTTCAGATCTTCAACTTATAATTAGCAATCATAATTTGAAGTTATGAATTCTAAGTTCCGTATTTGACAATTACAAGTTCAGATCTTCAAGTTATAATTTGCACTAATAATTTGTATTTAACAATTCGTAGTTCTGTATTTGACTATTACAAGTTCAGATCTTCTAATTATTATTTACAATCATAATTTGAAGTTATGAATTCTTAGTTCTATATTTTACAATTACAAGTTCAGATCTTCAAGTTATAATTTGCAATCATAATTTGAAGTTATGAATTCTAAGTTCTGAATTTGACTATTACAAGTTCAGATCTTCAAATTATTAATTACAATCTTAGTTGGAAATTAACAATTAGAAGTTCTGTATTTACCTATTACAAGTTAAGAAACTTCAACTTATAATTTGCAATTATAATTATAAGCTATCAATTTTAAGTTCTGTATTTGACAATTACAAGTTCAGATTTTCAAGTTATAATTTGCACTAATAATTTGTATTTAACAATTCGAAGTTCTGTATTTGACTATTGCTAGTTCATATCTTCAAATTATTAATTACAATCTTAGTTTGAAATTAACAATTCGAAGTTCTGTATTTACCTATTACAAGTTCAGATCTTCAACTTATAATTTGCAATTATAATTATAAGCTATCAATTTTAAGTTCTGTATTTGACAATTACAAGTTCAGATCTTCAAGTTATAATTTGCACTAATAATTTGTATTTAACAATTCGAAGTTCTGTATTTGACTATTACAAGTTCAGATCTTCAAATTATTATTTACAATCTTAGTTTGAAATTAACAATTCGAAGTTCTGTATTTACCTATTACAAATTCAGATCTTCAAGTTATAATTTGCAATTATAATTATAAGCTATCAATTTTAAGTTCTGTATTTGACTATTACAAGTTCAGATCTTCAAGTTATAATTTGCAATCTTAATTTGAATTTCCCAATTCTAAGTTCTGAATTTGACTATTACAAGTTCAGATCTTCAAGTTATAATTAGCAATCATAATTTGAAGTTATGAATTCTAAGTTCTGTATTTGACAATTACTAGTTCAGATCTTCAAGTTATAATTTGCACTAATATTTTGGATTTAACAATTCGTAGTTCTGTATTTGACTATTACAAGTTCAGATCTTCTAAATATTATTTACAATCATAATTTGAAGTTATGAATTCTTAGTTCTGTATTTTACAATTACAAGTTCAGATCTTCAAGTTATAATTTGTACTAATAATTTGTATTTAACAATTCGAAGTTCTGTAATTCACTATTACAAGTTCAGATCTTCAAGTTATAATTTGCAATTATAATTTTAAGCTATCAATTCTAAGTTCTGTATTAGACAATTACAAGTTCAGATCTTCAAGTTATTATTTGCACTAATAATTTGTATTTAACAATTCGAAACTCTGCATTTGACTATTACAAGTTCAAATCTTCTAATTATTATTTACAATCATAATTTGAAGTTATGAATTCTAAGTTCTGTTTTTAACAATTACAAGTTCAGATCTTCAAGTTATAATTTGCAATCATAATTTGAAGTTATGAATTCTAAGTGCTGTATTTGACAATTACAAGTTCAGATCTTCAAGTTATAATTTGCACTAATAATTTGTATTTAACAATTCGAAGTTCTGTATTTGACTATTACAAGTTCAGATCTTCAAATTATTAATTACAATCTTAGTTTGAAATTAACAATTCGAAGTTCTGTATTTACCTATTACAAGTTCAGATCTTCAACTTATAATTTGCAATTATAATTATAAGCTATCAATTTTAAGTTCTGTATTTGACAATTACAAGTTCAGATCTTCAAGTTATAATTTGCACTAATAATTTGTATTTAATAATTCGAAGTTCTGTATTTGACTATTACAAGTTCAGATCTTCAAATTATTAATTACAATCTTAGTTTGAAATTAACAATTCGAAGTTCTGTATTTACCTATTACAAGTTCAGATCTTCAACTTATAATTTGGAATTATAATTTTAAGCTATCAATTTTAAGTTCTGTATTTGACAATTACAAGTTCAGATCTGCAAGTTATAATTTGCACTAATAATTTGTATTTAACAATTCTAAGTTCTGTATTTCACTATTACGAGCTCAGATCTTCAAATTATTATTTACAATCATTGTTTCAAATTAACAATTCGAAGTTCTGTATTTACCTATTACAAATTCAGATCTTCAGGTTATAATTTGCAATTATAATTATAAGCTATCAATTTTAAGTTCTGTATTTGACAATTACAACTTCAGATCTTCAAGTTATAATTTGCACTAATAATTTGTATTTAACAATTCGAAGTTCTGTATTTGACTATTACAAGTTCAGATCTTCTAATTATCATTTACAATCATAATTTGAAGTTATGAATTCTAAGTTCTGTATTAGACAAATACAAGTTCAGATCTTCAAGTTATAATTTGCAATCATAATTTGAAGTTATGAATTCTAAGTTCTGTATTTGACAATTACAAGTTCAGATCTTCAAGTTATAATTTGCACTAATAATTTGTATTTAACAATTCGAAGTTCTGTATTTGACTATTACAAGTTCAGATCTTCAAATTATTAATTACAATCTTAGTTTGAAATTAACAATTCGAAGTTCAGTATTTACTTATTACAAGTTCAGATCTTCAACTTATAATTTGCAATTATAATTATAAGCTATCAATTTTAAGTTCCGTATTTGACAATTACAAGTTCAGATCTTCAAGTTATAATTTGCACTTATAATTTGTATTTAACAATTCGAAGTTCAGTATTTGACTATTACAAGTTTAGATCTTCAAATTATTAATTACAATTTTAGTTTGTAATTAACAATTCGAAGTTCTGTATTTACCTATTAAAAGTTCATTTCTTCTAGTTATAATTTGCAATTATACTTATAAGCTATCAATTTTAAGTTCTGTATTTGACAATTACAAGTTCAGATCTTCAAGTTATAATTCGAAATAATAATTAGTATTTAAGAAATCTAAGTTCTGTAATTGACTATTACAAGTTCAGATCTTCTAGTTATAATTTGCAATTATAATTATAAGCTATCAATTCTAAGTTCTGTATTTGACAATTACAAGTTCAAATCTTCAAGTTATAATTTGCACTAATAATTTGAATTTAACAATTTGAAGTTCTGTATTTGACTATTACAAGTTCAGATCTTCTAATTATTAATTACAATATTAGTTTATAATTAACAATTCGAAGTTCTGTATTTGACCATTACAAGTTCAGATCTTCAACTTATAATTTGCAATTATAATTATAAGCTATCAATTTTAAGTTCTGTATTTGACTATTACAAGTTCAGATCTTCAAGTTATAATTAGCAATCATAATTTGCATTTTACAATTCTAAGTTCTGTATTTGACTAATACAAGGTCAGATCTTCAAGTTATAATTTGCAAACATAATTTGAAGTTATGAATTCTAAGTTCTGTATTTGACAATTACAAGTTCAGATCTTCAAGTTATAATTTGCACTAATAATTTGTATTTAACAATTCGAAGTTCTGAATTTGACTATTACAAGTTCAGATCTTCAAATTATTAATTACAATCTTAGTTTGAAATTAACAATTCGAAGTTCAGTATTTACCTATTACAAGTTCAGATCTTCAACTTATAATTTGCAATTATTATTATAAGCTATCAATTTTAAGTTCTCTATTTGACAATTACAAGTTCAGATCTTCAAGTTATAATTTGCACTTATAATTTGTATTTAACAATTCGAAGTTCAGTATTTGACTATTACAAGTTTAGATCTTCAAATTATTAATTACAATCTTAGTTTGAAATTAACAATTCGAAGTTTTGTATTTACCTATTACAAGTTCAGATCTTCAACTTATAATTTGCAATTATAATTATAAGCTATCAATTTTAAGTGCTGTATTTGACAATTACAAGTTCAGATCTTCAAGTTATAATTTGCACTAATAATTTGTATTTAACAATTTGAAGTTCTGTATTTGACTATTACAAGTTCTGATCTTCAAGTTATAATTGGAATCATAATTTGAATTTTACAATTCTAAGTTCTGTATTTGACTATTTCAAGTTCAGATCTTCAAGTTATAATTTGCAATCATAATTTGAATTTCCCAATTCTAAGTTCTGTATTTGACTATTACAAGTTCAGATCTTCAAGTTATAATTAGCAATCATAATTTGAAGTTATGAATTCTAAGTTCTGTATTTGACAATTACAAGTTCAGATCTTCAAGTTATAATTTGCACTAATAATTTGTATTTAACAATTCGTAGTTCTGTATTTGACTATTACAAGTTCAGATCTTCTAATTATTATTTATAATCATAATTTGAAGTTATGAATTCTTAGTTCTGTATTTTACAATTACAAGTTCAGATCTTCAAGTTATAATTTGCAATCATAATTTGAAGTTATGAATTCTAAGTTCTGAATTTGACTATTACAAGTTCAGATCTTCAAGTTATAATTTGCACTAATAATTTGTATTTAACAATTCGAAGTTCTGTATTTGACTATTACAAGTTCAGATCTTCAAATTATTATTTACGATCATAATTTGAAGTTATGAATTCTAAGTTCTGTATTTGACAATTACAAGTTCAGATCTTCAAGTTATAATTTGCAATCTTAGTTTGAAATTAACAATTCGAAGTTCTGTATTTACCTATTACAAGTTCATATCTTCTAGTTATAATTTGCAATTATACTTATAAGCTATCAATTTTAAGTTCTGTATTTGACAATTACAAGTTCAGATCTTCAAGTTATAATTTGAAATAATAATTAGTATTTAACAAATCTAAGTTCTGTAATTGACTATTACAAGTTCAGTTCTTCAAGTTATAATTTGCAATTATAATTATAAGCTATCAATTCTAAGTTCTGTATTTGACAATTACAAGTTCAGATCTAAAAGTTATAATTTGCACTAATAATTTGAATTTAACAATTTGAAGTTCTGTATTTGACTATTACAAGTTCATATCTTCAAACTATTATTTACAATCTTAGTTTGAAATTAACAATTTGAAGTTCTGTATTTACCTATTACAAGTTCAGATCTTCTAGTTATAATTTGAAATTATAATTTGTATTTAACAATTCGAAGTTCTGTATTCGACTATTGCAAGTTCAGATCTTCAAATTATTAATTACAATCTTAGTTTGAAATTAACAATTCGCAGTTCTGTATTTACCTATTACAAGTTCAGATCTTCAACTTATAATTTGCAATTATAATTATAAGCTATCAATTTTAAGTTCTGTATTTGACAATTACAAGTTCAGATCTTCAAGTTATAATTTGCACTAATAATTTGTATTTAACAATTCGAAGTTCTGTATTTGACTATTACAAGTTCAGATCTTCAAATTATTATTTACAATCTTAGTTTGAAATTAACAATTCGAAGTTCTGTATTTACCTATTACAAGTTCATATCTTCTAGTTATAATTTGCAATTATAATTTGTATTTAACAATTCGAAGTTCTGTATTCGACTATTGCAAGTTCAGATCTTCAAATTATTAATTACAATCTTAGTTTGAAATTAACAATTCGCAGTTCTGTATTTACCTATTACAAGTTCAGATCTTCAACTTATAATTTCCAATTATAATTATAAGCTATCAATTTTAAGTTCTGTATTTGACAATTACAAGTTCAGATCTTCAAGTTATAATTTGAAATAATAATTAGTATTTAACAAATCTAAGTTCTGTAATTGACTATTACAAGTTCAGATCTACAAGTTATAATTTGCAATTATAATTATAAGCAATCAATTTTAAGTTCTGTATTTGACTATTACAAGTTCAGTTCTTCAAGTTATAATTTGCAATTATAATTATAAGCTATCAATTCTAAGTTCTGTATTTGACAATTACCAGTTCAGATCTTCAAGTTATAATTTGCACTAATAATTTGAATTTAACAATTTGAAGTTCTGTATTTGACTATTACAAGTTCATATCTTCAAACTATTATTTACAATCTTAGTTAGAAATTTACAATTTGAAGTTCTGTATTTACCTATTACAAGTTCAGATCTTCTAGTTATAATTTGCAATTATAATTTGTATTTAACAATTCGAAGTTCTGTATTCGACTATTGCAAGTTCAGATCTTCAAATTATTAATTACAATCTTAGTTTGAAATTAACAATTCGCAGTTCTGTATTTACCTATTACAAGTTCAGATCTTCAACTTATAATTTCCAATTATAATTATAAGCTATCAATTTTAAGTTCTGTATTTGACAATTACAAGTTCAGATCTTCAAGTTATAATTTGCACTAATAATTTTTATTTAACAATTCGAAGTTCTGTATTTGACTATTACAAGTTCAGATCTTCAAATTATTATTTACAATCTTAGTTTGAAATTAACAATTCGAAGTTCTGTATTTACCTATTACAAATTCAGATCTTCAAGTTATAATTTGCAATTATAATTATAAGCTATCAATTTTAAGTTCTGTATTTGACTATTACAAGTTCAGATCTTCAAGTTATAATTTGCAATCATAATTTGAATTTCCAAATTCTAAGTTCTGAATTTGACTATTACAAGTTCAGATCTTCAAGTTATAATTAGCAATCATAATTTTAAGTTATGAATTTCAAGTTCTGTATTTGACAATTACAAGTTCAGATCTTCAAGTTATAATTTGCACTAATAATTTGTATTTAACAATTCGTAGTTCTGTATTTGACTATTACAAGTTCAGATCTTCTAATTATTAATTACAATCTTAGTTTGAAATTAACAATTCGAAGTTCTGTATTTACCTATTACAAGTTCAGATCTTCAACTTATAATTTGCAATTATAATTATAAGCTATCAATTTTAAGTTCTGTATTTGACAATTACAAGTTCAGATCTTCAAGTTATAATTTGCACTAATAATTTGTATTTAACAATTCTAAGTTCTGTATTTGACTATTACAAGTTCAGATCTTCAAATTATTATTTACGATCATAATTTGAAGTTATGAATTCTAAGTTCTGTATTTGACAATTACAAGTTCAGATCTTCAAGTTATAATTTGCAATCTTAGTTTGAAATTAACAATTCGAAGTTCTGTATTTACCTATTACAAGTTCATATCTTCTAGTTATAATTTGCAATTATACTTATAAGCTATCAATTTTAAGTTCTGTATTTGACAATTACAAGTTCAGATCTTCAAGTTATAATTTGAAATAATAATTAGTATTTAACAAATCTAAGTTCTGTAATTGACTATTACAAGTTCAGTTCTTCAAGTTATAATTTGCAATTATAATTATAAGCTATCAATTCTAAGTTCTGTATTTGACAATTACAAGTTCAGATCTTCAAGTTATAATTTGCACTAATAATTTGAATTTAACAATTTGAAGTTCTGTATTTGACTATTACAAGTTCATATCTTCAAACTATTATTTACAATCTTAGTTTGAAATTAACAATTTGAAGTTCTGTATTTACCTATTACAAGTTCAGATCTTCTAGTTATAATTTGCAATTATAATTTGTATTTAACAATTCGAAGTTCTGTATTCGACTATTGCAAGTTCAGATCTTCAAGTTATAATTTGCAATCATAATTTGAAGTTATGAATTCTAAGTTCTGTATTTCACAATTACAAGTTCAGATCTTCAAGTTATAATTTGCACTAATAATTTGTATTTAACAATTCGAAGTTCTGAATTTGACTATTACAAGTTCAGATCTTCAAATTATTAATTACAATCTTAGTTTGAAATTAACAATTCGAAGTTCAGTATTTACCTATTACAAGTTCAGATCTTCAACTTATAATTTGCAATTATAATTATAAGCTATCAATTTTAAGTTCTCTATTTGACAATTACAAGTTCAGATCTTCAAGTTATAATTTGCACTTATAATTTGTATTTAACAATTCGAAGTTCAGTATTTGACTATTACAAGTTTAGATCTTCAAATTATTAATTACAATCTTAGTTTGAAATTAACAATTCGAAGTTCTGTATTTACCTATTACAAGTTCAGATTTTCAACTTATAATTTGCAATTATAATTATAAGCTATCAATTTTAAGTTCTGTATTTGACAATTACAAGTTCAGATCTTCAAGTTATAATTTGCAATCATAATTTGAATTTTACAATTCTAAGTTCTGTATTTGACTATTACAAGTTCAGATCTTCAAATTATAAATTACAATCTTAGTTTGAAATTAACAATTCGAAGTTTTGTATTTACCTATTACAAGTTCAGATCTTCAACTTATAATTTGCAATTATAATTATAAGCTATCAATTTTAAGTGCTGTATTTGACAATTACAAGTTCAGATCTTCAAGTTATAATTTGCACTAATAATTTGTATTTAACAATTTGAAGTTCTGTATTTGACTATTACAAGTTCTGATCTTCAAGTTATAATTGGAATCATAATTTGAATTTTACAATTCTAAGTTCTGTATTTGACTATTTCAAGTTCAGATCTTCAAGTTATAATTTGCAATCATAATTTGAATTTCCCAATTCTAAGTTCTGTATTTGACTATTACAAGTTCAGATCTTCAAGTTATAATTAGCAATCATAATTTGAAGTTATGAATTCTAAGTTCTGTATTTGACAATTACAAGTTCAGATCTTCAAGTTATAATTTGCACTAATAATTTGTATTTAACAATTCGTAGTTCTGTATTTGACTATTACAAGTTCAGATCTTCTAATTATTATTTATAATCATAATTTGAAGTTATGAATTCTTAGTTCTGTATTTTACAATTACAAGTTCAGATCTTCAAGTTATAATTTGCAATCATAATTTGAAGTTATGAATTCTAAGTTCTGAATTTGACTATTACAAGTTCAGATCTTCAAGTTATAATTTGCACTAATAATTTGTATTTAACAATTCGAAGTTCTGTATTTGACTATTACAAGTTCAGATCTTTAAATTATTATTTACGATCATAATTTGAAGTTATGAATTCTAAGTTCTGTATTTGACAATTACAAGTTCAGATCTTCAAGTTATAATTTGCAATCTTAGTTTGAAATTAACAATTCGAAGTTCTGTATTTACCTATTACAAGTTCATATCTTCTAGTTATAATTTGCAATTATACTTATAAGCTATCAATTTTAAGTTCTGTATTTGACAATTACAAGTTCAGATCTTCAAGTTATAATTTGAAATAATAATTAGTATTTAACAAATCTAAGTTCTGTAATTGACTATTACAAGTTCAGTTCTTCAAGTTATAATTTGCAATTATAATTATAAGCTATCAATTCTAAGTTCTGTATTTGACAATTACAAGTTCAGATCTTCAAGTTATAATTTGCACTAATAATTTGAATTTAACAATTTGAAGTTCTGTATTTGACTATTACAAGTTCATATCTTCAAACTATTATTTACAATCTTAGTTTGAAATTAACAATTTGAAGTTCTGTATTTACCTATTACAAGTTCAGATCTTCTAGTTATAATTTGCAATTATAATTTGTATTTAACAATTCGAAGTTCTGTATTCGACTATTGCAAGTTCAGATCTTCAAATTATTAATTACAATCTTAGTTTGAAATTAACAATTCGCAGTTCTGTATTTACCTATTACAAGTTCAGATCTTCAACTTATAATTTGCAATTATAATTATAAGCTATCAATTTTAAGTTCTGTATTTGACAATTACAAGTTCAGATCTTCAAGTTATAATTTGCACTAATAATTTGTATTTAACAATTCGAAGTTCTGTATTTGACTATTACAAGTTCAGATCTTCAAATTATTATTTACAATCTTAGTTTGAAATTAACAATTCGAAGTTCTGTATTTACCTATTACAAGTTCATATCTTCTAGTTATAATTTGCAATTATACTTATAAGCTATCAATTTTAAGTTCTGTATTTGACAATTACAAGTTCAGATCTTCAAGTTATAATTTGAAATAATAATTAGTATTTAACAAATCTAAGTTCTGTAATTGACTATTACAAGTTCAGATCTACAAGTTATAATTTGCAATTATAATTATAAGCAATCAATTTTAAGTTCTGTATTTGACTATTACAAGTTCAGTTCTTCAAGTTATAATTTGCAATTATAATTATAAGCTATCAATTCTAAGTTCTGTATTTGACAATTACAAGTTCAGACCTTCAAGTTATAATTTGCACTAATAATTTGAATTTAACAATTTGAAGTTCTGTATTTGACTATTACAAGTTCATATCTTCAAACTATTATTTACAATCTTAGTTTGAAATTTACAATTTGAAGTTCTGTATTTACCTATTACAAGTTCAGATCTTCTAGTTATAATTTGCAATTATAATTTGTATTTAACAATTCGAAGTTCTGTATTCGACTATTGCAAGTTCAGATCTTCAAATTATTAATTACAATCTTAGTTTGAAATTAACAATTCGCAGTTCTGTATTTACCTATTACAAGTTCAGATCTTCAACTTATAATTTCCAATTATAATTATAAGCTATCAATTTTAAGTTCTGTATTTGACAATTACAAGTTCAGATCTTCAAGTTATAATTTGCACTAATAATTTGTATTTAACAATTCGAAGTTCTGTATTTGACTATTACAAGTTCAGATCTTCAAATTATTATTTACAATCTTAGTTTGAAATTAACAATTCGATGTTCTGTATTTACCTATTACAAATTCAGATCTTCAAGTTATAATTTGCAATTATAATTATAAGCTATCAATTTTAAGTTCTGTATTTGACTATTACAAGTTCAGATCTTCAAGTTATAATTTGCAATCATAATTTGAATTTCCAAATTCTAAGTTCTGAATTTGACTATTACAAGTTCAGATCTTCAAGTTATAATTAGCAATCATAATTTGAAGCTATGAATTCTAAGTTCTGTATTTGACAATTACAAGTTCAGATCTTCAAGTTATAATTTGCACTAATAATTTGTATTTAACAATTCGTAGTTCTGTATTTGACTATTACAAGTTCAGATCTTCTAATTATTAATTACAATCTTAGTTTGAAATTAACAATTCGAAGTTCTGTATTTACCTATTACAAGTTCAGATCTTCAACTTATAATTTGCAATTATAATTATAAGCTCTCAATTTTAAGTTCTGTATTTGACAATTACAAGTTCAGATCTTCAAGTTATAATTTGCACTAATAATTTGTATTTAACAATTCTAAGTTCTGTATTTGACTATTACAAGTTCAGATCTTCAAATTATTATTTACGATCTTAATTTGAAGTTATGAATTCTAAGTTCTGTATTTGACAATTACAAGTTCAGATCTTCAAGTTATAATTTGCAATCTTAGTTTGAAATTAACAATTCGAAGTTCTGTATTTACCTATTACAAGTTCATATCTTCTAGTTATAATTTGCAATTATACTTATAAGCTATCAATTTTAAGTTCTGTATTTGACAATTACAAGTTCAGATCTTCAAGTTATAATTTGAAATAATAATTAGTATTTAACAAATCTAAGTTCTGTAATTGACTATTACAAGTTCAGATCTACAAGTTATAATTTGCAATTATAATTATAAGCCATCAATTTTAAGTTCTGTATTTGACTATTACAAGTTCAGTTCTTCAAGTTATAATTTGCAATTATAATTATAAGCTATCAATTCTAAGTTCTGTATTTGACAATTACAAGTTCAGATCTTCAAGTTATAATTTGCACTAATAATTTGAATTTAACAATTCGAAGTTCTGTATTCGACTATTGCAAGTTCAGCTCTACAAGTTATAATTTGCAATTATAATTATAAGCCATCAATTTTAAGTTCTGTATTTGACTATTACAAGTTCATATCTTCAAACTATTATTTACAATCTTAGTTTGAAATTTACAATTTGAAGTTCTGTATTTACCTATTACAAGTTCAGATCTTCTAGTTATAATTTGCAATTATAATTTGTATTTAACAATTCGAAGTTCTGTATTCGACTATTGCAAGTTCAGATCTACAAGTTATAATTTGCAATTATAATTATAAGCCATCAATTTTAAGTTCTGTATTTGACTATTACAAGTTCAGTTCTTCAAGTTATAATTTGCAATTATAATTATAAGCTATCAATTTTAAGTTCTGTATTTGACAATTACAAGTTCAGATCTTCAAGTTATAATTTGCACTAATAATTTGTATTTAACAATTCGAAGTTCTGTATTTGACTATTACAAGTTCAGATCTTCAAATTATTATTTACAATCTTAGTTTGAAATTAACAATTCGAAGTTCTGTATTTACCTATTACAAATTCAGATCTTCAAGTTATAATTTGCAATTATAATTATAAGCTATCAATTTTAAGTTCTGTATTTGACAATTACAAGTTCAGATCTTCAAGTTATAATTTGCACTAATAATTTGTATTTAACAATTCGAAGTTCTGTATTTGACTATTACAAGTTCAGATCTTCAAATTATTATTTACAATCTTAGTTTGAAATTAACAATTCGCAGTTCTGTATTTACCTATTACAAGTTCAGATCTTCAACTTATAATTTCCAATTATAATTATAAGCTATCAATTTTAAGTTCTGTATTTGACAATTACAAGTTCAGATCTTCAAGTTATAATTTGCACTAATAATTTGTATTTAACAATTCGAAGTTCTGTATTTGACTATTACAAGTTCAGATCTTCAAATTATTATTTACAATCTTAGTTTGAAATTAACAATTCGAAGTTCTGTATTTACCTATTACAAATTCAGATCTTCAAGTTATAATTTGCAATTATAATTATAAGCTATCAATTTTAAGTTCTGTATTTGACTATTACAAGTTCAGATCTGCAAGTTATAATTTGCAATCATAATTTGAATTTCCAAATTCTAAGTTCTGAATTTGACTATTACAAGTTCAGATCTTCAAGTTATAATTAGCAATCATAATTTGAAGTTATGAATTCTAAGTTCTGTATTTGACAATTACAAGTTCAGATCTTCAAGTTATAATTTGCACTAATAATTTGTATTTAACAATTCGTAGTTCTGTATTTGACTATTACAAGTTCAGATCTTCTAATTATTAATTACAATCTTAGTTTGAAATGAACAATTCGAAGTTCTGTATTTACCTATTACAAGTTCAGATCTTTAACTTATAATTTGCAATTATAATTATAAGCTATCAATTTTAAGTTCTGTATTTGACAATTACAAGTTCAGATCTTCAAGTTATAATTTGCACTAATAATTTGTATTTAACAATTCTAAGTTCTGTATTTGACTATTACAAGTTCAGATCTTCAAATTATTATTTACAATCATTGTTTGAAATTAACAATTCGAAGTTCTGTACTTACCTATTACAAATTCAGATCTTCAGGTTATAATTTGCAATTATAATTATAAGCTATCAATTTTAAGTTCTGTATTTGACTATTACAAGTTCAGATCTTCAAGTTATAATTTGCAATCATGATTTGAATTTTACAATTCTAAGTTCTGTATTTGACTATTACAAGTTCAGATCTTCAAGTTATAATTAGCAATCATAATTTGAAGTTATGAATTCTAAGTGCTGTATTTGACAATTACAAGTTCAGATCTTCAAGTTATAATTTGCACTAATAATTTGTATTTAACAATTCGGAGTTCTGTATTTGACTATTACAAGTTTAGATCTTCAAATTATTAATTACAATCTTAGTTCGAAATTAACAATTAGAAGTTCTGTAATTCACTATTACAAGTTCAGATCTTCAAGTTATAATTTGCAATTATAATTATAAGTTATCAATTCTAAGTTCTGTATTTGACAATTACAAGTTCAGATCTTCAAGTTATAATTTGCACTAATAATTTGTATTTAACAATTCGAAGTTCTGTATTTGACTATTACAAGTTCAGATCTTCTAATTATTATTTACAATCATAATTTGAAGTTATGAATTCTAAGTTCTGTATTTGACAATTACAAGTTCAGATCTTCAAGTTATAATTTGCACTAATAATTTGTATTTAACAATTCGAAGTTCTGTATTTGACTATTACAAGTTCAGATCTTCAAAGCATTATTTACAATCATAATTTGAAGTTATGAATTCTAAGTTCTGTATTTGACAATTACAAGTTCAGATCTTCAAATTATTAATTACAATATTAGTTTGAAATTAACAATTCGAAGTTCTGTATTTGACTATTACAAGTTCAGATCTTCAACTTATAATTTGCAATTATAATTATAAGCTATCAATTTTAAGTTCTGTATTTGACTATTACAAGTTCAGATCTTCAAGTTATAATTAGCAATCATAATTTGCATTTTACAATTCTAAGTTCTGTATTTGACTATTACAAGTTTAGATCTTCAAATTATTAATTACAATCTTAGTTTGAAATTAACAATTAGAAGTTCTGTAATTCACTATTACAAGTTCAGATCTTCAAGTTATAATTTGCAATTATAATTATAAGCTATCAATTCTAAGTTCTGTATTTGACAATTACAACTTCAGATCTTCAAGTTATAATTTGCACTAATAATTTGTATTTAACAATTCGAAGTTCTGTATTTGACTATTACAAGTTCAGATCTTCTAATTATCATTTACAATCATAATTTGAAGTTATGAATTCTAAGTTCTGTATTAGACAATTACAAGTTCAGATCTTCAAGTTATAATTTGCAATCATAATTTGAAGTTATGAATTCTAAGTTCTGTATTTGACAATTACAAGTTCAGATCTTCAAGTTATAATTTGCACTAATAATTTGTATTTAACAATTCGAAGTTCTGTATTTGACTATTACAAGTTCAGATCTTCAAATTATTAATTACAATCTTAGTTGGAAATTAACAATTCGAAGTTCAGTATTTACTTATTACAAGTTCAGATCTTCAACTTATAATTTGCAATTATAATTATAAGCTATCAATTTTAAGTTCTGTATTTGACAATTACAAGTTCAGATCTTCAAGTTATAATTTGCACTTATAATTTGTATTTAACAATTCGAAGTTCAGTATTTGACTATTACAAGTTTAGATCTTCAAATTATTAATTACAATTTTAGTTTGTAATTAACAATTCGAAGTTCTATATTTACCTATTAAAAGTTCATTTCTTCTAGTTATAATTTGCAATTATACTTATAAGCTATCAATTTTAAGTTCTGTATTTGACAATTACAAGTTCAGATCTTCAAGTTATAATTCGAAATAATAATTAGTATTTAACAAATCTAAGTTCTGTAATTGACTATTACAAGTTCAGTTCTTCAAGTTATAATTTGCAATTATAATTATAAGCTATCAATTCTAAGTTCTGTATTTGACAATTACAAGTTCAAATCTTCAAGTTATAATTTGCACTAATAATTTGAATTTAACAATTTGAAGTTCTGTATTTGACTATTACAAGTTCAGATCTTCAAATTATTAATTACAATATTAGTTTATAATTAACAATCCGAAGTTCTGTATTTGACCATTACAAGTTCAGATCTTCAACTTATAATTTGCAATTATAATTATAAGCTATCAATTTTAAGTTCTGTATTTGACTATTACAAGTTCAGATCTTCAAGTTATAATTAGCAATCATAATTTGCATTTTACAATTCTAAGTTCTGTATTTGACTAATACAAGGTCAGATCTTCAAGTTATAATTTGCAATCATAATTTGAAGTTATGAATTCTAAGTTCTGTATTTGACAATTACAAGTTCAAATCTTCAAGTTATAATTTGCACTAATAATTTGAATTTAACAATTTGAAGTTCTGTATTTGACTATTACAAGTTCAGATCTTCAAATTATTAATTACAATATTAGTTTATAATTAACAATTCGAAGTTCTGTATTTGACTATTACAAGTTTAGATCTTCTAATTATCATTTACAATCATAATTTGTAGTTATGAATTCTAAGTTCTGTATTAGACAATTACAAGTTCAGATCTTCAAGTTATAATTTGCAATCATAATTTGAAGTTATGAATTCTAAGTTCTGTATTTGACAATTACAAGTTCAGATCTTCAAGTTATAATTTGCACTAATAATTTGTATTTAACAATTCGAAGTTCTGTATTTGACTATTACAAGTTCAGATCTTCAAATTATTAATTACAATCTTAGTTGGAAATTAACAATTCGAAGTTCAGTATTTACTTATTACAAGTTCAGATCTTCAACTTATAATTTGCAATTATAATTATAAGCTATCAATTTTAAGTTCTGTATTTGACAATTACAAGTTCAGATCTTCAAGTTATAATTTGCACTTATAATTTGTATTTAACAATTCGAAGTTCAGTATTTGACTATTACAAGTTTAGATCTTCAAATTATTAATTACAATTTTAGTTTGTAATTAACAATTCGAAGTTCTATATTTACCTATTAAAAGTTCATTTCTTCTAGTTATAATTTGCAATTATACTTATAAGCTATCAATTTTAAGTTCTGTATTTGACAATTACAAGTTCAGATCTTCAAGTTATAATTCGAAATAATAATTAGTATTTAACAAATCTAAGTTCTGTAATTGACTATTACAAGTTCAGATCTTCTAGTTATAATTTGCAATTATAATTATAAGCTATCAATTCTAAGTTCTGTATTTGACAATTACAAGTTCAAATCTTCAAGTTATAATTTGCACTAATAATTTGAATTTAACAATTTGAAGTTCTGTATTTGACTATTACAAGTTCAGATCTACAAATTATTAATTACAATATTAGTTTATAATTCGAAGTTCTGTATTTGACCATTACAAGTTCAGATCTTCAACTTATAATTTGCAATTATAATTATAAGCTATCAATTTTAAGTTCTGTATTTGACTATTACAAGTTCAGATCTTCAAGTTATAATTAGCAATCATAATTTGCATTTTACAATTCTAAGTTCTGTATTTGACTAATACAAGGTCAGATCTTCAAGTTATAATTTGCAATCATAATTTGAAGTTATGAATTCTAAGTTCTGTATTTGACAATTACAAGTTCAGATCTTCAAGTTATAATTTGCAATTATAATTATAAGCTATCAATTTTAAGTTCTGTATTTGACAATTACAAGTTCAGATCTTCAAGTTATAATTTGCACTAATAATTTGTATTTAACAATTCTAAGTTCTGTATTTGACTATTACAAGTTCAGATCTTCAAATTATTATTTACAATCTTAGTTTGAAAATAACAATTCGAAGTTCTGTATTTACTTATTACAAATTCAGATCTTCAAGTTATAATTTGCAATTATAATTATAAGCTATCAATTTTAAGTTCTGTATTTGACTATTACAAGTTCAGATCTTCAAGTTATAATTTGCAATCATGATTTGCATTTTACAATTCTAAGTTCTGTATTTGACAATTACAAGTTCAGATCTTCAAGTTATAATTTGCACTAATAATTTGTATTTAACAATTCGAAGTTCTGTATTTGATTATTACAAGTTCAGATCTTCTACTTATTATTTACAATCATAATTTGAAGTTATGAATTCTAAGTTCTGTATTTGACAATTACAAGTTCAGATCTTCAAGTTATAATTTGCACTAATAATTTGTATTTAACAATTCGAAGTTCTTATTTGACTATTACAAGTTCAGATCTTCTAATTATTATTTACTATCATAATTTGAAATTATGAATTCTAAGTTCTGTATTTGACAATTACAAGTTCGGATCTTCAAGTTATAATTTGCAATCATAATTTGGAGTTATGAATTCCAAGTGCTGTATTTGATAATTACAAGTTCAGATCTTCAAGTTATAATTTGCACTAATAATTTGTATTTAACAATTCGAAGTTCCGTATTTGACTATTACAAGTTCAGATCTACAAATTATTAATTACAATCTTAGTTTCAAATTAACAATTCGAAGTTCTGTATTTACCTATTACAACTTCAGATCTTCAAGTTATAATTTGCAATTATAATTATTAGCTATCAATTTTAAGTTCTGTATTTGACTATTACAAGTTCAGATCTTCAAGTTATAATTTGCAATCATAATTTGAATTTTACAATTCTAAGTTCTGTATTTAACTATTACTAGTTCAGATCTTCAAATTATTAATTACAATCTTAGTTTGAAATTAACAATTCGAAGTTTTGTTTTTACCTATTACAAGTTCAGATCTTCAACTTATAATTTGCAATTATAATTATAAGCTATCAATTTTAAGTTCTGTATTTGACAATTACATGTTCAGATCTTCAAGTTATAATTTGCACTAATAATTTGTATTTAACAATTAGAAGTTCTGTATTTGACTATTACAAGTTCAGATCTTCAAATTATTATTTACAATCTTAGTTTGAAATTAACAATTCGAAGTTCTGTATTTACTATTACAAGTTCAGATCTTCAACTTATAATTTGCAATTATAATTATAAGCTATCAATTTTAAGTTCTGTATTTGACAATTACTAGTTCAGATCTTCAAGTTATTATTTGCACTAATAATTTGTATTTAACAATTCGAAGTTCTGTATTTGACTATTACAAGTTCAGATCTTCAAATTATTTATTACAATCATAGTTTGAAATTAACAATTCGAAGTTCTGTATTTACCTATTACAAATTCAGATCTGCAAGTTATAATTTGCAATCATGATTTGAATTTTACAATTCTAAGTTCTGTATTTGACTATTACAAGCTCAGATCTTCAAGTTATAATTAGCAATCATAATTTGAAGTTATGAATTCTAAGTGCTGTATTTGACAATTACAAATTCAGATCTTCAAGTTATAATTTGCACTAATAATTTGTATTTAACAATTCGGAGTTCTGTATTTGACTATTACAAGTTTAGATCTTCAAATTATTAATTACAATCTTAGTTTGAAATTAACAATTAGAAGTTCTGTAATTCACTATTACAAGTTCAGATCTTCAAGTTATAATTTGCAATTATAATTATAAGCTATCAATTCTAAGTTATGTATTTGACAATTACAAGTTCAGATCTTCAAGTTATAATTTGCACCAATAATTTGTATTTAACAATTCGAAGTTCTGTATTTGACTATTACAAGTTCAGATCTTCTAATTATTATTTACAATCATAATTTGAAGTTATGAATTCTAAGTTCTGTATTTGACAATTACAAGTTCAGATCTTCAAGTTATAATTTGCACTAATAATTTGTATTTAACAATTCGAAGTTCTGTATTTGACTATTACAAGTTCAGATCTTCTAATTATTATTTACAATAATAATTTGAAGTTATGAATTCTAAGTTCTGTATTTGACAATTACAAGTTCAGATCTTCAAGTTATAATTTGCACTAATAATTTGTATTTAACAATTCGAAGTTCTGTATTTGACTATTACAAGTTCAGATCTTCAAGTTATAATTTGCACTAATAATTTGTATTTAACAATTCGAAGTTCTGTATTTGACTATTACAAGTTCAGATCTTCAAATTATTATTTACAAACTTAGTTTGAAATTAACAATTCGAAGTTCTGTATTTACCTATTACAAATTCAGATCTTCAAGTTATAATTTGCAATTATAATTATAAGCTATCAATTTTAAGTTCTGTATTTGACTATTACAAGTTCAGATCTTCAAGTTATAATTTGCAATCATAATTTGAATTTCCCAATTCTAAGTTCTGTATTTGACTATTACAAGTTCAGATCTTCAAGTTATAATTAGCAATCATAATTTGAAGTTATGAATTCTAAGTTCTGTATTTGACAATTACAAGTTCAGATCTTCAAGTTATAATTTGCACTAATAATTTGTATTTAACAATTCGTAGTTCTGTATTTGACTATTACAAGTTCAGATCTTCTAATTATTATTTACAATCATAATTTGAAGTTATGAATTCTTAGTTCTATATTTTACAATTACAAGTTCAGATCTTCAAGTTATAATTAGCAATCATAATTTGAAGTTATGAATTCTAAGTTCTGTATTTGACAATTACTAGTTCAGATCTTCAAGTTATAATTTGCACTAATAATTTGTATTTAACAATTCGTAGTTCTGTAATTCACTATTACAAGTTCAGATCTTCAAGTTATAATTTGTAATTATAATTTTAAGCTATCAATTCTAAGTTCTGTATTAGACAATTACAAGTTCAGATCTTCAAGTTATTATTTGCACTAATAATTTGTATTTAACAATTCGAAGTTCTGTATTTGACTATTACAAGTTCAGATCTTCTAATTATTATTTTCAATCATAATTTGAAGTTATGAATTCTAAGTTCTGTATTTAACAATTACAAGTTCAGATCTACAAGTTATAATTTGCAATCATAATTTGAAGTTATGAATTCTAAGTGCTGTAATTGACAATTACAAGTTCAGATCTTCAAGTTATAATTTGCACTAATAATTTGTATTTAACAATTCGAAGTTCTGTATTTGACTATTACAAGTTCAGATCTTCAAATTATTAATTACAATCTTAGTTTGAAATTAACAATTCGAAGTTCTGTATTTACCTATTACAAGTTCAGATCTTCAACTTATAATTTGCAATTATAATTATAAGCTATCAATTTTAAGTTCTGTATTTGACAATTACAAGTTCAGATCTTCAAGTTATAATTTGCAATCATAATTTGAATTTTACAATTCTAAGTTCTGTATTTGACTATTACAAGTTCAGATCTTCAAATTATTAATTACAATCTTAGTTTGAAATTAACAATTCGAAGTTTTGTATTTACCTATTACAAGTTCAGATCTTCAACTTATAATTTGCAATTATAATTATAAGCTATCAATTTTAAGTGCTGTATTTGACAATTACAAGTTCAGATCTTCAAGTTATAATTTGCACTAATAATTTGTATTTAACAATTTGAAGTTCTGTATTTGACTATTACAAGATCTGATCTTCAAGTTATAATTGGAATCATAATTTGAATTTTACAATTCTAAGTTCTGTATTTGACTATTTCAAGTTCAGATCTTCAAGTTATAATTTGCAATCATAATTTGAATTTCCCAATTCTAAGTTCTGTATTTGACTATTACAAGTTCAGATCTTCAAGTTATAATTAGCAATCATAATTTGAAGTTATGAATTCTAAGTTCTGTATTTGACAATTACAAGTTCAGATCTTCAAGTTATAATTTGCACTAATAATTTGTATTTAACAATTCGTAGTTCTGTATTTGACTATTACAAGTTCAGATCTTCTAATTATTATTTATAATCATAATTTGAAGTTATGAATTCTTAGTTCTGTATTTTACAATTACAAGTTCAGATCTTCAAGTTATAATTTGCAATCATAATTTGAAGTTATGAATTCTAAGTTTTGAATTTGACTATTACAAGTTCAGATCTTCAAGTTATAATTTGCACTAATAATTTGTATTTAACAATTCGAAGTTCTGTATTTGACGATTACAAGTTCAGATCTTCAAATTATTATTTACGATCATAATTTGAAGTTATGAATTCTAAGTTCTGTATTTGACAATTACAAGTTCAGATCTTCAAGTTATAATTTGCAATCTTAGTTTGAAATTAACAATTCGAAGATCTGTATTTACCTATTACAAGTTCATATCTTCTAGTTATAATTTGCAATTATACTTATAAGCTATCAATTTTAAGTTCTGTATTTGACAATTACAAGTTCAGATCTTCAAGTTATAATTTGAAATAATAATTAGTATTTAACAAATCTAAGTTCTGTAATTGACTATTACAAGTTCAGTTCTTCAAGTTATAATTTGCAATTATAATTATAAGCTATCAATTCTAAGTTCTGTATTTGACAATTACAAGTTCAGATCTTCAAGTTATAATTTGCACTAATAATTTGAATTTAACAATTTGAAGTTCTGTATTTGACTATTACAAGTTCATATCTTCCAACTATTATTTACAATCTTAGTTTGAAATTAACAATTTGAAGTTCTGTATTTACCTATTACAAGTTCAGATCTTCTAGTTATAATTTGCAATTATAATTTGTATTTAACAATTCGAAGTTCTGTATTCGACTATTGCAAGTTCAGATCTTCAAATTATTAATTACAATCTTAGTTTGAAATTAACAATTCGCAGTTCTGTATTTACCTATTACAAGTTCAGATCTTCAACTTATAATTTGCAATTATAATTATAAGCTATCAATTTTAAGTTCTGTATTTGACAACTACAAGTTCAGATCTTCAAGTTATAATTTGCACTAATAATTTGTATTTAACAATTCGAAGTTCTGTATTTGACTATTACAAGTTCAGATCTTCAAATTATTATTTACAATCTTAGTTTGAAATTAACAATTCGAAGTTCTGTATTTACCTATTACAAGTTCATATCTTCTAGTTATAATTTGCAATTATACTTATAAGCTATCAATTTTAAGTTCTGTATTTGACAATTACAAGTTCAGATCTTCAAGTTATAATTTGAAATAATAATTAGTATTTAACAAATCTAAGTTCTGTAATTGACTATTACAAGTTCAGATCTTCAAGTTATAATTTGCAATTATAATTATAAGCAATCAATTTTAAGTTCTGTATTTGACTATTACAAGTTCAGTTCTTCAAGTTATAATTTGCAATTATAATTATAAGCTATCAATTCTAAGTTCTGTATTTGACAATTACAAGTTCAGATCTTCAAGTTATAATTTGCACTAATAATTTGAATTTAACAATTTGAAGTTCTGTATTTGACTATTACAAGTTCATATCTTCAAACTATTATTTACAATCTTAGTTTGAAATTTACAATTTGAAGTTCTGTATTTACCTATTACAAGTTCAGATCTTCTAGTTATAATTTGCAATTATAATTTGTATTTAACAATTCGAAGTTCTGTATTCGACTATTGCAAGTTCAGATCTTCAAATTATTAATTACAATCTTAGTTTGAAATTAACAATTCGCAGTTCTGTATTTACCTATTACAAGTTCAGATCTTCTAGTTATAATTTGCAATTATAATTTGTATTTAACAATTCGAAGTTCTGTATTCGACTATTGCAAGTTCAGATCTACAAATTATTAATTACAATCTTAGTTTGAAATTAACAATTCGCAGTTCTGTATTTACCTATTACAAGTTCAGATCTTCAACTTATAATTTGCAATTATAATTATAAGCTATCAATTCTAAGTTCTGTATTTGACAACTACAAGTTCAGATCTTCAAGTTATAATTTGCACTAATAATTTGTATTTAACAATTCGAAGTTCTGTATTTGACTATTACAAGTTCAGATCTTCAAATTATTATTTACAATCTTAGTTTGAAATTAACAATTCGAAGTTCTGTATTTACCTATTACAAGTTCATATCTTCTAGTTATAATTTGCAATTATACTTATAAGCTATCAATTTTAAGTTCTGTATTTGACAATTACAAGTTCAGATCTTCTAATTATTATTTACAATCATAATTTGAAGTTATGAATTCTTAGTTCTGTATTTTACAATTACAAGTTCAGATCTTCAAGTTATAATTTGCAATCATAATTTGAAGTTATGAATTCTAAGTTCTGAATTTGACTATTACAAGTTCTGATCTTCAAATTATTAATTACAATATTAGTTGGAAATTAACAATTAGAAGTTCTGTATTTACCTATTACAAGTTCAGATCTTCAACTTATAATTTGCAATTATAATTATAAGCTATCAATTATAAGTTCTGTATTTGACAATTACAAGTTCAGATTTTCAAGTTATAATTTGCACTAATAATTTGTATTTAACAATTCGAAGATCTGTATTTGACTATTACAAGTTCATATCTTCAAATTATTATTTACAATCTTAGTTTGAAATTAACAATTCGAAGTTCTGTATTTACCTATTACAAGTTCAGATCTTCTAGTTATAATTTGCAATTATAATTTAAAGCTATCAATTTTAAGTTCTGTATTTGACAATTACAAGTTCAGATCTTCAAGTTATAATTTGCAATCTTAGTTTGAAATTAACAATTCGAAGTTCTGTATTTACCTATTACAAGTTCAAATCTTCAAGTTATAATTTGCACTAATAATTTGAATTTAACAATTTGTAGTTCTGTATTTGACTATTACAAGTTCAGATCTTCAAATTATTAATTACAATATTAGTTTATAATTAACAATTCGAAGTTCTGTATTTGACTATTACAAGTTCAGATCTTCTAATTATCATTTACAATCATAATTTGAAGTTATGAATTCTAAGTTCTGTATTAGACAATTACAAGTTCAGATCTTCAAGTTATAATTTGCAATCATAATTTGAAGTTATGAATTCTAAGTTCTGTATTTGACAATTACAAGTTCAGATCTTCAAGTTATAATTTGCACTAATAATTTGTATTTAACAATTCGAAGTTCTGTATTTGACTATTACAAGTTCAGATCTTCAAATTATTAATTACAATCTTAGTTGGAAATTAACAATTCGAAGTTCAGTATTTACTTATTACAAGTTCAGATCTTCAACTTATAATTTGCAATTATAATTATAAGCTATCAATTTTAAGTTCTGTATTTGACAATTACAAGTTCAGATCTTCAAGTTATAATTTGCACTTATAATTTGTATTTAACAATTCGAAGTTCAGTATTTGACTATTACAAGTTTAGATCTTCAAATTATTAATTACAATTTTAGTTTGTAATTAACAATTCGAAGTTCTATATTTACCTATTAAAAGTTCATTTCTTCTAGTTATAATTTGCAATTATACTTATAAGCTATCAATTTTAAGTTCTGTATTTGACAATTACAAGTTCAGATCTTCAAGTTATAATTCGAAATAATAATTAGTATTTAACAAATCTAAGTTCTGTAATTGACTATTACAAGTTCAGTTCTTCAAGTTATAATTTGCAATTATAATTATAAGCTATCAATTCTAAGTTCTGTATTTGACAATTACAAGTTCAAATCTTCAAGTTATAATTTGCACTAATAATTTGAATTTAACAATTTGAAGTTCTGTATTTGACTATTACAAGTTCAGATCTTCAAATTATTAATTACAATATTAGTTTATAATTAACAATCCGAAGTTCTGTATTTGACCATTACAAGTTCAGATCTTCAACTTATAATTTGCAATTATAATTATAAGCTATCAATTTTAAGTTCTGTATTTGACTATTACAAGTTCAGATCTTCAAGTTATAATTAGCAATCATAATTTGCATTTTACAATTCTAAGTTCTGTATTTGACTAATACAAGGTCAGATCTTCAAGTTATAATTTGCAATCATAATTTGAAGTTATGAATTCTAAGTTCTGTATTTGACAATTACAAGTTCAAATCTTCAAGTTATAATTTGCACTAATAATTTGAATTTAACAATTTGAAGTTCTGTATTTGACTATTACAAGTTCAGATCTTCAAATTATTAATTACAATATTAGTTTATAATTAACAATTCGAAGTTCTGTATTTGACTATTACAAGTTTAGATCTTCTAATTATCATTTACAATCATAATTTGAAGTTATGAATTCTAAGTTCTGTATTAGACAATTACAAGTTCAGATCTTCAAGTTATAATTTGCAATCATAATTTGAAGTTATGAATTCTAAGTTCTGTATTTGACAATTACAAGTTCAGATCTTCAAGTTATAATTTGCACTAATAATTTGTATTTAACAATTCGAAGTTCTGTATTTGACTATTACAAGTTCAGATCTTCAAATTATTAATTACAATCTTAGTTGGAAATTAACAATTCGAAGTTCAGTATTTACTTATTACAAGTTCAGATCTTCAACTTATAATTTGCAATTATAATTATAAGCTATCAATTTTAAGTTCTGTATTTGACAATTACAAGTTCAGATCTTCAAGTTATAATTTGCACTTATAATTTGTATTTAACAATTCGAAGTTCAGTATTTGACTATTACAAGTTTAGATCTTCAAATTATTAATTACAATTTTTGTTTGTAATTAACAATTCGAAGTTCTATATTTACCTATTAAAAGTTCATTTCTTCTAGTTATAATTTGCAATTATACTTATAAGCTATCAATTTTAAGTTCTGTATTTGACAATTACAAGTTCAGATCTTCAAGTTATAATTCGAAATAATAATTAGTATTTAACAAATCTAAGTTCTGTAATTGACTATTACAAGTTCAGATCTTCTAGTTATAATTTGCAATTATAATTATAAGCTATCAATTCTAAGTTCTGTATTTGACAATTACAAGTTCAAATCTTCAAGTTATAATTTGCACTAATAATTTGAATTTAACAATTTGAAGTTCTGTATTTGACTATTACAAGTTCAGATCTACAAATTATTAATTACAATATTAGTTTATAATTAACAATTCGAAGTTCTGTATTTGACCATTACAAGTTCAGATCTTCAACTTATAATTTGCAATTATAATTATAAGCTATCAATTTTAAGTTCTGTATTTGACTATTACAAGTTCAGATCTTCAAGTTATAATTAGCAATCATAATTTGCATTTTACAATTCTAAGTTCTGTATTTGACTAATACAAGGTCAGATCTTCAAGTTATAATTTGCAATCATAATTTGAAGTTATGAATTCTAAGTTCTGTATTTGACAATTACAAGTTCAGATCTTCAAGTTATAATTTGCAATTATAATTATAAGCTATCAATTTTAAGTTCTGTATTTGACAATTACAAGTTCAGATCTTCAAGTTATAATTTGCACTAATAATTTGTATTTAACAATTCTAAGTTCTGTATTTGACTATTACAAGTTCAGATCTTCAAATTATTATTTACAATCTTAGTTTGAAAATAACAATTCGAAGTTCTGTATTTACCTATTACAAATTCAGATCTTCAAGTTATAATTTGCAATTATAATTATAAGCTATCAATTTTAAGTTCTGTATTTGACTATTACAAGTTCAGATCTTCAAGTTATAATTTGCAATCATGATTTGCATTTTACAATTCTAAGTTCTGTATTTGACAATTACAAGTTCAGATCTTCAAGTTATAATTTGCACTAATAATTTGTATTTAACAATTCGAAGTTCTGTATTTGATTATTACAAGTTCAGATCTTCTACTTATTATTTACAATCATAATTTGAAGTTATGAATTCTAAGTTCTGTATTTGACAATTACAAGTTCAGATCTTCAAGTTATAATTTGCACTAATAATTTGTATTTAACAATTCGAAGTTCTTATTTGACTATTACAAGTTCAGATCTTCTAATTATTATTTACTATCATAATTTGAAATTATGAATTCTAAGTTCTGTATTTGACAATTACAAGTTCGGATCTTCAAGTTATAATTTGCAATCATAATTTGAAGTTATGAATTCCAAGTGCTGTATTTGATAATTACAAGTTCAGATCTTCAAGTTATAATTTGCACTAATAATTTGTATTTAACAATTCGAAGTTCCGTATTTGACTATTACAAGTTCAGATCTACAAATTATTAATTACAATCTTAGTTTCAAATTAACAATTCGAAGTTCTGTATTTACCTATTACAACTTCAGATCTTCAAGTTATAATTTGCAATTATAATTATTAGCTATCAATTTTAAGTTCTGTATTTGACTATTACAAGTTCAGATCTTCAAGTTATAATTTGCAATCATAATTTGAATTTTACAATTCTAAGTTCTGTATTTAACTATTACTAGTTCAGATCTTCAAATTATTAATTACAATCTTAGTTTGAAATTAACAATTCGAAGTTTTGTATTTACCTATTACAAGTTCAGATCTTCAACTTATAATTTGCAATTATAATTATAAGCTATCAATTTTAAGTTCTGTATTTGACAATTACATGTTCAGATCTTCAAGTTATAATTTGCACTAATAATTTGTATTTAACAATTAGAAGTTCTGTATTTGCCTATTACAAGTTCAGATCTTCAAATTATTATTTACAATCTTAGTTTGAAATTAACAATTCGAAGTTCTGTATTTACTATTACAAGTTCAGATCTTCAACTTATAATTTGCAATTATAATTATAAGCTATCAATTTTAAGTTCTGTATTTGACAATTACTAGTTCAGATCTTCAAGTTATAATTTGCACTAATAATTTGTATTTAACAATTCGAAGTTCTGTATTTGACTATTACAAGTTCAGATCTTCAAATTATTTATTACAATCATAGTTTGAAATTAACAATTCGAAGTTCTGTATTTACCTATTACAAATTCAGATCTGCAAGTTATAATTTGCAATCATGATTTGAATTTTACAATTCTAAGTTCTGTATTTGACTATTACAAGCTCAGATCTTCAAGTTATAATTAGCAATCATAATTTGAAGTTATGAATTCTAAGTGCTGTATTTGACAATTACAAATTCAGATCTTCAAGTTATAATTTGCACTAATAATTTGTATTTAACAATTCGGAGTTCTGTATTTGACTATTACAAGTTTAGATCTTCAAATTATTAATTACAATCTTAGTTTGAAATTAACAATTAGAAGTTCTGTAATTCACTATTACAAGTTCAGATCTTCAAGTTATAATTTGCAATTATAATTATAAGCTATCAATTCTAAGTTATGTATTTGACAATTACAAGTTCAGATCTTCAAGTTATAATTTGCACCAATAATTTGTATTTAACAATTCGAAGTTCTGTATTTGACTATTACAAGTTCAGATCTTCTAATTATTATTTACAATCATAATTTGAAGTTATGAATTCTAAGTTCTGTATTTGACAATTACAAGTTCAGATCTTCAAGTTATAATTTGCACTAATAATTTGTATTTAACAATTCGAAGTTCTGTATTTGACTATTACAAGTTCAGATCTTCTAATTATTATTTACAATAATAATTTGAAGTTATGAATTCTAAGTTCTGTATTTGACAATTACAAGTTCAGATCTTCAAGTTATAATTTGCACTAATAATTTGTATTTAACAATTCGAAGTTCTGTATTTGACTATTACAAGTTCAGATCTTCAAGTTATAATTTGCACTAATAATTTGTATTTAACAATTCGAAGTTCTGTATTTGACTATTACAAGTTCAGATCTTCAAGTTATAATTAGCAATCATAATTTGCAGTTATGAATTCTAAGTTCTGTATTTGACAATTACAAGTTCAGATCTTCAAGTTATAATTTGCACTAATAATTTGTATTTAACAATTCGTAGTTCTGTATTTGACTATTACAAGTTCAGATCTTCTAATTATTATTTACAATCATAATTTGAAGTTATGAATTCTTAGTTCTATATTTTACAATTACAAGTTCAGATCTTCAAGTTATAATTAGCAATCATAATTTGAAGTTATGAATTCTAAGTTCTGTATTTGACAATTACTAGTTCAGATCTTCAAGTTATAATTTGCACTAATAATTTGTATTTAACAATTCGAAGTTCTGTAATTCACTATTACAAGTTCAGATCTTCAAGTTATAATTTGTAATTATAATTTTAAGCTATCAATTCTAAGTTCTGTATTAGACAATTACAAGTTCAGATCTTCAAGTTATTATTTGCACTAATAATTTGTATTTAACAATTCGAAGTTCTGTATTTGACTATTACAAGTTCAGATCTTCTAATTATTATTTTCAATCATAATTTGAAGTTATGAATTCTAAGTTCTGTATTTAACAATTACAAGTTCAGATCTACAAGTTATAATTTGCAATCATAATTTGAAGTTATGAATTCTAAGTGCTGTAATTGACAATTACAAGTTCAGATCTTCAAGTTATAATTTGCACTAATAATTTGTATTTAACAATTCGAAGTTCTGTATTTGACTATTACAAGTTCAGATCTTCAAATTATTAATTACAATCTTAGTTTGAAATTAACAATTCGAAGTTCTGTATTTACCTATTACAAGTTCAGATCTTCAACTTATAATTTGCAATTATAATTATAAGCTATCAATTTTAAGTTCTGTATTTGACAATTACAAGTTCAGATCTTCAAGTTATAATTTGCAATCATAATTTGAATTTTACAATTCTAAGTTCTGTATTTGACTATTACAAGTTCAGATCTTCAAATTATTAATTACAATCTTAGTTTGAAATTAACAATTCGAAGTTTTGTATTTACCTATTACAAGTTCAGATCTTCAACTTATAATTTGCAATTATAATTATAAGCTATCAATTTTAAGTGCTGTATTTGACAATTACAAGTTCAGATCTTCAAGTTATAATTTGCACTAATAATTTGTATTTAACAATTTGAAGTTCTGTATTTGACTATTACAAGTTCTGATCTTCAAGTTATAATTGGAATCATAATTTGAATTTTACAATTCTAAGTTCTGTATTTGACTATTTCAAGTTCAGATCTTCAAGTTATAATTTGCAATCATAATTTGAATTTCCCAATTCTAAGTTCTGTATTTGACTATTACAAGTTCAGATCTTCAAGTTATAATTAGCAATCATAATTTGAAGTTATGAATTCTAAGTTCTGTATTTGACAATTACAAGTTCAGATCTTCAAGTTATAATTTGCACTAATAATTTGTATTTAACAATTCGTAGTTCTGTATTTGACTATTACAAGTTCAGATCTTCTAATTATTATTTATAATCATAATTTGAAGTTATGAATTCTTAGTTCTGTATTTTACAATTACAAGTTCAGATCTTCAAGTTATAATTTGCAATCATAATTTGAAGTTATGAATTCTAAGTTCTGAATTTGACTATTACAAGTTCAGATCTTCAAGTTATAATTTGCACTAATAATTTGTATTTAACAATTCGAAGTTCTGTATTTGACTATTACAAGTTCAGATCTTCAAATTATTATTTACGATCATAATTTGAAGTTATGAATTCTAAGTTCTGTATTTGACAATTACAAGTTCAGATCTTCAAGTTATAATTTGCAATCTTAGTTTGAAATTAACAATTCGAAGATCTGTATTTACCTATTACAAGTTCATATCTTCTAGTTATAATTTGCAATTATACTTATAAGCTATCAATTTTAAGTTCTGTATTTGACAATTACAAGTTCAGATCTTCAAGTTATAATTTGAAATAATAATTAGTATTTAACAAATCTAAGTTCTGTAATTGACTATTACAAGTTCAGTTCTTCAAGTTATAATTTGCAATTATAATTATAAGCTATCAATTCTAAGTTCTGTATTTGACAATTACAAGTTCAGATCTTCAAGTTATAATTTGCACTAATAATTTGAATTTAACAATTTGAAGTTCTGTATTTGACTATTACAAGTTCATATCTTCCAACTATTATTTACAATCTTAGTTTGAAATTAACAATTTGAAGTTCTGTATTTACCTATTACAAGTTCAGATCTTCTAGTTATAATTTGCAATTATAATTTGTATTTAACAATTCGAAGTTCTGTATTCGACTATTGCAAGTTCAGATCTTCAAATTATTAATTACAATCTTAGTTTGAAATTAACAATTCGCAGTTCTGTATTTACCTATTACAAGTTCAGATCTTCAACTTATAATTTGCAATTATAATTATAAGCTATCAATTTTAAGTTCTGTATTTGACAACTACAAGTTCAGATCTTCAAGTTATAATTTGCACTAATAATTTGTATTTAACAATTCGAAGTTCTGTATTTGACTATTACAAGTTCAGATCTTCAAATTATTATTTACAATCTTAGTTTGAAATTAACAATTCGAAGTTCTGTATTTACCTATTACAAGTTCATATCTTCTAGTTATAATTTGCAATTATACTTATAAGCTATCAATTTTAAGTTCTGTATTTGACAATTACAAGTTCAGATCTTCAAGTTATAATTTGAAATAATAATTAGTATTTAACAAATCTAAGTTCTGTAATTGACTATTACAAGTTCAGATCTTCAAGTTATAATTTGCAATTATAATTATAAGCAATCAATTTTAAGTTCTGTATTTGACTATTACAAGTTCAGTTCTTCAAGTTATAATTTGCAATTATAATTATAAGCTATCAATTCTAAGTTCTGTATTTGACAATTACAAGTTCAGATCTTCAAGTTATAATTTGCACTAATAATTTGAATTTAACAATTTGAAGTTCTGTATTTGACTATTACAAGTTCATATCTTCAAACTATTATTTACAATCTTAGTTTGAAATTTACAATTTGAAGTTCTGTATTTACCTATTACAAGTTCAGATCTTCTAGTTATAATTTGCAATTATAATTTGTATTTAACAATTCGAAGTTCTGTATTCGACTATTGCAAGTTCAGATCTTCAAATTATTAATTACAATCTTAGTTTGAAATTAACAATTCGCAGTTCTGTATTTACCTATTACAAGTTCAGATCTTCTAGTTATAATTTGCAATTATAATTTGTATTTAACAATTCGAAGTTCTGTATTCGACTATTGCAAGTTCAGATCTACAAATTATTAATTACAATCTTAGTTTGAAATTAACAATTCGCAGTTCTGTATTTACCTATTACAAGTTCAGATCTTCAACTTATAATTTGCAATTATAATTATAAGCTATCAATTCTAAGTTCTGTATTTGACAACTACAAGTTCAGATCTTCAAGTTATAATTTGCACTAATAATTTGTATTTAACAATTCGAAGTTCTGTATTTGACTATTACAAGTTCAGATCTTCAAATTATTATTTACAATCTTAGTTTGAAATTAACAATTCGAAGTTCTGTATTTACCTATTACAAGTTCATATCTTCTAGTTATAATTTGCAATTATACTTATAAGCTATCAATTTTAAGTTCTGAATTTGACAATTACAAGTTCAGATCTTCAAGTTATAATTTGAAATAATAATTAGTATTTAACAAATCTAAGTTCTGTAATTGACTATTACAAGTTCAGATCTGCAAGTTATAATTTGCAATTATAATTATAAGCAATCAATTTTAAGTTCTGTATTTGACTATTACAAGTTCAGTTCTTCAAGTTATAATTTGCAATTATAATTATAAGCTATCAATTCTAAGTTCTGTATTTGACAATTACAAGTTCAGATCTTCAAGTTATAATTTGCACTAATAATTTGAATTTAACAATTTGAAGTTCTGTATTTGACTATTACAAGTTCATATCTTCAAACTATTATTTACAATCTTAGTTTGAAATTTACAATTTGAAGTTCTGTATTTACCTATTACAAGTTCAGATCTTCTAGTTATAATTTGCAATTATAATTTGTATTTAACAATTCGAAGTTCTGTATTCGACTATTGCAAGTTCAGATCTTCAAATTATTAATTACAATCTTAGTTTGAAATTAACAATTCGCAGTTCTGTATTTACCTATTACAAGTTCAGATCTTCAACTTATAATTTCCAATTATAATTATAAGCTATCAATTTTAAGTTCTGTATTTGACAATTACAAGTTCAGATCTTCAAGTTATAATTTGCACTAATAATTTGTATTTAACAATTCGAAGTTCTGTATTTGACTATTACTAGTTCAGATCTTCAAATTATTATTTACAAACTTAGTTTGAAATTAACAATTCGAAGTTCTGTATTTACCTATTACAAATTCAGATCTTCAAGTTATAATTTGCAATTATAATTATAAGCTATCAATTTTAAGTTCTGTATTTGACTATTACAAGTTCAGATCTTCAAGTTATAATTTGCAATCATAATTTGAATTTCCAAATTCTAAGTTCTGAATTTGACTATTACAAGTTCAGATCTTCAAGTTATAATTAGCAATCATAATTTGAAGTTATGAATTCTAAGTTCTGTATTTGACAATTACAAGTTCAGATCTTCAAGTTATAATTTGCACTAATAATTTGTATTTAACAATTCGAAGTTCTGTATTTGACTATTACAAGTTCAGATCTTCTAATTATTATTTACAATCATAATTTGAAGTTATGAATTCTAAGTTCTGTATTTGACAATTACAAGTTCAGATCTTCAAGTTATAATTTGCACTAATAATTTGAATTTAACAATTTGAAGTTCTGTATTTGACTATTACAAGTTCAGATCTTCAAATTATTAATTACAATATTAGTTTGAAATTAACAATTCGAAGTTCTGTATTTGACTATTACAAGTTCAGATCTTCAACTTATAATTTGCAATTATAATTATAAGCTATCAATTTTAAGTTCTGTATTTGACTATTACAAGTTCAGATCTTCAAGTTATAATTAGCAATCATAATTTGCATTTTACAATTCTAAGTTCTGTATTTGACTATTACAAGTTTAGATCTTCAAATTATTAATTACAATCTTAGTTTGAAATTAACAATTAGAAGTTCTGTAATTCACTATTACAAGTTCAGATCTTCAAGTTATAATTTGCAATTATAATTATAAGCTATCAATTCTAAGTTCTGTATTTGACAATTACAACTTCAGATCTTCAAGTTATAATTTGCACTAATAATTTGTATTTAACAATTCGAAGTTCTGTATTTGACTATTACAAGTTCAGATCTTCTAATTATCATTTACAATCATAATTTGAAGTTATGAATTCTAAGTTCTGTATTAGACAATTACAAGTTCAGATCTTCAAGTTATAATTTGCAATCATAATTTGAAGTTATGAATTCTAAGTTCTGTATTTGACAATTACAAGTTCAGATCTTCAAGTTATAATTTGCACTAATAATTTGTATTTAACAATTCGAAGTTCTGTATTTGACTATTACAAGTTCAGATCTTCAAATTATTAATTACAATCTTAGTTTGAAATTAACAATTCGAAGTTCAGTATTTACTTATTACAAGTTCAGATCTTCAACTTATAATTTGCAATTATAATTATAAGCTATCAATTTTAAGTTCTGTATTTGACAATTACAAGTTCAGATCTTCAAGTTATAATTTGCACTTATAATTTGTATTTAACAATTCGAAGTTCAGTATTTGACTATTACAAGTTTAGATCTTCAAATTATTAATTACAATTTTAGTTTGTAATTAACAATTCGAAGTTCTGTATTTACCTATTAAAAGTTCATTTCTTCTAGTTATAATTTGCAATTATACTTATAAGCTATCAATTTTAAGTTCTGTATTTGACAATTACAAGTTCAGATCTTCAAGTTATAATTCGAAATAATAATTAGTATTTAACAAATCTAAGTTCTGTAATTGACTATTACAAGTTCAGATCTTCTAGTTATAATTTGCAATTATAATTATAAGCTATCAATTCTAAGTTATGTATTTGACAATTACAAGTTCAAATCTTCAAGTTATAATTTGCACTAATAATTTGAATTTAACAATTTGAAGTTCTGTATTTGACTATTACAAGTTCAGATCTTCAAATTATTAATTACAATATTAGTTTATAATTAACAATTCGAAGTTCTGTATTTGACCATTACAAGTTCAGATCTTCAACTTTTAATTTGCAATTATAATTATAAGCTATCAATTTTAAGTTCTGTATTTGACTATTACAAGTTCAGATCTTCAAGTTATAATTAGCAATCATAATTTGCATTTTACAATTCTAAGTTCTGTATTTGACTAATACAAGGTCAGATCTTCAAGTTATAATTTGCAATCATAATTTGAAGTTATGAATTCTAAGTTCTGTATTTGACAATTACAAGTTCAGATCTTCAAGTTATAATTTGCACTAATAATTTGTATTTAACAATTCGAAGTTCTGAATTTGACTATTACAAGTTCAGATCTTCAAATTATTAATTACAATCTTAGTTTGAAATTAACAATTCGAAGTTCAGTATTTACCTATTACAAGTTCAGATCTTCAACTTATAATTTGCAATTATAATTATAAGCTATCAATTTTAAGTTCTCTATTTGACAATTACAAGTTCAGATCTTCAAGTTATAATTTGCACTTATAATTTGTATTTAACAATTCGAAGTTCAGTATTTGACTATTACAAGTTTAGATCTTCAAATTATTAATTGCAATCTTAGTTTGAAATTAACAATTCGAAGTTCTGTATTTACCTATTACAAGTTCAGATCTTCAAGTTATAATTTGCAATCATAATTTGAAGTTATGAATTCTAAGTTCTGTATTTGACTATTACAAGTTCAGATCTTCAAATTATTATTTACGATCATAATTTGAAGTTATGAATTCTAAGTTCTGTATTTGACAATTACAAGTTCAGATCCTCAAGTTATAATTTGCAATCTTAGTTTGAAATTAACAATTCGAAGTTCTGTATTTACCTATTACAAGTTCATATCTTCTAGTTATAATTTGCAATTATACTTATAAGCTATCAATTTTAAGTTCTGTATTTGACAATTACAAGTTCAGATCTTCAAGTTATAATTTGTACTAATAATTTGTATTTAACAATTCGAAGTTCTGTAATTCACTATTACAAGTTCAGATCTTGAAGTTATAATTTGCAATTATAATTATAAGCTATCAATTCTAAGTTCTGTATTTGACAATTACAAGTTCAGATCTTCAAGTTATAATTTGCACTAATAATTTGAATTTAACAATTTGAAGTTCTGTATTTGACTATTACAAGTTCAGATCTTCAAATTATTAATTACAATATTAGTTTGTTATTAACAATTCGAAGTTCTGTATTTGACTATTACAAGTTCAGATCTTCAAATTATTATTTACAATCTTAGTTTGAAATTAACAATTCGAAGTTCTGTATTTACCTATTACAAATTCAGATCTTCAAGTTATAATTTGCAATTTTAATTATAAGCTATCAATTTTAAGTTCTGTATTTGACTATTACAAGTTCAGATCTTCAAGTTATAATTTGCAATCATAATTTGAATTTCCCAATTCTAAGTTCTGTATTTGACTATTACAAGTTCAGATCTTCAAATTATTAATTACAATATTAGTTTATAATTAACAATTCGAAGTTCTGTATTTGACCATTACAAGTTCAGATCTTCAACTTATAATTTGCAATTATAATTATAAGCTATCAATTTTAAGTTCTGTATTTGACTATTACAAGTTCAGATCTTCAAGTTATAATTAGCAATCATAATTTGCATTTTACAATTCTAAGTTCTGTATTTGACTAATACAAGGTCAGATCTTCAAGTTATAATTTGCAATCATAATTTGAAGTTATGAATTCTAAGTTCTGTATTTGACAATTACAAGTTCAGATCTTCAAGTTATAATTTGCACTAATAATTTGTATTTAACAATTCGAAGTTCTGAATTTGACTATTACAAGTTCAGATCTTCAAATTATTAATTACAATCTTAGTTTGAAATTAACAATTCGAAGTTCTGTATTTACCTATTACAAGTTCAGATCTTCAACTTATAATTTGCAATTATAATTATAAGCTATCAATTTTAAGTTCTCTATTTGACAATTACAAGTTCAGATCTTCAAGTTATAATTTGCACTTATAATTTGTATTTAACAATTCGAAGTTCAGTATTTGACTATTACAAGTTTAGATCTTCAAATTATTAATTGCAATCTTAGTTTGAAATTAACAATTCGAAGTTCTGTATTTACCTATTACAAATTCAGATCTTCAAGTTATAATTTGCAATCATAATTTGAAGTTATGAATTCTAAGTTCTGTATTTGACTATTGCAAGTTCAGATCTTCAAATTATTATTTACGATCATAATTTGAAGTTATGAATTCTAAGTTCTGTATTTGACAATTACAAGTTCAGATCTTCAAGTTATAATTTGCAATCTTAGTTTGAAATTAACAATTCGAAGTTCTGTATTTACCTATTACAAGTTCATATCTTCTAGTTATAATTTGCAATTATACTTATAAGCTATCAATTTTAAGTTCTGTATTTGACAATTACAAGTTCAGATCTTCAAGTTATAATTTGTACTAATAATTTGTATTTAACAATTCGAAGTTCTGTAATTCACTATTACAAGTTCAGATCTTGAAGTTATAATTTGCAATTATAATTATAAGCTATCAATTCTAAGTTCTGTATTTGACAATTACAAGTTCAGATCTTCAAGTTATAATTTGCACTAATAATTTGAATTTAACAATTTGAAGTTCTGTATTTGACTATTACAAGTTCAGATCTTCAAATTATTAATTACCATATTAGTTTGTTATTAACAATTCGAAGTTCTGTATTTGACTATTACAAGTTCAGATCTTCAAATTATTATTTACAATCTTAGTTTGAAATTAACAATTCGAAGTTCTGTATTTACCTATTACAAATTCAGATCTTCAAGTTATAATTTGCAATTTTAATTATAAGCTATCAATTTTAAGTTCTGTATTTGACTATTACAAGTTCAGATCTTCAAGTTATAATTTGCAATCATAATTTGAATTTCCCAATTCTAAGTTCTGTATTTGACTATTACAAGTTCAGATCTTCAAGTTATAATTAGCAATCATAATTTGAAGTTATGAATTCTAAGTTCTGTATTTGACAATTACAAGTTCAGATCTTCAAGTTATAATTTGCACTAATAATTTGTATTTAACAATTCGTAGTTCTGTATTTGACTATTACAAGTTCAGATCTTCTAATTATTATTTACAATCATAATTTGAAGTTATGAATTCTTAGTTCTGTATTTTACAATTACAAGTTCAGATCTTCAAGTTATAATTTGCAATCATAATTTGAAGTTATGAATTCTAAGTTCTGAATTTGACTATTACAAGTTCAGATCTTCAAATTATTAATTACAATATTAGTTGGAAATTAACAATTAGAAGTTCTGTATTTACCTATTACAAGTTCAGATCTTCAACTTATAATTTGCAATTATAATTATAAGCTATCAATTATAAGTTCTGTATTTGACAATTACAAGTTCAGATTTTCAAGTTATAATTTGCACTAATAATTTGTATTTAACAATTCGAAGATCTGTATTTGACTATTACAAGTTCATATCTTCAAATTATTATTTACAATCTTAGTTTGAAATTAACAATTCGAAGTTCTGTATTTACCTATTACAAGTTCAGATCTTCTAGTTATAATTTGCAATTATAATTTAAAGCTATCAATTTTAAGTTCTGTATTTGACAATTACAAGTTCAGATCTTCAAGTTATAATTTGCAATCTTAGTTTGAAATTAACAATTCGAAGTTCTGTATTTACCTATTACAAGTTCATATCTTCTAGTTATAATTTGCAATTATACTTATAAGCTATCAATTTTAAGTTCTGTATTTGACAATTACAAGTTCAGATCTTCAAGTTATAATTTGAAATAATAATTAGTATTTAACAAATCTAAGTTCTGTAATTGACTATTACAAGTTCAGTTCTTCAAGTTATAATTTGCAATTATAATTATAAGCTATCAATTCTAAGTTCTGTATTTGACAATTACAAGTTCAGATCTTCAAGTTATAATTTGCACTAATAATTTGAATTTAACAATTTGAAGTTCTGTATTTGACTATTACAAGTTCATATCTTCAAACTATTATTTACAATCTTAGTTTGAAATTAACAATTTGAAGTTCTGTATTTACCTATTACAAGTTCAGATCTTCTAGTTATAATTTGCAATTATAATTTGTATTTAACAATTCGAAGTTCTGTATTCGACTATTGCAAGTTCAGATCTTCAAATTATTAATTACAATCTTAGTTTGAAATTAACAATTCGCAGTTCTGTATTTACCTATTACAAGTTCAGATCTTCAACTTATAATTTGCAATTATAATTATAAGCTATCAATTTTAAGTTCTGTATTTGACAATTACAAGTTCAGATCTTCTAGTTATAATTTGCACTAATAATTTGTATTTAACAATTCGAAGTTCTGTATTTGACTATTACAAGTTCAGATCTTCAAATTATTATTTACAATCTTAGTTTGAAATTAATAATTCGAAGTTCTGTATTTACCTATTACAAGTTCAGATCTTCTAATTATTATTTACAATCATAATTTGAAGTTATGAATTCTAAGTTCTGTATTTGACAATTACAAGTTCAGATCTTCAAGTTATAATTTGCACTAATAATTTGTATTATTACTAATAATAATAATTTGTATTATAAATTCAGATCTTCAAGTTATAATTTGCAATTATAATTATAAGCTATCAATTTTAAGTTCTGTATTTGACTATTACAAGTTCAGATCTTCAAGTTATAATTGGAATCATAATTTGAATTTTACTATTCTAAGTTCTGTATTTGACTATTTCAAGTTCAGATCTTCAAGTTATAGTTAGCAATCATAATTTGAAGTTATGAATTCTAAGTTCTGTATTTGACAATTACAAGTTCAGATCTTCAAGTTATAATTTGCACTAATAATTTGTATTTAACAATTCGAAGTTCTGTATTTGACTATTGCAAGTTCAGATCTTCAAATTATTAATTACAATCCTAGTTTGAAATTAACAATTCGAAGTTCTGTATTTACCTATTACAAGTTCAGATCTTCAACTTATAATTTGCAATTATAATTATAAGCTATCAATTTTAAGTTCTGTATTTGACAATTACAAGTTCAGATCTTCAAGTTATAATTTGCACTAATAATTTGTATTTAACAATTCGAAGTTCTGTATTTGACTATTACAAGTTCAGATCTTCAAATTATTATTTACAATCTTAGTTTGAAATTAACAATTCGAAGTTCTGTATTTACCTATTACAAATTCAGATCTTCAAGTTATAATTTGCATTTATAATTATGAGCTATCAATTTTAAGTTCTGTATTTGACTATTACAAGTTCAGATCTTCAAGTTATAATTTGCAATCATAATTTGAATTTCCCAATTCTAAGTTCCGTATTTTACTATTACAAGTTCAGATCTTCAAGTTATAATTAGCAATCATAATTTGAAGTTATGAATTCTTAGTTCTGTATTTGACAATTACAAGTTCAGATCTTCAAGTTATAATTTGCACTAATAATTTGTATTTAACAATTCTAAGTTCTGTATTTGACTATTACAAGTTCAGATCTCCAAATTATTATTTACAATCTTAGTTTGAAATTAACAATTCGAAGTTCTGTATTTACCTATTACAAATTCAGATCTTCAAGTTATAATTTGCTATTATAATTATAAGCTATCAATTTTAAGTTCTGTATTTGACTATTACAAGTTCAGAACTTCAAGTTATAATTTGCAATCATGATTTGAATTTTACAATTCTAAGTTCTGTATTTGACAATTACAAGTTCAGATCTTCAAGTTATAATTTGCACTAATAATTTGTATTTAACAATTCGAAGTTCTGTATTTGACTATTGCAAGTTCAGATCTTCAAATTATTAATTACAATCCTAGTTTGAAATTAACAATTCGAAGTTCTGTATTTACCTATTACAAGTTCAGATCTTCAACTTATAATTTGCAATTATAATTATAAGCTATCAATTTTAAGTTCTGTATTTGACAATTACAAGTTCAGATCTTCAAGTTATAATTTGCACTAATAATTTGTATTTAACAATTCGAAGTTCTGTATTTGACTATTACAAGTTCAGATCTTCAAATTATTATTTACAATCTTAGTTTGAAATTAACAATTCGAAGTTCTGTATTTACCTATTACAAATTCAGATCTTCAAGTTATAATTTGCATTTATAATTATGAGCTATCAATTTTAAGTTCTGTATTTGACTATTACAAGTTCAGATCTTCAAGTTATAATTTGCAATCATAATTTGAATTTCCCAATTTTAAGTTCCGTATTTTACTATTACAAGTTCAGATCTTCAAGTTATAATTAGCAATCATAATTTGAAGTTATGAATTCTTAGTTCTGTATTTGACAATTACAAGTTCAGATCTTCAAGTTATAATTTGCACTAATAATTTGTATTTAACAATTCTAAGTTCTGTATTTGACTATTACAAGTTCAGATCTCCAAATTATTATTTACAATCTTAGTTTGAAATTAACAATTCGAAGTTCTGTATTTACCTATTACAAATTCAGATCTTCAAGTTATAATTTGCAATTATAATTATAAGCTATCAATTTTAAGTTCTGTATTTGACTATTACAAGTTCAGAACTTCAAGTTATAATTTGCAATCATGATTTGAATTTTACAATTCTAAGTTCTGTATTTGACAATTACAAGTTCAGATCTTCAAGTTATAATTTGCACTAATAATTTGTATTTAACAATTCGGAGTTCTGTATTTGACTATTACAAGTTTAGATCTTCAAATTATTAATTACAATCTTAGTTTGAAATTAACAATTAGAAGTTCTGTAATTCACTATTACAAGTTCAGATCTTCAAGTTATAATTTGCAATTATAATTATAAGCTATCAATTCTAAGTTCTGTATTTGACAATTACAAGTTCAGATCTTCAAGTTATAATTTGCACTAATAATTTGTATTTAACAATTCGAAGTTCTGTATTTGACTATTACAAGTTCAGATCTTCTAATTATTATTTACAATCATAATTTGAAGTTATGAATTCTAAGTTCTGTATTTGACAATTACAAGTTCAGATCTTCAAGTTATAATTTGCAATCATAATTTGAAGTTATGAATTCCAAGTGCTGTATTTGATAATTACAAGTTCAGATCTTCAAGTTATAATTTGCACTAATAATTTGTATTTAACAATTCGAAGTTCTGTATTTGACTATTACAAGTTCAGATCTTCTAATTATTATTTACAATCATAATTTGAAGTTATGAATTCTAAGTTCTGTATTTGACAATTACAAGTTCAGATCTCCAAGTTATAATTTGCAATCATAATTTGAAGTTATGAATTCCAAGTGCTGTATTTGATAATTACAAGTTCAGATCTTCAAGTTATAATTTGCACTAATAATTTGTATTTAACAATTCGAAGTTCCGTATTTGACTATTACAAGTTCAGATCTACAAATTATTAATTACAATCTTAGTTTGAAATTAACAATTCGAAGTTCTGTATTTACCTATTACAACTTCAGATCTTCAACTTATAATTTGCAATTATAATTATAAGCTATCAATTTTAAGTTCTGTATTTGACAATTACAAGTTCAGATCTTCAAGTTATAATTTGCACTAATAATTTGTATTTAACAATTCGAAGTTCTGTATTTGACTATTACAAGTTCAGATCTTCTAATTATTATTTGCAATCATAATTTGAAGTTATGAATTCTAAGTTCTGTATTTGACAATTACAAGTTCAGATCTTCAAGTTATAATTTGCACTAATAATTTGTATTTAACAATTCGAAGTTCTGTATTTGACTATTACAAGTTCAGATCTTCTAATTATTATTTACAATCATAATTTGAAGTTATGAATTCTAAGTTCTGTATTTGACAATTACAAGTTCAGATCTTCAAGTTATAATTTGCAATCTTAGTTTGAAATTAAAAATTCGAAGTTCTGTATTTACCTATTACAAGTTCATATCTTCTAGTTATAATTTGCAATTATACTTATAAGCTATCAATTTTAAGTTCTGTATTTGACAATTACAAGTTCAGATCTTCAAGTTATAATTTGCACTAATAATTTGTATTTAACAATTCGAAGTTCTGTATTTGACTATTACAAGTTCAGATCTTCAAATTATTAATTACAATCTTAGTTTGAAATTAACAATTCGAAGTTCAGTATGTACCTATTACAAGTTCAGATCTTCAACTTATAATTTGCAATTATAATTATAAGCTATCAATTTTAAGTTCTGTATTTGACAATAACAAGTTCAGATCTTCAAGTTATAATTTGCACTAATAATTTGTATTTAACAATTCTAAGTTCTGTATTTGACTATTACAAGTTCAGATCTTCAAATTATTATTTACAATCTTAGTTTGAAATTAACAATTCGAAGTTCTGTATTTACCTATTACAAATTCAGATCTTCAAGTTATAATTTGCAATTACAATTATAAGCTATCAATTTTAAGTTCTGTATTTGACTATTACAAGTTCAGATCTTCAAGTTATAATTTGCAATCATGATTTGAATTTTACAATTCTAAGTTCTGTATTTGACTATTTCAAGTTCAGATCTTCTAGTTATAATATGCACTAATAATTTGTATTTAACAATTCGAAGTTCTGTATTTGACTATTACAAGTTCAGATCTTCAAATTATTAATTACAATCATAGTTTGAAATTAACAATTCGAAGTTCAGTATTTACCTATTACAAGTTCAGATCTTCAACTTATAATTTGCAATTATAATTATAAGCTATCAATTTTAAGTTCTGTATTTGACAATTACAAGTTCAGATCTTCAAGTTATAATTTGCACTAATAATTTGTATTTAACAATTCTAAGTTCTGTATTTGACTATTACAAGTTCAGATCTCCAAATTATTATTTACAATCTTAGTTTGAAATTAATAATTCGAAGTTCTGTATTTACCTATTACAAATTCAGATCTTCAAGTTATAATTTGCAATTATAATTATAAGCTATCAATTTTAAGTTCTGTATTTGACTATTACAAGTTCAGAACTTCAAGTTATAATTTGCAATCATGATTTGAATTTTACAATTCTAAGTTCTGTATTTGACTAATACAAGGTCAGATCTTCAAGTTATAATTTGCAATCATAATTTGAAGTTATGAATTCTAAGTTCTGTATTTGACAATTACAAGTTCAGATCTTCAAGTTATAATTTGCACTAATAATTTGTATTTAACAATTCGAAGTTCTGAATTTGACTATTACAAGTTCAGATCTTCAAATTATTAATTACAATCTTAGTTTGAAATTAACAATTCGAAGTTCTGTATTTACCTATTACAAGTTCAGATCTTCAACTTATAATTTGCAATTATAATTATAAGCTATCAATTTTAAGTTCTCTATTTGACAATTACAAGTTCAGATCTTCAAGTTATAATTTGCACTTATAATTTGTATTTAACAATTCGAAGTTCAGTATTTGACTATTACAAGTTTAGATCTTCAAATTATTAATTGCAATCTTAGTTTGAAATTAACAATTCGAAGTTCTGTATTTACCTATTACAAATTCAGATCTTCAAGTTATAATTTGCAATCATAATTTGAAGTTATGAATTCTAAGTTCTGTATTTGACTATTGCAAGTTCAGATCTTCAAATTATTATTTACGATCATAATTTGAAGTTATGAATTCTAAGTTCTGTATTTGACAATTACAAGTTCAGATCTTCAAGTTATAATTTGCAATCTTAGTTTGAAATTAACAATTCGAAGTTCTGTATTTACCTATTACAAGTTCATATCTTCTAGTTATAATTTGCAATTATACTTATAAGCTATCAATTTTAAGTTCTGTATTTGACAATTACAAGTTCAGATCTTCAAGTTATAATTTGTACTAATAATTTGTATTTAACAATTCGAAGTTCTGTAATTCACTATTACAAGTTCAGATCTTGAAGTTATAATTTGCAATTATAATTATAAGCTATCAATTCTAAGTTCTGTATTTGACAATTACAAGTTCAGATCTTCAAGTTATAATTTGCACTAATAATTTGAATTTAACAATTTGAAGTTCTGTATTTGACTATTACAAGTTCAGATCTTCAAATTATTAATTACAATATTAGTTTGTTATTAACAATTCGAAGTTCTGTATTTGACTATTACAAGTTCAGATCTTCAAATTATTATTTACAATCTTAGTTTGAAATTAACAATTCGAAGTTCTGTATTTACCTATTACAAATTCAGATCTTCAAGTTATAATTTGCAATTTTAATTATAAGCTATCAATTTTAAGTTCTGTATTTGACTATTACAAGTTCGGATCTTCAAGTTATAATTTGCAATCATAATTTGAATTTCCCAATTCTAAGTTCTGTATTTGACTATTACAAGTTCAGATCTTCAAGTTATAATTAGCAATCATAATTTGAAGTTATGAATTCTAAGTTCTGTATTTGACAATTACAAGTTCAGATCTTCAAGTTATAATTTGCACTAATAATTTGTATTTAACAATTCGTAGTTCTGTATTTGACTATTACAAGTTCAGATCTTCTAATTATTATTTACAATCATAATTTGAAGTTATGAATTCTTAGTTCTGTATTTTACAATTACAAGTTCAGATCTTCAAGTTATAATTTGCAATCATAATTTGAAGTTATGAATTCTAAGTTCTGAATTTGACTATTACAAGTTCAGATCTTCAAATTATTAATTACAATATTAGTTGGAAATTAACAATTAGAAGTTCTGTATTTACCTATTACAAGTTCAGATCTTCAACTTATAATTTGCAATTATAATTATAAGCTATCAATTATAAGTTCTGTATTTGACAATTACAAGTTCAGATTTTCAAGTTATAATTTGCACTAATAATTTGTATTTAACAATTCGAAGATCTGTATTTGACTATTACAAGTTCATATCTTCAAATTATTATTTACAATCTTAGTTTGAAATTAACAATTCGAAGTTCTGTATTTACCTATTACAAGTTCAGATCTTCTAGTTATAATTTGCAATTATAATTTAAAGCTATCAATTTTAAGTTCTGTATTTGACAATTACAAGTTCAGATCTTCAAGTTATAATTTGCAATCTTAGTTTGAAATTAACAATTCGAAGTTCTGTATTTACCTATTACAAGTTCATATCTTCTAGTTATAATTTGCAATTATACTTATAAGCTATCAATTTTAAGTTCTGTATTTGACAATTACAAGTTCAGATCTTCAAGTTATAATTTGAAATAATAATTAGTATTTAACAAATCTAAGTTCTGTAATTGACTATTACAAGTTCAGTTCTTCAAGTTATAATTTGCAATTATAATTATAAGCTATCAATTCTAAGTTCTGTATTTGACAATTACAAGTTCAGATCTTCAAGTTATAATTTGCACTAATAATTTGAATTTAACAATTTGAAGTTCTGTATTTGACTATTACAAGTTCATATCTTCAAACTATTATTTACAATCTTAGTTTGAAATTAACAATTTGAAGTTCTGTATTTACCTATTACAAGTTCAGATCTTCTAGTTATAATTTGCAATTATAATTTGTATTTAACAATTCGAAGTTCTGTATTCGACTATTGCAAGTTCAGATCTTCAAATTATTAATTACAATCTTAGTTTGAAATTAACAATTCGCAGTTCTGTATTTACCTATTACAAGTTCAGATCTTCAACTTATAATTTGCAATTATAATTATAAGCTATCAATTTTAAGTTCTGTATTTGACAATTACAAGTTCAGATCTTCTAGTTATAATTTGCACTAATAATTTGTATTTAACAATTCGAAGTTCTGTATTTGACTATTACAAGTTCAGATCTTCAAATTATTATTTACAATCTTAGTTTGAAATTAATAATTCGAAGTTCTGTATTTACCTATTACAAGTTCAGATCTTCTAATTATTATTTACAATCATAATTTGAAGTTATGAATTCTAAGTTCTGTATTTGACAATTACAAGTTCAGATCTTCAAGTTATAATTTGCACTAATAATTTGTATTATTACTAATAATAATAATTTGTATTATAAATTCAGATCTTCAAGTTATAATTTGCAATTATAATTATAAGCTATCAATTTTAAGTTCTGTATTTGACTATTACAAGTTCAGATCTTCAAGTTATAATTGGAATCATAATTTGAATTTTACTATTCTAAGTTCTGTATTTGACTATTTCAAGTTCAGATCTTCAAGTTATAGTTAGCAATCATAATTTGAAGTTATGAATTCTAAGTTCTGTATTTGACAATTACAAGTTCAGATCTTCAAGTAATAATTTGCACTAATAATTTGTATTTAACAATTCGAAGTTCTGTATTTGACTATTGCAAGTTCAGATCTTCAAATTATTAATTACAATCCTAGTTTGAAATTAACAATTCGAAGTTCTGTATTTACCTATTACAAGTTCAGATCTTCAACTTATAATTTGCAATTATAATTATAAGCTATCAATTTTAAGTTCTGTATTTGACAATTACAAGTTCAGATCTTCAAGTTATAATTTGCACTAATAATTTGTATTTAACAATTCGAAGTTCTGTATTTGACTATTACAAGTTCAGATCTTCAAATTATTATTTACAATCTTAGTTTGAAATTAACAATTCGAAGTTCTGTATTTACCTATTACAAATTCAGATCTTCAAGTTATAATTTGCATTTATAATTATGAGCTATCAATTTTAAGTTCTGTATTTGACTATTACAAGTTCAGATCTTCAAGTTATAATTTGCAATCATAATTTGAATTTCCCAATTCTAAGTTCCGTATTTTACTATTACAAGTTCAGATCTTCAAGTTATAATTAGCAATCATAATTTGAAGTTATGAATTCTTAGTTCTGTATTTGACAATTACAAGTTCAGATCTTCAAGTTATAATTTGCACTAATAATTTGTATTTAACAATTCTAAGTTCTGTATTTGACTATTACAAGTTCAGATCTCCAAATTATTATTTACAATCTTAGTTTGAAATTAACAATTCGAAGTTCTGTATTTACCTATTACAAATTCAGATCTTCAAGTTATAATTTGCTATTATAATTATAAGCTATCAATTTTAAGTTCTGTATTTGACTATTACAAGTTCAGAACTTCAAGTTATAATTTGCAATCATGATTTGAATTTTACAATTCTAAGTTCTGTATTTGACAATTACAAGTTCAGATCTTCAAGTTATAATTTGCACTAATAATTTGTATTTAACAATTCGAAGTTCTGTATTTGACTATTGCAAGTTCAGATCTTCAAATTATTAATTACAATCCTAGTTTGAAATTAACAATTCGAAGTTCTGTATTTACCTATTACAAGTTCAGATCTTCAACTTATAATTTGCAATTATAATTATAAGCTATCAATTTTAAGTTCTGTATTTGACAATTACAAGTTCAGATCTTCAAGTTATAATTTGCACTAATAATTTGTATTTAACAATTCGAAGTTCTGTATTTGACTATTACAAGTTCAGATCTTCAAATTATTATTTACAATCTTAGTTTGAAATTAACAATTCGAAGTTCTGTATTTACCTATTACAAATTCAGATCTTCAAGTTATAATTTGCATTTATAATTATGAGCTATCAATTTTAAGTTCTGTATTTGACTATTACAAGTTCAGATCTTCAAGTTATAATTTGCAATCATAATTTGAATTTCCCAATTTTAAGTTCCGTATTTTACTATTACAAGTTCAGATCTTCAAGTTATAATTAGCAATCATAATTTGAAGTTATGAATTCTTAGTTCTGTATTTGACAATTACAAGTTCAGATCTTCAAGTTATAATTTGCACTAATAATTTGTATTTAACAATTCTAAGTTCTGTATTTGACTATTACAAGTTCAGATCTCCAAATTATTATTTACAATCTTAGTTTGAAATTAACAATTCGAAGTTCTGTATTTACCTATTACAAATTCAGATCTTCAAGTTATAATTTGCAATTATAATTATAAGCTATCAATTTTAAGTTCTGTATTTGACTATTACAAGTTCAGAACTTCAAGTTATAATTTGCAATCATGATTTGAATTTTACAATTCTAAGTTCTGTATTTGACAATTACAAGTTCAGATCTTCAAGTTATAATTTGCACTAATAATTTGTATTTAACAATTCGGAGTTCTGTATTTGACTATTACAAGTTTAGATCTTCAAATTATTAATTACAATCTTAGTTTGAAATTAACAATTAGAAGTTCTGTAATTCACTATTACAAGTTCAGATCTTCAAGTTATAATTTGCAATTATAATTATAAGCTATCAATTCTAAGTTCTGTATTTGACAATTACAAGTTCAGATCTTCAAGTTATAATTTGCACTAATAATTTGTATTTAACAATTCGAAGTTCTGTATTTGACTATTACAAGTTCAGATCTTCTAATTATTATTTACAATCATAATTTGAAGTTATGAATTCTAAGTTCTGTATTTGACAATTACAAGTTCAGATCTTCAAGTTATAATTTGCAATCATAATTTGAAGTTATGAATTCCAAGTGCTGTATTTGATAATTACAAGTTCAGATCTTCAAGTTATAATTTGCACTAATAATTTGTATTTAACAATTCGAAGTTCTGTATTTGACTATTACAAGTTCAGATCTTCTAATTATTATTTACAATCATAATTTGAAGTTATGAATTCTAAGTTCTGTATTTGACAATTACAAGTTCAGATCTCCAAGTTATAATTTGCAATCATAATTTGAAGTTATGAATTCCAAGTGCTGTATTTGATAATTACAAGTTCAGATCTTCAAGTTATAATTTGCACTAATAATTTGTATTTAACAATTCGAAGTTCCGTATTTGACTATTACAAGTTCAGATCTACAAATTATTAATTACAATCTTAGTTTGAAATTAACAATTCGAAGTTCTGTATTTACCTATTACAACTTCAGATCTTCAACTTATAATTTGCAATTATAATTATAAGCTATCAATTTTAAGTTCTGTATTTGACAATTACAAGTTCAGATCTTCAAGTTATAATTTGCACTAATAATTTGTATTTAACAATTCGAAGTTCTGTATTTGACTATTACAAGTTCAGATCTTCTAATTATTATTTGCAATCATAATTTGAAGTTATGAATTCTAAGTTCTGTATTTGACAATTACAAGTTCAGATCTTCAAGTTATAATTTGCACTAATAATTTGTATTTAACAATTCGAAGTTCTGTATTTGACTATTACAAGTTCAGATCTTCTAATTATTATTTACAATCATAATTTGAAGTTATGAATTCTAAGTTCTGTATTTGACAATTACAAGTTCAGATCTTCAAGTTATAATTTGCAATCTTAGTTTGAAATTAAAAATTCGAAGTTCTGTATTTACCTATTACAAGTTCATATCTTCTAGTTATAATTTGCAATTATACTTATAAGCTATCAATTTTAAGTTCTGTATTTGACAATTACAAGTTCAGATCTTCAAGTTATAATTTGCACTAATAATTTGTATTTAACAATTCGAAGTTCTGTATTTGACTATTACAAGTTCAGATCTTCAAATTATTAATTACAATCTTAGTTTGAAATTAACAATTCGAAGTTCAGTATGTACCTATTACAAGTTCAGATCTTCAACTTATAATTTGCAATTATAATTATAAGCTATCAATTTTAAGTTCTGTATTTGACAATAACAAGTTCAGATCTTCAAGTTATAATTTGCACTAATAATTTGTATTTAACAATTCTAAGTTCTGTATTTGACTATTACAAGTTCAGATCTTCAAATTATTATTTACAATCTTAGTTTGAAATTAACAATTCGAAGTTCTGTATTTACCTATTACAAATTCAGATCTTCAAGTTATAATTTGCAATTACAATTATAAGCTATCAATTTTAAGTTCTGTATTTGACTATTACAAGTTCAGATCTTCAAGTTATAATTTGCAATCATGATTTGAATTTTACAATTCTAAGTTCTGTATTTGACTATTTCAAGTTCAGATCTTCAAATTATTAATTACAATCATAGTTTGAAATTAACAATTCGAAGTTCAGTATTTACCTATTACAAGTTCAGATCTTCAACTTATAATTTGCAATTATAATTATAAGCTATCAATTTTAAGTTCTGTATTTGACAATTACAAGTTCAGATCTTCAAGTTATAATTTGCACTAATAATTTGTATTTAACAATTCTAAGTTCTGTATTTGACTATTACAAGTTCAGATCTCCAAATTATTATTTACAATCTTAGTTTGAAATTAATAATTCGAAGTTCTGTATTTACCTATTACAAATTCAGATCTTCAAGTTATAATTTGCAATTATAATTATAAGCTATCAATTTTAAGTTCTGTATTTGACTATTACAAGTTCAGAACTTCAAGTTATAATTTGCAATCATGATTTGAATTTTACAATTCTAAGTTCTGTATTTGACAATTACAAGTTCAGATCTTCAAGTTATAATTTGCACTAATAATTTGTATTTAACAATTCGGAGTTCTGTATTTGACTATTACAAGTTTAGATCTTCAAATTATTAATTACAATCTTAGTTTGAAATTAACAATTAGAAGTTCTGTAATTCACTATTACAAGTTCAGATCTTCAAGTTATAATTTGCAATTATAATTATAAGCTATCAATTCTAAGTTCTGTATTTGACAATTACAAGTTCAGATCTTCAAGTTATAATTTGCACTAATAATTTGTATTTAACAATTCGAAGTTCTGTATTTGACTATTACAAGTTCAGATCTTCGACTTATTTTTTACAATCATAATTTGAAGTTATGAATTCTAAGTTCTGTATTTGACAATTACAAGTTCAGATCTTCAAGTTATAATTTGCACTAATAATTAATTTGTATTTAACAATTCGAAGTTCTTATTTGACTATTACAAGTTCAGATCTTCTAATTATTATTTACTATCATAATTTGAAGTTATGAATTCTAAGTTCTGTATTTGACAATTACAAGTTCAGATCTTCAAGTTATAATTTGCAATCATAATTTGAAGTTATGAATTCCAAGTGCTGTATTTGATAATTACCTATTACAACTTCAGATCTTCAACTTATAATTTGCAATTATAATTATAAGCTATCAATTTTAAGTTCTGTATTTGACAATTACAAGTTCAGATCTTCAAGTTATAATTTGCACTAATAATTTGTATTTAACAATTCGAAGTTCTGTATTTGACTATTACAAGTTCAGATCTTCTAATTATTATTTGCAATAATAATTTGAAGTTATGAATTCTAAGTTCTGTATTTGACAATTACAAGTTCAGATCTTCAAGTTATAATTTGCACTAATAATTTGTATTTAACAATTCGAAGTTCTGTATTTGACTATTACAAGTTCAGATCTTCTAATTATTATTTACAATCATAATTTGAAGTTATGAATTCTAAGTTCTGTATTTGACAATTACAAGTTCAGATCTTCAAGTTATAATTTGCAATCTTAGTTTGAAATTAAAAATTCGAAGTTCTGTATTTACCTATTACAAGTTCATATCTTCTAGTTATAATTTGCAATTATACTTATAAGCTATCAATTTTAAGTTCTGTATTTGACAATTACAAGTTCAGATCTTCAAGTTATAATTTGCACTAATAATTTGTATTTAACAATTCGAAGTTCTGTATTTGACTATTACAAGTTCAGATCTTCAAATTATTAATTACAATCTTAGTTTGAAATTAACAATTCGAAGTTCAGTATGTACCTATTACAAGTTCAGATCTTCAACTTATAATTTGCAATTATAATTATAAGCTATCAATTTTAAGTTCTGTATTTGACAATAACAAGTTCAGATCTTCAAGTTATAATTTGCACTAATAATTTGTATTTAACAATTCTAAGTTCTGTATTTGACTATTACAAGTTCAGATCTTCAAATTATTATTTACAATCTTAGTTTGAAATTAACAATTCGAAGTTCTGTATTTACCTATTACAAATTCAGATCTTCAAGTTATAATTTGCAATTATAATTATAAGCTATCAATTTTAAGTTCTGTATTTGACTATTACAAGTTCAGATCTACAAGTTATAATTTGCAATCATGATTTGAATTTTACAATTCTAAGTTCTGTATTTGACTATTTCAAGTTCAGATCTTCAAGTTATAATTAGCAATCATAATTTGAAGTTATGAATTCTAAGTGCTGTATTTGACAATTACAAGTTCAGATCTTCAAGTTATAATTTGCACTAATAATTTGTATTTAACAATTCGGAGTTCTGTATTTGACTATTACAAGTTTAGATCTTCAAATTATTAATTACAAGCTTAGTTTGAAATTAACAATTAGAAGTTCTGTAATTCACTATTACAAGTTCAGATCTTCAAGTTATAATTTGCAATTATAATTATAAGCTATCAATTCTAAGTTCTGTATTTGACAATTACAAGTTCAGATCTTCTAGTTATAATTTGCACTAATAATTTGTATTTAACAATTCGAAGTTCTGTATTTGACTATTACAAGTTCAGATCTTCTACTTATTATTTACAATCATAATTTGAAGTTATGAATTCTAAGTTCTGTATTTGACAATTACAAGTTCAGATCTTCAAGTTATAATTTGCACTAATAATTTGTATTTAACAATTCGAAGTTCTGTATTTGACTATTACAAGTTCAGATCTTCAAATTATTTTTTACAATCTTAGTTTGAAATTAACAATTCGAAGTTCTGTATTTACCTATTACAAGTTCATATCTTCTAGTTATAATTTGCAATTATACTTATAAGCTATCAATTTTAAGTTCTGTATTTGACAATTACAAGTTCAGATCTTCAAGTTTTAATTTGAAATAATAATTAGTATTTAACAAATCTAAGTTCTGTAATTGACTATTACAAGTTCAGATCTTCAAGTTATAATTTGCAATTATAATTATAAGCTATCAATTCTAAGTTCTGTATTTGACTATTACAAGTTCAGATCTTCAAGTTATAATTGGAATCATAATTTGAATTTTACTATTCTAAGTTCTGTATTTGACTATTTCAAGTTCAGATCTTCAAGTTATAGTTAGCAATCATAATTTGAAGTTATGAATTCTAAGTTCTGTATTTGACAATTACAAGTTCAGATCTTCAAGTTATAATTTGCACTAATAATTTGTATTTAACAATTCGAAGTTCTGTATTTGACTATTGCAAGTTCAGATCTTCAAATTATTAATTACAATCCTAGTTTGAAATTAACAATTCGAAGTTCTGTATTTACCTATTACAAGTTCAGATCTTCAACTTGTAATTTGCAATTATAATTATAAGCTATCAATTTTAAGTTCTGTATTTGACAATTACAAGTTCAGATCTTCAAGTTATAATTTGCACTAATAATTTGTATTTAACAATTCGAAGTTCTGTATTTGACTATTACAAGTTCAGATCTTCAAATTATTATTTACAATCTTAGTTTGAAATTAACAATTGGAAGTTCTGTATTTACCTATTACAAATTCAGATCTTCAAGTTATAATTTGCAATTATAATTATAAGCTATCAATTTTAAGTTCTGTATTTGACTATTACAAGTTCAGATCTTCAAGTTATAATTTGCAATCATAATTTGAATTTCCCAATTCTAAGTTCTGTATTTGACTATTACAAGTTCAGATCTTCAAGTTATAATTAGCAATCATAATTTGAAGTTATGAATTCTAAGTTCTGTATTTGACAATTACAAGTTCAGATCTTCAAGTTATAATTTGCACTAATAATTTGTATTTAACAATTCGTAGTTCTGTATTTGACTATTACAAGTTCAGATCTTGTAATTATTATTTACAATCATAATTTGAAGTTATGAATTCTTAGTTCTGTATTTTACAATTACAAGTTCAGATCTTCAAGTTATAATTTGCAATCATAATTTGAAGTTATGAATTCTAAGTTCTGAATTTGACTATTACAAGTTCAGATCTTCAAATTATTAATTACAATATTAGTTGGAAATTAACAATTAGAAGTTCTGTATTTACCTATTACAAGTTCAGATCTTCAACTTTTAATTTGCAATTATAATTATAAGCTATCAATTTTAAGTTCTGTATTTGACAATTACAAGTTCAGATTTTCAAGTTATAATTTGCACTAATAATTTGTATTTAACAATTCGAAGATCTGTATTTGACTATTACAAGTTCATATCTTCAAATTATTATTTACAATCTTAGTTTGAAATTAACAATTCGAAGTTCTGTATTTACCTATTACAAGTTCAGATCTTCTAGTTATAATTGGCAATTATAATTTAAAGCTATCAATTTTAAGTTCTGTATTTGTCAATTACAAGTTCAGATCTTCAAGTTATAATTTGTACTAATAATTTGTATTTAACAATTCGAAGTTCTGTAATTCACTATTACAAGTTCAGATCTTCAAGTTATAATTTGCAATTATAATTTTAAGCTATCAATTCTAAGTTCTGTATTAGACAATTACAAGTTCAGGTCTTCAAGTTATTATTTGCACTAATAATTTGTATTTAACAATTCGAAGTACTCTATTTGACTATTACAAGTTCAGATCTTCTAATTATTATTTACAATCATAATTAGAAGTTATGAATTCTAAGTTCTGTATTTAACAATTACAAGTTCAGATCTTCAAGTTATAATTTGCAATCATAATTTGAAGTTATGAATTCTAAGTGCTGTATTTGACAATTACAAGTTCAGATCTTCAAGTTATAATTTGCACTAATAATTTGTATTTAACAATTCGAAGTTCTGTATTTGACTATTACAAGTTCAGATCTTCAAATTATTAATTACAATCTTAGTTTGAAATTAACAATTCGAAGTTCAGTATTTACCTATTACAAGTTCAGATCTTCAACTTATAATTTGCAATTATAATTATAAGCTATCAATTTTAAGTTCTGTATTTGACAATTACAAGTTCAGATCTTCAAGTTATAATTTGCACTAATAATTTGTATTTAACAATTCTAAGTTCTGTATTTGACTATTACAAGTTCAGATCTTCAAATTATTATTTACAATCTTAGTTTGAAATTAACAATTCGAAGTTCTGTATTTACCTATTACAAATTCAGATCTTCAAGTTATAATTTGAAATTATAATTATAAGCTATCAATTTTAAGTTCTGTATTTGACTATTACAAGTTCAGATCTTCAAGTTATAATTTGCAATCATGATTTGAATTTTACAATTCTAAGTTCTGTATTTGACAATTACAAGTTCAGATCTTCAAGTTATAATTTGCACTAATAATTTGTATTTAACAATTCGAAGTTCTGTATTTGACTATTACAAGTTCAGATCTTCTACTTATTATTTACAATCATAATTTGAAGTTATGAATTCTAAGTTCTGTATTTGACAATTACAAGTTCAGATCTTCAAGTTATAATTTGCACTAATAATTTGTATTTAACAATTCGAAGTTCCGTATTTGACTATTACAAGTTCAGATCTACAAATTATTAATTACAATCTTAGTTTGAAATTAACAATTCGAAGTTCTGTATTTACCTATTACAACTTCAGATCTTCAACTTATAATTTGCAATTATAATTATAAGCTATCAATTTTAAGTTCTGTATTTGACAATTACAAGTTCAGATCTTCAAGTTATAATTTGCACTAATAATTTGTATTTAACAATTCGAAGTTCTGTATTTGACTATTACAAGTTCAGATCTTCTAATTATTATTTGCAATCATAATTTGAAGTTATGAATTCTAAGTTCTGTATTTGACAATTACAAGTTCAGATCTTCAAGTTATAATTTGCACTAATAATTTGTATTTAACAATTCGAAGTTCTGTATTTGACTATTACAAGTTCAGATCTTCTAATTATTATTTACAATCATAATTTGAAGTTATGAATTCTAAGTTCTGTATTTGACAATTACAAGTTCAGATCTTCAATTTATAATTTGCAATCTTAGTTTGAAATTAAAAATTCGAAGTTCTGTATTTACCTATTACAAGTTCATATCTTCTAGTTATAATTTGCAATTATACTTATAAGCTATCAATTTTAAGTTCTGTATTTGACAATTACAAGTTCAGATCTTCAAGTTATAATTTGTACTAATAATTTGTATTTAACAATTCGAAGTTCTGTAATTCACTATTACAAGTTCAGATCTTGAAGTTATAATTTGCAATTATAATTATAAGCTATCAATTCTAAGTTCTGTATTTGACAATTACAAGTTCAGATCTTCAAGTTATAATTTGCACTAATAATTTGAATTTAACAATTTGAAGTTTTGTATTTGACTATTACAAGTTCAGATCTTCAAATTATTAATTACAATATTAGTTTGTTATTAACAATTCGAAGTTCTGTATTTGACTATTACAAGTTCAGATCTTCAAATTATTATTTACAATCTTAGTTTGAAATTAACAATTCGAAGTTCTGTATTTACCTATTACAAATTCAGATCTTCAAGTTATAATTTGCAATTATAATTATAAGCTATCAATTATAAGTTCTGTATTTGACTATTACAAGTTCAGATCTTCAAGTTATAATTTGCAATCATAATTTGAATTTCCCAATTCTAAGTTCTGTATTTGACTATTACAAGTTCAGATCTTCAAGTTATAATTTGTACTAATAATTTGTATTTAACAATTCGAAGTTCTGTAATTCACTATTACAAGTTCAGATCTTGAAGTTATAATTTGCAATTATAATTATAAGCTATCAATTCTAAGTTCTGTATTTGACAATTACAAGTTCAGATCTTCAAGTTATAATTTGCACTAATAATTTGAATTTAACAATTTGAAGTTTTGTATTTGACTATTACAAGTTCAGATCTTCAAATTATTAATTACAATATTAGTTTGTTATTAACAATTCGAAGTTCTGTATTTGACTATTACAAGTTCAGATCTTCAAATTATTATTTACAATCTTAGTTTGAAATTAACAATTCGAAGTTCTGTATTTACCTATTACAAATTCAGATCTTCAAGTTATAATTTGCAATTATAATTATAAGCTATCAATTATAAGTTCTGTATTTGACTATTACAAGTTCAGATCTTCAAGTTATAATTTGCAATCATAATTTGAATTTCCCAATTCTAAGTTCTGTATTTGACTATTACAAGTTCAGATCTTCAAGTTATAATTAGCAATCATAATTTGAAGTTATGAATTCTAAGTTCTGTATTTGACAATTACAAGTTCAGATCTTCAAGTTATAATTTGCACTAATAATTTGTATTTAACAATTCGTAGTTCTGTATTTGACTATTACAAGTTCAGATCTTCTAATTATTATTTACAATCATAATTTGAAGTTATGAATTCTTAGTTCTGTATTTTACAATTACAAGTTCAGATCTTCAAGTTATAATTTGCAATCATAATTTGAAGTTATGAATTCTAAGTTCTGAATTTGACTATTACAAGTTCAGATCTTCAAATTATTAATTACAATATTAGTTGGAAATTAACAATTAGAAGTTCTGTATCTACCTATTACAAGTTCAAATCTTCAACTTATAATTTGCAATTATAATTATAAGCTATCAATTATAAGTTCTGTATTTGACAATTACAAGTTCAGATTTTCAAGTTATAATTTGCACTAATAATTTGTATTTAACAATTCGAAGATCTGTATTTGACTATTACAAGTTCATATCTTCAAATTATTATTTACAATCTTAGTTTGAAATTAACAATTCGAAGTTATGTATTTACCTATTACAAGTTCAGATCTTCTAGTTATAATTTGCAATTATAATTTAAAGCTATCAATTTTAAGTTCTGTATTTGACAATTACAAGTTCAGATCTTCAAGTTATAATTTGTACTAATAATTTGTATTTAACAATTCGAAGTTCTGTAATTCACTATTACTAGTTCAGATCTTCAAGTTATAATTTGCAATTATAATTTTAAGCTATCAATTCTAAGTTCTGTATTAGACAATTACAAGTTCAGGTCTTCAAGTTATTATTTGTACTAATAATTTGTATTTAACAATTCGAAGTTCTGTATTTGACTATTACAAGTTCAGATCTTCTAATTATTATTTACAATCATAATTTGAAGTTATGAATTCTAAGTTCTGTATTTAACAATTACAAGTTCAGATCTTCAAGTTATAATTTGCAATCATAATTTGAAGTTATGAATTCTAAGTGCTGTATTTGACAATTACAAGTTCAGATCTTCAAGTTATAATTTGCACTAATAATTTGTATTTAACAATTCGAAGTTCTGTATTTGACTATTACAAGTTCAGATCTTCAAATTATTAATTACAATCTTAGTTTGAAATTAACAATTCGAAGTTCAGTATTTACCTATTACAAGTTCAGATCTTCAACTTATAATTTGCAATTATAATTATAAGCTATCAATTTTAAGTTCTGTATTTGACAATTACAAGTTCAGATCTACAAGTTATAATTTGCACTAATAATTTGTATTTAACAATTCGAAGTTCTGTATTTGACTATTACAAGTTCAGATCTTCAAATTATTAATTACAATCTTAGTTTGAAATTAACAATTCGAAGTTCTGTATTTACCTATTACTAGTTCAGATCTTCAACTTATAATTTGCAATTATAATTATAAGCTATCAATTTTAAGTTCTGTATTTGACAATTACAAGTTCAGATCTTCAAGTTATAATTTGCACTAATAATTTGTATTTAACAATTCTAAGTTCTGTATTTGACTATTACAAGTTCAGATCTTCAAATTATTATTTACAATCTTAGTTTGAAATTAACAATTCGAAGTTCTGTATTTACCTATTACAAATTCAGATCTTCAAGTTATAATTTGCAATTATAATTATAAGCTATCAATTTTAAGTTCTGTATTTGACTATTACAAGTTCAGATCTTCAAGTTATAATTTGCAATCATGATTTAAATTTTACAATTCTAAGTTCTGTATTTGACTATTTCAAGTTCAGATCTTCAAGTTATAATTAGCAATCATAATTTGAAGTTATGAATTCTAAGTGCTGTATTTGACAATTACAAGTTCAGATCTTCAAGTTATAATTTGCACTAATAATTTGTATTTAACAATTCGGAGTTCTGTATTTGACTATTACAAGTTTAGATCTTCAAATTATTAATTACAATCTTAGTTTGAAATTAACAATTAAAAGTTCTGTAATTCACTATTACAAGTTCAGATCTTCAAGTTATAATATGCAATTATAATTATAAGCTATCAATTCTAAGTTCTGTATTTGACAATTACAAGTTCAGATCTTCAAGTTATAATTTGCACTAATAATTTGTATTTAACAATTCGAAGTTCTGTATTTGACTATTACAAGTTCAGATCTTCTAATTATTATTTACAATCATAATTTGAAGTTATGAATTCTAAGTTCTGTATTTGACAATTACAAGTTCAGATCTTCAAGTTATAATTTGCACTAATAATTTGAATTTAACAATTTGAAGTTCTGTATTTGACTATTACAAGTTCAGATCTTCTAATTATTATTTACAATCATAATTTGAAGTTATGAATTCTAAGTTCTGTATTTGACAATTACAAGTTCAGATCTTCAAGTTATAATTTGCAATCATAATTTGAAGTTATGAATTCCAAGTGCTGTATTTGATAATTACAAGTTCAGATCTTCAAGTTATAATTTGCACTAATAATTTGTATTTAACAATTCGAAGTTCCGTATTTGACTATTACAAGTTCAGATCTTCAAATTATTAATTACAATCTTAGTTTGAAATTAACAATTCGAAGTTCTAAATTTGACTATTACAAGTTCAGATCTTCAACTTATAATTTGCAATTATAATTATAAGCTATCAATTTTAAGTTCTGTATTTGACAATTACAAGTTCAGATCTTCAAGTTATAATTTGCACTAATAATTTGTATTTAACAATTCGAAGTTCTGTATTTGACTATTACAAGTTCAGATCTTCTACTTATTATTTACAATCATAATTTGAAGTTATGAATTCTAAGTTCTGTATTTGACAATTACAAGTTCAGATCTTCAAGTTATAATTTGCACTAATAATTTGTATTTAACAATTCGAAGTTCTGTATTTGACTATTACAAGTTCAGATCTTCTAATTATTATTTACAATCATAATTTGAAGTTATGAATTCTAAGTTCTGTATGTGACAATTACAAGTTCAGATCTTCAAGTTATAATTTGCAATCTTAGTTTGAAATTAACAATTCGAAGTTCTGTATTTACCTATTACAAGTTCATATCTTCTAGTTATAATTTGCAATTATACTTATAAGCTCTCAATTTTAAGTTCTGTATTTGACAATTACAAGTTCAGATCTTCAAGTTATAATTTGCAATCATAATTTGAAGTTATGAATTCTAAGTGCTGTATTTGACAATTACAAGTTCAGATCTTCAAGTTATAATTTGCACTAATAATTTGTATTTAACAATTCGAAGTTCTGTATTTGACTATTACAAGTTCAGATCTTCAAATTATTAATTACAATCTTAGTTTGAAATTAACAATTCGAAGTTCAGTATTTACCTATTACAAGTTCAGATCTTCAACTTATAATTTGCAATTATAATTATAAGCTATCAATTTTAAGTTCTGTATTTGACAATTACAAGTTCAGATCTTCAAGTTATAATTTGCACTAATAATTTGTATTTAACAATTCTAAGTTCTGTATTTGACTATTACAAGTTCAGATCTTCAAATTATTATTTACAATCTTAGTTTGAAATTAACAATTCGAAGTTCTGTATTTACCTATTACAAATTCAGATCTTCAAGTTATAATTTGCAATTATAATTATAAGCTATCAATTTTAAGTTCTGTATTTGACTATTACAAGTTCAGATCTTCAAGTTATAATTTGCAATCATGATTTGAATTTTACAATTCTAAGTTCTGTATTTGACAATTACAAGTTCAGATCTTCAAGTTATAATTTGCACTAATAATTTGTATTTAACAATTCGAAGTTCTGTATTTGACTATTACAAGTTCAGATCTTCTACTTATCATTTACAATCATAATTTGAAGTTATGAATTCTAAGTTCTGTATTTGACAATTACAAGTTCAGATCTTCAAGTTATAATTTGCACTAATAATTTGTATTTAACAATTCGAAGTTCTTATTTGACTATTACAAGTTCAGATCTTCTAATTATTATTTACTATCATAATTTGAAGTTATGAATTCTAAGTTCTGTATTTGACAATTACAAGTTCAGATCTTCAAGTTATAATTTGCAATCATAATTTGAAGTTATGAATTCCAAGTGCTGTATTTGATAATTACAAGTTCAGATCTTCAAGTTATAATTTGCACTAATAATTTGTATTTAACAATTCGAAGTTCTGTATTTGACTATTACAAGTTCAGATCTTCTAATTATTATTTACAATCATAATTTGAAGTTATGAATTCTAAGTTCTGTATTTGACAATTACAAGTTCAGATCTTCAAGTTATAATTTGCAATCATAATTTGAAGTTATGAATTCCAAGTGCTGTATTTGATAATTACAAGTTCACAACTTCAAGTTATAATTTGCACTAATAATTTGTATTTAACAATTCGAAGTTCCGTATTTGACTATTACAAGTTCAGATCTACAAATTATTAATTACAATCTTAGTTTGAAATTAACAATTCGAAGTTCTGTATTTACCTATTACAACTTCAGATCTTCAACTTATAATTTGCAATTATAATTATAAGCTATCAATTTTAAGTTCTGTATTTGACAATTACAAGTTCAGATCTTCAAGTTATAATTTGCACTAATAATTTGTATTTAACAATTCGAAGTTCTGTATTTGACTATTACAAGTTCAGATCTTCTAATTATTATTTGCAATCATAATTTGAAGTTATGAATTCTAAGTTCTGTATTTGACAATTACAAGTTCAGATCTTCAAGTTATAATTTGCACTAATAATTTGTATTTAACAATTCGAAGTTCTGTATTTGACTATTACAAGTTCAGATCTTCTAATTATTATTTACAATCATAATTTGAAGTTATGAATTCTAAGTTCTGTATTTGACAATTACAAGTTCAGATCTTCAAGTTATAATTTGCAATCTTAGTTTGAAATTAAAAATTCGAAGTTCTGTATTTACCTATTACAAGTTCATATCTTCTAGTTATAATTTGCAATTATACTTATAAGCTATCAATTTTAAGTTCTGTATTTGACAATTACAAGTTCAGATCTTCAAGTTATAATTTGTACTAATAATTTGTATTTAACAATTCGAAGTTCTGTAATTCACTATTACAAGTTCAGATCTTGAAGTTATAATTTGCAATTATAATTATAAGCTATCAATTCTAAGTTCTGTATTTGACAATTACAAGTTCAGATCTTCAAGTTATAATTTGCACTAATAATTTGAATTTAACAATTTGAAGTTTTGTATTTGACTATTACAAGTTCAGATCTTCTAATTATTATTTACAATCATAATTTGAAGTTATGAATTCTAAGTTCTGTATTTGACAATTACAAGTTCAGATCTTCAAGTTATAATTTGCACTAATAATTTGAATTTAACAATTTGAAGTTCTGTATTTGACTATTACAAGTTCAGATCTTCTAATTATTATTTACAATCATAATTTGAAGTTATGAATTCTAAGTTCTGTATTTGACAATTACAAGTTCAGATCTTCAAGTTATAATTTGCACTAATAATTTGAATTTAACAATTCGAAGTTCTGTATTTACCTATTACAAATTCAGATCTTCAAGTTATAATTTGCAATTATAATTATAAGCTATCAATTTTAAGTTCTGTATTTGACTATTACAAGTTCAGAACTTCAAGTTATAATTTGCAATCATGATTTGAATTTTACAATTCTAAGTTCTGTATTTGACTAATACAAGGTCAGATCTTCAAGTTATAATTTGCAATCATAATTTGAAGTTATGAATTCTAAGTTCTGTATTTGACAATTACAAGTTCAGATCTTCAAGTTATAATTTGCACTAATAATTTGTATTTAACAATTCGAAGTTCTGAATTTGACTATTACAAGTTCAGATCTTCAAATTATTAATTACAATCTTAGTTTGAAATTAACAATTCGAAGTTCTGTATTTACCTATTACAAGTTCAGATCTTCAACTTATAATTTGCAATTATAATTATAAGCTATCAATTTTAAGTTCTCTATTTGACAATTGCAAGTTCAGATCTTCAAGTTATAATTTGCACTTATAATTTGTATTTAACAATTCGAAGTTCAGTATTTGACTATTACAAGTTTAGATCTTCAAATTATTAATTGCAATCTTAGTTTGAAATTAACAATTCGAAGTTCTGTATTTACCTATTACAAATTCAGATCTTCAAGTTATAATTTGCAATCATAATTTGAAGTTATGAATTCTAAGTTCTGTATTTGACTATTGCAAGTTCAGATCTTCAAATTATTATTTACGATCATAATTTGAAGTTATGAATTCTAAGTTCTGTATTTGACAATTACAAGTTCAGATCTTCAAGTTATAATTTGCAATCTTAGTTTGAAATTAACAATTCGAAGTTCTGTATTTACCTATTACAAGTTCATATCTTCTAGTTATAATTTGCAATTATACTTATAAGCTATCAATTTTAAGTTCTGTATTTGACAATTACAAGTTCAGATCTTCAAGTTATAATTTGTACTAATAATTTGTATTTAACAATTCGAAGTTCTGTAATTCACTATTACAAGTTCAGATCTTGAAGTTATAATTTGCAATTATAATTATAAGCTATCAATTCTAAGTTCTGTATTTGACAATTACAAGTTCAGATCTTCAAGTTATAATTTGCACTAATAATTTGAATTTAACAATTTGAAGTTCTGTATTTGACTATTACAAGTTCAGATCTTCAAATTATTAATTACAATATTAGTTTGTTATTAACAATTCGAAGTTCTGTATTTGACTATTACAAGTTCAGATCTTCAAATTATTATTTACAATCTTAGTTTGAAATTAACAATTCGAAGTTCTGTATTTACCTATTACAAATTCAGATCTTCAAGTTATAATTTGCAATTTTAATTATAAGCTATCAATTTTAAGTTCTGTATTTGACTATTACAAGTTCGGATCTTCAAGTTATAATTTGCAATCATAATTTGAATTTCCCAATTCTAAGTTCTGTATTTGACTATTACAAGTTCAGATCTTCAAGTTATAATTAGCAATCATAATTTGAAGTTATGAATTCTAAGTTCTGTATTTGACAATTACAAGTTCAGATCTTCAAGTTATAATTTGCACTAATAATTTGTATTTAACAATTCGTAGTTCTGTATTTGACTATTACAAGTTCAGATCTTCTAATTATTATTTACAATCATAATTTGAAGTTATGAATTCTTAGTTCTGTATTTTACAATTACAAGTTCAGATCTTCAAGTTATAATTTGCAATCATAATTTGAAGTTATGAATTCTAAGTTCTGAATTTGACTATTACAAGTTCAGATCTTCAAATTATTAATTACAATATTAGTTGGAAATTAACAATTAGAAGTTCTGTATTTACCTATTACAAGTTCAGATCTTCAACTTATAATTTGCAATTATAATTATAAGCTATCAATTATAAGTTCTGTATTTGACAATTACAAGTTCAGATTTTCAAGTTATAATTTGCACTAATAATTTGTATTTAACAATTCGAAGATCTGTATTTGACTATTACAAGTTCATATCTTCAAATTATTATTTACAATCTTAGTTTGAAATTAACAATTCGAAGTTCTGTATTTACCTATTACAAGTTCAGATCTTCTAGTTATAATTTGCAATTATAATTTAAAGCTATCAATTTTAAGTTCTGTATTTGACAATTACAAGTTCAGATCTTCAAGTTATAATTTGCAATCTTAGTTTGAAATTAACAATTCGAAGTTCTGTATTTACCTATTACAAGTTCATATCTTCTAGTTATAATTTGCAATTATACTTATAAGCTATCAATTTTAAGTTCTGTATTTGACAATTACAAGTTCAGATCTTCAAGTTATAATTTGAAATAATAATTAGTATTTAACAAATCTAAGTTCTGTAATTGACTATTACAAGTTCAGTTCTTCAAGTTATAATTTGCAATTATAATTATAAGCTATCAATTCTAAGTTCTGTATTTGACAATTACAAGTTCAGATCTTCAAGTTATAATTTGCACTAATAATTTGAATTTAACAATTTGAAGTTCTGTATTTGACTATTACAAGTTCATATCTTCAAACTATTATTTACAATCTTAGTTTGAAATTAACAATTTGAAGTTCTGTATTTACCTATTACAAGTTCAGATCTTCTAGTTATAATTTGCAATTATAATTTGTATTTAACAATTCGAAGTTCTGTATTCGACTATTGCAAGTTCAGATCTTCAAATTATTAATTACAATCTTAGTTTGAAATTAACAATTCGCAGTTCTGTATTTACCTATTACAAGTTCAGATCTTCAACTTATAATTTGCAATTATAATTATAAGCTATCAATTTTAAGTTCTGTATTTGACAATTACAAGTTCAGATCTTCTAGTTATAATTTGCACTAATAATTTGTATTTAACAATTCGAAGTTCTGTATTTGACTATTACAAGTTCAGATCTTCAAATTATTATTTACAATCTTAGTTTGAAATTAATAATTCGAAGTTCTGTATTTACCTATTACAAGTTCAGATCTTCTAATTATTATTTACAATCATAATTTGAAGTTATGAATTCTAAGTTCTGTATTTGACAATTACAAGTTCAGATCTTCAAGTTATAATTTGCACTAATAATTTGTATTATTACTAATAATAATAATTTGTATTATAAATTCAGATCTTCAAGTTATAATTTGCAATTATAATTATAAGCTATCAATTTTAAGTTCTGTATTTGACTATTACAAGTTCAGATCTTCAAGTTATAATTGGAATCATAATTTGAATTTTACTATTCTAAGTTCTGTATTTGACTATTTCAAGTTCAGATCTTCAAGTTATAGTTAGCAATCATAATTTGAAGTTATGAATTCTAAGTTCTGTATTTGACAATTACAAGTTCAGATCTTCAAGTTATAATTTGCACTAATAATTTGTATTTAACAATTCGAAGTTCTGTATTTGACTATTGCAAGTTCAGATCTTCAAATTATTAATTACAATCCTAGTTTGAAATTAACAATTCGAAGTTCTGTATTTACCTATTACAAGTTCAGATCTTCAACTTATAATTTGCAATTATAATTATAAGCTATCAATTTTAAGTTCTGTATTTGACAATTACAAGTTCAGATCTTCAAGTTATAATTTGCACTAATAATTTGTATTTAACAATTCGAAGTTCTGTATTTGACTATTACAAGTTCAGATCTTCAAATTATTATTTACAATCTTAGTTTGAAATTAACAATTCGAAGTTCTGTATTTACCTATTACAAATTCAGATCTTCAAGTTATAATTTGCATTTATAATTATGAGCTATCAATTTTAAGTTCTGTATTTGACTATTACAAGTTCAGATCTTCAAGTTATAATTTGCAATCATAATTTGAATTTCCCAATTCTAAGTTCCGTATTTTACTATTACAAGTTCAGATCTTCAAGTTATAATTAGCAATCATAATTTGAAGTTATGAATTCTTAGTTCTGTATTTGACAATTACAAGTTCAGATCTTCAAGTTATAATTTGCACTAATAATTTGTATTTAACAATTCTAAGTTCTGTATTTGACTATTACAAGTTCAGATCTCCAAATTATTATTTACAATCTTAGTTTGAAATTAACAATTCGAAGTTCTGTATTTACCTATTACAAATTCAGATCTTCAAGTTATAATTTGCTATTATAATTATAAGCTATCAATTTTAAGTTCTGTATTTGACTATTACAAGTTCAGAACTTCAAGTTATAATTTGCAATCATGATTTGAATTTTACAATTCTAAGTTCTGTATTTGACAATTACAAGTTCAGATCTTCAAGTTATAATTTGCACTAATAATTTGTATTTAACAATTCGAAGTTCTGTATTTGACTATTGCAAGTTCAGATCTTCAAATTATTAATTACAATCCTAGTTTGAAATTAACAATTCGAAGTTCTGTATTTACCTATTACAAGTTCAGATCTTCAACTTATAATTTGCAATTATAATTATAAGCTATCAATTTTAAGTTCTGTATTTGACAATTACAAGTTCAGATCTTCAAGTTATAATTTGCACTAATAATTTGTATTTAACAATTCGAAGTTCTGTATTTGACTATTACAAGTTCAGATCTTCAAATTATTATTTACAATCTTAGTTTGAAATTAACAATTCGAAGTTCTGTATTTACCTATTACAAATTCAGATCTTCAAGTTATAATTTGCATTTATAATTATGAGCTATCAATTTTAAGTTCTGTATTTGACTATTACAAGTTCAGATCTTCAAGTTATAATTTGCAATCATAATTTGAATTTCCCAATTTTAAGTTCCGTATTTTACTATTACAAGTTCAGATCTTCAAGTTATAATTAGCAATCATAATTTGAAGTTATGAATTCTTAGTTCTGTATTTGACAATTACAAGTTCAGATCTTCAAGTTATAATTTGCACTAATAATTTGTATTTAACAATTCTAAGTTCTGTATTTGACTATTACAAGTTCAGATCTCCAAATTATTATTTACAATCTTAGTTTGAAATTAACAATTCGAAGTTCTGTATTTACCTATTACAAATTCAGATCTTCAAGTTATAATTTGCAATTATAATTATAAGCTATCAATTTTAAGTTCTGTATTTGACTATTACAAGTTCAGAACTTCAAGTTATAATTTGCAATCATGATTTGAATTTTACAATTCTAAGTTCTGTATTTGACAATTACAAGTTCAGATCTTCAAGTTATAATTTGCACTAATAATTTGTATTTAACAATTCGGAGTTCTGTATTTGACTATTACAAGTTTAGATCTTCAAATTATTAATTACAATCTTAGTTTGAAATTAACAATTAGAAGTTCTGTAATTCACTATTACAAGTTCAGATCTTCAAGTTATAATTTGCAATTATAATTATAAGCTATCAATTCTAAGTTCTGTATTTGACAATTACAAGTTCAGATCTTCAAGTTATAATTTGCACTAATAATTTGTATTTAACAATTCGAAGTTCTGTATTTGACTATTACAAGTTCAGATCTTCTAATTATTATTTACAATCATAATTTGAAGTTATGAATTCTAAGTTCTGTATTTGACAATTACAAGTTCAGATCTTCAAGTTATAATTTGCAATCATAATTTGAAGTTATGAATTCCAAGTGCTGTATTTGATAATTACAAGTTCAGATCTTCAAGTTATAATTTGCACTAATAATTTGTATTTAACAATTCGAAGTTCTGTATTTGACTATTACAAGTTCAGATCTTCTAATTATTATTTACAATCATAATTTGAAGTTATGAATTCTAAGTTCTGTATTTGACAATTACAAGTTCAGATCTCCAAGTTATAATTTGCAATCATAATTTGAAGTTATGAATTCCAAGTGCTGTATTTGATAATTACAAGTTCAGATCTTCAAGTTATAATTTGCACTAATAATTTGTATTTAACAATTCGAAGTTCCGTATTTGACTATTACAAGTTCAGATCTACAAATTATTAATTACAATCTTAGTTTGAAATTAACAATTCGAAGTTCTGTATTTACCTATTACAACTTCAGATCTTCAACTTATAATTTGCAATTATAATTATAAGCTATCAATTTTAAGTTCTGTATTTGACAATTACAAGTTCAGATCTTCAAGTTATAATTTGCACTAATAATTTGTATTTAACAATTCGAAGTTCTGTATTTGACTATTACAAGTTCAGATCTTCTAATTATTATTTGCAATCATAATTTGAAGTTATGAATTCTAAGTTCTGTATTTGACAATTACAAGTTCAGATCTTCAAGTTATAATTTGCACTAATAATTTGTATTTAACAATTCGAAGTTCTGTATTTGACTATTACAAGTTCAGATCTTCTAATTATTATTTACAATCATAATTTGAAGTTATGAATTCTAAGTTCTGTATTTGACAATTACAAGTTCAGATCTTCAAGTTATAATTTGCAATCTTAGTTTGAAATTAAAAATTCGAAGTTCTGTATTTACCTATTACAAGTTCATATCTTCTAGTTATAATTTGCAATTATACTTATAAGCTATCAATTTTAAGTTCTGTATTTGACAATTACAAGTTCAGATCTTCAAGTTATAATTTGCACTAATAATTTGTATTTAACAATTCGAAGTTCTGTATTTGACTATTACAAGTTCAGATCTTCAAATTATTAATTACAATCTTAGTTTGAAATTAACAATTCGAAGTTCAGTATGTACCTATTACAAGTTCAGATCTTCAACTTATAATTTGCAATTATAATTATAAGCTATCAATTTTAAGTTCTGTATTTGACAATAACAAGTTCAGATCTTCAAGTTATAATTTGCACTAATAATTTGTATTTAACAATTCTAAGTTCTGTATTTGACTATTACAAGTTCAGATCTTCAAATTATTATTTACAATCTTAGTTTGAAATTAACAATTCGAAGTTCTGTATTTACCTATTACAAATTCAGATCTTCAAGTTATAATTTGCAATTACAATTATAAGCTATCAATTTTAAGTTCTGTATTTGACTATTACAAGTTCAGATCTTCAAGTTATAATTTGCAATCATGATTTGAATTTTACAATTCTAAGTTCTGTATTTGACTATTTCAAGTTCAGATCTTCTAGTTATAATATGCACTAATAATTTGTATTTAACAATTCGAAGTTCTGTATTTGACTATTACAAGTTCAGATCTTCAAATTATTAATTACAATCATAGTTTGAAATTAACAATTCGAAGTTCAGTATTTACCTATTACAAGTTCAGATCTTCAACTTATAATTTGCAATTATAATTATAAGCTATCAATTTTAAGTTCTGTATTTGACAATTACAAGTTCAGATCTTCAAGTTATAATTTGCACTAATAATTTGTATTTAACAATTCTAAGTTCTGTATTTGACTATTACAAGTTCAGATCTCCAAATTATTATTTACAATCTTAGTTTGAAATTAATAATTCGAAGTTCTGTATTTACCTATTACAAATTCAGATCTTCAAGTTATAATTTGCAATTATAATTATAAGCTATCAATTTTAAGTTCTGTATTTGACTATTACAAGTTCAGAACTTCAAGTTATAATTTGCAATCATGATTTGAATTTTACAATTCTAAGTTCTGTATTTGACAATTACAAGTTCAGATCTTCAAGTTATAATTTGCACTAATAATTTGTATTTAACAATTCGGAGTTCTGTATTTGACTATTACAAGTTTAGATCTTCAAATTATTAATTACAATCTTAGTTTGAAATTAACAATTAGAAGTTCTGTAATTCACTATTACAAGTTCAGATCTTCAAGTTATAATTTGCAATTATAATTATAAGCTATCAATTCTAAGTTCTGTATTTGACAATTACAAGTTCAGATCTTCAAGTTATAATTTGCACTAATAATTTGTATTTAACAATTCGAAGTTCTGTATTTGACTATTACAAGTTCAGATCTTCGACTTATTTTTTACAATCATAATTTGAAGTTATGAATTCTAAGTTCTGTATTTGACAATTACAAGTTCAGATCTTCAAGTTATAATTTGCACTAATAATTAATTTGTATTTAACAATTCGAAGTTCTTATTTGACTATTACAAGTTCAGATCTTCTAATTATTATTTACTATCTTAATTTGAAGTTATGAATTCTAAGTTCTGTATTTGACAATTACAAGTTCAGATCTTCAAGTTATAATTTGCAATCATAATTTGAAGTTATGAATTCCAAGTGCTGTATTTGATAATTACCTATTACAACTTCAGATCTTCAACTTATAATTTGCAATTATAATTATAAGCTATCAATTTTAAGTTCTGTATTTGACAATTACAAGTTCAGATCTTCAAGTTATAATTTGCACTAATAATTTGTATTTAACAATTCGAAGTTCTGTATTTGACTATTACAAGTTCAGATCTTCTAATTATTATTTGCAATAATAATTTGAAGTTATGAATTCTAAGTTCTGTATTTGACAATTACAAGTTCAGATCTTCAAGTTATAATTTGCACTAATAATTTGTATTTAACAATTCGAAGTTCTGTATTTGACTATTACAAGTTCAGATCTTCTAATTATTATTTACAATCATAATTTGAAGTTATGAATTCTAAGTTCTGTATTTGACAATTACAAGTTCAGATCTTCAAGTTATAATTTGCAATCTTAGTTTGAAATTAAAAATTCGAAGTTCTGTATTTACCTATTACAAGTTCATATCTTCTAGTTATAATTTGCAATTATACTTATAAGCTATCAATTTTAAGTTCTGTATTTGACAATTACAAGTTCAGATCTTCAAGTTATAATTTGCACTAATAATTTGTATTTAACAATTCGAAGTTCTGTATTTGACTATTACAAGTTCAGATCTTCAAATTATTAATTACAATCTTAGTTTGAAATTAACAATTCGAAGTTCAGTATGTACCTATTACAAGTTCAGATCTTCAACTTATAATTTGCAATTATAATTATAAGCTATCAATTTTAAGTTCTGTATTTGACAATAACAAGTTCAGATCTTCAAGTTATAATTTGCACTAATAATTTGTATTTAACAATTCTAAGTTCTGTATTTGACTATTACAAGTTCAGATCTTCAAATTATTATTTACAATCTTAGTTTGAAATTAACAATTCGAAGTTCTGTATTTACCTATTACAAATTCAGATCTTCAAGTTATAATTTGCAATTATAATTATAAGCTATCAATTTTAAGTTCTGTATTTGACTATTACAAGTTCAGATCTACAAGTTATAATTTGCAATCATGATTTGAATTTTACAATTCTAAGTTCTGTATTTGACTATTTCAAGTTCAGATCTTCAAGTTATAATTAGCAATCATAATTTGAAGTTATGAATTCTAAGTGCTGTATTTGACAATTACAAGTTCAGATCTTCAAGTTATAATTTGCACTAATAATTTGTATTTAACAATTCGGAGTTCTGTATTTGACTATTACAAGTTTAGATCTTCAAATTATTAATTACAAGCTTAGTTTGAAATTAACAATTAGAAGTTCTGTAATTCACTATTACAAGTTCAGATCTTCAAGTTATAATTTGCAATTATAATTATAAGCTATCAATTCTAAGTTCTGTATTTGACAATTACAAGTTCAGATCTTCTAGTTATAATTTGCACTAATAATTTGTATTTAACAATTCGAAGTTCTGTATTTGACTATTACAAGTTCAGATCTTCTACTTATTATTTACAATCATAATTTGAAGTTATGAATTCTAAGTTCTGTATTTGACAATTACAAGTTCAGATCTTCAAGTTATAATTTGCACTAATAATTTGTATTTAACAATTCGAAGTTCTGTATTTGACTATTACAAGTTCAGATCTTCAAATTATTTTTTACAATCTTAGTTTGAAATTAACAATTCGAAGTTCTGTATTTACCTATTACAAGTTCATATCTTCTAGTTATAATTTGCAATTATACTTATAAGCTATCAATTTTAAGTTCTGTATTTGACAATTACAAGTTCAGATCTTCAAGTTTTAATTTGAAATAATAATTAGTATTTAACAAATCTAAGTTCTGTAATTGACTATTACAAGTTCAGATCTTCAAGTTATAATTTGCAATTATAATTATAAGCTATCAATTCTAAGTTCTGTATTTGACTATTACAAGTTCAGATCTTCAAGTTATAATTGGAATCATAATTTGAATTTTACTATTCTAAGTTCTGTATTTGACTATTTCAAGTTCAGATCTTCAAGTTATAGTTAGCAATCATAATTTGAAGTTATGAATTCTAAGTTCTGTATTTGACAATTACAAGTTCAGATCTTCAAGTTATAATTTGCACTAATAATTTGTATTTAACAATTCGAAGTTCTGTATTTGACTATTGCAAGTTCAGATCTTCAAATTATTAATTACAATCCTAGTTTGAAATTAACAATTCGAAGTTCTGTATTTACCTATTACAAGTTCAGATCTTCAACTTGTAATTTGCAATTATAATTATAAGCTATCAATTTTAAGTTCTGTATTTGACAATTACAAGTTCAGATCTTCAAGTTATAATTTGCACTAATAATTTGTATTTAACAATTCGAAGTTCTGTATTTGACTATTACAAGTTCAGATCTTCAAATTATTATTTACAATCTTAGTTTGAAATTAACAATTGGAAGTTCTGTATTTACCTATTACAAATTCAGATCTTCAAGTTATAATTTGCAATTATAATTATAAGCTATCAATTTTAAGTTCTGTATTTGACTATTACAAGTTCAGATCTTCAAGTTATAATTTGCAATCATAATTTGAATTTCCCAATTCTAAGTTCTGTATTTGACTATTACAAGTTCAGATCTTCAAGTTATAATTAGCAATCATAATTTGAAGTTATGAATTCTAAGTTCTGTATTTGACAATTACAAGTTCAGATCTTCAAGTTATAATTTGCACTAATAATTTGTATTTAACAATTCGTAGTTCTGTATTTGACTATTACAAGTTCAGATCTTCTAATTATTATTTACAATCATAATTTGAAGTTATGAATTCTTAGTTCTGTATTTTACAATTACAAGTTCAGATCTTCAAGTTATAATTTGCAATCATAATTTGAAGTTATGAATTCTAAGTTCTGAATTTGACTATTACAAGTTCAGATCTTCAAATTATTAATTACAATATTAGTTGGAAATTAACAATTAGAAGTTCTGTATTTACCTATTACAAGTTCAGATCTTCAACTTTTAATTTGCAATTATAATTATAAGCTATCAATTTTAAGTTCTGTATTTGACAATTACAAGTTCAGATTTTCAAGTTATAATTTGCACTAATAATTTGTATTTAACAATTCGAAGATCTGTATTTGACTATTACAAGTTCATATCTTCAAATTATTATTTACAATCTTAGTTTGAAATTAACAATTCGAAGTTCTGTATTTACCTATTACAAGTTCAGATCTTCTAGTTATAATTGGCAATTATAATTTAAAGCTATCAATTTTAAGTTCTGTATTTGTCAATTACAAGTTCAGATCTTCAAGTTATAATTTGTACTAATAATTTGTATTTAACAATTCGAAGTTCTGTAATTCACTATTACAAGTTCAGATCTTCAAGTTATAATTTGCAATTATAATTTTAAGCTATCAATTCTAAGTTCTGTATTAGACAATTACAAGTTCAGGTCTTCAAGTTATTATTTGCACTAATAATTTGTATTTAACAATTCGAAGTACTCTATTTGACTATTACAAGTTCAGATCTTCTAATTATTATTTACAATCATAATTAGAAGTTATGAATTCTAAGTTCTGTATTTAACAATTACAAGTTCAGATCTTCAAGTTATAATTTGCAATCATAATTTGAAGTTATGAATTCTAAGTGCTGTATTTGACAATTACAAGTTCAGATCTTCAAGTTATAATTTGCACTAATAATTTGTATTTAACAATTCGAAGTTCTGTATTTGACTATTACAAGTTCAGATCTTCAAATTATTAATTACAATCTTAGTTTGAAATTAACAATTCGAAGTTCAGTATTTACCTATTACAAGTTCAGATCTTCAACTTATAATTTGCAATTATAATTATAAGCTATCAATTTTAAGTTCTGTATTTGACAATTACAAGTTCAGATCTTCAAGTTATAATTTGCACTAATAATTTGTATTTAACAATTCTAAGTTCTGTATTTGACTATTACAAGTTCAGATCTTCAAATTATTATTTACAATCTTAGTTTGAAATTAACAATTCGAAGTTCTGTATTTACCTATTACAAATTCAGATCTTCAAGTTATAATTTGAAATTATAATTATAAGCTATCAATTTTAAGTTCTGTATTTGACTATTACAAGTTCAGATCTTCAAGTTATAATTTGCAATCATGATTTGAATTTTACAATTCTAAGTTCTATATTTGACAATTACAAGTTCAGATCTTCAAGTTATAATTTGCACTAATAATTTGTATTTAACAATTCGAAGTTCTGTATTTGACTATTACAAGTTCAGATCTTCTACTTATTATTTACAATCATAATTTGAAGTTATGAATTCTAAGTTCTGTATTTGACAATTACAAGTTCAGATCTTCAAGTTATAATTTGCACTAATAATTTGTATTTAACAATTCGAAGTTCCGTATTTGACTATTACAAGTTCAGATCTACAAATTATTAATTACAATCTTAGTTTGAAATTAACAATTCGAAGTTCTGTATTTACCTATTACAACTTCAGATCTTCAACTTATAATTTGCAATTATAATTATAAGCTATCAATTTTAAGTTCTGTATTTGACAATTACAAGTTCAGATCTTCAAGTTATAATTTGCACTAATAATTTGTATTTAACAATTCGAAGTTCTGTATTTGACTATTACAAGTTCAGATCTTCTAATTATTATTTGCAATCATAATTTGAAGTTATGAATTCTAAGTTCTGTATTTGACAATTACAAGTTCAGATCTTCAAGTTATAATTTGCACTAATAATTTGTATTTAACAATTCGAAGTTCTGTATTTGACTATTACAAGTTCAGATCTTCTAATTATTATTTACAATCATAATTTGAAGTTATGAATTCTAAGTTCTGTATTTGACAATTACAAGTTCAGATCTTCAATTTATAATTTGCAATCTTAGTTTGAAATTAAAAATTCGAAGTTCTGTATTTACCTATTACAAGTTCATATCTTCTAGTTATAATTTGCAATTATACTTATAAGCTATCAATTTTAAGTTCTGTATTTGACAATTACAAGTTCAGATCTTCAAGTTATAATTTGTACTAATAATTTGTATTTAACAATTCGAAGTTCTGTAATTCACTATTACAAGTTCAGATCTTGAAGTTATAATTTGCAATTATAATTATAAGCTATCAATTCTAAGTTCTGTATTTGACAATTACAAGTTCAGATCTTCAAGTTATAATTTGCACTAATAATTTGAATTTAACAATTTGAAGTTTTGTATTTGACTATTACAAGTTCAGATCTTCAAATTATTAATTACAATATTAGTTTGTTATTAACAATTCGAAGTTCTGTATTTGACTATTACAAGTTCAGATCTTCAAATTATTATTTACAATCTTAGTTTGAAATTAACAATTCGAAGTTCTGTATTTACCTATTACAAATTCAGATCTTCAAGTTATAATTTGCAATTATAATTATAAGCTATCAATTATAAGTTCTGTATTTGACTATTACAAGTTCAGATCTTCAAGTTATAATTTGCAATCATAATTTGAATTTCCCAATTCTAAGTTCTGTATTTGACTATTACAAGTTCAGATCTTCAAGTTATAATTTGTACTAATAATTTGTATTTAACAATTCGAAGTTCTGTAATTCACTATTACAAGTTCAGATCTTGAAGTTATAATTTGCAATTATAATTATAAGCTATCAATTCTAAGTTCTGTATTTGACAATTACAAGTTCAGATCTTCAAGTTATAATTTGCACTAATAATTTGAATTTAACAATTTGAAGTTTTGTATTTGACTATTACAAGTTCAGATCTTCAAATTATTAATTACAATATTAGTTTGTTATTAACAATTCGAAGTTCTGTATTTGACTATTACAAGTTCAGATCTTCAAATTATTATTTACAATCTTAGTTTGAAATTAACAATTCGAAGTTCTGTATTTACCTATTACAAATTCAGATCTTCAAGTTATAATTTGCAATTATAATTATAAGCTATCAATTATAAGTTCTGTATTTGACTATTACAAGTTCAGATCTTCAAGTTATAATTTGCAATCATAATTTGAATTTCCCAATTCTAAGTTCTGTATTTGACTATTACAAGTTCAGATCTTCAAGTTATAATTAGCAATCATAATTTGAAGTTATGAATTCTAAGTTCTGTATTTGACAATTACAAGTTCAGATCTTCAAGTTATAATTTGCACTAATAATTTGTATTTAACAATTCGTAGTTCTGTATTTGACTATTACAAGTTCAGATCTTCTAATTATTATTTACAATCATAATTTGAAGTTATGAATTCTTAGTTCTGTATTTTACAATTACAAGTTCAGATCTTCAAGTTATAATTTGCAATCATAATTTGAAGTTATGAATTCTAAGTTCTGAATTTGACTATTACAAGTTCAGATCTTCAAATTATTAATTACAATATTAGTTGGAAATTAACAATTAGAAGTTCTGTATCTACCTATTACAAGTTCAAATCTTCAACTTATAATTTGCAATTATAATTATAAGCTATCAATTATAAGTTCTGTATTTGACAATTACAAGTTCAGATTTTCAAGTTATAATTTGCACTAATAATTTGTATTTAACAATTCGAAGATCTGTATTTGACTATTACAAGTTCATATCTTCAAATTATTATTTACAATCTTAGTTTGAAATTAACAATTCGAAGTTATGTATTTACCTATTACAAGTTCAGATCTTCTAGTTATAATTTGCAATTATAATTTAAAGCTATCAATTTTAAGTTCTGTATTTGACAATTACAAGTTCAGATCTTCAAGTTATAATTTGTACTAATAATTTGTATTTAACAATTCGAAGTTCTGTAATTCACTATTACTAGTTCAGATCTTCAAGTTATAATTTGCAATTATAATTTTAAGCTATCAATTCTAAGTTCTGTATTAGACAATTACAAGTTCAGGTCTTCAAGTTATTATTTGTACTAATAATTTGTATTTAACAATTCGAAGTTCTGTATTTGACTATTACAAGTTCAGATCTTCTAATTATTATTTACAATCATAATTTGAAGTTATGAATTCTAAGTTCTGTATTTAACAATTACAAGTTCAGATCTTCAAGTTATAATTTGCAATCATAATTTGAAGTTATGAATTCTAAGTGCTGTATTTGACAATTACAAGTTCAGATCTTCAAGTTATAATTTGCACTAATAATTTGTATTTAACAATTCGAAGTTCTGTATTTGACTATTACAAGTTCAGATCTTCAAATTATTAATTACAATCTTAGTTTGAAATTAACAATTCGAAGTTCAGTATTTACCTATTACAAGTTCAGATCTTCAACTTATAATTTGCAATTATAATTATAAGCTATCAATTTTAAGTTCTGTATTTGACAATTACAAGTTCAGATCTACAAGTTATAATTTGCACTAATAATTTGTATTTAACAATTCGAAGTTCTGTATTTGACTATTACAAGTTCAGATCTTCAAATTATTAATTACAATCTTAGTTTGAAATTAACAATTCGAAGTTCTGTATTTACCTATTACTAGTTCAGATCTTCAACTTATAATTTGCAATTATAATTATAAGCTATCAATTTTAAGTTCTGTATTTGACAATTACAAGTTCAGATCTTCAAGTTATAATTTGCACTAATAATTTGTATTTAACAATTCTAAGTTCTGTATTTGACTATTACAAGTTCAGATCTTCAAATTATTATTTACAATCTTAGTTTGAAATTAACAATTCGAAGTTCTGTATTTACCTATTACAAATTCAGATCTTCAAGTTATAATTTGCAATTATAATTATAAGCTATCAATTTTAAGTTCTGTATTTGACTATTACAAGTTCAGATCTTCAAGTTATAATTTGCAATCATGATTTAAATTTTACAATTCTAAGTTCTGTATTTGACTATTTCAAGTTCAGATCTTCAAGTTATAATTAGCAATCATAATTTGAAGTTATGAATTCTAAGTGCTGTATTTGACAATTACAAGTTCAGATCTTCAAGTTATAATTTGCACTAATAATTTGTATTTAACAATTCGGAGTTCTGTATTTGACTATTACAAGTTTAGATCTTCAAATTATTAATTACAATCTTAGTTTGAAATTAACAATTAAAAGTTCTGTAATTCACTATTACAAGTTCAGATCTTCAAGTTATAATATGCAATTATAATTATAAGCTATCAATTCTAAGTTCTGTATTTGACAATTACAAGTTCAGATCTTCAAGTTATAATTTGCACTAATAATTTGTATTTAACAATTCGAAGTTCTGTATTTGACTATTACAAGTTCAGATCTTCTAATTATTATTTACAATCATAATTTGAAGTTATGAATTCTAAGTTCTGTATTTGACAATTACAAGTTCAGATCTTCAAGTTATAATTTGCACTAATAATTTGAATTTAACAATTTGAAGTTCTGTATTTGACTATTACAAGTTCAGATCTTCTAATTATTATTTACAATCATAATTTGAAGTTATGAATTCTAAGTTCTGTATTTGACAATTACAAGTTCAGATCTTCAAGTTATAATTTGCAATCATAATTTGAAGTTATGAATTCCAAGTGCTGTATTTGATAATTACAAGTTCAGATCTTCAAGTTATAATTTGCACTAATAATTTGTATTTAACAATTCGAAGTTCCGTATTTGACTATTACAAGTTCAGATCTTCAAATTATTAATTACAATCTTAGTTTGAAATTAACAATTCGAAGTTCTAAATTTGACTATTACAAGTTCAGATCTTCAACTTATAATTTGCAATTATAATTATAAGCTATCAATTTTAAGTTCTGTATTTGACAATTACAAGTTCAGATCTTCAAGTTATAATTTGCACTAATAATTTGTATTTAACAATTCGAAGTTCTGTATTTGACTATTACAAGTTCAGATCTTCTACTTATTATTTACAATCATAATTTGAAGTTATGAATTCTAAGTTCTGTATTTGACAATTACAAGTTCAGATCTTCAAGTTATAATTTGCACTAATAATTTGTATTTAACAATTCGAAGTTCTGTATTTGACTATTACAAGTTCAGATCTTCTAATTATTATTTACAATCATAATTTGAAGTTATGAATTCTAAGTTCTGTATGTGACAATTACAAGTTCAGATCTTCAAGTTATAATTTGCAATCTTAGTTTGAAATTAACAATTCGAAGTTCTGTATTTACCTATTACAAGTTCATATCTTCTAGTTATAATTTGCAATTATACTTATAAGCTCTCAATTTTAAGTTCTGTATTTGACAATTACAAGTTCAGATCTTCAAGTTATAATTTGCAATCATAATTTGAAGTTATGAATTCTAAGTGCTGTATTTGACAATTACAAGTTCAGATCTTCAAGTTATAATTTGCACTAATAATTTGTATTTAACAATTCGAAGTTCTGTATTTGACTATTACAAGTTCAGATCTTCAAATTATTAATTACAATCTTAGTTTGAAATTAACAATTCGAAGTTCAGTATTTACCTATTACAAGTTCAGATCTTCAACTTATAATTTGCAATTATAATTATAAGCTATCAATTTTAAGTTCTGTATTTGACAATTACAAGTTCAGATCTTCAAGTTATAATTTGCACTAATAATTTGTATTTAACAATTCTAAGTTCTGTATTTGACTATTACAAGTTCAGATCTTCAAATTATTATTTACAATCTTAGTTTGAAATTAACAATTCGAAGTTCTGTATTTACCTATTACAAATTCAGATCTTCAAGTTATAATTTGCAATTATAATTATAAGCTATCAATTTTAAGTTCTGTATTTGACTATTACAAGTTCAGATCTTCAAGTTATAATTTGCAATCATGATTTGAATTTTACAATTCTAAGTTCTGTATTTGACAATTACAAGTTCAGATCTTCAAGTTATAATTTGCACTAATAATTTGTATTTAACAATTCGAAGTTCTGTATTTGACTATTACAAGTTCAGATCTTCTACTTATTATTTACAATCATAATTTGAAGTTATGAATTCTAAGTTCTGTATTTGACAATTACAAGTTCAGATCTTCAAGTTATAATTTGCACTAATAATTTGTATTTAACAATTCGAAGTTCTTATTTGACTATTACAAGTTCAGATCTTCTAATTATTATTTACTATCATAATTTGAAGTTATGAATTCTAAGTTCTGTATTTGACAATTACAAGTTCAGATCTTCAAGTTATAATTTGCAATCATAATTTGAAGTTATGAATTCCAAGTGCTGTATTTGATAATTACAAGTTCAGATCTTCAAGTTATAATTTGCACTAATAATTTGTATTTAACAATTCGAAGTTCTGTATTTGACTATTACAAGTTCAGATCTTCTAATTATTATTTACAATCATAATTTGAAGTTATGAATTCTAAGTTCTGTATTTGACAATTACAAGTTCAGATCTTCAAGTTATAATTTGCAATCATAATTTGAAGTTATGAATTCCAAGTGCTGTATTTGATAATTACAAGTTCACAACTTCAAGTTATAATTTGCACTAATAATTTGTATTTAACAATTCGAAGTTCCGTATTTGACTATTACAAGTTCAGATCTACAAATTATTAATTACAATCTTAGTTTGAAATTAACAATTCGAAGTTCTGTATTTACCTATTACAACTTCAGATCTTCAACTTATAATTTGCAATTATAATTATAAGCTATCAATTTTAAGTTCTGTATTTGACAATTACAAGTTCAGATCTTCAAGTTATAATTTGCACTAATAATTTGTATTTAACAATTCGAAGTTCTGTATTTGACTATTACAAGTTCAGATCTTCTAATTATTATTTGCAATCATAATTTGAAGTTATGAATTCTAAGTTCTGTATTTGACAATTACAAGTTCAGATCTTCAAGTTATAATTTGCACTAATAATTTGTATTTAACAATTCGAAGTTCTGTATTTGACTATTACAAGTTCAGATCTTCTAATTATTATTTACAATCATAATTTGAAGTTATGAATTCTAAGTTCTGTATTTGACAATTACAAGTTCAGATCTTCAAGTTATAATTTGCAATCTTAGTTTGAAATTAAAAATTCGAAGTTCTGTATTTACCTATTACAAGTTCATATCTTCTAGTTATAATTTGCAATTATACTTATAAGCTATCAATTTTAAGTTCTGTATTTGACAATTACAAGTTCAGATCTTCAAGTTATAATTTGTACTAATAATTTGTATTTAACAATTCGAAGTTCTGTAATTCACTATTACAAGTTCAGATCTTGAAGTTATAATTTGCAATTATAATTATAAGCTATCAATTCTAAGTTCTGTATTTGACAATTACAAGTTCAGATCTTCAAGTTATAATTTGCACTAATAATTTGAATTTAACAATTTGAAGTTTTGTATTTGACTATTACAAGTTCAGATCTTCTAATTATTATTTACAATCATAATTTGAAGTTATGAATTCTAAGTTCTGTATTTGACAATTACAAGTTCAGATCTTCAAGTTATAATTTGCACTAATAATTTGAATTTAACAATTTGAAGTTCTGTATTTGACTATTACAAGTTCAGATCTTCTAATTATTATTTACAATCATAATTTGAAGTTATGAATTCTAAGTTCTGTATTTGACAATTACAAGTTCAGATCTTCAAGTTATAATTTGCAATCATAATTTGAAGTTATGAATTCCAAGTGCTGTATTTGATAATTACAAGTTCAGATCTTCAAGTTATAATTTGCACTAATAATTTGTATTTAACAATTCGAAGTTCCGTATTTGACTATTACAAGTTCAGATCTTCAAATTATTAATTACAATCTTAGTTTGAAATTAACAATTCGAAGTTCTAAATTTGACTATTACAAGTTCAGATCTTCAACTTATAATTTGCAATTATAATTATAAGCTATCAATTTTAAGTTCTGTATTTGACAATTACAAGTTCAGATCTTCAAGTTTTAATTTGCACTAATAATTTGTATTTAACAATTCGAAGTTCTGTATTTGACTATTACAAGTTCAGATCTTCTAATTATTATTTGCAATCATAATTTGAAGTTATGAATTCTAAGTTCTGTATTTGACAATTACAAGTTCAGATCTTCAAGTTATAATTTGCACTAATAATTTGTATTTAACAATTCGAAGTTCTGTATTTGACTATTACAAGTTCAGATCTTCTAATTATTATTTACAATCATAATTTGAAGTTATGAATTCTAAGTTCTGTATTTGACAATTACAAGTTCAGATCTTCAAGTTATAATTTGCAATCTTAGTTTGAAATTAACAATTCGAAGTTCTGTATTTACCTATTACAAGTTCATATCTTCTAGTTATAATTTGCAATTATACTTATAAGCTCTCAATTTTAAGTTCTGTATTTGACAATTACAAGTTCAGATCTTCAAGTTATAATTTGCAATCATAATTTGAAGTTATGAATTCTAAGTGCTGTATTTGACAATTACAAGTTCAGATCTTCAAGTTATAATTTGCACTAATAATTTGTATTTAACAATTCGAAGTTCTGTATTTGACTATTACAAGTTCAGATCTTCAAATTATTAATTACAATCTTAGTTTGAAATTAACAATTCGAAGTTCAGTATTTACCTATTACAAGTTCAGATCTTCAACTTATAATTTGCAATTATAATTATAAGCTATCAATTTTAAGTTCTGTATTTGACAATTACAAGTTCAGATCTTCAAGTTATAATTTGCACTAATAATTTGTATTTAACAATTCTAAGTTCTGTATTTGACTATTACAAGTTCAGATCTTCAAATTATTATTTACAATATTAGTTTGAAAATAACAATTCGAAGTTCTGTATTTACCTATTACAAATTCAGATCTTCAAGTTATAATTTGCAATTATAATTATAAGCTATCAATTTTAAGTTCTGTATTTGACTATTACAAGTTCAGATCTTCAAGTTATAATTTGCAATCATGATTTGAATTTTACAATTCTAAGTTCTGTATTTGACAATTACAAGTTCAGATCTTCAAGTTATAATTTGCACTAATAATTTGTATTTAACAATTCGAAGTTCTGTATTTGACTATTACAAGTTCAGATCTTCTACTTATTATTTACAATCATAATTTGAAGTTATGAATTCTAAGTTCTGTATTTGACAATTACAAGTTCAGATCTTCAAGTTATAATTTGCACTAATAATTTGTATTTAACAATTCTAAGTTCTGTATTTGACTATTACAAGTTCAGATCTTCAAATTATTATTTACAATCTTAGTTTGAAATTAACAATTCGAAGTTCTGTATTTACCTATTACAAATTCAGATCTTCAAGTTATAATTTGCAATTATAATTATAAGCTATCAATTTTAAGTTCTGTATTTGACTATTACAAGTTCAGATCTTCAAGTTATAATTTGCAATCATGATTTGAATTTTACAATTCTAAGTTCTGTATTTGACAATTACAAGTTCAGATCTTCAAGTTATAATTTGCACTAATAATTTGTATTTAACAATTCGAAGTTCTGTATTTGACTATTACAAGTTCAGATCTTCTACTTATTATTTACAATCATAATTTGAAGTTATGAATTCTAAGTTCTGTATTTGACAATTACAAGTTCAGATCTTCAAGTTATAATTTGCACTAATAATTTGTATTTAACAATTCGAAGTTCTTATTTGACTATTACAAGTTCAGATCTTCTAATTATTATTTACTATCATAATTTGAAGTTATGAATTCTAAGTTCTGTATTTGACAATTACAAGTTCAGATCTTCAAGTTATAATTTGCAATCATAATTTGAAGTTATGAATTCCAAGTGCTGTATTTGATAATTACAAGTTCAGATCTTCAAGTTATAATTTGCACTAATAATTTGTATTTAACAATTCGAAGTTCTGTATTTGACTATTACAAGTTCAGATCTTCTAATTATTATTTACAATCATAATTTGAAGTTATGAATTCTAAGTTCTGTATTTGACAATTACAAGTTCAGATCTTCAAGTTATAATTTGCAATCATAATTTGAAGTTATGAATTCCAAGTGCTGTATTTGATAATTACAAGTTCACAACTTCAAGTTATAATTTGCACTAATAATTTGTATTTGACAATTACAAGTTCAGATCTTCAAGTTATAATTTGCAATCTTAGTTTGAAATTAAAAATTCGAAGTTCTGTATTTACCTATTACAAGTTCATATCTTCTAGTTATAATTTGCAATTATACTTATAAGCTATCAATTTTAAGTTCTGTATTTGACAATTACAAGTTCAGATCTTCAAGTTATAATTTGTACTAATAATTTGTATTTAACAATTCGAAGTTCTGTAATTCACTATTACAAGTTCAGATCTTGAAGTTATAATTTGCAATTATAATTATAAGCTATCAATTCTAAGTTCTGTATTTGACAATTACAAGTTCAGATCTTCAAGTTATAATTTGCACTAATAATTTGAATTTAACAATTTGAAGTTTTGTATTTGACTATTACAAGTTCAGATCTTCTAATTATTATTTACAATCATAATTTGAAGTTATGAATTCTAAGTTCTGTATTTGACAATTACAAGTTCAGATCTTCAAGTTATAATTTGCACTAATAATTTGAATTTAACAATTTGAAGTTCTGTATTTGACTATTACAAGTTCAGATCTTCTAATTATTATTTACAATCATAATTTGAAGTTATGAATTCTAAGTTCTGTATTTGACAATTACAAGTTCAGATCTTCAAGTTATAATTTGCAATCATAATTTGAAGTTATGAATTCCAAGTGCTGTATTTGATAATTACAAGTTCAGATCTTCAAGTTATAATTTGCACTAATAATTTGTATTTAACAATTCGAAGTTCCGTATTTGACTATTACAAGTTCAGATCTTCAAATTATTAATTACAATCTTAGTTTGAAATTAACAATTCGAAGTTCTAAATTTGACTATTACAAGTTCAGATCTTCAACTTATAATTTGCAATTATAATTATAAGCTATCAATTTTAAGTTCTGTATTTGACAATTACAAGTTCAGATCTTCAAGTTTTAATTTGCACTAATAATTTGTATTTAACAATTCGAAGTTCTGTATTTGACTATTACAAGTTCAGATCTTCTACTTATTATTTACAATCATAATTTGAAGTTATGAATTCTAAGTTCTGTATTTGACAATTACAAGTTCAGATCTTCAAGTTATAATTTGCACTAATAATTTGTATTTAACAATTCGAAGTTCTGTATTTGACTATTACAAGTTCAGATCTTCTAATTATTATTTACAATCATAATTTGAAGTTATGAATTCTAAGTTCTGTATTTGACAATTACAAGTTCAGATCTTCAAGTTATAATTTGCAATCTTAGTTTGAAATTAACAATTCGAAGTTCTGTATTTACCTATTACAAGTTCATATCTTCTAGTTATAATTTGCAATTATACTTATAAGCTCTCAATTTTAAGTTCTGTATTTGACAATTACAAGTTCAGATCTTCAAGTTATAATTTGCAATCATAATTTGAAGTTATGAATTCTAAGTGCTGTATTTGACAATTACAAGTTCAGATCTTCAAGTTATAATTTGCACTAATAATTTGTATTTAACAATTCGAAGTTCTGTATTTGACTATTACAAGTTCAGATCTTCAAATTATTAATTACAATCTTAGTTTGAAATTAACAATTCGAAGTTCAGTATTTACCTATTACAAGTTCAGATCTTCAACTTATAATTTGCAATTATAATTATAAGCTATCAATTTTAAGTTCTGTATTTGACAATTACAAGTTCAGATCTTCAAGTTATAATTTGCACTAATAATTTGTATTTAACAATTCTAAGTTCTGTATTTGACTATTACAAGTTCAGATCTTCAAATTATTATTTACAATATTAGTTTGAAAATAACAATTCGAAGTTCTGTATTTACCTATTACAAATTCAGATCTTCAAGTTATAATTTGCAATTATAATTATAAGCTATCAATTTTAAGTTCTGTATTTGACTATTACAAGTTCAGATCTTCAAGTTATAATTTGCAATCATGATTTGAATTTTACAATTCTAAGTTCTGTATTTGACAATTACAAGTTCAGATCTTCAAGTTATAATTTGCACTAATAATTTGTATTTAACAATTCGAAGTTCTGTATTTGACTATTACAAGTTCAGATCTTCTACTTATTATTTACAATCATAATTTGAAGTTATGAATTCTAAGTTCTGTATTTGACAATTACAAGTTCAGATCTTCAAGTTATAATTTGCACTAATAATTTGTATTTAACAATTCGAAGTTCTTATTTGACTATTACAAGTTCAGATCTTCTAATTATTATTTACTATCATAATTTGAAGTTATGAATTCTAAGTTCTGTATTTGACAATTACAAGTTCAGATCTTCAAGTTATAATTTGCAATCATAATTTGAAGTTATGAATTCCAAGTGCTGTATTTGATAATTACAAGTTCACAACTTCAAGTTATAATTTGCCCTAATAATTTGTATTTAACAATTCGAAGTTCTGTATTTGACTATTACAAGTTCAGATCTTCTAATTATTATTTACAATCATAATTTGAAGTTATGAATTCGAAGTTCTGTATTTACCTATTACAACTTCAGATCTTCAACTTATAATTTGCAATTATAATTATAAGCTATCAATTTTAAGTTCTGTATTTGACAATTACAAGTTCAGATCTTCAAGTTATAATTTGCACTAATAATTTGTATTTAACAATTCGAAGTTCTGTATTTGACTATTACAAGTTCAGATCTTCTAATTATTATTTGCAATCATAATTTGAAGTTATGAATTCTAAGTTCTGTATTTGACAATTACAAGTTCAGATCTTCAAGTTATAATTTGCACTAATAATTTGTATTTAACAATTCGAAGTTCTGTATTTGACTATTACAAGTTCAGATCTTCTAATTATTATTTACAATCATAATTTGAAGTTATGAATTCTAAGTTCTGTATTTGACAATTACAAGTTCAGATCTTCAAGTTATAATTTGCAATCTTAGTTTGAAATTAAAAATTCGAAGTTCTGTATTTACCTATTACAAGTTCATATCTTCTAGTTATAATTTGCAATTATACTTATAAGCTATCAATTTTAAGTTCCGTATTTGACAATTACAAGTTCAGATCTTCAAGTTATAATTTGTACTAATAATTTGTATTTAACAATTCGAAGTTCTGTAATTCACTATTACAAGTTCAGATCTTGAAGTTATAATTTGCAATTATAATTATAAGCTATCAATTCCAAGTTCTGTATTTGACAATTACAAGTTCAGATCTTCAAGTTATAATTTGCACTAATAATTTGAATTTAACAATTTGAAGTTTTGTATTTGACTATTACAAGTTCAGATCTTCAAATTATGAATTACAATATTAGTTTGTTATTAACAATTCGAAGTTCTGTATTTGACTATTACAAGTTCAGATCTTCAAATTATTATTTACAATCTTAGTTTGAAATTAACAATTCGAAGTTCTGTATTTACCTATTACAAATTCAGATCTTCAAGTTATAATTTGCAATTATAATTATAAGCTATCAATTTTAAGTTCTGTATTTGACTATTACAAGTTCAGATCTTCAAGTTATAATTTGCAATCATAATTTGAATTTCCCAATTCTAAGTTCTGTATTTGACTATTACAAGTTCAGATCTTCAAGTTATAATTAGCAATCATAATTTGAAGTTATGAATTCTAAGTTCTGTATTTGACAATTACAAGTTCAGATCTTCAAGTTATAATTTGCACTAATAATTTGTATTAAGAATTCGTAGTTCTGTATTTGACTATTACAAGTTCAGATCTTCTAATTATTATTTACAATCATAATTTGAAGTTATGAATTCTTAGTTCTGTATTTTACAATTACAAGTTCAGATCTTCAAGTTATAATTTGCAATCATAATTTGAAGTTATTAATTCTAAGTTCTGAATTTGACTATTACAAGTTCAGATCTTCAAATTATTAATTACAATATTAGTTGGAAATTAACAATTAGAAGTTCTGTATTTACCTATTACAAGTTCAAATCTTCAACTTATAATTTGCAATTATAATTATAAGCTATCAATTATAAGTTCTGTATTTGACAATTACAAGTTCAGATTTTCAAGTTATAATTTGCACTAATAATTTGTATTTAACAATTCGAAGATCTGTATTTGACTATTACAAGTTCATATCTTCAAATTATTATTTACAATCTTAGTTTGAAATTAACAATTCGAAGTTCTGTATTTACCTATTACAAGTTCAGATCTTCTAGTTATAATTTGCAATTATAATTTAAAGCTATCAATTTTAAGTTCTGTATTTGACAATTACAAGTTCAGATCTTCAAGTTATAATTTGTACTAATAATTTGTATTTAACAATTCGAAGTTCTCTAATTCACTATTACAAGTTCAGATCTTCAAGTTATAATTTGCAATTATAATTTTAAGCTATCAATTCTAAGTTCTGTATTAGACAATTACAAGTTCAGGTCTTCAAGTTATTATTTGCACTAATAATTTGTATTTAACAATTCGAAGTTCTGTATTTGACTATTACAAGTTCAGATCTTCTAATTATTATTTACAATCATAATTTGAAGTTATGAATTCTAAGTTCTGTATTTAACAATTACAAGTTCAGATCTTCAAGTTATAATTTGCAATCATAATTTGAAGTTATGAATTCTAAGTGCTGTATTTGACAATTACAAGTTCAGATCTTCAAGTTATAATTTGCACTAATAATTTGTATTTAACAATTCGGAGTTCTGTATTTGACTATTACAAGTTTAGATCTTCAAATTATTAATTACAATCTTAGTTTGAAATTAACAATTAGAAGTTCTGTAATTCACTATTACAAGTTCAGATCTTCAAGTTATAATATGCAATTATAATTATAAGCTATCAATTCTAAGTTCTGTATTTGACAATTACAAGTTCAGATCTTCAAGTTATAATTTGCACTAATAATTTGTATTTAACAATTCGAAGTTCTGTATTTGACTATTACAAGTTCAGATCTTCTAATTATTATTTGCAATCATAATTTGAAGTTATGAATTCTAAGTTCTGTATTTGACAATTACAAGTTCAGATCTTCAAGTTATAATTTGCACTAATAATTTGTATTTAACAATTCGAAGTTCTGTATTTGACTATTACAAGTTCAGATCTTCTAATTATTATTTACAATCATAATTTGAAGTTATGAATTCTAAGTTCTGTATTTGACAATTACAAGTTCAGATCTTCAAGTTATAATTTGCAATCTTAGTTTGAAATTAAAAATTCGAAGTTCTGTATTTACCTATTACAAGTTCATATCTTCTAGTTATAATTTGCAATTATACTTATAAGCTATCAATTTTAAGTTCTGTATTTGACAATTACAAGTTCAGATCTTCAAGTTATAATTTGTACTAATAATTTGTATTTAACAATTCGAAGTTCTGTAATTCACTATTACAAGTTCAGATCTTGAAGTTATAATTTGCAATTATAATTATAAGCTATCAATTCTAAGTTCTGTATTTGACAATTACAAGTTCAGATCTTCAAGTTATAATTTGCACTAATAATTTGAATTTAACAATTTGAAGTTTTGTATTTGACTATTACAAGTTCAGATCTTCTAATTATTATTTACAATCATAATTTGAAGTTATGAATTCTAAGTTCTGTATTTGACAATTACAAGTTCAGATCTTCAAGTTATAATTTGCACTAATAATTTGAATTTAACAATTTGAAGTTCTGTATTTGACTATTACAAGTTCAGATCTTCTAATTATTATTTACAATCATAATTTGAAGTTATGAATTCTAAGTTCTGTATTTGACAATTACAAGTTCAGATCTTCAAGTTATAATTTGCAATCATAATTTGAAGTTATGAATTCCAAGTGCTGTATTTGATAATTACAAGTTCAGATCTTCAAGTTATAATTTGCACTAATAATTTGTATTTAACAATTCGAAGTTCCGTATTTGACTATTACAAGTTCAGATCTTCAAATTATTAATTACAATCTTAGTTTGAAATTAACAATTCGAAGTTCTAAATTTGACTATTACAAGTTCAGATCTTCAACTTATAATTTGCAATTATAATTATAAGCTATCAATTTTAAGTTCTGTATTTGACAATTACAAGTTCAGATCTTCAAGTTTTAATTTGCACTAATAATTTGTATTTAACAATTCGAAGTTCTGTATTTGACTATTACAAGTTCAGATCTTCTACTTATTATTTACAATCATAATTTGAAGTTATGAATTCTAAGTTCTGTATTTGACAATTACAAGTTCAGATCTTCAAGTTATAATTTGCACTAATAATTTGTATTTAACAATTCGAAGTTCTGTATTTGACTATTACAAGTTCAGATCTTCTAATTATTATTTACAATCATAATTTGAAGTTATGAATTCTAAGTTCTGTATTTGACAATTACAAGTTCAGATCTTCAAGTTATAATTTGCAATCTTAGTTTGAAATTAACAATTCGAAGTTCTGTATTTACCTATTACAAGTTCATATCTTCTAGTTATAATTTGCAATTATACTTATAAGCTCTCAATTTTAAGTTCTGTATTTGACAATTACAAGTTCAGATCTTCAAGTTATAATTTGCAATCATAATTTGAAGTTATGAATTCTAAGTGCTGTATTTGACAATTACAAGTTCAGATCTTCAAGTTATAATTTGCACTAATAATTTGTATTTAACAATTCGAAGTTCTGTATTTGACTATTACAAGTTCAGATCTTCAAATTATTAATTACAATCTTAGTTTGAAATTAACAATTCGAAGTTCAGTATTTACCTATTACAAGTTCAGATCTTCAACTTATAATTTGCAATTATAATTATAAGCTAAAAATTTTAAGTTCTGTATTTGACAATTACAAGTTCAGATCTTCAAGTTATAATTTGCACTAATAATTTGTATTTAACAATTCTAAGTTCTGTATTTGACTATTACAAGTTCAGATCTTCAAATTATTATTTACAATATTAGTTTGAAAATAACAATTCGAAGTTCTGTATTTACCTATTACAAATTCAGATCTTCAAGTTATAATTTGCAATTATAATTATAAGCTATCAATTTTAAGTTCTGTATTTGACTATTACAAGTTCAGATCTTCAAGTTATAATTTGCAATCATGATTTGAATTTTACAATTCTAAGTTCTGTATTTGACAATTACAAGTTCAGATCTTCAAGTTATAATTTGCACTAATAATTTGTATTTAACAATTCGAAGTTCTGTATTTGACTATTACAAGTTCAGATCTTCTACTTATTATTTACAATCATAATTTGAAGTTATGAATTCTAAGTTCTGTATTTGACAATTACAAGTTCAGATCTTCAAGTTATAATTTGCACTAATAATTTGTATTTAACAATTCGAAGTTCTTATTTGACTATTACAAGTTCAGATCTTCTAATTATTATTTACTATCATAATTTGAAGTTATGAATTCTAAGTTCTGTATTTGACAATTACAAGTTCAGATCTTCAAGTTATAATTTGCAATCATAATTTGAAGTTATGAATTCCAAGTGCTGTATTTGATAATTACAAGTTCACAACTTCAAGTTATAATTTGCCCTAATAATTTGTATTTAACAATTCGAAGTTCTGTATTTGACTATTACAAGTTCAGATCTTCTAATTATTATTTACAATCATAATTTGAAGTTATGAATTCGAAGTTCTGTATTTACCTATTACAACTTCAGATCTTCAACTTATAATTTGCAATTATAATTATAAGCTATCAATTTTAAGTTCTGTATTTGACAATTACAAGTTCAGATCTTCAAGTTATAATTTGCACTAATAATTTGTATTTAACAATTCGAAGTTCTGTATTTGACTATTACAAGTTCAGATCTTCTAATTATTATTTGCAATCATAATTTGAAGTTATGAATTCTAAGTTCTGTATTTGACAATTACAAGTTCAGATCTTCAAGTTATAATTTGCACTAATAATTTGTATTTAACAATTCGAAGTTCTGTATTTGACTATTACAAGTTCAGATCTTCTAATTATTATTTACAATCATAATTTGAAGTTATGAATTCTAAGTTCTGTATTTGACAATTACAAGTTCAGATCTTCAAGTTATAATTTGCAATCTTAGTTTGAAATTAAAAATTCGAAGTTCTGTATTTACCTATTACAAGTTCATATCTTCTAGTTATAATTTGCAATTATACTTATAAGCTATCAATTTTAAGTTCCGTATTTGACAATTACAAGTTCAGATCTTCAAGTTATAATTTGTACTAATAATTTGTATTTAACAATTCGAAGTTCTGTAATTCACTATTACAAGTTCAGATCTTGAAGTTATAATTTGCAATTATAATTATAAGCTATCAATTCCAAGTTCTGTATTTGACAATTACAAGTTCAGATCTTCAAGTTATAATTTGCACTAATAATTTGAATTTAACAATTTGAAGTTTTGTATTTGACTATTACAAGTTCAGATCTTCAAATTATGAATTACAATATTAGTTTGTTATTAACAATTCGAAGTTCTGTATTTGACTATTACAAGTTCAGATCTTCAAATTATTATTTACAATCTTAGTTTGAAATTAACAATTCGAAGTTCTGTATTTACCTATTACAAATTCAGATCTTCAAGTTATAATTTGCAATTATAATTATAAGCTATCAATTTTAAGTTCTGTATTTGACTATTACAAGTTCAGATCTTCAAGTTATAATTTGCAATCATAATTTGAATTTCCCAATTCTAAGTTCTGTATTTGACTATTACAAGTTCAGATCTTCAAGTTATAATTAGCAATCATAATTTGAAGTTATGAATTCTAAGTTCTGTATTTGACAATTACAAGTTCAGATCTTCAAGTTATAATTTGCACTAATAATTTGTATTAAGAATTCGTAGTTCTGTATTTGACTATTACAAGTTCAGATCTTCTAATTATTATTTACAATCATAATTTGAAGTTATGAATTCTTAGTTCTGTATTTTACAATTACAAGTTCAGATCTTCAAGTTATAATTTGCAATCATAATTTGAAGTTATTAATTCTAAGTTCTGAATTTGACTATTACAAGTTCAGATCTTCAAATTATTAATTACAATATTAGTTGGAAATTAACAATTAGAAGTTCTGTATTTACCTATTACAAGTTCAAATCTTCAACTTATAATTTGCAATTATAATTATAAGCTATCAATTATAAGTTCTGTATTTGACAATTACAAGTTCAGATTTTCAAGTTATAATTTGCACTAATAATTTGTATTTAACAATTCGAAGATCTGTATTTGACTATTATAAGTTCATATCTTCAAATTATTATTTACAATCTTAGTTTGAAATTAACAATTCGAAGTTCTGTATTTACCTATTACAAGTTCAGATCTTCTAGTTATAATTTGCAATTATAATTTAAAGCTATCAATTTTAAGTTCTGTATTTGACAATTACAAGTTCAGATCTTCAAGTTATAATTTGTACTAATAATTTGTATTTAACAATTCGAAGTTCTCTAATTCACTATTACAAGTTCAGATCTTCAAGTTATAATTTGCAATTATAATTTTAAGCTATCAATTCTAAGTTCTGTATTAGACAATTACAAGTTCAGGTCTTCAAGTTATTATTTGCACTAATAATTTGTATTTAACAATTCGAAGTTCTGTATTTGACTATTACAAGTTCAGATCTTCTAATTATTATTTACAATCATAATTTGAAGTTATGAATTCTAAGTTCTGTATTTAACAATTACAAGTTCAGATCTTCAAGTTATAATTTGCAATCATAATTTGAAGTTATGAATTCTAAGTGCTGTATTTGACAATTACAAGTTCAGATCTTCAAGTTATAATTTGCACTAATAATTTGTATTTAACAATTCGGAGTTCTGTATTTGACTATTACAAGTTTAGATCTTCAAATTATTAATTACAATCTTAGTTTGAAATTAACAATTAGAAGTTCTGTAATTCACTATTACAAGTTCAGATCTTCAAGTTATAATATGCAATTATAATTATAAGCTATCAATTCTAAGTTCTGTATTTGACAATTACAAGTTCAGATCTTCAAGTTATAATTTGCACTAATAATTTGTATTTAACAATTCGAAGTTCTGTATTTGACTATTACAAGTTCAGATCTTCTAATTATTATTTACAATCATAATTTGAAGTTATGAATTCTAAGTTCTGTATTTGACAATTACAAGTTCAGATCTTCAAGTTATAATTTGCACTAATAATTTGAATTTAACAATTTGAAGTTCTGTATTTGACTATTACAAGTTCAGATCTTCTAATTATTATTTACAATCATAATTTGAAGTTATGAATTCTAAGTTCTGTATTTGACAATTACAAGTTCAGATCTTCAAGTTATAATTTGCAATCTTAGTTTGAAATTAAAAATTCGAAGTTCTGTATTTACCTATTACAAGTTCATATCTTCTAGTTATAATTTGCAATTATACTTATAAGCTATCAATTTTAAGTTCCGTATTTGACAATTACAAGTTCAGATCTTCAAGTTATAATTTGTACTAATAATTTGTATTTAACAATTCGAAGTTCTGTAATTCACTATTACAAGTTCAGATCTTGAAGTTATAATTTGCAATTATAATTATAAGCTATCAATTCCAAGTTCTGTATTTGACAATTACAAGTTCAGATCTTCAAGTTATAATTTGCACTAATAATTTGAATTTAACAATTTGAAGTTTTGTATTTGACTATTACAAGTTCAGATCTTCAAATTATTAATTACAATATTAGTTTGTTATTAACAATTCGAAGTTCTGTATTTGACTATTACAAGTTCAGATCTTCAAATTATTATTTACAATCTTAGTTTGAAATTAACAATTCGAAGTTCTGTATTTACCTATTACAAATTCAGATCTTCAAGTTATAATTTGCAATTATAATTATAAGCTATCAATTTTAAGTTCTGTATTTGACTATTACAAGTTCAGATCTTCAAGTTATAATTTGCAATCATAATTTGAATTTCCCAATTCTAAGTTCTGTATTTGACTATTACAAGTTCAGATCTTCAAGTTATAATTAGCAATCATAATTTGAAGTTATGAATTCTAAGTTCTGTATTTGACAATTACAAGTTCAGATCTTCAAGTTATAATTTGCACTAATAATTTGTATTAAGAATTCGTAGTTCTGTATTTGACTATTACAAGTTCAGATCTTCTAATTATTATTTACAATCATAATTTGAAGTTATGAATTCTTAGTTCTGTATTTTACAATTACAAGTTCAGATCTTCAAGTTATAATTTGCAATCATAATTTGAAGTTATTAATTCTAAGTTCTGAATTTGACTATTACAAGTTCAGATCTTCAAATTATTAATTACAATATTAGGTGGAAATTAACAATTAGAAGTTCTGTATTTACCTATTACAAGTTCAAATCTTCAACTTATAATTTGCAATTATAATTATAAGCTATCAATTATAAGTTCTGTATTTGACAATTACAAGTTCAGATTTTCAAGTTATAATTTGCACTAATAATTTGTATTTAACAATTCGAAGATCTGTATTTGACTATTACAAGTTCATATCTTCAAATTATTATTTACAATCTTAGTTTGAAATTAACAATTCGAAGTTCTGTATTTACCTATTACAAGTTCAGATCTTCTAGTTATAATTTGCAATTATAATTTAAAGCTATCAATTTTAAGTTCTGTATTTGACAATTACAAGTTCAGATCTTCAAGTTATAATTTGTACTAATAATTTGTATTTAACAATTCGAAGTTCTGTAATTCACTATTACAAGTTCAGATCTTCAAGTTATAATTTGCAATTATAATTTTAAGCTATCAATTCTAAGTTCTGTATTAGACAATTACAAGTTCAGGTCTTCAAGTTATTATTTGCACTAATAATTTGTATTTAACAATTCGAAGTTCTGTATTTGACTATTACAAGTTCAGATCTTCTAATTATTATTTACAATCATAATTTGAAGTTATGAATTCTAAGTTCTGTATTTAACAATTACAAGTTCAGATCTTCAAGTTATAATTTGCAATCATAATTTGAAGTTATGAATTCTAAGTGCTGTATTTGACAATTACAAGTTCAGATCTTCAAGTTATAATTTGCACTAATAATTTGTATTTAACAATTCGGAGTTCTGTATTTGACTATTACAAGTTTAGATCTTCAAATTATTAATTACAATCTTAGTTTGAAATTAACAATTAGAAGTTCTGTAATTCACTATTACAAGTTCAGATCTTCAAGTTATAATATGCAATTATAATTATAAGCTATCAATTCTAAGTTCTGTATTTGACAATTACAAGTTCAGATCTTCAAGTTATAATTTGCACTAATAATTTGTATTTAACAATTCGAAGTTCTGTATTTGACTATTACAAGTTCAGATCTTCTAATTATTATTTACAATCATAATTTGAAGTTATGAATTCTAAGTTCTGTATTTGACAATTACAAGTTCAGATCTTCAAGTTATAATTTGCACTAATAATTTGAATTTAACAATTTGAAGTTCTGTATTTGACTATTACAAGTTCAGATCTTCTAATTATTATTTACAATCATAATTTGAAGTTATGAATTCTAAGTTCTGTATTTGACAATTACAAGTTCAGATCTTCAAGTTATAATTTGCAATCATAATTTGAAGTTATGAATTCCAAGTGCTGTATTTGATAATTACAAGTTCAGATCTTCAAGTTATAATTTGCACTAATAATTTGTATTTAACAATTCGAAGTTCCGTATTTGACTATTACAAGTTCAGATCTTCAAATTATTAATTACAATCTTAGTTTGAAATTAACAATTCGAAGTTCTAAATTTGACTATTACAAGTTCAGATCTTCAACTTATAATTTGCAATTATAATTATAAGCTATCAATTTTAAGTTCTGTATTTGACAATTACAAGTTCAGATCTTCAAGTTATAATTTGCACTAATAATTTGTATTTAACAATTCGAAGTTCTGTATTTGACTATTACAAGTTCAGATCTTCTACTTATTATTTACAATCATAATTTGAAGTTATGAATTCTAAGTTCTGCATTTGACAATTACAAGTTCAGATCTTCAAGTTATAATTTGCACTAATAATTTGTATTTAACAATTCGAAGTTCTGTAATTCACTATTACAAGTTCAGATCTTGAAGTTATAATTTGCAATTATAATTATAAGCTATCAATTCCAAGTTCTGTATTTGACAATTACAAGTTCAGATCTTCAAGTTATAATTTGCACTAATAATTTGAATTTAACAATTTGAAGTTTTGTATTTGACTATTACAAGTTCAGATCTTCAAATTATTAATTACAATATTAGTTTGTTATTAACAATTCGAAGTTCTGTATTTGACTATTACAAGTTCAGATCTTCAAATTATTATTTACAATCTTAGTTTGAAATTAACAATTCGAAGTTCTGTATTTACCTATTACAAATTCAGATCTTCAAGTTATAATTTGCAATTATAATTATAAGCTATCAATTTTAAGTTCTGTATTTGACTATTACAAGTTCAGATCTTCAAGTTATAATTTGCAATCATAATTTGAATTTCCCAATTCTAAGTTCTGTATTTGACTATTACAAGTTCAGATCTTCAAGTTATAATTAGCAATCATAATTTGAAGTTATGAATTCTAAGTTCTGTATTTGACAATTACAAGTTCAGATCTTCAAGTTATAATTTGCACTAATAATTTATATTAAGAATTCGTAGTTCTGTATTTGACTATTACAAGTTCAGATCTTCTAATTATTATTTACAATCATAATTTGAAGTTATGAATTCTTAGTTCTGTATTTTACAATTACAAGTTCAGATCTTCAAGTTATAATTTGCAATCATAATTTGAAGTTATTAATTCTAAGTTCTGAATTTGACTATTACAAGTTCAGATCTTCAAATTATTAATTACAATATTAGTTGGAAATTAACAATTAGAAGTTCTGTATTTACCTATTACAAGTTCAAATCTTCAACTTATAATTTGCAATTATAATTATAAGCTATCAATTATAAGTTCTGTATTTGACAATTACAAGTTCAGATTTTCAAGTTATAATTTGCACTAATAATTTGTATTTAACAATTCGAAGATCTGTTTTTGACTATTACAAGTTCATATCTTCAAATTATTATTTACAATCTTAGTTTGAAATTAACAATTCGAAGTTCTGTATTTACCTATTACAAGTTCAGATCTTCTAGTTATAATTTGCAATTATAATTTAAAGCTATCAATTTTAAGTTCTGTATTTGACAATTACAAGTTCAGATCTTCAAGTTATAATTTGTACTAATAATTTGTATTTAACAATTCGAAGTTCTGTAATTCACTATTACAAATTCAGATCTTCAAGTTATAATTTGCAATTATAATTTTAAGCTATCAATTCTAAGTTCTGTATTAGACAATTACAAGTTCAGGTCTTCAAGTTATTATTTGCACTAATAATTTGTATTTAACAATTCGAAGTTCTGTATTTGACTATTACAAGTTCAGATCTTCTAATTATTATTTACAATCATAATTTGAAGTTATGAATTCTAAGTTCTGTATTTAACAATTACAAGTTCAGATCTTCAAGTTATAATTTGCACTAATAATTTGTATTTAACAATTCGAAGTTCTGTATTTGACTATTACAAGTTCAGATCTTCTAATTATTATTTACAATCATAATTTGAAGTTATGAATTCTAAGTTCTGTATTTGACAATTACAAGTTCAGATCTTCAAGTTATAATTTGCACTAATAATTTGAATTTAACAATTTGAAGTTCTGTATTTGACTATTACAAGTTCAGATCTTCTAATTATTATTTACAATCATAATTTGAAGCTATGAATTCTAAGTTCTGTATTTGACAATTACAAGTTCAGATCTTCAAGTTATAATTTGCAATCATAATTTGAAGTTATGAATTCCAAGTGCTGTATTTGATAATTACAAGTTCAGATCTTCAAGTTATAATTTGCACTAATAATTTGTATTTAACAATTCGAAGTTCCGTATTTGACTATTACAAGTTCAGATCTTCAAATTATTAATTACAATCTTAGTTTGAAATTAACAATTCGAAGTTCTAAATTTGACTATTACAAGTTCAGATCTTCAACTTATAATTTGCAATTATAATTATAAGCTATCAATTTTAAGTTCTGTATTTGACAATTACAAGTTCAGATCTTCAAGTTATAATTTGCACTAATAATTTGTATTTAACAATTCGAAGTTCTGTATTTGACTATTACAAGTTCAGATCTTCTACTTATTATTTACAATCATAATTTGAAGTTATGAATTCTAAGTTCTGTATTTGACAATTACAAGTTCAGATCTTCAAGTTATAATTTGCACTAATAATTTGTATTTAACAATTCGAAGTTCTGTATTTGACTATTACAAGTTCAGATCTTCTAATTATTATTTACAATCATAATTTGAAGTTATGAATTCTAAGTTCTGTATTTGACAATTACAAGTTCAGATCTTCAAGTTATAATTTGCAATCTTAGTTTGAAATTAACAATTCGAAGTTCTGTATTTACCTATTACAAGTTCATATCTTCTAGTTATAATTTGCAATTATACTTATAAGCTATCAATTTTAAGTTCTGTATTTGACAATTACAAGTTCAGATCTTCAAGTTATAATTTGAAATAATAATTAGTATTTAACAAATCTAAGTTCTGTAATTGACTATTACAAGTTCAGTTCTTCAAGTTATAATTTGCAATTATAATTATATGCTATCAATTCTAAGTTCTGTATTTGACAATTACAAGTTCAGATCTTCAAGTTATAATTTGCACTAATAATTTGAATTTAACAATTTGAAGTTCTGTATTTGACTATTACAAGTTCAGATCTTCTAATTATTATTTACAATCATAATTTGAAGTTATGAATTCTAAGTTCTGTATTTGACAATTACAAGTTCAGATCTTCAAGTTATAATTTGCAATCTTAGTTTGAAATTAACAATTCGAAGTTCTGTATTTACCTATTACAAGTTCATATCTTCTAGTTATAATTTGCAATTATACTTATAAGCTATCAATTTTAAGTTCTGTATTTGACAATTACAAGTTCAGAACTTCAAGTTATAATTTGAAATCATAATTAGAAGTTATGAATTCCAAGTGCTGTATTTGATAATTACAAGTTCAGATCTTCAAGTTATAATTTGCACTAATAATTTGTATTTAACAATTCGAAGTTCTAAATTTGACTATTACAAGTTCAGATCTTCAACTTATAATTTGCAATTATAATTATAAGCTATCAATTTTAAGTTCTGTATTTGACAATTACAAGTTCAGATCTTCAAGTTATAATTTGCACTAATAATTTGTATTTAACAATTCGAAGTTCTGTATTTGACTATTACAAGTTCAGATCTTCTAATTATTATTTGCAATCATAATTTGTAGTTATGAATTTTAAGTTCTGTATTTGACAATTACAAGTTCAGATCTTCAAGTTATAATTTGCACTAATAATTTGTATTTAACAATTCGAAGTTCTGTATTTGACTATTACAAGTTCAGATCTTCTAATTATTATTTACAATCATAATTTGAAGTTATGAATTCTAAGTTCTGTATTTGACAATTACAAGTTCAGATCTTCAAGTTATAATTTGCAATCATAATTTGAAGTTATGAATTCCAAGTGCTGTATTTGATAATTACAAGTTCAGATCTTCAAGTTATAATTTGCACTAATAATTTGTATTTAACAATTCGAAGTTCCGTATTTGACTATTACAAGTTCAGATCTTCAAATTATTAATTACAATCTTAGTTTGAAATTAACAATTCGAAGTTATAAATTTGACTATTACAAGTTCAGATCTTCAACTTATAATTTGCAATTATAATTATAAGCTATCAATTTTAAGTTCTGTATTTGACAATTACAAGTTCAGATCTTCAAGTTATAATTTGCACTAATAATTTGTATTTAACAATTCGAAGTTCTGTATTTGACTATTACAAGTTCAGATCTTCTACTTATTATTTACAATCATAATTTGAAGTTATGAATTCTAAGTTCTGTATTTGACAATTACAAGTTCAGATCTTCAAGTTATAATTTGCACTAATAATTTGTATTTAACAATTCGAAGTTCTGTATTTGACTATTACAAGTTCAGATCTTCTAATTATTATTTACAATCATAATTTGAAGTTATGAATTCTAAGTTCTGTATTTGACAATTACAAGTTCAGATCTTCAAGTTATAATTTGCAATCTTAGTTTGAAATTAACAATTCGAAGTTCTGTATTTACCTATTACAAGTTCATATCTTCTAGTTATAATTTGCAATTATACTTATAAGCTCTCAATTTTAAGTTCTGTATTTGACAATTACAAGTTCAGATCTTCAAGTTATAATTTGCAATCATAATTTGAAGTTATGAATTCTAAGTGCTGTATTTGACAATTACAAGTTCAGATCTTCAAGTTATAATTTGCACTAATAATTTGTATTTAACAATTCTAAGTTCTGAATTTGACTATTACAAGTTCAGATCTTCAAATTATTAATTACAATATTAGTTGGAAATTAACAATTAGAAGTTCTGTATTTACCTATTACAAGTTCAAATCTTCAACTTATAATTTGCAATTATAATTATAAGCTATCAATTATAAGTTCTGTATTTGACAATTACAAGTTCAGATTTTCAAGTTATAATTTGCACTAATAATTTGTATTTAACAATTCGAAGATCTGTTTTTGACTATTACAAGTTCATATCTTCAAATTATTATTTACAATCTTAGTTTGAAATTAACAATTCGAAGTTCTGTATTTACCTATTACAAGTTCAGATCTTCTAGTTATAATTTGCAATTATAATTTAAAGCTATCAATTTTAAGTTCTGTATTTGACAATTACAAGTTCAGATCTTCAAGTTATAATTTGTACTAATAATTTGTATTTAACAATTCGAAGTTCTGTAATTCACTATTACAAATTCAGATCTTCAAGTTATAATTTGCAATTATAATTTTAAGCTATCAATTCTAAGTTCTGTATTAGACAATTACAAGTTCAGGTCTTCAAGTTATTATTTGCACTAATAATTTGTATTTAACAATTCGAAGTTCTGTATTTGACTATTACAAGTTCAGATCTTCTAATTATTATTTACAATCATAATTTGAAGTTATGAATTCTAAGTTCTGTATTTAACAATTACAAGTTCAGATCTTCAAGTTATAATTTGCACTAATAATTTGTATTTAACAATTCGAAGTTCTGTATTTGACTATTACAAGTTCAGATCTTCTAATTATTATTTACAATCATAATTTGAAGTTATGAATTCTAAGTTCTGTATTTGACAATTACAAGTTCAGATCTTCAAGTTATAATTTGCACTAATAATTTGAATTTAACAATTTGAAGTTCTGTATTTGACTATTACAAGTTCAGATCTTCTAATTATTATTTACAATCATAATTTGAAGCTATGAATTCTAAGTTCTGTATTTGACAATTACAAGTTCAGATCTTCAAGTTATAATTTGCAATCATAATTTGAAGTTATGAATTCCAAGTGCTGTATTTGATAATTACAAGTTCAGATCTTCAAGTTATAATTTGCACTAATAATTTGTATTTAACAATTCGAAGTTCCGTATTTGACTATTACAAGTTCAGATCTTCAAATTATTAATTACAATCTTAGTTTGAAATTAACAATTCGAAGTTCTAAATTTGACTATTACAAGTTCAGATCTTCAACTTATAATTTGCAATTATAATTATAAGCTATCAATTTTAAGTTCTGTATTTGACAATTACAAGTTCAGATCTTCAAGTTATAATTTGCACTAATAATTTGTATTTAACAATTCGAAGTTCTGTATTTGACTATTACAAGTTCAGATCTTCTACTTATTATTTACAATCATAATTTGAAGTTATGAATTCTAAGTTCTGTATTTGACAATTACAAGTTCAGATCTTCAAGTTATAATTTGCACTAATAATTTGTATTTAACAATTCGAAGTTCTGTATTTGACTATTACAAGTTCAGATCTTCTAATTATTATTTACAATCATAATTTGAAGTTATGAATTCTAAGTTCTGTATTTGACAATTACAAGTTCAGATCTTCAAGTTATAATTTGCAATCTTAGTTTGAAATTAACAATTCGAAGTTCTGTATTTACCTATTACAAGTTCATATCTTCTAGTTATAATTTGCAATTATACTTATAAGCTATCAATTTTAAGTTCTGTATTTGACAATTACAAGTTCAGATCTTCAAGTTATAATTTGAAATAATAATTAGTATTTAACAAATCTAAGTTCTGTAATTGACTATTACAAGTTCAGTTCTTCAAGTTATAATTTGCAATTATAATTATATGCTATCAATTCTAAGTTCTGTATTTGACAATTACAAGTTCAGATCTTCAAGTTATAATTTGCACTAATAATTTGAATTTAACAATTTGAAGTTCTGTATTTGACTATTACAAGTTCAGATCTTCTAATTATTATTTACAATCATAATTTGAAGTTATGAATTCTAAGTTCTGTATTTGACAATTACAAGTTCAGATCTTCAAGTTATAATTTGCAATCTTAGTTTGAAATTAACAATTCGAAGTTCTGTATTTACCTATTACAAGTTCATATCTTCTAGTTATAATTTGCAATTATACTTATAAGCTATCAATTTTAAGTTCTGTATTTGACAATTACAAGTTCAGAACTTCAAGTTATAATTTGAAATCATAATTAGAAGTTATGAATTCCAAGTGCTGTATTTGATAATTACAAGTTCAGATCTTCAAGTTATAATTTGCACTAATAATTTGTATTTAACAATTCGAAGTTCTAAATTTGACTATTACAAGTTCAGATCTTCAACTTATAATTTGCAATTATAATTATAAGCTATCAATTTTAAGTTCTGTATTTGACAATTACAAGTTCAGATCTTCAAGTTATAATTTGCACTAATAATTTGTATTTAACAATTCGAAGTTCTGTATTTGACTATTACAAGTTCAGATCTTCTAATTATTATTTGCAATCATAATTTGTAGTTATGAATTTTAAGTTCTGTATTTGACAATTACAAGTTCAGATCTTCAAGTTATAATTTGCACTAATAATTTGTATTTAACAATTCGAAGTTCTGTATTTGACTATTACAAGTTCAGATCTTCTAATTATTATTTACAATCATAATTTGAAGTTATGAATTCTAAGTTCTGTATTTGACAATTACAAGTTCAGATCTTCAAGTTATAATTTGCAATCATAATTTGAAGTTATGAATTCCAAGTGCTGTATTTGATAATTACAAGTTCAGATCTTCAAGTTATAATTTGCACTAATAATTTGTATTTAACAATTCGAAGTTCCGTATTTGACTATTACAAGTTCAGATCTTCAAATTATTAATTACAATCTTAGTTTGAAATTAACAATTCGAAGTTATAAATTTGACTATTACAAGTTCAGATCTTCAACTTATAATTTGCAATTATAATTATAAGCTATCAATTTTAAGTTCTGTATTTGACAATTACAAGTTCAGATCTTCAAGTTATAATTTGCACTAATAATTTGTATTTAACAATTCGAAGTTCTGTATTTGACTATTACAAGTTCAGATCTTCTACTTATTATTTACAATCATAATTTGAAGTTATGAATTCTAAGTTCTGTATTTGACAATTACAAGTTCAGATCTTCAAGTTATAATTTGCACTAATAATTTGTATTTAACAATTCGAAGTTCTGTATTTGACTATTACAAGTTCAGATCTTCTAATTATTATTTACAATCATAATTTGAAGTTATGAATTCTAAGTTCTGTATTTGACAATTACAAGTTCAGATCTTCAAGTTATAATTTGCAATCTTAGTTTGAAATTAACAATTCGAAGTTCTGTATTTACCTATTACAAGTTCATATCTTCTAGTTATAATTTGCAATTATACTTATAAGCTCTCAATTTTAAGTTCTGTATTTGACAATTACAAGTTCAGATCTTCAAGTTATAATTTGCAATCATAATTTGAAGTTATGAATTCTAAGTGCTGTATTTGACAATTACAAGTTCAGATCTTCAAGTTATAATTTGCACTAATAATTTGTATTTAACAATTCGAAGTTCTGTATTTGACTATTACAAGTTCAGATCTTCAAATTATTAATTACAATCTTAGTTTGAAATTAACAATTCGAAGTTCAGTATTTACCTATTACAAGTTTAGATCTTCAACTTATAATTTGCAATTATAATTATAAGCTATCAATTTTAAGTTCTGTATTTGACTATTACAAGTTCAGATCTTCAAGTTATAATTTGCAATCTTAGTTTGAAATTAACAATTCGAAGTTCTGTATTTACCTATTACAAGTTCATATCTTCTAGTTATAATTTGCAATTATACTTATAAGCTATCAATTTTAAGTTCTGTATTTGACAATTACAAGTTCAGATCTTCAAGTTATAATTTGAAATAATAATTAGTATTTAACAAATCTAAGTTCTGTAATTGACTATTACAAGTTCAGTTCTTCAAGTTATAATTTGCAATTATAATTATAAGCTATCAATTCTAAGTGCTGTATTTGACAATTACAAGTTCAGATCTTCAAGTTATAATTTGCACTAATAATTTGAATTTAACAATTTGAAGTTCTGTATTTGACTATTACAAGTTCAGATCTTCTAATTATTATTTACAATCATAATTTGAAGTTATGAATTCTAAGTTCTGTATTTGACAATTACAAGTTCAGATCTTCAAGTTATAATTTGCAATCATAATTTGAAGTTATGAATTCCAAGTGCTGTATTTGATAATTACAAGTTCAGATCTTCAAGTTATAATTTGCACTAATAATTTGTATTTAACAATTCGAAGTTCCGTATTTGACTATTACAAGTTCAGATCTTCAAATTATTAATTACAATCTTAGTTTGAAATTAACAATTCGAAGTTATAAATTTGACTATTACAAGTTCAGATCTTCAACTTATAATTTGTAATTATAATTATAAGCTATCAATTTTAAGTTCTGTATTTGACAATTACAAGTTCAGATCTTCAAGTTATAATTTGCACTAATAATTTGTATTTAACAATTCGAAGTTCTGTATTTGACTATTACAAGTTCAGATCTTCTACTTATTATTTACAATCATAATTTGAAGTTATGAATTCTAAGTTCTGTATTTGACAATTACAAGTTCAGATCTTCAAGTTATAATTTGCACTAATAATTTGTATTTAACAATTCGAAGTTCTTATTTGACTATTACAAGTTAAGATCTTCTAATTATTATTTACTATCATAATTTGAAGTTATGAATTCTAAGTTCTGTATTTGACAATTACAAGTTCAGATCTTCAAGTTATAATTTGCAATCATAATTTGAAGTTATGAATTCCAAGTGCTGTATTTGATAATTACAAGTTCAGATCTTCAAGTTATAATTTGCACTAATAATTTGTATTTAACAATTCGAAGTTCTGTATTTGACTATTACAAGTTCAGATCTTCTAATTATTATTTACAATCATAATTTGAAGTTATGAATTCTAAGTTCTGTATTTGACAATTACAAGTTCAGATCTTCAAGTTATAATTTGCAATCATAATTTGAAGTTATGAATTCCAAGTGCTGTATTTGATAATTACAAGTTCACAACTTCAAGTTATAATTTGCACTAATAATTTGTATTTAACAATTCGAAGTTCTGTATTTGACTATTACAAGTTCAGATCTTCAAATTATTAATTACAATCTTAGTTTGAAATTAACAATTCGAAGTTCAGTATTTACCTATTACAAGTTCAGATCTTCAACTTATAATTTGCAATTATAATTATAAGCTATCAATTTTAAGTTCTGTATTTGACTATTACAAGTTCAGATCTTCAAGTTATAATTTGCAATCTTAGTTTGAAATTAACAATTCGAAGTTCTGTATTTACCTATTACAAGTTCATATCTTCTAGTTATAATTTGCAATTATACTTATAAGCTCTCAATTTTAAGTTCTGTATTTGACAATTACAAGTTCAGATCTTCAAGTTATAATTTGCAATCATAATTTGAAGTTATGAATTCTAAGTGCTGTATTTGACAATTACAAGTTCAGATCTTCAAGTTATAATTTGCACTAATAATTTGTATTTAACAATTCGAAGTTCTGTATTTGACTATTACAAGTTCAGATCTTCAAATTATTAATTACAATCTTAGTTTGAAATTAACAATTCGAAGTTCAGTATTTACCTATTACAAGTTTAGATCTTCAACTTATAATTTGCAATTATAATTATAAGCTATCAATTTTAAGTTCTGTATTTGACTATTACAAGTTCAGATCTTCAAGTTATAATTTGCAATCTTAGTTCGAAATTAACAATTCGAAGTTCTGTATTTACCTATTACAAGTTCATATCTTCTAGTTATAATTTGCAATTATACTTATAAGCTATCAATTTTAAGTTCTGTATTTGACAATTACAAGTTCAGATCTTCAAGTTATAATTTGAAATAATAATTAGTATTTAACAAATCTAAGTTCTGTAATTGACTATTACAAGTTCAGTTCTTCAAGTTATAATTTGCAATTATAATTATAAGCTATCAATTCTAAGTTCTGTATTTGACAATTACAAGTTCAGATCTTCAAGTTATAATTTGCACTAATAATTTGAATTTAACAATTTGAAGTTCTGTATTTGACTATTACAAGTTCAGATCTTCTAATTATTATTTACAATCATAATTTGAAGTTATGAATTCTAAGTTCTGTATTTGACAATTACAAGTTCAGATCTTCAAGTTATAATTTGCAATCATAATTTGAAGTTATGAATTCCAAGTGCTGTATTTGATAATTACAAGTTCAGATCTTCAAGTTATAATTTGCACTAATAATTTGTATTTAACAATTCGAAGTTCCGTATTTGACTATTACAAGTTCAGATCTTCAAATTATTAATTACAATCTTAGTTTGAAATTAACAATTCGAAGTTATAAATTTGACTATTACAAGTTCAGATCTTCAACTTATAATTTGTAATTATAATTATAAGCTATCAATTTTAAGTTCTGTATTTGACAATTACAAGTTCAGATCTTCAAGTTATAATTTGCACTAATAATTTGTATTTAACAATTCGAAGTTCTGTATTTGACTATTACAAGTTCAGATCTTCTACTTATTATTTACAATCATAATTTGAAGTTATGAATTCTAAGTTCTGTATTTGACAATTACAAGTTCAGATCTTCAAGTTATAATTTGCACTAATAATTTGTATTTAACAATTCGAAGTTCTTATTTGACTATTACAAGTTCAGATCTTCTAATTATTATTTACTATCATAATTTGAAGTTATGAATTCTAAGTTCTGTATTTGACAATTACAAGTTCAGATCTTCAAGTTATAATTTGCAATCATAATTTGAAGTTATGAATTCCAAGTGCTGTATTTGATAATTACAAGTTCAGATCTTCAAGTTATAATTTGCACTAATAATTTGTATTTAACAATTCGAAGTTCTGTATTTGACTATTACAAGTTCAGATCTTCTAATTATTATTTACAATCATAATTTGAAGTTATGAATTCTAAGTTCTGTATTTGACAATTACAAGTTCAGATCTTCAAGTTATAATTTGCAATCATAATTTGAAGTTATGAATTCCAAGTGCTGTATTTGATAATTACAAGTTCACAACTTCAAGTTATAATTTGCACTAATAATTTGTATTTAACAATTCGAAGTTCTGTATTTGACTATTACAAGTTCAGATCTTCAAAGTATTAATTACAATCTTAGTTTGAAATTAACAATTCGAAGTTCAGTATTTACCTATTACAAGTTCAGATCTTCAACTTATAATTTGCAATTATAATTATAAGCTATCAATTTTAAGTTCTGTATTTGACTATTACAAGTTCAGATCTTCAAGTTATAATTTGCAATCTTAGTTTGAAATTAACAATTCGAAGTTCTGTATTTACCTATTACAAGTTCATATCTTCTAGTTATAATTTGCAATTATACTTATAAGCTATCAATTTTAAGTTCTGTATTTGACAATTACAAGTTCAGATCTTCAAGTTATAATTTGAAATAATAATTAGTATTTAACAAATCTAAGTTCTGTAATTGACTATTACAAGTTCAGTTCTTCAAGTTATAATTTGCAATTATAATTATAAGCTATCAATTCTAAGTTCTGTATTTGACAATTACAAGTTCAGATCTTCAAGTTATAATTTGCACTAATAATTTGAATTTAACAATTTGAAGTTGTGTATTTGACTATTACAAGTTCAGATCTTCTAATTATTATTTACAATCATAATTTGAAGTTATGAATTCTAAGTTCTGTATTTGACAATTACAAGTTCAGATCTTCAAGTTATAATTTGCAATCATAATTTGAAGTTATGAATTCCAAGTGCTGTATTTGATAATTACAAGTTCAGATCTTCAAGTTATAATTTGCACTAATAATTTGTATTTAACAATTCGAAGTTCCGTATTTGACTATTACAAGTTCAGATCTTCAAATTATTAATTACAATCTTAGTTTGAAATTAACAATTCGAAGTTATAAATTTGACTATTACAAGTTCAGATCTTCAACTTATAATTTGTAATTATAATTATAAGCTATCAATTTTAAGTTCTGTATTTGACAATTACAAGTTCAGATCTTCAAGTTATAATTTGCACTAATAATTTGTATTTAACAATTCGAAGTTCTGTATTTGACTATTACAAGTTCAGATCTTCTACTTATTATTTACAATCATAATTTGAAGTTATGAATTCTAAGTTCTGTATTTGACAATTACAAGTTCAGATCTTCAAGTTATAATTTGCACTAATAATTTGTATTTAACAATTCGAAGTTCTTATTTGACTATTACAAGTTCACATCTTCTAATTATTATTTACTATCATAATTTGAAGTTATGAATTCTAAGTTCTGTATTTGACAATTACAAGTTCAGATCTTCAAGTTATAATTTGCAATCATAATTTGAAGTTATGAATTCCAAGTGCTGTATTTGATAATTACAAGTTCAGATCTTCAAGTTATAATTTGCACTAATAATTTGTATTTAACAATTCGAAGTTCTGTATTTGACTATTACAAGTTCAGATCTTCTAATTATTATTTACAATCATAATTTGAAGTTATGAATTCTAAGTTCTGTATTTGACAATTACAAGTTCAGATCTTCAAGTTATAATTTGCAATCATAATTTGAAGTTATGAATTCCAAGTGCTGTATTTGATAATTACAAGTTCACAACTTCAAGTTATAATTTGCACTAATAATTTGTATTTAACAATTCGAAGTTCTGTATTTGACTATTACAAGTTCAGATCTTCAAAGTATTAATTACAATCTTAGTTTGAAATTAACAATTCGAAGTTCAGTATTTACCTATTACAAGTTCAGATCTTCAACTTATAATTTGCAATTATAATTATAAGCTATCAATTTTAAGTTCTGTATTTGACTATTTCAAGTTCAGATCTTCAAGTTATAATTTGCAATCTTAGTTTGAAATTAACAATTCGAAGTTCTGTATTTACCTATTACAAGTTCATATCTTCTAGTTATAATTTGCAATTATACTTATAAGCTATCAATTTTAAGTTCTGTATTTGACAATTACAAGTTCAGATCTTCAAGTTATAATTTGAAATAATAATTAGTATTTAACAAATCTAAGTTCTGTAATTGACTATTACAAGTTCAGTTCTTCAAGTTATAATTTGCAATTATAATTATAAGCTATCAATTCTAAGTTCTGTATTTGACAATTACAAGTTCAGATCTTCAAGTTATAATTTGCACTAATAATTTGAATTTAACAATTTGAAGTTGTGTATTTGACTATTACAAGTTCAGATCTTCTAATTATTATTTACAATCATAATTTGAAGTTATGAATTCTAAGTTCTGTATTTGACAATTACAAGTTCAGATCTTCAAGTTATAATTTGCAATCATAATTTGAAGTTATGAATTCCAAGTGCTGTATTTGATAATTACAAGTTCAGATCTTCAAGTTATAATTTGCACTAATAATTTGTATTTAACAATTCGAAGTTCCGTATTTGACTATTACAAGTTCAGATCTTCAAATTATTAATTACAATCTTAGTTTGAAATTAACAATTCGAAGTTATAAATTTGACTATTACAAGTTCAGATCTTCAACTTATAATTTGTAATTATAATTATAAGCTATCAATTTTAAGTTCTGTATTTGACAATTACAAGTTCAGATCTTCAAGTTATAATTTGCACTAATAATTTGTATTTAACAATTCGAAGTTCTGTATTTGACTATTACAAGTTCAGATCTTCTACTTATTATTTACAATCATAATTTGAAGTTATGAATTCTAAGTTCTGTATTTGACAATTACAAGTTCAGATCTTCAAGTTATAATTTGCACTAATAATTTGTATTTAACAATTCGAAGTTCTTATTTGACTATTACAAGTTCACATCTTCTAATTATTATTTACTATCATAATTTGAAGTTATGAATTCTAAGTTCTGTATTTGACAATTACAAGTTCAGATCTTCAAGTTATAATTTGCAATCATAATTTGAAGTTATGAATTCCAAGTGCTGTATTTGATAATTACAAGTTCAGATCTTCAAGTTATAATTTGCACTAATAATTTGTATTTAACAATTCGAAGTTCTGTATTTGACTATTACAAGTTCAGATCTTCTAATTATTATTTACAATCATAATTTGAAGTTATGAATTCTAAGTTCTGTATTTGACAATTACAAGTTCAGATCTTCAAGTTATAATTTGCAATCATAATTTGAAGTTATGAATTCCAAGTGCTGTATTTGATAATTACAAGTTCACAACTTCAAGTTATAATTTGCACTAATAATTTGTATTTAACAATTCGAAGTTCCGTATTTGATTATTACAAGTTCAGATCTTCTAATTATTATTTACAATCATAATTTGAAGTTATGAATTCTAAGTTCTGTATTTACAATTACAAGTTCAGTTCTTCAAGTTATAATTTGCACTAATAATTTGTATTTAACAATTCGAAGTTCTGTATTTGACTATTACAAGTTCAGATCTTCTAATTATTATTTACAATCATAATTTGAAGTTATGAATTCTAAGTTCTGTATTTGACAATTACAAGTTCAGATCTTCAAGTTATAATTTGCAATCTTAGTTTGAAATTAACAATTCGATGTTCTGTATTTACCTATTACAAGTTCATATCTTCTAGTTCTAATTTGCAATTATACTTATAAGCTCTCAATTTTAAGTTCTGTATTTGACAATTACAAGTTCAGATCTTCAAGTTATAATTTGCAATCATAATTTGAAGTTATGAATTCTAAGTGCTGTATTTGACAATTACAAGTTCAGATCTTCAAGTTATAATTTGCACTAATAATTTTTATTTAACAATTCGAAGTTCTGTATTTGACTATTACAAGTTCAGATCTTCAAATTATTAATTACAATCTTAGTTTGAAATTAACAATTCGAAGTTCAGTATTTACCTATTACAAGTTCAGATCTTCAACTTATAATTTGCAATTATAATTATAAGCTATCAATTTTAAGTTCTGTATTTGACTATTACAAGTTCAGATCTTCTAATTATTATTTACAATCATAATTTGAAGTTATGAATTCTAAGTTCTGTATTTGACAATTACAAGTTCAGATCTTCAAGTTATAATTTGCAATCTTAGTTTGAAATTAAAAATTCGAAGTTCTGTATTTACCTATTACAAGTTCATATCTTCTAGTTATAATTTGCAATTATACTTATAAGCTATCAATTTTAAGTTCTGTATTTGACAATTACAAGTTCAGATCTTCAAGTTATAATTTGTACTAATAATTTGTATTTAACAATTCGAAGTTCTGTAATTCACTATTACAAGTTCAGATCTTGAAGTTATAATTTGCAATTATAATTATAAGCTATCAATTCCAAGTTCTGTATTTGACTATTACAAGTTCAGATCTTCAAATTATTATTTACAATCTTAGTTTGAAATTAACAATTCGAAGTTCTGTATTTACCTATTACAAATTCAGATCTTCAAGTTATAATTTGCAATTATAATTATAAGCTATCAATTTTAAGTTCTGTATTTGACTATTACAAGTTCAGATCTTCAAGTTATAATTTGCAATCATAATTTGAATTTCCCAATTCTAAGTTCTGTATTTGACTATTACAAGTTCAGATCTTCAAGTTATAATTAGCAATCATAATTTGAAGTTATGAATTCTAAGTTCTGTATTTGACAATTACAAGTTCAGATCTTCAAGTTATAATTTGCACTAATAATTTGTATTAAGAATTCGTAGTTCTGTATTTGACTATTACAAGTTCAGATCTTCTAATTATTATTTACAATCATAATTTGAAGTTATGAATTCTTAGTTCTGTATTTTACAATTACAAGTTCAGATCTTCAAGTTATAATTTGCAATCATAATTTGAAGTTATTAATTCTAAGTTCTGAATTTGACTATTACAAGTTCAGATCTTCAAATTATTAATTACAATATTAGTTGGAAATTAACAATTAGAAGTTCTGTATTTACCTATTACAAGTTCAAATCTTCAACTTATAATTTGCAATTATAATTATAAGCTATTAATTATAAGTTCTGTATTTGACAATTACAAGTTCAGATTTTCAAGTTATAATTTGCACTAATAATTTGTATTTTACAATTCGAAGATCTGTATTTGACTATTACAAGTTCATATCTTCAAATTATTATTTACAATCTTAGTTTGAAATTAACAATTCGAAGTTCTGTATTTACCTATTACAAGTTCAGATCTTCTAGTTATAATTTGCAATTATAATTTAAAGCTATCAATTTTAAGTTCTGAATTTGACAATTACAAGTTCAGATCTTCAAGTTATAATTTGTACTAATAATTTGTATTTAACAATTCGAAGTTCTGTAATTCACTATTACAAGTTCAGATCTTCAAGTTATAATTTGCAATTATAATTTTAAGCTATCAATTCTAAGTTCTGTATTAGACAATTACAAGTTCAGGTCTTCAAGTTATTATTTGCACTAATAATTTGTATTTAACAATTCGAAGTTCTGTATTTGACTATTACAAGTTCAGATCTTCTAATTATTATTTACAATCATAATTTGAAGTTATGAATTCTAAGTTCTGTATTTAACAATTACAAGTTCAGATCTTCAAGTTATAATTTGCAATCATAATTTGAAGTTATGAATTCTAAGTGCTGTATTTGACAATAACAAGTTCAGAATTTCAAGTTATAATTTGCACTAATAATTTGTATTTAACAATTCGGAGTTCTGTATTTGACTATTACAAGTTTAGATCTTCAAATTATTAATTACAATCTTAGTTTGAAATTAACAATTAGAAGTTCTGTAATTCACTATTACAAGTTCAGATCTTCAAGTTATAATATGCAATTATAATTATAAGCTATCAATTCTAAGTTCTGTATTTGACAATTACAAGTTCAGATCTTCAAGTTATAATTTGCACTAATAATTTGTATTTAACAATTCGAAGTTCTGTATTTGACTATTACAAGTTCAGATCTTCTAATTATTATTTACAATCATAATTTGAAGTTATGAATTCTAAGTTCTGTATTTGACAATTACAAGTTCAGATCTTCAAGTTATAATTTGCACTAATAATTTGAATTTAACAATTTGAAGTTCTGTATTTGACTATTACAAGTTCAGATCTTCTAATTATTATTTACAATCATAATTTGAAGTTATGAATTCTAAGTTCTGTATTTGACAATTACAAGTTCAGATCTTCAAGTTATAATTTGCAATCATAATTTGAAGTTATGAATTCCAAGTGCTGTATTTGATAATTACAAGTTCAGATCTTCAAGTTATAATTTGCACTAATAATTTGTATTTAACAATTCGAAGTTCCGTATTTGACTATTACAAGTTCAGATCTTCAAATTATTAATTACAATCTTAGTTTGAAATTAACAATTCGAAGTTCTAAATTTGACTATTACAAGTTCAGATCTTCAACTTATAATTTGCAATTATAATTATAAGCTATCAATTTTAAGTTCTGTATTTGACAATTACAAGTTCAGATCTTCAAGTTATAATTTGCACTAATAATTTGTATTTAACAATTCGAAGTTCTGTATTTGACTATTACAAGTTCAGATCTTCTACTTATTATTTACAATCATAATTTGAAGTTATGAATTCTAAGTTCTGTATTTGACAATTACAAGTTCAGATCTTCAAGTTATAATTTGCACTAATAATTTGTATTTAACAATTCGAAGTTCTGTATTTGACTATTACAAGTTCAGATCTTCTAATTATTAATTACAATCATAATTTGAAGTTATGAATTCTAAGTTCTGTATTTGACAATTACAAGTTCAGATCTTCAAGTTATAATTTGCAATCTTAGTTTGAAATTAACAATTCGAAGTTCTGTATTTACCTATTACAAGTTCATATCTTCTAGTTATAATTTGCAATTATACTTATAAGCTATCAATTTTAAGTTCTGTATTTGACAATTACAAGTTCAGATCTTCAAGTTATAATTTGCACTAATAATTTGTATTTAACAATTCGAAGTTCTGTATTTGACTATTACAAGTTCAGATCTTCTACTTATTATTTACAATCATAATTTGAAGTTATGAATTCTAAGTTCTGTATTTGACAATTACAAGTTCAGATCTTCAAGTTATAATTTGCACTAATAATTTGTATTTAACAATTCGAAGTTCTGTATTTGACTATTACAAGTTCAGATCTTCTAATTATTATTTACAATCATAATTTGAAGTTATGAATTCTAAGTTCTGTATTTGACAATTACAAGTTCAGATCTTCAAGTTATAATTTGCAATCTTAGTTTGAAATTAACAATTCGAAGTTCTGTATTTACCTATTACAAGTTCATATCTTCTAGTTATAATTTGCAATTATACTTATAAGCTCTCAATTTTAAGTTCTGTATTTGACAATTACAAGTTCAGATCTTCAAGTTATAATTTGCAATCATAATTTGAAGTTATGAATTCTAAGTGCTGTATTTGACAATTACAAGTTCAGATCTTCAAGTTATAATTTGCACTAATAATTTGTATTTAACAATTCGAAGTTCTGTATTTGACTATTACAAGTTCAGATCTTCAAATTATTAATTACAATCTTAGTTTGAAATTAACAATTCGAAGTTCAGTATTTACCTATTACAAGTTCAGATCTTCAACTTAATAATTTGCAATTATAATTATAAGCTATCAATTTTAAGTTCTGTATTTGACTATTACAAGTTCAGATCTTCTAATTATTATTTACAATCATAATTTGAAGTTATGAATTCTAAGTTCTGTATTTGACAATTACAAGTTCAGATCTTCAAGTTATAATTTGCAATCTTAGTTTGAAATTAAAAATTCGAAGTTCTGTATTTACCTATTACAAGTTCATATCTTCTAGTTATAATTTGCAATTATACTTATAAGCTATCAATTTTAAGTTCTGTATTTGACAATTACAAGTTCAGATCTTCTAGTTATAATTTGTACTAATAATTTGTATTTAACAATTCGAAGTTCTGTAATTCACTATTACAAGTTCAGATCTTGAAGTTTTAATTTGCAATTATAATTATAAGCTATCAATTCCAAGTTCTGTATTTGACAATTACAAGTTCAGATCTTCAAGTTATAATTTGCACTAATAATTTGAATTTAACAATTTGAAGTTTTGTATTTGACTATTACAAGTTCAGATCTTCAAATTATTAATTACAATATTAGTTTGTTATTAACAATTCGAAGTTCTGTATTTGACTATTACAAGTTCAGATCTTCAAATTATTATTTACAATCTTAGTTTGAAATTAACAATTCGAAGTTCTGTATTTACCTATTACAAATTCAGATCTTCAAGTTATAATTTGCAATTATAATTATAAGCTATCAATTTTAAGTTCTGTATTTGACTATTACAAGTTCAGATCTTCAAGTTATAATTTGCAATCATAATTTGAATTTCCCAATTCTAAGTTCTGTATTTGACTATTACAAGTTCAGATCTTCAAGTTATAATTAGCAATCATAATTTGAAGTTATGAATTCTAAGTTCTGTATTTGACAATTACAAGTTCAGATCTTCAAGTTATAATTTGCACTAATAATTTGTATTAAGAATTCGTAGTTCTGTATTTGACTATTACAAGTTCAGATCTTCTAATTATTATTTACAATCATAATTTGAAGTTATGAATTCTTAGTTCTGTATTTTACAATTACAAGTTCAGATCTTCAAATTATAATTTGCAATCATAATTTGAAGTTATTAATTCTAAGTTCTGAATTTGACTATTACAAGTTCAGATCTTCAAATTATTAATTACAATATTAGTTGGAAATTAACAATTAGAAGTTCTGTATTTACCTATTACAAGTTCAAATCTTCAACTTATAATTTGCAATTATAATTATAAGCTATCAATTATAAGTTCTGTATTTGACAATTACAAGTTCAGATTTTCAAGTTATAATTTGCACTAATAATTTGTATTTTACAATTCGAAGATCTGTATTTGACTATTACAAGTTCATATCTTCAAATTATTATTTACAATCTTAGTTTGAAATTAACAATTCGAAGTTCTGTATTTACCTATTACAAGTTCAGATCTTCTAGTTATAATTTGCAATTATAATTTAAAGCTATCAATTTTAAGTTCTGTATTTGACAATTACAAGTTCAGATCTTCAAGTTATAATTTGTACTAATAATTTGTATTTAACAATTCGAAGTTCTGTAATTCACTATTACAAGTTCAGATCTTCAAGTTATAATTTGCAATTATAATTTTAAGCTATCAATTCTAAGTTCTGTATTAGACAATTACAAGTTCAGGTCTTCAAGTTATTATTTGCACTAATAATTTGTATTTAACAATTCGAAGTTCTGTATTTGACTATTACAAGTTCAGATCTTCTAATTATTATTTACAATCATAATTTGAAGTTATGAATTCTAAGTTCTGTATTTAACAATTACAAGTTCAGATCTTCAAGTTATAATTTGCAATCATAATTTGAAGTTATGAATTCTAAGTGCTGTATTTGACAATTACAAGTTCAGAATTTCAAGTTATAATTTGCACTAATAATTTGTATTTAACAATTCGGAGTTCTGTATTTGACTATTACAAGTTTAGATCTTCAAATTATTAATTACAATCTTAGTTTGAAATTAACAATTAGAAGTTCTGTAATTCACTATTACAAGTTCAGATCTTCAAGTTATAATATGCAATTATAATTATAAGCTATCAATTCTAAGTTCTGTATTTGACAATTACAAGTTCAGATCTTCAAGTTATAATTTGCACTAATAATTTGTATTTAACAATTCGAAGTTCTGTATTTGACTATTACAAGTTCAGATCTTCTAATTATTATTTACAATCATAATTTGAAGTTATGAATTCTAAGTTCTGTATTTGACAATTACAAGTTCAGATCTTCAAGTTATAATTTGCACTAATAATTTGAATTTAACAATTTGAAGTTCTGTACTTGACTATTACAAGTTCAGATCTTCTAATTATTATTTACAATCATAATTTGAAGTTATGAATTCTAAGTTCTGTATTTGACAATTACAAGTTCAGATCTTCAAGTTATAATTTGCAATCATAATTTGAAGTTATGAATTCCAAGTGCTGTATTTGATAATTACAAGTTCAGATCTTCAAGTTATAATTTGCACTAATAATTTGTATTTAACAATTCGAAGTTCCGTATTTGACTATTACAAGTTCAGATCTTCAAATTATTAATTACAATCTTAGTTTGAAATTAACAATTCGAAGTTCTAAATTTGACTATTACAAGTTCAGATCTTCAACTTATAATTTGCAATTATAATTATAAGCTATCAATTTTAAGTTCTGTATTTGACAATTACAAGTTCAGATCTTCAAGTTATAATTTGCACTAATAATTTGTATTTAACAATTCGAAGTTCTGTATTTGACTATTACAAGTTCAGATCTTCTACTTATTATTTACAATCATAATTTGAAGTTATGAATTCTAAGTTCTGTATTTGACAATTACAAGTTCAGATCTTCAAGTTATAATTTGCACTAATAATTTGTATTTAACAATTCGAAGTTCTGTATTTGACTATTACAAGTTCAGATCTTCTAATTATTATTTACAATCATAATTTGAAGTTATGAATTCTAAGTTCTGTATTTGACAATTACAAGTTCAGATCTTCAAGTTATAATTTGCAATCTTAGTTTGAAATTAACAATTCGAAGTTCTGTATTTACCTATTACAAGTTCATATCTTCTAGTTATAATTTGCAATTATACTTATAAGCTATCAATTTTAAGTTCTGTATTTGACAATTACAAGTTTAGATCTTCAAGTTATAATTTGAAATAATAATTAGTATTTAACAAATCTAAGTTCTGTAATTGACTATTACAAGTTCAGTTCTTCAAGTTATAATTTGCAATTATAATTATAAGCTATCAATTATAAGTTCTGTATTTGACAATTACAAGTTCAGATCTTCAAGTTATAATTTGCACTAATAATTTGAATTTAACAATTTGAAGTTCTGTATTTGACTATTACAAGTTCAGATCTTCTAATTATTATTTACAATCATAATTTGAAGTTATGAATTCTAAGTTCTGTATTTGACAATTACAAGTTCAGATCTTCAAGTTATAATTTGAAATCTTAGTTTGAAATTAACAATTCGAAGTTCTGTATTTACCTATTACAAGTTCATATCTTCTAGTTATAATTTGCAATTATACTTATAAGCTATCAATTTTAAGTTCTGTATTTGACAATTACAAGTTCAGAACTTCAAGTTATAATTTGAAATCATAATTAGAAGTTATGAATTCCAAGTGCTGTATTTGATAATTACAAGTTCAGATCTTCAAGTTATAATTTGCACTAATAATTTGTATTTAACAATTCGAAGTTCTAAATTTGACTATTACAAGTTCAGATCTTCAACTAATAATTTGCAATTATAATTATAAGCTATCAATTTTAAGTTCTGTATTTGACAATTACAAGTTCAGATCTTCAAGTTATAATTTGCACTAATAATTTGTATTTAACAATTCGAAGTTCTGTATTTGACTATTACAAGTTCAGATCTTCTAATTATTATTTGCAATCATAATTTGTAGTTATGAATTTTAAGTTCTGTATTTGACAATTACAAGTTCAGATCTTCAAGTTATAATTTGCACTAATAATTTGTATTTAACAATTCGAAGTTCTGTATTTGACTATTACAAGTTCAGATCTTCTAATTATTATTTACAATCATAATTTGAAGTTATGAATTCTAAGTTCTGTATTTGACAATTACAAGTTCAGATCTTCAAGTTATAATTTGCAATCTTAGTTTGAAATTAAAAATTCGAAGTTCTGTGTTTACCTATTACAAGTTCATATCTTCTAGTTATAATTTGCAATTATACTTATAAGCTATCAATTTTAAGTTCTGTATTTGACAATTACAAGTTCAGATCTTCAAGTTATAATTTGAAATAATAATTAGTATTTAACAAATCTAAGTTCTGTAATTGACTATTACAAGTTCAGATCTTGAAGTTATAATTTGCAATTATAATTATAAGCTATCAATTCTAAGTTCTGTATTTGACAATTACAAGTTCAGATCTTCAAGTTATAATTTGCACTAATAATTTGAATTTTACAATTTGAAGTTCTGTATTTGACTATTACAAGTTCAGATCTTCAAATTATTAATTACAATATTAGTTTGTAATTAACAATTCGAAGTTCTGTATTTGACTATTACAAGTTCAGATCTTCAAATTATTATTTACAATCTTAGTTTGAAATTAGCAATTCGAAGTTCAGTATTTACCTATTACAAGTTCAGATCTTCAACTTATAATTTGCAATTATAATTATAAGCTATCAATTTTAAGTTCTGTATTTGACAATTACAAGTTCAGATCTTCAAGTTATAATTTGCACTAATAATTTGTATTTAACAATTCGAAGTTCTGTATTTGACTATTACAAGTTCAGATCTTCAAATTATTAATTACAATCTTAGTTTGAAATTAACAATTCGAAGTTCTGTATTTACCTATTACAAGTTCAGATCTTCGACTTATAATTTGCAATTATAATTATAAGCTATCAATTTTAAGTTCTGTATTTGACAATTACAAGTTCAGATCTTCAAGTTATAATTTGCACTAATAATTTGTATTTAACAATTCTAAGTTCTGTATTTGACTATTACAAGTTCAGATCTTCAAATTATTATTTACAATCTTAGTTTGAAATTAACAATTCGAAGTTCTGTATTTACCTATTACAAATTCAGATCTTTAAGTTGTAATTTGCTATTATAATTATAAGCTATCAATTTTAAGTTCTGTATTTGACTATTACAAGTTCAGATCTTCAAGTTATAATTTGCAATCATGATTTGAATTTTACAATTCTAAGTTCTGTATTTGACTATTTCAAGTTCAGATCTTCAAGTTGTAATTAGCAATCATAATTTGAAGTTATGAATTCTAAGTGCTGTATTTGACAATTACAAGTTCAGATCTTCAAGTTATAATTTGCACTAATAATTTGTATTTAACAATTCGGAGTTCTGTATTTGACTATTACAAGTTTAGATCTTCAAATTATTAATTACAATCTTAGTTAAAAATTAACAATTAGAAGTTCTGTAATTCACTATTACAAGTTCAGATCTTCAAGTTATAATTTGCAATTATAATTATAAGCTATCAATTCTAAGTTCTGTATTTGACAATTACAAGTTCAGATCTTCAAGTTATAATTTGCACTAATAATTTGTATTTAACAATTCGAAGTTCTGTATTTGACTATTACAAGTTCAGATCTTCTAATTATTATTTACAATCATAATTAGAGGTTATGAATTCTAAGTTCTGTATTTGACAATTACAAGTTCAGATCTTCAAGTTATAATTTGCAATCTTAGTTTGAAATTAACAATTCGAAGTTCTGTATTTACCTATTACAAGTTCATATCTTCTAGTTATAATTTGCAATTATACTTATAAGCTATCAATTTTAAGTTCTGTATTTGACAATTACAAGTTCAGATCTTCAAGTTATAATTTGAAATAATAATTAGTATTTAACAAATCTAAGTTCTGTAATTGACTATTACAAGTTCAGTTCTTCAAGTTATAATTTGCAATTATAATTATAAGCTATCAATTCTAAGTTCTGTATTTGACAATTACAAGTTCAGATCTTCAAGTTATAATTTGCACTAATAATTTGAATTTAACAATTTGAAGTTCTGTATTTGACTATTACAAGTTCAGATCTTCTAATTATTATTTACAATCATAATTTGAAGTTATGAATTCTAAGTTCTGTATTTGACAACTACAAGTTCAGATCTTCAAGTTATAATTTGCAATCATAATTTGAAGTTATGAATTCCAAGTGCTGTATTTGATAATTACAATTTCAGATCTTCAAGTTATAATTTGCACTAATAATTTGTATTTAACAATTCGACGTTCCGTATTTGACTATTACAAGTTCAGATCTTCAAATTATTAATTACAATCTTAGTTTGAAATTAACAATTCGAAGTTCTAAATTTGACTATTACAAGTTCAGATCTTCAACTTATAATTTGCAATTATAATTATAAGCTATCAATTTTAAGTTCTGTATTTGACAATTACAAGTTCAGATCTTCAAGTTATAATTTGCACTAATAATTTGTATTTAACAATTCGAAGTTCTGTATTTGACTATTACAAGTTCAGATCTTCTAATTATTATTTGCAATCATAATTTGAAGTTATGAATTCTAAGTTCTGTATTTGACAATTACAAGTTCAGATCTTCAGGTTATAATTTGCACTAATAATTTGTATTTAACAATTCGAAGTTCTGTATTTGACTATTACAAGTTCAGATCTTCTAATTATTATTTACAATCATAATTTGAAGTTATGAATTCTAAGTTCTGTATTTGACAATTACAAGTTCAGATCTTCAAGTTATAATTTGCAATCCTAGTTTGAAATTAACAATTCGAAGTTCTGTATTTACCTATTACAAGTTCATATCTTCTAGTTATAATTTGCAATTATACTTATAAGCTATCAATTTTAAGTTCTGTATTTGACAATTACAAGTTCAGATCTTCAAGTTATAATTTGAAATAATAATTAGTATTTAAAAAATCTAAGTTCTGTAATTGACTATTACAAGTTCAGATCTTCAAATTATTAATTACAATCTTAGTTGTAATTAACAATTCGAAGTTTTGTATTTACCTATTACAAGTTCAGATCTTCAACTTATAATTTGCAATTATAATTATAAGCTATCAATTTTAAGTTCTGTATTTGACTATTACAAGTTCAGATCTTCAAGTTATAATTTGCAATCATAATTTGAAGTTATTAATTCTAAGTTCTGAATTTGACTATTACAAGTTCAGATCTTCAAATTATTAATTACAATATTAGTTGGAAATTAACAATTAGAAGTTCTGTATTTACCTATTACAAGTTCAAATCTTCGACTTATAATTTGCAATTATAATTATAAGCTATCAATTATAAGTTCTGTATTTGACAATTACAAGTTCAGATTTTCAAGTTATAATTTGCACTAATAATTTGTATTTTACAATTCGAAGATCTGTATTTGACTATTACAAGTTCATATCTTCAAATTATTATTTACAATCTTAGTTTGAAATTAACAATTCGAAGTTCTGTATTTACCTATTACAAGTTCAGATCTTCTAGTTATAATTTGCAATTATAATTTAAAGCTATCAATTTTAAGTTCTGTATTTGACAATTACAAGTTCAGATCTTCAAGTTATAATTTGTACTAATAATTTGTATTTAACAATTCGAAGTTCTGTAATTCACTATTACAAGTTCAGATCTTCAAGTTATAATTTGCAATTATAATTTTAAGCTATCAATTCTAAGTTCTGTATTAGACAATTACAAGTTCAGGTCTTCAAGTTATTATTTGCACTAATAATTTGTATTTAACAATTCGAAGTTCTGTATTTGACTATTACAAGTTCAGATCTTCTAATTATTATTTACAATCATAATTTGAAGTTATGAATTCTAAGTTCTGTATTTAACAATTACAAGTTCAGATCTTCAAGTTATAATTTGCAATCATAATTTGAAGTTATGAATTCTAAGTGCTGTATTTGACAATTACAAGTTCAGAATTTCAAGTTATAATTTGCACTAATAATTTGTATTTAACAATTCGGAGTTCTGTATTTGACTATTACAAGTTTAGATCTTCAAATTATTAATTACAATCTTAGTTTGAAATTAACAATTAGAAGTTCTGTAATTCACTATTACAAGTTCAGATCTTCAAGTTATAATATGCAATTATAATTATAAGCTATCAATTCTAAGTTCTGTATTTGACAATTACAAGTTCAGATCTTCAAGTTATAATTTGCACTAATAATTTGTATTTAACAATTCGAAGTTCTGTATTTGACTATTACAAGTTCAGATCTTCTAATTATTATTTACAATCATAATTTGAAGTTATGAATTCTAAGTTCTGTATTTGACAATTACAAGTTCAGATCTTCAAGTTATAATTTGCACTAATAATTTGAATTTAACAATTTGAAGTTCTGTATTTGACTATTACAAGTTCAGATCTTCTAATTATTATTTACAATCATAATTTGAAGTTATGAATTCTAAGTTCTGTATTTGACAATTACAAGTTCAGATCTTCAAGTTATAATTTGCAATCATAATTTGAAGTTATGAATTCCAAGTGCTGTATTTGATAATTACAAGTTCAGATCTTCAAGTTATAATTTGCACTAATAATTTGTATTTAACAATTCGAAGTTCCGTATTTGACTATTACAAGTTCAGATCTTCAAATTATTAATTACAATCTTAGTTTGAAATTAACAATTCGAAGTTCTAAATTTGACTATTACAAGTTCAGATCTTCAACTTATAATTTGCAATTATAATTATAAGCTATCAATTTTAAGTTCTGTATTTGACAATTACAAGTTCAGATCTTCAAGTTATAATTTGCACTAATAATTTGTATTTAACAATTCGAAGTTCTGTATTTGACTATTACAAGTTCAGATCTTCTACTTATTATTTACAATCATAATTTGAAGTTATGAATTCTAAGTTCTGTATTTGACAATTACAAGTTCAGATCTTCAAGTTATAATTTGCACTAATAATTTGTATTTAACAATTCGAAGTTCTGTATTTGACTATTACAAGTTCAGATCTTCTAATTATTATTTACAATCATAATTTGAAGTTATGAATTCTAAGTTCTGTATTTGACAATTACAAGTTCAGATCTTCAAGTTATAATTTGCAATCTTAGTTTGAAATTAACAATTCGAAGTTCTGTATTTACCTATTACAAGTTCATATCTTCTAGTTATAATTTGCAATTATACTTATAAGCTATCAATTTTAAGTTCTGTATTTGACAATTACAAGTTCAGATCTTCAAGTTATAATTTGAAATAATAATTAGTATTTAACAAATCTAAGTTCTGTAATTGACTATTACAAGTTCAGTTCTTCAAGTTATAATTTGCAATTATAATTATAAGCTATCAATTATAAGTTCTGTATTTGACAATTACAAGTTCAGATCTTCAAGTTATAATTTGCACTAATAATTTGAATTTAACAATTTGAAGTTCTGTATTTGACTATTACAAGTTCAGATCTTCTAATTATTATTTACAATCATAATTTGAAGTTATGAATTCTAAGTTCTGTATTTGACAATTACAAGTTCAGATCTTCAAGTTATAATTTGAAATCTTAGTTTGAAATTAACAATTCGAAGTTCAGTATTTACCTATTACAAGTTCATATCTTCTAGTTATAATTTGCAATTATACTTATAAGCTATCAATTTTAAGTTCTGTATTTGACAATTACAAGTTCAGAACTTCAAGTTATAATTTGAAATCATAATTAGAAGTTATGAATTCCAAGTGCTGTATTTGATAATTACAAGTTCAGATCTTCAAGTTATAATTTGCACTAATAATTTGTATTTAACAATTCGAAGTTCTAAATTTGACAATTACAAGTTCAGATCTTCAAGTTATAATTTGCACTAATAATTTGTATTTAACAATTCGAAGTTCTGTATTTGACTATTACAAGTTCAGATCTTCTAATTATTATTTGCAATCATAATTTGTAGTTATGAATTTTAAGTTCTGTATTTGACAATTACAAGTTCAGATCTTCAAGTTATAATTTGCACTAATAATTTGTATTTAACAATTCGAAGTTCTGTATTTGACTATTACAAGTTCAGATCTTCTAATTATTATTTACAATCATAATTTGAAGTTATGAATTCTAAGTTCTGTATTTGACAATTACAAGTTCAGATCTTCAAGTTATAATTTGCAATCTTAGTTTGAAATTAAAAATTCGAAGTTCTGTATTTACCTATTACAAGTTCATATCTTCTAGTTATAATTTGCAATTATACTTATAAGCTATCAATTTTAAGTTCTGTATTTGACAATTACAAGTTCAGATCTTCAAGTTATAATTTGAAATAATAATTAGTATTTAACAAATCTAAGTTCTGTAATTGACTATTACAAGTTCAGATCTTGAAGTTATAATTTGCAATTATAATTATAAGCTATCAATTCTAAGTTCTGTATTTGACAATTACAAGTTCAGATCTTCAAGTTATAATTTGCACTAATAATTTGAATTTTACAATTTGAAGTTCTGTATTTGACTATTACAAGTTCAGATCTTCAAATTATTAATTACAATATTAGTTTGTAATTAACAATTCGAAGTTCTGTATTTGACTATTACAAGTTCAGATCTTCAAATTATTATTTACAATCTTAGTTTGAAATTAACAATTCGAAGTTCAGTATTTACCTATTACAAGTTCAGATCTTCAACTTATAATTTGCAATTATAATTATAAGCTATCAATTTTAAGTTCTGTATTTGACAATTACAAGTTCAGATCTTCAAGTTATAATTTGCACTAATAATTTGTATTTAACAATTCGAAGTTCTGTATTTGACTATTACAAGTTCAGATCTTCAAATTATTAATTACAATCTTAGTTTGAAATTAACAATTCGAAGTTCTGTATTTACCTATTACAAGTTCAGATCTTCAACTTATAATTTGCAATTATAATTATAAGCTATCAATTTTAAGTTCTGTATTTGACAATTACAAGTTCAGATCTTCAAGTTATAATTTGCACTAATAATTTGTATTTAACAATTCTAAGTTCTGTATTTGACTATTACAAGTTCAGATCTTCAAATTATTATTTACAATCTTAGTTTGAAATTAACAATTCGAAGTTCTGTATTTACCTATTACAAATTCAGATCTTTAAGTTATAATTTGCAATTATAATTATAAGCTATCAATTTTAAGTTCTGTATTTGACTATTACAAGTTCAGATCTTCAAGTTATAATTTGCAATCATGATTTGAATTTTACAATTCTAAGTTCTGTATTTGACTATTTCAAGTTCAGATCTTCAAGTTATAATTAGCAATCATAATTTGAAGTTATGAATTCTAAGTGCTGTATTTGACAATTACAAGTTCAGATCTTCAAGTTATAATTTGCACTAATAATTTGTATTTAACAATTCGGAGTTCTGTATTTGACTATTACAAGTTTAGATCTTCAAATTATTAATTACAATCTTAGTTAAAAATTAACAATTAGAAGTTCTGTAATTCACTATTACAAGTTCAGATCTTCAAGTTATAATTTGCAATTATAATTATAAGCTATCAATTCTAAGTTCTGTATTTGACAATTACAAGTTCAGATCTTCAAGTTATAATTTGCACTAATAATTTGTATTTAACAATTCGAAGTTCTGTATTTGACTATTACAAGTTCAGATCTTCTAATTATTATTTACAATCATAATTAGAGGTTATGAATTCTAAGTTCTGTATTTGACAATTACAAGTTCAGATCTTCAAGTTATAATTTGCAATCTTAGTTTGAAATTAACAATTCGAAGTTCTGTATTTACCTATTACAAGTTCATATCTTCTAGTTATAATTTGCAATTATACTTATAAGCTATCAATTTTAAGTTCTGTATTTGACAATTACAAGTTCAGATCTTCAAGTTATAATTTGAAATAATAATTAGTATTTAACAAATCTAAGTTCTGTAATTGACTATTACAAGTTCAGTTCTTCAAGTTATAATTTGCAATTATAATTATAAGCTATCAATTCTAAGTTCTGTATTTGACAATTACAAGTTCAGATCTTCAAGTTATAATTTGCACTAATAATTTGAATTTAACAATTTGAAGTTCTGTATTTGACTATTACAAGTTCAGATCTTCTAATTATTATTTACAATCATAATTTGAAGTTATGAATTCTAAGTTCTGTATTTGACAATTACAAGTTCAGATCTTCAAGTTATAATTTGCAATCATAATTTGAAGTTATGAATTCCAAGTGCTGTATTTGATAATTACAATTTCAGATCTTCAAGTTATAATTTGCACTAATAATTTGTATTTAACAATTCGAAGTTCCGTATTTGACTATTACAAGTTCAGATCTTCAAATTATTAATTACAATCTTAGTTTGAAATTAACAATTCGAAGTTCTAAATTTGACTATTACAAGTTCAGATCTTCAACTTATAATTTGCAATTATAATTATAAGCTATCAATTTTAAGTTCTGTATTTGACAATTACAAGTTCAGATCTTCAAGTTATAATTTGCACTAATAATTTGTATTTAACAATTCGAAGTTCTGTATTTGACTATTACAAGTTCAGATCTTCTAATTATTATTTGCAATCATAATTTGAAGTTATGAATTCTAAGTTCTGTATTTGACAATTACAAGTTCAGATCTTCAGGTTATAATTTGCACTAATAATTTGTATTTAACAATTCGAAGTTCTGTATTTGACTATTACAAGTTCAGATCTTCTAATTATTATTTACAATCATAATTTGAAGTTATGAATTCTAAGTTCTGTATTTGACAATTACAAGTTCAGATCTTCAAGTTATAATTTGCAATCCTAGTTTGAAATTAACAATTCGAAGTTCTGTATTTACCTATTACAAGTTCATATCTTCTAGTTATAATTTGCAATTATACTTATAAGCTATCAATTTTAAGTTCTGTATTTGACAATTACAAGTTCAGATCTTCAAGTTATAATTTGAAATAATAATTAGTATTTAAAAAATCTAAGTTCTGTATTTGACTATTACAAGTTCAGATCTTCAAATTATTAATTACAATCTTAGTTGTAATTAACAATTCGAAGTTTTGTATTTACCTATTACAAGTTCAGATCTTCAACTTATAATTTGCAATTATAATTATAAGCTATCAATGTTAAGTTCTCTATTTGACAATTACAAGTTCAGATCTTCAAGTTATAATTTGCACTTATAATTTGTATTTAACAATTCGAAGTTCAGTATTTGACTATTACAAGTTCAGATCTTCAAATTATTAATTACAATCTTAGTTTGAAATTAACAATTCGAAGTTCTGTATTTACCTATTACAAGTTCAGATTTTCAACTTATAATTTGCAATTATAATTATAAGGTATCAATTTTAAGTTCTGTATTTGACAATTACAAGTTCAGATCTCCAAGTTATAATTTGCACTAATAATTTGTATTTAACAATTCGAAGTTCCTTATTTGACTATTACAAGTTCAGATCTTCAAATTATTTTTTACAATCTTAGTTTGAAATTAACAATTCGAAGTTCTGTATTTACCTATTACAAATTCAGATCTTCAAGTTATAATTTGCAATTATAATTATTAGCTATCAATTTTAAGTTCTGTATTTGACTATTACAAGTTCAGATCTTCAAGTTATAATTTGCAATCATAATTTGAATTTTACAATTCTAAGTTCTCTATTTGACTATTACAAGTTCAGATCTTCAAATTATTAATTACAATCTTAGTTTGAAATTAACAATTCGAAGTTTTGTATTTACCTATTACAAGTTCAGCTCTTCAACTTATAATTTGCAATTATAATTATAAGCTATCAATTTTAAGTTCTCTATTTGACAATTACAAGTTCAGATCTTCAAGTTATAATTTGCACTTATAATTTGTATTTAACAATTCGAAGTTCAGTATTTGACTATTACAAGTTCAGATCTTCAAATTATTAATTACAATCTTAGTTTGACATTAACTATTCGAAGTTCTGTATTTACCTATTACAAGTTCAGATTTTCAACTTATAATTTACAATTATAATTATAAGCTATCAATTTTAAGTTCTGTATTTGATAATTACAAGTTCAGATCTCCAAGTTATAATTTGCACTAATAATTTGTATTTAACAATTCGAAGTTCCTTATTTGACTATTACAAGTTCAGATCTTCAACTTATAATTTGCAATTATAATTATAAGCTATCAATTTTAAGCTCTGTATTTGACAATTACAAGTTCAGATCTTCAAGTTATAATTTGCACTAATAATTAGTATTTCACAATTCGTAGTTCTGTATTTGACTATTACAAGTTCAGATCTTCTAATTATTATTTACAATCATAATTTGAAGTTATGAATTCTTAGTTCTGTATTTTACAATTACAAGTTCAGATCTTCAAGTTATAATTTGAAATCATAATTTGAAGTTATGAATTCTAAGTTCTGAATTTGACTATTACAAGTTCAGATCTTCAAATTATTAATTACAATCTTAGTTGGAAATTAACAATTAGAAGTTCTGTATTTACCTATTACAAGTTCAGATCTTCAACTTATAATTTGCAATTATAATTATAAGCTATCAATTTTAAGTTCTGTATTTGACAATTACAAGTTCAGATTTTCAAGTTATAATTTGCACTAATAATTTGTATTTAACAATTCGAAGTTCTGTATTTACCTATTACAAATTCAGATCTTCAAGTTATAATTTGCAATTATAATTATAAGCTATCAATTTTAAGTTCAGTATTTGACTATTACAAGTTCAGATCTTCAAGTTATAATTTGCAATCATGATTTGAATTTTACAATTCTAAGTTCTGTATTTGACTATTACAAGTTTAGATCTTACAATTATTAATTACAATCTTAGTTTGAAATTAACAATTAGAAGTTCTGTAATTCACTATTACAAGTTCAGATCTTCTACTTATTATTTACAATCATAATTTGAAGTTATGAATTCTAAGTGCTGTATTTGACAATTACAAGTTCAGATCTTCAAGTTATAATTTGCACTAATAATTTGTATTTAACAATTCGGAGTTCTGTATTTGACTATCACAAGTTTAGATCTTACAATTATTAATTACAATCATAATTTGAAGTTATGAATTCTAAGTGCTGTATTTGACAATTACAAGTTCAGATCTTCAAGTTATAATTTGCACTAATAATTTGTATTTAACAATTCGGAGTTCTGTATTTGACTATCACAAGTGTAGATCTTACAATTATTAATTACAATCTTTGTTTGAAATTAACAATTAGAAGTTCTGTAATTCACTATTACAAGTTCAGATCTTCAAGTTATAATTTGTACTAATAATTTGTATTTAACAATTCGAAGTTCTGTAATTCACTATTACAAGTTCAGATCTTCAAGTTATAATTTGCAATTATAATTTTAAGCTATCAATTCTAAGTTCTGTATTAGACAATTACAAGTTCAGGTCTTCAAGTTATTATTTGCACTAATAATTTGTATTTAACAATTCGAAGTTCTGTATTTGACTATTACAAGTTCAGATCTTCTAATTATTATTTACAATCATAATTTGAAGCTATGAATTCTAAGTTCTGTATTTAACAATTACAAGTTCAGATCTTCAAGTTATAATTTGCAATCATAATTTGAAGTTATGAATTCTAAGTGCTGTATTTGACAATTACAAGTTCAGATCTTCAAGTTATAATTTGCACTAATAATTTGTATTTAACAATTCGAAGTTCTGTATTTGACTATTACAAGTTCAAATCTTCAAATTATTAATTACAATCTTAGTTTGAAATTAACAATTCGAAGTTCAGTATTTACCTATTACAAGGTCAGATCTTCAACTTATAATTTGCAATTATAATTATAAGCTATCAATTTTAAGTTCTGTATTTGACAATTACAAGTTCAGATCTTCAAGTTATAATTTGCACTAATAATTTGTATTTAACAATTCGTAGTTCTGTATTTGACTATTACAAGTTCAGATCTTCAAATTATTAATTACAATCTTAGTTTGAAATTAACAATTCGAAGTTCTGTATTTACCTATTACAAGTTCAGATCTTCAATTTATAATTTGCAATTATAATTATAAGCTATCAATTTTAAGTTCTGTATTTGACAATTACAAGTTCAGATCTTCAAGTTATAATTTGCACTAATAATTTGTATTTAACAATTCTAAGTTCTGTATTTGACTATTACAAGTTCAGATCTTCAAATTATTATTTTCAATCTTAGTTTGAAATTAACAATTCGAAGTTCTGTATTTACCTATTACAAATTCAGATCTTCAAGTTATAATTTGCAATTATAATTATAAGCTATCAATTTTAAGTTCTGTATTTGACTATTACAAGTTCAGATCTTCAAGTTATAAATTGCAATCATGATTTGAATTTTACAATTCTAAGTTCTGTATTTGACTATTTCAAGTTCAGATCTTCAAGTTATAATTAGCAATCATAATTTGAAGTTATGAATTCTAAGTGCTGTATTTGACAATTACAAGTTCAGATCTTCAAGTTGTAATTTGCACTAATAATTTGTATTTAACAATTCGGAGTTCTGTATTTGACTATTACAAGTTTAGATCTTCAAATTATTAATTACAATCTTAGTTTGAAATTAACAATTAGAAGTTCTGTAATTCACTATTACAAGTTCAGATCTTCAAGTTATAATTTGCAATTATAATTATAAGCTATCAATTCTAAGTTCTGTATTTGACAATTACAAGTTCAGATCTTCAAGTTATAATTTGCACTAATAATTTGTATTTAACAATTCGAAGTTCTGTATTTGACTATTACAAGTTCAGATCTTCTAATTATTATTTACAATCATAATTTGAAGTTATGAATTATAAGTTCTGTATTTGACAATTACAAGTTCAGATCTTCAAGTTATAATTTGCAATCTTAGTTTGAAATTAACAATTCGAAGTTCTGTATTTACCTATTACAAGTTCATATCTTCTAGTTATAATTTGCAATTATACTTATAAGCTATCAATTTTAAGTTCTGTATTTGACAATTACAAGTTCAGATCTTCAAGTTATAATTTGAAATAATAATTAGTATTTAACAAATCTAAGTTCTGTAATTGACTATTACAAGTTCAGTTCTTCAAGTTATAATTTGCAATTATAATTATAAGCTATCAATTCTAAGTTCTGAATTTGACAATTACAAGTTCAGATCTTCAAGTTATAATTTGCACTAATAATTTGAATTTAACAATTTGAAGTTCTGTATTTGACTATTACAAGTTCAGATCTTCTAATTATTATTTACAATCATAATTTGAAGTTATGAATTCTAAGTTCTGTATTTGACAATTACAAGTTCAGATCTTCAAGTTATAATTTGCAATCATAATTTGAAGTTATGAATTCCAAGTGCTGTATTTGATAATTACAAGTTCAGATCTTCAAGTTATAATTTGCACTAATAATTTGTATTTAACAATTCGAAGTTCCGTATTTGACTATTACAAGTTCAGATCTTCAAATTATTAATTACAATCTTAGTTTGAAAGTAACAATTCGAAGATCTAAATTTGACTATTACAAGTTCAGATCTTCAACTTATAATTTGCAATTATAATTATCAGCTATCAATTTTAAGTTCTGTATTTGACAATTACAAGTTCAGATCTTCAAGTTATAATTTGCAATTATAATTATAAGCTATCAATTTTAAGTTCTGTATTTGACAATTACAAGTTCAGATCTTCAAGTTATAATTTGTAATCATAATTTGAAGTTATGAATTTTAAGTTCTGAATTTGACTATTACAAGTTCAGATCTTCAAATTATTAATTACAATCTTAGTTGGAAATTAACAATTAGAAGTTCTGTATTTACCTATTACAAGTTCAGATCTTCAACTTATAATTTGCAATTATAATTATAAGCTATCAATTTTAAGTTCTGTATTTGGCAATTACAAGTTCAGATTTTCAAGTTATAATTTGCACTAATAATTTGTATTTAACAATTCGAAGTTCTGTATTTACCTATTACAAATTCAGATCTTCAAGTTATAATTTGCAATTATAATTATAAGCTATCAATTTTAAGTTCAGTATTTGACTATTACAAGTTCAGATCTTCAAGTTATAATTTGCAATCATGATTTGACTTTTACAATTCTAAGTTCTGTATTTGACTATTACAAGTTTAGATCTTACAATTATTAATTACAATCTTAGTTTGAAATTAACAATTAGAAGTTCTGTAATTCACTATTACAAGTTCAGATCTTCAAGTTATAATTTGCAATTATAATTATAAGCTATCAATTCTAAGTTCTGTATTTGACAATTACAAGTTCAGATCTTCAAGTTATAATTTGCACTAATAATTTGTATTTAACAATTCGAAGTTCTGTATTTGCCTATTACAAGTTCAGATCTTCTACTTATTATTTACAATCATAATTTGAAGTTATGAATTCTAAGTGCTGTATTTGACAATTACAAGTTCAGATCTTCAAGTTATAATTTGCACTAATAACTTGTATTTAACAATTCGGAGTTCTGTATTTGACTATCACAAGTTTAGATCTTACAATTATTAATTACAATCTTTGTTTGAAATTAACAATTAGAAGTTCTGTAATTCACTATTACAAGTTCAGATCTTCAAGTTATAATTTGCACTAATAATTTGTATTTAACAATTCGAAGTTCTGTATTTGACTATTACAAGTTCAGATCTACTAATTATTATTTACAATCATAATTTGAAGTTATGAATTCTAAGTTCTGTATTTGACAATTGCAAGTTCAGATCTTCAAGTTATAATTTGCAATCTTAGTTTGAAATTAACAATTCGAAGTTCTTTATTTACCTATTACAAGTTCATATCTTCTAGTTATAATTTGCAATTATACTTATAAGCTATCAATTTTAAGTTCTGTATTTGACAATTACAAGTTCAGATCTTCAAGTTATAATTTGAAATAATAATTAGTATTTAACAAATCTAAGTTCTGTAATTGACTATTACAAGTTCAGTTCTTCAAGTTATAATTTGCAATTATAATTATAAGCTATCAATTCTAAGTTCTGTATTTGACAATTACAAGTTCAGATCTTCAAGTTATAATTTGCACTAATAATTTGAATTTAACAATTTGTAGTTCTGTATTTGACTATTACAAGTTCATATCTTCAAATTATTATTTACAATCTTAGTTTGAAATTAACAATTTGAAGTTCTGTATTTACCTATTACAAGTTCAGATCTTCTAGTTATAATTAACAATTATAATTTGTATTTAACAATTCGAAGTTCTGTATTCGACTATTGCAAGTGCAGATCTTCAAATTATTAATTTCAATCTTAGTTTGAAATTAACAATTCGAAGTTCTGTATTTACCTATTACAAATTCAGATCTTCAAGTTATAATTTGCAATTATAATTATAAGCTATCAATTTTAAGTTCAGTATTTGACAATTACAAGTTCAGATCTTCAAGTTATAATTTGCACTAATAATTTGTATTTTACAATTCTAAGTTCTGTATTTGACTATTACAAGTTCAGATCTTCAAATTATTATTTACAATCTTAGTTTGAAATTAACAATTCGAAGTTCTGTATTTACCTATTACAAGTTCAGATCTTCAAGTTATAATTTGCAATTATAATTATAAGCTATCAATTTTAAGTTCTGTATTTGACTATTACAAGTTCAGATCTTCAAGTTATAATTTGCAATCATAATTTGAATTTACAAATTCTAAGTTCTGAATTTGACTATTACAAGTTCAGATCTTCAAGTTATAATTAGCAATCATAATTTGAAGTTATGAATTCTAAGTTCTGTATTTGACAATTACAAGTTCAGATCTTCAAGTTATAATTTGCACTAATAATTTGTATTTAACAATTCGTAGTTCTGTATTTGACTATTACAAGTTCAGATCTTCTAATTATTATTTACAATCATAATTTGAAGTTATGAATTCTAAGTTCTGTATTTGACAATTACAAGTTCAGATCTTCAAGTTATAATTTGCACTAATAATTTGTATTTAACAATTCGAAGTTCTGTATTTGACTATTACAAGTTCAGATCTTCAAATTATTATTTACAATCTTAGTTTGAAATTAACAATACGAAGTTCTGTATTTACCTATTACAAATTCAGATCTTCAAGTTATAATTTGCAATTATAATTATAAGCTATCAATTTTAAGTTCTGTATTTGACTATTACAAGTTCAGATCTTTAAGTTATAATTTGCAATCATAATTTGAATTTACAAATTCTAAGTTCTGAATTTGACTATTACAAGTTCAGATCTTCAAGTTATAATTAGCAATCATAATTTGAAGTTATGAATTCTTAGTTCTGTATTTTACAATTACAAGTTCAGATCTTCAAGTTATAATTTGCACTAATAATTTGTATTTAACAATTCGGAGTTCTGTATTTGACTATCACAAGTTTAGATCTTACAATTATTAATTACAATCTTTGTTTGAAATTAACAATTAGAAGTTCTGTAATTCACTATTACAAGTTCAGATCTTCAAGTTATAATTTGCACTAATAATTTGTATTTAACAATTCGAAGTTCTGTATTTGACTATTACAAGTTCAGATCTACTAATTTTATTTACAATCATAATTTGAAGTTATGAATTCTAAGTGCTGTATTTGACAATTACAAGTTCAGATCTTCAAGTTATAATTTGCACTAATAATTTGTATTTAACAATTCGAAGTTCTGTATTGACCTATTACAAATTCAGATCTTCAAGTTATAATTTGCAATTATAATTATAAGCTATCAATTTTAAGTTCAGTATTTGACTATTACAAGTTCAGATCTTCAAGTTATAATTTGCAATCATGATTTGACTTTTACAATTCTAAGTTCTGTATTTGACTATTACAAGTTTAGTTCTTACAATTATTAATTACAATCTTAGTTTGAAATTAACAATTAGAAGTTCTGTAATTCACTATTACAAGTTCAGATCTTCAAGTTATAATTTGCAATTATAATTATAAGCTATCAATTCTAAGTTCTGTATTTGACAATTACAAGTTCAGATCTTCAAGTTATAATTTGCACTAATAATTTGTATTTAACAATTCGAAGTTCTGTATTTGACTATTACAAGTTCAGATCTTCTACTTATTATTTACAATCATAATTTGAAGTTATGAATTCTAAGTGCTGTATTTGACAATTACAAGTTCAGATCTTCAAGTTATAATTTGCACTAATAATTTGTATTTAACAATTCGGAGTTCTGTATTTGACTATCACAAGTTTAGATCTTACAATTATTAATTACAATCTTTGTTTGAAATTAACAATTAGAAGTTCTGTAATTCACTATTACAAGTTCAGATCTTCAAGTTATAATTTGCACTAATAATTTGTATTTAACAATTCGAAGTTCTGTATTTGACTATTACAAGTTCAGATCTACTAATTTTATTTACAATCATAATTTGAAGTTATGAATTCTAAGTTCTGTATTTGACAATTGCAAGTTCAGATCTTCAAGTTATAATTTGCAATCTTAGTTTGAAATTAACAATTCGAAGTTCTTTATTTACCTATTACAAGTTCATATCTTCTAGTTATAATTTGCAATTATACTTATAAGCTATCAATTTTAAGTTCTGTATTTGACAATTACAAGTTCAGATCTTCAAGTTATAATTTGCAATTATAATTATAAGCTATCAATTTTAAGTTCTGTATTTGACAATTACAAGTTCAGATCTTCAAGTTATAATTTGAAATAATAATTAGTATTTAACAAATCTAAGTTCTGTAATTGACTATTACAAGTTCAGTTCTTCAAGTTATAATTTGCAATTATAATTATAAGCTATCAATTCTAAGTTCTGAATTTGACAATTACAAGTTCAGATCTTCAAGTTATAATTTGCACTAATAATTTGAATTTAACAATTTGAAGTTCTGTATTTGACTATTACAAGTTCAGATCTTCTAATTATTATTTACAATCATAATTTGAAGTTATGAATTCTAAGTTCTGTATTTGACAATTACAAGTTCAGATCTTCAAGTTATAATTTGCAATCATAATTTGAAGTTATGAATTCCAAGTGCTGTATTTGATAATTACAAGTTCAGATCTTCAAGTTATAATTTGCACTAATAATTTGTATTTAACAATTCGAAGTTCCGTATTTGACTATTACAAGTTCAGATCTTCAAATTATTAATTACAATCTTAGTTTGAAAGGAACAATTCGAAGATCTAAATTTGACTATTACAAGTTCAGATCTTCAACTTATAATTTGCAATTATAATTATCAGCTATCAATTTTAAGTTCTGTATTTGACAATTACAAGTTCAGATCTTCAAGTTATAATTTGCAATTATAATTATAAGCTATCAATTTTAAGTTCTGTATTTGACAATTACAAGTTCAGATCTTCAAGTTATAATTTGTAATCATAATTTGAAGTTATGAATTCTAAGTTCTGAATTTGACTATTACAAGTTCAGATCTTCAAATTATTAATTACAATCTTAGTTGGAAATTAACAATTAGAAGTTCTGTATTTACCTATTACAAGTTCAGATCTTCAACTTATAATTTGCAATTATAATTATAAGCTATCAATTTTAAGTTCTGTATTTGACAATTACAAGTTCAGATTTTCAAGTTATAATTTGCACTAATAATTTGTATTTAACAATTCGAAGTTCTGTATTTACCTATTACAAATTCAGATCTTCAAGTTATAATTTGCAATTATAATTATAAGCTATCAATTTTAAGTTCAGTATTTGACTATTACAAGTTCAGATCTTCAAGTTATAATTTGCAATCATGATTTGACTTTTACAATTCTAAGTTCTGTATTTGACTATTACAAGTTTAGATCTTACAATTATTAATTACAATCTTAGTTTGAAATTAACAATTAGAAGTTCTGTAATTCACTATTGCAAGTTCAGATCTTCAAGTTATAATTTGCAATTATAATTATAAGCTATCAATTCTAAGTTCTGTATTTGACAATTACAAGTTCAGATCTTCAAGTTATAATTTGCACTAATAATTTGTATTTAACAATTCGAAGTTCTGTATTTGACTATTACAAGTTCAGATCTTCTACTTATTATTTACAATCATAATTTGAAGTTATGAATTCTAAGTGCTGTATTTGACAATTACAAGTTCAGATCTTCAAGTTATAATTTGCACTAATAATTTGTATTTAACAATTCGGAGTTCTGTATTTGACTATCACAAGTTTAGATCTTACAATTATTAATTACAATCTTTGTTTGTAATTAACAATTAGAAGTTCTGTAATTCACTATTACAAGTTCAGATCTTCAAGTTATAATTTGCACTAATAATTTGTATTTAACAATTCGAAGTTCTGTATTTGACTATTACAAGTTCATATCTTCTAGTTATAATTTGCAATTATACTTATAAGCTATCAATTTTAAGTTCTGTATTTGACAATTACAAGTTCAGATCTTCAAGTTATAATTTGAAATAATAATTAGTATTTAACAAATCTAAGTTCTGTAATTGACTATTACAAGTTCAGTTCTTCAAGTTATAATTTGCAATTATAATTATAAGCTATCAATTCTAAGTTCTGTATTTGACAATTACAAGTTCAGATCTTCAAGTTATAATTTGCACTAATAATTTGAATTTAACAATTTGTAGTTCTGTATTTGACTATTACAAGTTCATATCTTCAAATTATTATTTACAATCTTAGTTTGAAATTAACAATTTGAAGTTCTGTATTTACCTATTACAAGTTCAGATCTTCTAGTTATAATTAACAATTATAATTTGTATTTAACAATTCGAAGTTCTGTATTCGACTATTGCAAGTGCAGATCTTCAAATTATTAATTTCAATCTTAGTTTTAAATTAACAATTCGAAGTTCTGTATTTACCTATTACAAATTCAGATCTTCAAGTTATAATTTGCAATTATAATTATAAGCTATCAATTTTAAGTTCAGTATTTGACTATTACAAGTTCAGATCTTCAAGTTATAATTTGCAATCATGATTTGAATTTTACAATTCTAAGTTCTGTATTTGACTATTACAAGTTCAGATCTTCAAATTATTATTTACAATCTTAGTTTGAAATTAACAATTCGAAGTTCTGTATTTACCTATTACAAGTTCAGATCTTCAAGTTATAATTTGTAATTATAATTATAAGCTATCAATTTTAAGTTCTGTATTTGACTATTACAAGTTCAGATCTTCAAGTTATAATTTGCAATCATAATTTGAATTTACAAATTCTAAGTTCTGAATTTGACTATTACAAGTTCAGATCTTCAAGTTATAATTAGCAATCATAATTTGAAGTTATGAATCCTAAGTTCTGTATTTGACAATTACAAGTTCAGATCTTCAAGTTATAATTTGCACTAATAATTTGTATTTAACAATTCGTAGTTCTGTATTTGACTATTACAAGTTCAGATCTTCTAATTATTATTTACAATCATAATTTGAAGTTATGAATTCTAAGTTCTGTATTTGACAATTACAAGTTCAGATCTTCAAGTTATAATTTGCACTAATAATTTGTATTTAACAATTCGAAGTTCTGTATTTGACTATTACAAGTTCAGATCTTCAAATTATTATTTACAATCTTAGTTTGAAATTAACAATTCGAAGTTCTGTATTTACCTATTACAAATTCAGATCTTCAAGTTATAATTTGCAATTATAATTATAAGCTATCAATTTTAAGTTCTGTATTTGACTATTACAAGTTCAGATCTTTAAGTTATAATTTGCAATCATAATTTGAATTTACAAATTCTAAGTTCTGAATTTGACTATTACAAGTTCAGATCTTCAAGTTATAATTAGCAATCATAATTTGAAGTTATGAATTCTTAGTTCTGTATTTTACAATTACAAGTTCAGATCTTCAAGTTATAATTTGCAATTATAATTTGAAGTTATGAATTCTAAGTGCTGTATTTGACAATTACAAGTTCAGATCTTCAAGTTATAATTTGCACTAATAATTTGTATTTAACAATTCGAAGTTCTGTATTTGACTATTACAAGTTCAGATCTTCAAATTATTAATTACAATCTTAGTTTGAAATTAACAATTCGAAGTTCTGTATTTACCTATTACAAGTTCAGATCTTCAACTTATAATTTGCAATTATAATTATAAGCTATCAATTTTAAGTTCTGTATTTGACAATTACAAGTTCAGATCTTCAAGTTATAATTTGCTCTAATAATTTGTATTTAACAATTCTAAGTTCTGTATTTGACTATTACAAGTTCAGATCTTCAAATTATTATTTACAATCATTTTTTGAAATTAGCAATTCGAAGTTCTGTATTTACCTATTACAAATTCAGATCTTCAGGTTATAATTTGCAATTATAATTATAAGCTATCAATTTTAAGTTCTGTATTTGACTATTACAAGTTCAGATCTTCAAGTTATAATTTGCAATCGTGATTTGAATTTTACAAATCTAAGTTCTGTATTTGACTATTACAAGTTCAGATCTGCAAGTTATAAATTGCAATCATAATTTGAAGTTATGAATTCTAAGTGCTGTATTTGACAATTACAAGTTCAGATCTTCAAGTTATAATTTGCACTAATAATTTGTATTTAACAATTCGAAGTTCTGTATTTGACTATTACAAGTTCAGATCTTCAAATTAGTAATTACAATCTTAGTTTGAAATTAACAATTCGAAGTTCTGTATTTACCTATTACAAGTTCAGATCTTCAACTTATAATTTGCAATTATAATGATAAGCTATAAATTTTAAGTTCTGTATTTGACAATTACAATTTCAGATTTACAAGTTAAAATTTGCACTAATAATTTGTATTTAACAATTCGAAGTTCTGTATTTGACTATTACAAGTTCAGATCTTCAAATTATTATTTACAATCTTAGTTTGACATTAACAATTCGAAGTTCTGTATTTACCTATTACAAGTTCAGATCTTCTAGTTATAATTTGCAATTATAATTATAAGCTATCAATTTTAAGTTCTGTATTTGACAATTACAAGTTCAGATCTTCAGGTTATAATTTGAAATAATAATTAGTATTTCACAAATCTAAGTTTGTAATTCACTATTACAAGTTCAGATCTTCAAGTTATAATTTGCAATTATAATTATAAGCTATCAATTCTAAGTTCTGTATTTGACAATTACAAGTTCAGATCTTCAAGTTATAATTTGCACTAATAATTTGTATTTAACAATTTGAAGTTCTGTATTAGACTATTACAAGTTCAGATCTTCAAATTATTAATTACAATCTTAGTTTGAATTTAACAATTCGAAGTTCTGTATTTACCTATTACAAATTCAGATCTTCAAGTTTTAATTTGCAATTATAATTTGAAGTTATGAATTCTAAGTTCTGTATTTGACAATTACAAGTTCAGATCTTCAAGTTATAATTTGCACTAATAATTTGGATTTAACAATTCGAAGTTCTGTATTTGACTATTACAAGTTCAGATCTTCTAATTATTATTTACAATCATAATTTGAATTTATTAATTCTTAGTTCTGTATTTTACAATTACAAGTTCAGATCTTCAAGTTATAAATTGCAATCATAATTAGAAGTTATGAATTCTAAGTGCTGTATTTGACAATTACAAGTTCAGATCTTCAGGTTATAATTTGCAATTATAATTATAAGCTATCAATTTTAAGTTCTGTATTTGACTATTACAAGTTCAGATCTTCAAGTTATAATTTGCAATCGTGATTTGAATTTTACAAATCTAAGTTCTGTATTTGACTATTACAAGTTCAGATCTGCAAGTTATAAATTGCAATCATAATTTGAAGTTATGAATTCTAAGTGCTGTATTTGACAATTACAAGTTCAGATCTTCAAGTTATAATTTGCACTAATAATTTGTATTTAACAATTCGAAGTTCTGTATTTGACTATTACAAGTTCAGATCTTCAAATTATTAATTACAATCTTAGTTTGAAATTAACAATTCGAAGTTCTGCATTTACCTATTACTAGTTCAGATCTTCAACTTATAATTTGCAATTATAATTATAAGCTATCAATTTTAAGTTCTGTATTTGACAATTACAAGTTCAGATTTACAAGTTATAATTTCCACTAATAATTTGTATTTAACAATTCGAAGTTCTGTATTTGACTATTACAAGTTCAGGTCTTCAAATTATTATTTACAATCTTAGTTTGAAAAAAACAATTCGAAGTTCTGTATTTACTTATTACGAGTTCAGATCTACAAGTTATAATTTGAAATAATAATCAGTATTTAACAAATCTAAGTTCTGTAATTCACTATTACAAGTTCAGTTCTTCAAGTTATAATTTGCAATTATAATTATAAGCTATCAATTCTAAGTTCTGTATTTGACAATTACAAGTTCAGATCTTCAAGTTATAATTTGCACTAATAATTTGTATTTAACAATTTGAAGTTATGTATTTGTCTATTACAAGTTCAGATCTTCAAATTATTAATTACAATCTTAGTTTGAAATTAACAATTCGAAGTTCTGTATTTACCTATTACAAGTTCAGATCTTCTAGTTATAATTTGCAATTAAAATTATAAGCTATCAATTTTAAGTTCTGTATTTGACAATTACAAGTTCAGATCTTCAAGTTATAATTTGAAATAATAATTAGTATTTCACAAATCTAAGTTTGTAATTCACTATTACAAGTTCAGATCTTCAACTTATAATTTGCAATTATAATTATAAGCTATCAATTTTAAGTTCTCTATTTGACAATTACAAGTTCAGATTTTCAAGTTATAATTTGCACTTATAATTTGTATTTAACAATTCGAAGTTCAGTATTTGACTATTACAAGTTCAGATCTTCAAATTATTAATTACAATCTTAGTTTGAAATTAACAATTCGAAGTTCTGGATTTACCTATTACAAGTTCAGATTTTCAACTTACAATTTGCAATTATAATTATAAGGTATCAATTTTAAGTTCTGTATTTGACAATTACAAGTTCAGATCTCCAAGTTATAATTTGCACTAATAATTTGTATTTAACAATTCGAAGTTCCTTATTTGACTATTACAAGTTCAGATCTTCAAATTACTTTTTACAATCTTAGTTTGAAATTAACAATTCGAAGTTCTGTATTTACCTATTACAAATTCAGATCTTCAAGTTATAATTTGCAATTATAATTATTAGCTATCAATTTTAAGTTCTGTATTTGACTATTACAAGTTCAGATCTTCAAGTTATAATTTGCAATCATAATTTGAATTTTACAATTCTAAGTTCTGTATTCGACTATTGCAAGTGCAGATCTTCAAATTATTAATTTCAATCTTAGTTTGAAATTAACAATTCGAAGTTCTGTATTTACCTATTACAAATTCAGATCTTCAAGTTATAATTTGCAATTATAATTATAAGCTATCAATTTTAAGTTCAGTATTTGACTATTACAAGTTCAGATCTTCAAGTTATAATTTGCAATCATGATTTGAATTTTACAATTCTAAGTTCTGTATTTGACTATTACAAGTTCAGATCTTCAAATTATTATTTACAATCTTAGTTTGAAATTAACAATTCGAAGTTCTGTATTTACCTATTACAAATTCAGATCTTCAAGTTATAATTTGCAATTATAATTATAAGCTATCAATTTTAAGTTCTGTATTTGACTATTACAAGTTCAGATCTTCAAGTTATAATTTGTACTAATAATTTGTATTTAACAATTCGAAGTTCTGTAATTCACTATTACAAGTTCAGATCTTCAAGTTATAATTTGCAATTATAATTTTAAGCTATCAATTCTAAGTTCTGTATTAGACAATTACAAGTTCAGGTCTTCAAGTTATTATTTGCACTAATAATTTGTATATAACAATTCGAAGTTCTGTATTTGACTATTACAAGTTCAGATCTTCTAATTATTATTTACAATCATAATTTGAAGTTATGAATTCTAAGTTCTGTATTTAACAATTACAAGTTCAGATCTTCAAGTTATAATTTGCAATCATAATTTGAAGTTATGAATTCTAAGTGCTGTATTTGACAATTACAAGTTCAGATCTTCAAGTTATAATTTGCACTAATAATTTGTATTTAACAATTCGAAGTTCTGTATTTGACTATTACAAGTTCAGATCTTCAAATTATTAATTACAATCTTAGTTTGAAATTAACAATTCGAAGTTCAGTATTTACCTATTACAAGGTCAGATCTTCAACTTATAATTTGCAATTATAATTATAAGCTATCAATTTTAAGTTCTGTATTTGACAATTACAAGTTCAGATCTTCAAGTTATAATTTGCACTAATAATTTGTATTTAACAATTCGAAGTTCTGTATTTGACTATTACAAGTTCAGATCTTCAAATTATTAATTACAATCTTAGTTTGAAATTAACAATTCGAAGTTCTGTATTTACCTATTACAAGTTCAGATCTTCAACTTATAATTTGCAATTATAATTATAAGCTATCAATTTTAAGTTCTGTATTTGACAATTACAAGTTCAGATCTTCAAGTTATAATTTGCACTAATAATTTGTATTTAACAATTCTAAGTTCTGTATTTGACTATTACAAGTTCAGATCTTCAAATTATTATTTACAATCTTAGTTTGAAATTAACAATTCGAAGTTCTGTATTTACCTATTACAAATTCAGATCTTCAAGTTATAATTTGCAATTATAATTATAAGCTATCAATTTTAAGTTCTGTATTTGACTATTACAAGTTCAGATCTTCAAGTTATAAATTGCAATCATGATTTGAATTTTACAATTCTAAGTTCTGTATTTGACTATTTCAAGTTCAGATCTTCAAGTTATAATTAGCAATCATAATTTGAAGTTATGAATTCTAAGTGCTGTATTTGACAATTACAAGTTCAGATCTTCAAGTTGTAATTTGCACTAATAATTTGTATTTAACAATTCGGAGTTCTGTATTTGACTATTACAAGTTTAGATCTTCAAATTATTAATTACAATCTTAGTTTGAAATTAACAATTAGAAGTTCTGTAATTCACTATTACAAGTTCAGATCTTCAAGTTATAATTTGCAATTATAATTATAAGCTATCAATTCTAAGTTCTGTATTTGACAATTACAAGTTCAGATCTTCAAGTTATAATTTGCACTAATAATTTGTATTTAACAATTCGAAGTTCTGTATTTGACTATTACAAGTTCAGATCTTCTAATTATTATTTACAATCATAATTTGAAGTTATGAATTCTAAGTTCTGTATTTGACAATTACAAGTTCAGATCTTCAAGTTATAATTTGCAATCTTAGTTTGAAATTAACAATTCGAAGTTCTGTATTTACCTATTACAAGTTCATATCTTCTAGTTATAATTTGCAATTATACTTATAAGCTATCAATTTTAAGTTCTGTATTTGACAATTACAAGTTCAGATCTTCAAGTTATAATTTGAAATAATAATTAGTATTTAACAAATCTAAGTTCTGTAATTGACTATTACAAGTTCAGTTCTTCAAGTTATAATTTGCAATTATAATTATAAGCTATCAATTCTAAGTTCTGAATTTGACAATTACAAGTTCAGATCTTCAAGTTATAATTTGCACTAATAATTTGAATTTAACAATTTGAAGTTCTGTATTTGACTATTACAAGTTCAGATCTTCTAATTATTATTTACAATCATAATTTGAAGTTATGAATTCTAAGTTCTGTATTTGACAATTACAAGTTAAGATCTTCAAGTTATAATTTGCAATCATAATTTGAAGTTATGAATTCCAAGTGCTGTATTTGATAATTACAAGTTCAGATCTTCAAGTTATAATTTGCACTAATAATTTGTATTTAACAATTCGAAGTTCCGTATTTGACTATTACAAGTTCAGATCTTCAAATTATTAATTACAATCTTAGTTTGAAAGTAACAATTCGAAGATCTAAATTTGACTATTACAAGTTCAGATCTTCAACTTATAATTTGCAATTAGAATTATCAGCTATCAATTTTAAGTTCTGTATTTGACAATTACAAGTTCAGATCTTCAAGTTATAATTTGCAATTATAATTATAAGCTATCAATTTTAAGTTCTGTATTTGACAATTACAAGTTCAGATCTTCAAGTTATAATTTGTAATCATAATTTGAAGTTATGAATTCTAAGTTCTGAATTTGACTATTACAAGTTCAGATCTTCAAATTATTAATTACAATCTTAGTTGGAAATTAACAATTAGAAGTTCTGTATTTACCTATTACAAGTTCAGATCTTCAACTTATAATTTGCAATTATAATTATAAGCTATCAATTTTAAGTTCTGTATTTGACAATTACAAGTTCAGATCTTCAAGTTATAATTTGCACTAATAATTTGTATTTAACAATTCGAAGTTCTGTATTTGACTATTACAAGTTCAGATCTTCAAATTATTAATTACAATCTTAGTTTGAAATTAACAATTCGAAGTTCTGTATTTACCTATTACAAGTTCAGATCTTCAACTTATAATTTGCAATTATAATTATAAGCTATCAATTTTAAGTTCTGTATTTGACAATTACAAGTTCAGATCTTCAAGTTATAATTTGCACTAATAATTTGTATTTAACAATTCTAAGTTCTGTATTTGACTATTACAAGTTCAGATCTTCAAATTATTATTTACAATCTTAGTTTGAAATTAACAATTCGAAGTTCTGTATTTACCTATTACAAATTCAGATCTTCAAGTTATAATTTGCAATTATAATTATAAGCTATCAATTTTAAGTTCTGTATTTGACTATTACAAGTTCAGATCTTCAAGTTATAAATTGCAATCATGATTTGAATTTTACAATTCTAAGTTCTGTATTTGACTATTTCAAGTTCAGATCTTCAAGTTATAATTAGCAATCATAATTTGAAGTTATGAATTCTAAGTGCTGTATTTGACAATTACAAGTTCAGATCTTCAAGTTGTAATTTGCACTAATAATTTGTATTTAACAATTCGGAGTTCTGTATTTGACTATTACAAGTTTAGATCTTCAAATTATTAATTACAATCTTAGTTTGAAATTAACAATTAGAAGTTCTGTAATTCACTATTACAAGTTCAGATCTTCAAGTTATAATTTGCAATTATAATTATAAGCTATCAATTCTAAGTTCTGTATTTGACAATTACAAGTTCAGATCTTCAAGTTATAATTTGCACTAATAATTTGTATTTAACAATTCGAAGTTCTGTATTTGACTATTACAAGTTCAGATCTTCTAATTATTATTTACAATCATAATTTGAAGTTATGAATTCTAAGTTCTGTATTTGACAATTACAAGTTCAGATCTTCAAGTTATAATTTGCAATCTTAGTTTGAAATTAACAATTCGAAGTTCTGTATTTACCTATTACAAGTTCATATCTTCTAGTTATAATTTGCAATTATACTTATAAGCTATCAATTTTAAGTTCTGTATTTGACAATTACAAGTTCAGATCTTCAAGTTATAATTTGACATAATAATTAGTATTTAACAAATCTAAGTTCTGTAATTGACTATTACAAGTTCAGTTCTTCAAGTTATAATTTGCAATTATAATTATAAGCTATCAATTCTAAGTTCTGAATTTGACAATTACAAGTTCAGATCTTCAAGTTATAATTTGCACTAATAATTTGAATTTAACAATTTGAAGTTCTGTATTTGACTATTACAAGTTCAGATCTTCTAATTATTATTTACAATCATAATTTGAAGTTATGAATTCTAAGTTCTGTATTTGACAATTACAAGTTAAGATCTTCAAGTTATAATTTGCAATCATAATTTGAAGTTATGAATTCCAAGTGCTGTATTTGATAATTACAAGTTCAGATCTTCAAGTTATAATTTGCACTAATAATTTGTATTTAACAATTCGAAGTTCCGTATTTGACTATTACAAGTTCAGATCTTCAAATTATTAATTACAATCTTAGTTTGAAAGTAACAATTCGAAGATCTAAATTTGACTATTACAAGTTCAGATCTTCAAGTTATAATTTGCAATTATAATTATAAGCTATCAATTTTAAGTTCTGTATTTGACAATTACAAGTTCAGATCTTCAAGTTATAATTTGTAATCATAATTTGAAGTTATGAATTCTAAGTTCTGAATTTGACTATTACAAGTTCAGATCTTCAAATTATTAATTACAATCTTAGTTGGAAATTAACAATTAGAAGTTCTGTATTTACCTATTACAAGTTCAGATCTTCAACTTATAATTTGCAATTATAATTATAAGCTATCAATTTTAAGTTCTGTATTTGACAATTACAAGTTCAGATTTTCAAGTTATAATTTGCACTAATAATTTGTATTTAACAATTCGAAGTTCTGTATTTACCTATTACAAATTCAGATCTTCAAGGTATAATTTGCAATTATAATTATAAGCTATCAATTTTAAGTTCAGTATTTGACTATTACAAGTTCAGATCTTCAAGTTATAATTTGCAATCATGATTTGAATTTTACAATTCTAAGTTCTGTATTTGACTATTACAAGTTTAGATCTTACAATTATTAATTACAATCTTAGTTTGAAATTAACAATTAGAAGTTCTGTAATTCACTATTACAAGTTCAGATCTTCAAGTTATAATTTGCAATTATAATTATAAGCTATCAATTCTAAGTTCTGTATTTGACAATTACAAGTTCAGATCTTCAAGTTATAATTTGCACTAATAATTTGTATTTAACAATTCGAAGTTCTGTATTTGACTATTACAAGTTCAGATCTTCTACTTATTATTTACAATCATAATTTGAAGTTATGAATTCTAAGTGCTGTATTTGACAATTACAAGTTCAGATCTTCAAGTTATAATTTGCACTAATAATTTGTATTTAACAATTCGAAGTTCTGTATTTGACTATTACAAGTTCAGATCTTCAAATTAGTAATTACAATATTAGTTTGAAATTAACAATTCGAAGTTCTGTATTTACCTATTACAAGTTCAGATCTTCAACTTATAATTTGCAATTATAATGATAAGCTATAAATTTTAAGTTCTGTATTTGACAATTACAATTTCAGATTTACAAGTTAAAATTTGCACTAATAATTTGTATTTAACAATTCGAAGTTCTGTATTTGACTATTACAAGTTCAGATCTTCAAATTATTATTTACAATCTTAGTTTGACATTAACAATTCGAAGTTCTGTATTTACCTATTACAAGTTCAGATCTTCTAGTTATAATTGGAATTATAATTATAAGCTATCAATTTTAAGTTCTGTATTTGACAATTACAAGTTCAGATCTTCAGGTTATAATTTGAAATAATAATTAGTATTTCACAAATCTAAGTTTGTAATTCACTATTACAAGTTCAGATCTTCAAGTTATAATTTGCAATTATAATTATAAGCTATCAATTCTAAGTTCTGTATTTGACAATTACAAGTTCAGATCTTCAAGTTATAATTTGCACTAATAATTTGTATTTAACAATTTGAAGTTCTGTATTAGACTATTACAAGTTCAGATCTTCAAATTATTAATTACAATCTTAGTTTGAAATTAACAATTCGAAGTTCTGTATTTACCTATTACAAATTCAGATCTTCAAGTTTTAATTTGCAATTATAATTTGAAGTTATGAATTCTAAGTTCTGTATTTGACAATTACAAGTTCAGATCTTCAAGTTATAATTTGCACTAATAATTTGGATTTAACAATTCGAAGTTCTGGATTTGACTATTACAAGTTCAGATCTTCTAATTATTATTTACAATCATAATTTGAATTTATTAATTCTTAGTTCTGTATTTTACAATTACAAGTTCAGATCTTCAAGTTATAAATTGCAATCATAATTAGAAGTTATGAATTCTAAGTGCTGTATTTGACAATTACAAGTTCAGATCTTCAAGTTATAATTTGCACTAATAATTTGTATTTAACAATTCGAAGTTCTGTATTTGACTATTACAAGTTCAGGTCTTCAAATTATTATTTACAATCTTAGTTTGAAAAAAACAATTCGAAGTTCTGTATTTACTTATTACGAGTTCAGATCTTCAAGTTATAATTTGAAATAATAATCAGTATTTAACAAATCTAAGTTCTGTAATTCACTATTACAAGTTCAGTTCTTCAAGTTATAATTTGCAATTATAATTATAAGCTATCAATTCTAAGTTCTGTATTTGACAATTACAAGTTCAGATCTTCAAGTTATAATTTGCACTAATAATTTGTATTTAACAATTTGAAGTTATGTATTTGACTATTACAAGTTCAGATCTTCAAATTATTAATTACAATCTTAGTTTGAAATTAACAATTCGAAGTTCTGTATTTACCTATTACAAGTTCAGATCTTCTAGTTATAATTTGCAATTATAATTATAAGCTATCAATTTTAAGTTCTGTATTTGACAATTACAAGTTCAGATCTTCAAGTTATAATTTGAAATAATAATTAGTATTTCACAAATCTAAGTTTGTAATTCACTATTACAAGTTCAGATCTTCAAGTTATAATTTGCAATTATAATTATATTAAACACTTAAATATTTTAAAAGAAATATTTATTAGAGACGATATTTCGAAAGCGTTTGCTTTCATTTTCGAGTTCGAAATATCGTCTCTAATAAATATTTCTTTTAAAATATTTAAGTGTTTAATTAACTTTGTTATAGTTTAAAATATTATTAATAATTTTATCAAAAGTTACGAATTCTAAAATTTATTTAATTATAATTATAAGCTATCAATTCTAAGTTCTGTATTTGACAATTACAAGTTCAGATCTTCAAGTTATAATTTGCACTAATAATTTGTATTTAACAATTTGAAGTTCTGTATTAGACTATTACAAGTTCAGATCTTCAAATTATTAATTACAATCTTAGTTTGAAATTAACAATTCGAAGTTCTGTATTTACCTATTACAAATTCAGATCTTCAAGTTTTAATTTGCAATTATAATTTGAAGTTATGAATTCTAAGTTCCGTATTTGACAATTATAAGTTCAGATCTTCAAGTTATAATTTGCACTAATAATTTGGATTTAACAATTCGAAGTTCTGTATTTGACTATTACAAGTTCAGATCTTCTAATTATTATTTACAATCATAATTTGAATTTATTAATTCTTAGTTCTGTATTTTACAATTACAAGTTCAGATCTTCAAGTTATAAATTGCAATCATAATTAGAAGTTATGAATTCTAAGTGCTGTATTTGACAATTACAAGTTCAGATCTTCAAGTTATAATTTGCACTAATAATTTGTATTTAACAATTCGAAGTTCTGTATTTGACTATTACAAGTTCAGATCTTCAAATTATTAATTACAATCTTAGTTTGAAATTAACAATTCGAAGTTCTGCATTTACCTATTAAGAGTTCAGATCTTCAACTTATAATTTGCAATTATAATTATAAGCTATCAATTTTAAGTTCTGTATTTGACAATTACAAGTTCAGATTTACAAGTTATAATTTGCACTAATAATTTGTATTTAACAATTCGAAGTTCTGTATTTGACTATTACAAGTTCAGGTCTTCAAATTATTATTTACAATCTTAGTTTGAAAAAAACAATTCGAAGTTCTGTATTTACTTATTACGAGTTCAGATCTTCAAGTTATAATTTGAAATACTAATCAGTATTTAACAAATCTAAGTTCTGTATTTGACAATTACAAGTTCAGATCTTCAAGTTAAAATTTGCACTAATAATTAGTATTTAACAATTTGAAGTTATGTATTTGACTATTACAAGTTCAGATCTACAAATTATTAATTACAGTCTTAGTTTGAAATTAACAATTCGAAGTTCTGTATTTACCTATTACAAGTTCAGATCTTCAACTTATAATTTGCAATTATAATGATAAGCTATCAATTTTAAGTTCTGTATTTTACAATTACAATTTCAGATTTACAAGTTAAAATTTGCACTAATAATTTGTATTTAACAATTCGCAGTTCTGTATTTGACTATTACAAGTTCAGATCTTCAAATTATTATTTACAATCTTAGTTTGACATTAACAATTCGAAGTTCTGTATTTACCTATTACAATTTTATAATTGTTATAATTTGCAATTATAATTATAAGCTATCAATTTTAAGTTCTGTATTTGACAATTACAAGTTCAGATCTTCAAGTTATAATTTTAAATAATAATTAGTATTTCACAAATCTAAGTTTGTAATTCACTATTACAAGTTCAGATCTTCAAGTTATAATTTGCAATTATAATTATAAGCTATCAATTCTAAGTTCTGTATTTGACAATTACAAGTTCAGATCTTCAAGTTATAATTTGCACTAATAATTTGGATTTAACAATTCGAAGTTCTGTATTTGACTATTACAAGTTCAGATCTTCTAATTATTATTTACAATCATAATTTGAATTTATTAATTCTTAGTTCTGTATTTTACAATTACTAGTTCAGATCTTCAAGTTATAAATTGCAATCATAATTAGAAGTTATGAATTCTAAGTGCTGTATTTGACAATTACAAGTTCAGATCTTCAAGTTATAATTTGCACTAATAATTTGTATTTAACAATTCGAAGTTCTGTATTTGACTATTACAAGTTCAGATCTTCAAATTATTAATTACAATCTTAGTTTGAAATTAACAATTCGAAGTTCTGTATTTACCTATTACAAATTAAGATCTTCAAGTTTTAATTTGCAATTATAATTTGAAGTTATGAATTCTTAGTTCTGTATTTGACAAGTACAAGTTCAGATCTTCAAGTTATAATTTGCACTAATAATTTGGATTTAACAATTCGAAGTTCTGTATTTGACTATTACAAGTTCAGATCTTCAAATTATTAATTACAATCTTAGTTTGAAATTAACAATCCGAAGTTCTGTATTTACCTATTACAAATTAAGATCTTCAAGTTTTAATTTGCAATTATAATTTGAAGTTATGAATTCTTAGTTCTGTATTTGACAAGTACAAGTTCAGATCTTCAAGTTATAATTTGCACTAATAATTTGGATTTAACAATTCGAAGTTCTGTATTTGACTATTACAAGTTCAGATCTTCTAATTATTATTTACAATCATAATTTGAATTTATTAATTCTTAGTTCTGTATTTTACAATTACTAGTTCAGATCTTCAAGTTATAAATTGCAATCATAATTATAAGCTATCAATTTTAAGTTCTGTATTTGACAATTACAAGTTCAGATTTACAAGTTATAATTTGCACTAATAATTTGTATTTAACAATTCGAAGTTCTGTATTTGACTATTACAAGTTCAGGTCTTCAAATTATTATTTACAATCTTAGTTTGAAATTAACAATTCGAAGTTCTGTATTTACTTATTACGAGTTCAGATCTTCAAGTTATAATTTGAAATAATAATCAGTATTTAACAAATCTAAGTTCTGTAATTCACTATTACAAGTTCAGTTCTTCAAGTTATAATTTGCAATTATAATTATAAGCTATCTATTCTAAGTTCTGTATTTGACAATTACAAGTTCAGATCTTCAAGTTATAATTTGCACTAATAATTTGTATTTAATAATTTGAAGTTATGTATTTGACTATTACAAGTTCAGATCTTCAAATTATTAATTACAATCTTAGTTTGAAATTAACAATTCGAAGTTCTGTATTTACCTATTACAAGTTCAGATCTTCAACTTATAATTTGCAATTATAATGATAAGCTATCAATTTTAAGTTCTGTATTTGACAATTACAATTTCAGATTTACAAGTTAAAATTTGCACTAATAATTTGTATTTAACAATTCGAAGTTCTGTATTTGACTATTACAAGTTCAGATCTTCAAATTATTATTTACAATCTTAGTTTGACATTAACAATTCGAAGTTCTGTATTTACCTATTACAAGTTCAGATCTTCTAGTTATAATTTGCAATTATAATTATAAGCTATCAATTTTAAGTTCTGTATTTGACAATTACAAGTTCAGATCTTCAAGTTATAATTTGAAATAATAATTAGTATTTCACAAATCTAAGTTTGAAATTCACTATTACAAGTTCAGATCTTCAAGTTATAATATGCAATTATAATTATAAGCTATCAATTCTAAGTTCTGTATTTGACAATTACAAGTTCAGATCTTCAAGTTATAATTTGTACTAATAATTTGTATTTAACAATTTGAAGTTCTGTATTAGACTATTACAAGTTCAGATCTTCAAATTATTAATTACAATCTTAGTTTGAAATTAACAATTCGAAGTTCTGTATTTACCTATTACAAATTCAGATCTTCAAGTTTTAATTTGCAATTATAATTTGAAGTTATGAATTCTAAGTTCTGTATTTGACAATTACAAGTTCAGATCTTCAAGTTATAATTTGCACTAATAATTTGGATTTAACAATTCGAAGTTCTGTATTTGACTATTACAAGTTCAGATCTTCTAATTATTATTTACAATCATAATTTGAATTTATTAATTCTTAGTTCTGTATTTTACAATTACAAGTTCAGATCTTCAAGTTATAAATTGCAATCATAATTAGAAGTTATGAGTTCTAAGTGCTGTATTTGACAATTACAAGTTCAGATCTTCAAGTTTAAATTTGCACTAATAATTTGTATTTAACAATTCGAAGTTCTGTATTTGACTATTACAAGTTCAGATCTTCAAATTATTAATTACAATCTTAGTTTGAAATTAACAATTCGAAGTTCTGCATTTACCTATTACAAGTTCAGATCTTCAACTTATAATTTGCAATTATAATTATAAGCTATCAATTTTAAGTTCTGTATTTGACAATTACAAGTTCAGATCTTCAAGTTATAATTTGCACTAATAATTTGTATTTAACAATTCGAAGTTCTGTATTTGACTATTACAAGTTCAGGTCTTCAAATTATTATTTACAATCTTAGTTTGAAATTAACAATTCGAAGTTCTGTATTTACTTATTACGAGTTCAGATCTACAGGTTATAATTTGAAATAATAATCAGTATTTAACAAATCTAAGTTCTGTAATTCACTATTACAAGTTCAGTTTTTCAAGTTATAATTTGCAATTATGATTATAAGCTATCAATTCTAAGTTCTGTATTTGACAATTACAAGTTCAGATCTTCAAGTTATAATTTGCACTAATAATTTGTATTTAACAATTTGAAGTTATGTATTTGACTATTACAAGTTCAGATCTTCAAATTATTAATTACAATCTTAGTTTGAAATTAACAATTCGAAGTTCTGTATTTACCTATTACAAGTTCAGATCTACAACTTATAATTTGCAATTATAAGTATAAGCTATCAATTGTAAGTTCTGTATTTGACAATTACAAGTTCAGATCTTCAAGTTATAATTTGCACTATCAATTTGTATTTAACAATTCGAAGTTCTGTATTTGACTATTACAAGTTCAGAACTTTAAATTATTATTTACATTCTTAGTTTGAAATTAACAATTCGAAGTTCTCTATTTACCTATTACAAATTCAGATCTTCAAGTTATAATTTGCAATTATAATTATAAGCTATCAATTTTAAGTTCTGTATTTGACTATTACAAGTTCAGATCTTCAAGTTATAATTTGCAATCATAATTTGAATTTCCCAATTCTAAGTTCTGTATTTGACTATTACAAGTTCAGATCTTCAAGTTATAATTAGCAATCATAATTTGAAGTTATGAATTCTAAGTTCTGTATTTGACAATTACAAGTTCAGAACTTCAAGTTATAATTTGCACTAATAATTTGTATTTAACAATTCGAAGTTCTGTATTTACCTATTACAAATTAAGATCTTCAAGTTTTAATTTGCAATTATAATTTGAAGTTATGAATTCTTAGTTCTGTATTTGACAAGTACAAGTTCAGATCTTCAAGTTATAATTTGCACTAATAATTTGGATTTAACAATTCGAAGTTCTGTATTTGACTATTACAAGTTCAGATCTTCTAATTATTATTTACAATCATAATTTGAATTTATTAATTCTTAGTTCTGTATTTTACAATTACTAGTTCAGATCTTCAAGTTATAAATTGCAATCATAATTAGAAGTTATGAATTCTAAGTGCTGTATTTGACAATTACAAGTTCAGATCTTCAAGTTATAATTTGCACTAATAATTTGAATTTAACAATTTGAAGTTCTGTATTTGACTATTACAAGTTCAGATCTTCTAATTATTATTTACAATCATAATTTGAAGTTATGAATTCTAAGTTCTGTATTTGACAATTACAAGTTCAGATCTTCAAGTTATAATTTGCAATCATAATTTGAAGTTATGAATTCCAAGTGCTGTATTTGATAATTACAAGTTCAGTTCTTCAAGTTATAATTTGCACTAATAATTTGTATTTAACAATTCGAAGTTCTGTATTTGACTATTACAAGTTCAGATCTTCAAATTATTAATTACAATCTTAGTTTGAAATTAACAATTCGAAGTTCTATATTTACCTATTACAAATTCAGATCTTCCAGTTATAATTTGCAATTATAATTATAAGCTATCAATTTTATGTTCTGTATTTGACTATTACAAGTTCAGATCTTCAAGTTATAATTTGCAATCATAATTTGAATTTCCCAATTCAAAGTTCTGTATTTGACTATTACAAGTTCAGATCTTCTAATTATTATTTACAATCATAATTTGAAGTTATGAATTCGTAGTTCTGTATTTTACAATTACAAGTTCAGATCTTCAAGTTATAATTTGCAATCATAATTTGAAGTTATGAATTCTAAGTGCTGTATTTGACAATTACAAGTTCAGATCTTCAAGTTATAATTTGCACTAAAAATTTGAATTTAACAATTTGAAGTTCTGTATTTGACTATTACAAGTTCAGATCTTCTAATTATTATTTACAATCATAATTTGAAGTTATGAATTCTAAGTTCTGTATTTGACAATTACAAGTTCAGATCTTCAAGTTATAATTTGCAATCATAATTTGAAGTTATGAATTCCAAGTGCTGTATTTGATAATTACAAGTTCAGATCTTCAAGTTATAATTTGCACTAATAATTTGTATTTAACAATTCGAAGTTCTGTATTTGACTATTACAAGTTCAGATCTTCAAATTATTAATTACAATCTTAGTTTGAAATTAACAATTCGAAGTTCTGTATTTACCTATTACAAGTTCAGTTGTTCAACTTATAATTTGCAATTATAATTATAAGCTATCAATTTTAAGTTCTGTATTTGACAATTACATGTTCAGATCTTCAAGTTATAATTTGCACTAATAATTTGTTTTTAACAATTCGAAGTTCTGTATTTGACTATTACAAGTTCAGTTCTTCAAATTATTAATTACAATCTTAGTTTGAAATTAACAATTCGAAGTTCTGCATTTACCTATTACAAGTTCAGATCTTCAACTTATAACTTGCAATTATAATTATAAGCTATCAATTTTAAGTTCTGTTTTTGACAATTACAAGTTCAGATCTTCAAGTTATAATTTGCACTAATAATTTGTATTTAACAATTCGAAGTTCTGTATTTGACTATTACAAGTTCAGAACTTCAAATTATTATTTACAATCTTAGTTTGAAATTAACAATTCGAAGTTCTATATTTACCTATTACAAATTCAGATCTTCAAGTTATAATTTGCAATCATAATTATAAGCTATCAATTTTAAGTTCTGTATTTGACTATTACAAGTTCAGATCTTCAAGTTATAATTTGAAATAATAATTAGTATTTAACAAATCTAAGTTCTGTAATTCACTATTACAAGTTCAGTTCTTCAAGTTATAATTTGCAATTATAATTATAAGCTATCAATTCTAAGTTCTGTATTTGACAATTACAAGTTCAGATCTTCAAGTTATAATTTGCAATCATAATTTGTTTTTCCCAATTCTATGTTCTGTATTTGACTATTACAAGTTCAGATCTTCAAGTTATAATTAGCAATCATAATTTGAAGTTATGAATTCTAAGTTCTGTATTTGACAATTACAAGTTCAGAACTTCAAGTTATAATTTGCACTAATAATTTGTATTTAACAATTCGAAGTTCTGTATTTGACTATTACAAGTTCAGATCTTCTAATTATTATTTACAATTATAATTTGAAGTTATGAATTCGTAGTTCTGTATTTTACAATTACAAGTTCAGATCTTCAAGTTATAATTTGCAATCATAATTTGAAGTTATGAATTCTAAGTGCTGTATTTGACAATTACAAGTTCAGATCTTCAAGTTATAATTTGCACTAATAATTTGAATTTAACAATTTGAAGTTCTGTATTTGACTATTACAAGTTCAGATCTTCTGATTATTATTTACAATCATAATTTGAAGTTATGAATTCTAAGTTCTGTATTTGACAATTACAAGTTCAGATCTTCAAGTTATAATTTGCAATCATAATTTGAAGTTATGAATTCCAACTGCTGTATTTGATAATTACAAGTTCAGTTCTTCAAGTTATAATTTGCACTAATAATTTGTATTTAACAATTCGAAGTTCTGTATTTGACTATTACAAGTTCAGATCTTCAAATTATTAATTACAATCTTAGTTTGAAATTAACAATTCGAAGTTCTGTATTTACTTATTACGAGTTCAGATCTTCAAGTTATAATTTGAAATAATAATCAGTATTTAACAAATCTAAGTTCTGTAATTCACTATTACAAGTTCAGTTCTTCAAGTTATAATTTGCAATTATAATTATAAGCTATCAATTTTAAGTTCTGTATTTGACAATTACAAGTTCAGATCTTCAAGTTATAATTTGAAATAATAATTAGTATTTCACAAATCTAAGTTTGAAATTCACTATTACAAGTTCAGATCTTCAAGTTATAATTTGCAATTATAATTATAAGCTATCAATTCTAAGTTCTGTATTTGACAATTACCAGTTCAGATCTTCAAGTTATAATTTGCACTAATAATTTGTATTTAACAATTTGAAGTTCTGTATTAGACTATTACAAGTTCAGATCTTCAAATTATTAATTACAATCTTAGTTTGAAATTAACAATTCGAAGTTCTGTATTTACCTATTACAAATTCAGATCTTCAAGTTTTAATTTGCAATTATAATTTGAAGTTATGAATTCTAAGTTCTGTATTTGACAATTACAAGTTCAGATCTTCAAGTTATAATTTGCACTAATAATTTGGATTTAACAATTCGAAGTTCTGTATTTGACTATTACAAGTTCAGATCTTCTAATTATTATTTACAATCATAATTTGAATTTATTAATTCTTAGTTCTGTATTTTACAATTACAAGTTCAGATCTTCAAGTTATAAATTGCAATCATAATTAGAAGTTATGAATTCTAAGTGCTGTATTTGACAATTACAAGTGCAGATCTTCAAGTTAAAATTTGCACTAATAATTTGTATTTAACAATTCGAAGTTCTGTATTTGACTATTACAAGTTCAGATCTTCAAATTATTAATTACAATCTTAGTTTGAAATTAACAATTCGAAGTTCTGCATTTACCTATTACAAGTTCAGATCTTCAACTTATAATTTGCAATTATAATTATAAGCTATCAATTTTAAGTTCTGTATTTGACAATTACAAGTTCAGATCTTCAAGTTATAATTTGCACTAATAATTTGTATTTAACAATTCGAAGTTCTGTATTTGACTATTACAAGTTCAGGTCTTCAAATTATTATTTACAATCTTAGTTTGAAATTAACAATTCGAAGTTCTGTATTTACTTATTACGAGTTCAGATCTACAGGTTATAATTTGAAATAATAATCAGTATTTAACAAATCTAAGTTCTGTAATTCACTATTACAAGTTCAGTTTTTCAAGTTATAATTTGCAATTATGATTATAAGCTATCAATTCTAAGTTCTGTATTTGACAATTACAAGTTCAGATCTTCAAGTTATAATTTGCACTAATAATTTGTATTTAACAATTTGAAGTTATGTATTTGACTATTACAAGTTCAGATCTTCAAATTATTAATTACAATCTTAGTTTGAAATTAACAATTCGAAGTTCTGTATTTACCTATTACAAGTTCAGATCTTCAACTTATAATTTGCAATTATAAGTATAAGCTATCAATTGTAAGTTCTGTATTTGACAATTACAAGTTCAGATCTTCAAGTTATAATTTGCACTAACAATTTGTATTTAACAATTCGAAGTTCTGTATTTGACTATTACAAGTTCAGAACTTTAAATTATTATTTACAATCTTAGTTTGAAATTAACAATTCGAAGTTCTCTATTTACCTATTACAAATTCAGATCTTCAAGTTATAATTTGCAATTATAATTATAAGCAATCAATTTTAAGTTCTGTATTTGACTATTACAAGTTCAGATCTTCAAGTTATAATTTGCAATCATAATTTGAATTTCCCAATTCTAAGTTCTGTATTTGACTATTACAAGTTCAGATCTTCAAGTTATAATTAGCAATCATAATTTGAAGTTATGAATTCTAAGTTCTGTATTTGACAATTACAAGTTCAGAACTTCAAGTTATAATTTGCACTAATAATTTGTATTTAACAATTCGAAGCTCTGTATTTGACTATTACAAGTTCAGATCTTCTAATTATTATTTACAATCATAATTTGAAGTTATGAATTCGTAGTTCTGTATTTTACAATTACAAGTTCAGATCTTCAAGTTATAATTTGCAATCATAATTTGAAGTTATGAATTCTAAGTGCTGTATTTGACAATTACAAGTTCAGATCTTCAAGTTATAATTTGCACTAATAATTTGAATTTAACAATTTGAAGTTCTGTATTTGACTATTACAAGTTCAGATCTTCTAATTATTATTTACAATCATAATTTGAAGTTATGAATTCTAAGTTCTGTATTTGACAATTACAAGTTCAGATCTTCAAGTTATAATTTGCAATCATAATTTGAAGTTATGAATTCCAAGTGCTGTATTTGATAATTACAAGTTCAGTTCTTCAAGTTATAATTTGCACTAATAATTTGTATTTAACAATTCGAAGTTCTGTATTTGACTATTACAAGTTCAGATCTTCAAATTATTAATTACAATCTTAGTTTGAAATTAACAATTCGAAGTTCTGTATTTACCTATTACAAGTTCAGATCTTCAACTTATAATTTGCAATTATAATTATAAGCTATCAATTTTAAGTTCTGTATTTGACTATTACAAGTTCAAATCTTCAAGTTATAATTTGCAATCTTAATTGTAATTTCACTATTCTAAGTTCTGTATTTGACTATTACAAGGTCAGATCTTCAAGTTATAATTAGCAATCATAATTTGAAGTTATGAATTCTAAGTTCTGTATTTGACAATTACAAGTTCAGATCTTCAAGTTATAATTTGCACTAATAATTTGTATTTAACAATTCGAAGTTCTGTATTTGACTATTACAAGTTCAGATCTTCCAATTCTTATTTACAATCATAATTTGAAGTTATGAATTCTTAGTTCTGTATTTTACAATTACAAGTTCAGATCTTCAAGTTATAAATTGCAATCATAATTTGAAGTTATGAATTCTAAGTGCTGTATTTGACAATTACAAGTTCAGATCTTCAAGTTATAATGTGCACTAATAATTTGAATATAACAATTCGAAGTTCTGTATTTGACTATTACAAGTTCAGATCTTCAAATTATTAATTACAATCTTAGTTTGAAATTAACAATTCGAAGTTCTGTATTTGACTATTACAAGTTCAGATCTTCTAATTATTATTTACAATCATAATTTTAATTTATTAATTCTTAGTTCTGTATTTACAATTACAAGTTCAGATCTTCAAGTTATAAATTGCAATCATAATTAGAAGTTATGAATTCTAAGTGCTGTATTTGACAATTACAAGTTCAGATCTTCACGTTATAATTTGCACTAATAATTTGTATTTAACAATTCGAAGTTCCGTATTTGACTATTACAAGTTCAGATCTTCAAATTATTAATTACAATCTTAGTTTGAAAGTAACAATTCGAAGATCTAAATTTGACTATTACAAGTTCAGATCTTCAACTTATAATTTGCAATTAGAATTATCAGCTATCAATTTTAAGTTCTGTATTTGACAATTACAAGTTCAGATCTTCAAGTTATAATTTGCAATTATAATTATAAGCTATCAATTTTAAGTTCTGTATTTGACAATTACAAGTTCAGATCTTCAAGTTATAATTTGTAATCATAATTTGAAGTTATGAATTCTAAGTTCTGAATTTGACTATTACAAGTTCAGATCTTCAAATTATTAATTACAATCTTAGTTGGAAATTAACAATTAGAAGTTCTGTATTTACCTATTACAAGTTCAGATCTTCAACTTATAATTTGCAATTATAATTATAAGCTATCAATTTTAAGTTCTGTATTTGACAATTACAAGTTCAGATCTTCAAGTTATAATTTGCACTAATAATTTGTATTTAACAATTCGAAGTTCTGTATTTGACTATTACAAGTTCAGATCTTCAAATTATTAATTACAATCTTAGTTTGAAATTAACAATTCGAAGTTCTGTATTTACCTATTACAAGTTCAGATCTTCAACTTATAATTTGCAATTATAATTATAAGCTATCAATTTTAAGTTCTGTATTTGACAATTACAAGTTCAGATCTTCAAGTTATAATTTGCACTAATAATTTGTATTTAACAATTCTAAGTTCTGTATTTGACTATTACAAGTTCAGATCTTCAAATTATTATTTACAATCTTAGTTTGAAATTAACAATTCGAAGTTCTGTATTTACCTATTACAAATTCAGATCTTCAAGTTATAATTTGCAATTATAATTATAAGCTATCAATTTTAAGTTCTGTATTTGACTATTACAAGTTCAGATCTTCAAGTTATAAATTGCAATCATGATTTGAATTTTACAATTCTAAGTTCTGTATTTGACTATTTCAAGTTCAGATCTTCAAGTTATAATTAGCAATCATAATTTGAAGTTATGAATTCTAAGTGCTGTATTTGACAATTACAAGTTCAGATCTTCAAGTTGTAATTTGCACTAATAATTTGTATTTAACAATTCGGAGTTCTGTATTTGACTATTACAAGTTTAGATCTTCAAATTATTAATTACAATCTTAGTTTGAAATTAACAATTAGAAGTTCTGTAATTCACTATTACAAGTTCAGATCTTCAAGTTATAATTTGCAATTATAATTATAAGCTATCAATTCTAAGTTCTGTATTTGACAATTACAAGTTCAGATCTTCAAGTTATAATTTGCACTAATAATTTGTATTTAACAATTCGAAGTTCTGTATTTGACTATTACAAGTTCAGATCTTCTAATTATTATTTACAATCATAATTTGAAGTTATGAATTCTAAGTTCTGTATTTGACAATTACAAGTTCAGATCTTCAAGTTATAATTTGCAATCTTAGTTTGAAATTAACAATTCGAAGTTCTGTATTTACCTATTACAAGTTCATATCTTCTAGTTATAATTTGCAATTATACTTATAAGCTATCAATTTTAAGTTCTGTATTTGACAATTACAAGTTCAGATCTTCAAGTTATAATTTGACATAATAATTAGTATTTAACAAATCTAAGTTCTGTAATTGACTATTACAAGTTCAGTTCTTCAAGTTATAATTTGCAATTATAATTATAAGCTATCAATTCTAAGTTCTGAATTTGACAATTACAAGTTCAGATCTTCAAGTTATAATTTGCACTAATAATTTGAATTTAACAATTTGAAGTTCTGTATTTGACTATTACAAGTTCAGATCTTCTAATTATTATTTACAATCATAATTTGAAGTTATGAATTCTAAGTTCTGTATTTGACAATTACAAGTTAAGATCTTCAAGTTATAATTTGCAATCATAATTTGAAGTTATGAATTCCAAGTGCTGTATTTGATAATTACAAGTTCAGATCTTCAAGTTATAATTTGCACTAATAATTTGTATTTAACAATTCGAAGTTCCGTATTTGAGTATTACAAGTTCAGATCTTCAAATTATTAATTACAATCTTAGTTTGAAAGTAACAATTCGAAGATCTAAATTTGACTATTACAAGTTCAGATCTTCAAGTTATAATTTGCAATTATAATTATAAGCTATCAATTTTAAGTTCTGTATTTGACAATTACAAGTTCAGATCTTCAAGTTATAATTTGTAATCATAATTTGAAGTTATGAATTCTAAGTTCTGAATTTGACTATTACAAGTTCAGATCTTCAAATTATTAATTACAATCTTAGTTGGAAATTAACAATTAGAAGTTCTGTATTTACCTATTACAAGTTCAGATCTTCAACTTATAATTTGCAATTATAATTATAAGCTATCAATTTTAAGTTCTGTATTTGACAATTACAAGTTCAGATTTTCAAGTTATAATTTGCACTAATAATTTGTATTTAACAATTCGAAGTTCTGTATTTACCTATTACAAATTCAGATCTTCAAGGTATAATTTGCAATTATAATTATAAGCTATCAATTTTAAGTTCAGTATTTGACTATTACAAGTTCAGATCTTCAAGTTATAATTTGCAATCATGATTTGAATTTTACAATTCTAAGTTCTGTATTTGACTATTACAAGTTTAGATCTTACAATTATTAATTACAATCTTAGTTTGAAATTAACAATTAGAAGTTCTGTAATTCACTATTACAAGTTCAGATCTTCAAGTTATAATTTGCAATTATAATTTTAAGCTATCAATTCTAAGTTCTGTATTAGACAATTACAAGTTCAGGTCTTCAAGTTATTATTTGCACTAATAATTTGTATTTAACAATTCGAAGTTCTGTATTTGACTATTACAAGTTCAGATCTTCTACTTATTATTTACAATCATAATTTGAAGTTATGAATTCTAAGTGCTGTATTTGACAATTACAAGTTCAGATCTTCAAGTTATAATTTGCACTAATAATTTGTATTTAACAATTCGAAGTTCTGTATTTGACTATTACAAGTTCAGATCTTCAAATTAGTAATTACAATATTAGTTTGAAATTAACAATTCGAAGTTCTGTATTTACCTATTACAAGTTCAGATCTTCAACTTATAATTTGCAATTATAATGATAAGCTATAAATTTTAAGTTCTGTATTTGACAATTACAATTTCAGATTTACAAGTTAAAATTTGCACTAATAATTTGTATTTAACAATTCGAAGTTCTGTATTTGACTATTACAAGTTCAGATCTTCAAATTATTATTTACAATCTTAGTTTGACATTAACAATTCGAAGTTCTGTATTTACCTATTACAAGTTCAGATCTTCTAGTTATAATTGGAATTATAATTATAAGCTATCAATTTTAAGTTCTGTATTTGACAATTACAAGTTCAGATCTTCAGGTTATAATTTGAAATAATAATTAGTATTTCACAAATCTAAGTTTGTAATTCACTATTACAAGTTCAGATCTTCAAGTTATAATTTGCAATTATAATTATAAGCTATCAATTCTAAGTTCTGTATTTGACAATTACAAGTTCAGATCTTCAAGTTATAATTTGCACTAATAATTTGTATTTAACAATTTGAAGTTCTGTATTAGACTATTACAAGTTCAGATCTTCCAATTATTAATTACAATCTTAGTTTGAAATTAACAATTCGAAGTTCTGTATTTACCTATTACAAATTCAGATCTTCAAGTTTTAATTTGCAATTATAATTTGAAGTTATGAATTCTAAGTTCTGTATTTGACAATTACAAGTTCAGATCTTCAAGTTATAATTTGCACTAATAATTTGGATTTAACAATTCGAAGTTCTGGATTTGACTATTACAAGTTCAGATCTTCTAATTATTATTTACAATCATAATTTGAATTTATTAATTCTTAGTTCTGTATTTTACAATTACAAGTTCAGATCTTCAAGTTATAAATTGCAATCATAATTAGAAGTTATGAATTCTAAGTGCTGTATTTGACAATTACAAGTTCAGATCTTCAAGTTATAATTTGCACTAATAATTTGTATTTAACAATTCGAAGTTCTGTATTTGACTATTACAAGTTCAGGTCTTCAAATTATTATTTACAATCTTAGTTTGAAAAAAACAATTCGAAGTTCTGTATTTACTTATTACGAGTTCAGATCTTCAAGTTATAATTTGAAATAATAATCAGTATTTAACAAATCTAAGTTCTGTAATTCACTATTACAAGTTCAGTTCTTCAAGTTATAATTTGCAATTATAATTATAAGCTATCAATTCTAAGTTCTGTATTTGACAATTACAAGTTCAGATCTTCAAGTTATAATTTGCACTAATAATTTGTATTTAACAATTTGAAGTTATGTATTTGACTATTACAAGTTCAGATCTTCAAATTATTAATTACAATCTTAGTTTGAAATTAACAATTCGAAGTTCTGTATTTACCTATTACAAGTTCAGATCTTCTAGTTATAATTTGCAATTATAATTATAAGCTATCAATTTTAAGTTCTGTATTTGACAATTACAAGTTCAGATCTTCAAGTTATAATTTGAAATAATAATTAGTATTTCACAAATCTAAGTTTGTAATTCACTATTACAAGTTCAGATCTTCAAGTTATAATTTGCAATTATAATTATATTAAACACTTAAATATTTTAAAAGAAATATTTATTAGAGACGATATTTCGAAAGCGTTTGCTTTCATTTTCGAGTTCGAAATATCGTCTCTAATAAATATTTCTTTTAAAATATTTAAGTGTTTAATTAACTTTGTTATAGTTTAAAATATTATTAATAATTTTATCAAAAGTTACGAATTCTAAAATTTATTTAATTATAATTATAAGCTATCAATTCTAAGTTCTGTATTTGACAATTACAAGTTCAGATCTTCAAGTTATAATTTGCACTAATAATTTGTATTTAACAATTTGAAGTTCTGTATTAGACTATTACAAGTTCAGATCTTCAAATTATTAATTACAATCTTAGTTTGAAATTAACAATTCGAAGTTCTGTATTTACCTATTACAAATTCAGATCTTCAAGTTTTAATTTGCAATTATAATTTGAAGTTATGAATTCTAAGTTCCGTATTTGACAATTATAAGTTCAGATCTTCAAGTTATAATTTGCACTAATAATTTGGATTTAACAATTCGAAGTTCTGTATTTGACTATTACAAGTTCAGATCTTCTAATTATTATTTACAATCATAATTTGAATTTATTAATTCTTAGTTCTGTATTTTACAATTACAAGTTCAGATCTTCAAGTTATAAATTGCAATCATAATTAGAAGTTATGAATTCTAAGTGCTGTATTTGACAATTACAAGTTCAGATCTTCAAGTTATAATTTGCACTAATAATTTGTATTTAACAATTCGAAGTTCTGTATTTGACTATTACAAGTTCAGATCTTCAAATTATTAATTACAATCTTAGTTTGAAATTAACAATTCGAAGTTCTGCATTTACCTATTAAGAGTTCAGATCTTCAACTTATAATTTGCAATTATAATTATAAGCTATCAATTTTAAGTTCTGTATTTGACAATTACAAGTTCAGATTTACAAGTTATAATTTGCACTAATAATTTGTATTTAACAATTCGAAGTTCTGTATTTGACTATTACAAGTTCAGGTCTTCAAATTATTATTTACAATCTTAGTTTGAAAAAAACAATTCGAAGTTCTGTATTTACTTATTACGAGTTCAGATCTTCAAGTTATAATTTGAAATACTAATCAGTATTTAACAAATCTAAGTTCTGTATTTGACAATTACAAGTTCAGATCTTCAAGTTAAAATTTGCACTAATAATTAGTATTTAACAATTTGAAGTTATGTATTTGACTATTACAAGTTCAGATCTACAAATTATTAATTACAGTCTTAGTTTGAAATTAACAATTCGAAGTTCTGTATTTACCTATTACAAGTTCAGATCTTCAACTTATAATTTGCAATTATAATGATAAGCTATCAATTTTAAGTTCTGTATTTTACAATTACAATTTCAGATTTACAAGTTAAAATTTGCACTAATAATTTGTATTTAACAATTCGCAGTTCTGTATTTGACTATTACAAGTTCAGATCTTCAAATTATTATTTACAATCTTAGTTTGACATTAACAATTCGAAGTTCTGTATTTACCTATTACAATTTTATAATTGTTATAATTTGCAATTATAATTATAAGCTATCAATTTTAAGTTCTGTATTTGACAATTACAAGTTCAGATCTTCAAGTTATAATTTTAAATAATAATTAGTATTTCACAAATCTAAGTTTGTAATTCACTATTACAAGTTCAGATCTTCAAGTTATAATTTGCAATTATAATTATAAGCTATCAATTCTAAGTTCTGTATTTGACAATTACAAGTTCAGATCTTCAAGTTATAATTTGTACTAATAATTTGTATTTAACAATTTGAAGTTCTGTATTAGACTATTACAAGTTCAGATCTTCAAATTATTAATTACAATCTTAGTTTGAAATTAACAATTCGAAGTTCTGTATTTACCTATTACAAATTCAGATCTTCAAGTTTTAATTTGCAATTATAATTTGAAGTTATGAATTCTAAGTTCTGTATTTGACAATTACAAGTTCAGATCTTCAAGTTATAATTTGCACTAATAATTTGGATTTAACAATTCGAAGTTCTGTATTTGACTATTACAAGTTCAGATCTTCTAATTATTATTTACAATCATAATTTGAATTTATTAATTCTTAGTTCTGTATTTTACAATTACAAGTTCAGATCTTCAAGTTATAAATTGCAATCATAATTAGAAGTTATGAATTCTAAGTGCTGTATTTGACAATTACAAGTTCAGATCTTCAAGTTTAAATTTGCACTAATAATTTGTATTTAACAATTCGAAGTTCTGTATTTGACTATTACAAGTTCAGATCTTCAAATTATTAATTACAATCTTAGTTTGAAATTAACAATTCGAAGTTCTGCATTTACCTATTACAAGTTCAGATCTTCAACTTATAATTTGCAATTATAATTATAAGCTATCAATTTTAAGTTCTGTATTTGACAATTACAAGTTCAGATCTTCAAGTTATAATTTGCACTAATAATTTGTATTTAACAATTCGAAGTTCTGTATTTGACTATTACAAGTTCAGGTCTTCAAATTATTATTTACAATCTTAGTTTGAAATTAACAATTCGAAGTTCTGTATTTACTTATTACGAGTTCAGATCTACAGGTTATAATTTGAAATAATAATCAGTATTTAACAAATCTAAGTTCTGTAATTCACTATTACAAGTTCAGTTTTTCAAGTTATAATTTGCAATTATGATTATAAGCTATCAATTCTAAGTTCTGTATTTGACAATTACAAGTTCAGATCTTCAAGTTATAATTTGCACTAATAATTTGTATTTAACAATTTGAAGTTATGTATTTGACTATTACAAGTTCAGATCTTCAAATTATTAATTACAATCTTAGTTTGAAATTAACAATTCGAAGTTCTGTATTTACCTATTACAAGTTCAGATCTACAACTTATAATTTGCAATTATAAGTATAAGCTATCAATTGTAAGTTCTGTATTTGACAATTACAAGTTCAGATCTTCAAGTTATAATTTGCACTAACAATTTGTATTTAACAATTCGAAGTTCTGTATTTGACTATTACAAGTTCAGAACTTTAAATTATTATTTACATTCTTAGTTTGAAATTAACAATTCGAAGTTCTCTATTTACCTATTACAAATTCAGATCTTCAAGTTATAATTTGCAATTATAATTATAAGCTATCAATTTTAAGTTCTGTATTTGACTATTACAAGTTCAGATCTTCAAGTTATAATTTGCAATCATAATTTGAATTTCCCAATTCTAAGTTCTGTATTTGACTATTACAAGTTCAGATCTTCAAGTTATAATTAGCAATCATAATTTGAAGTTATGAATTCTAAGTTCTGTATTTGACAATTACAAGTTCAGAACTTCAAGTTATAATTTGCACTAATAATTTGTATTTCACAATTCGAAGTTCTGTATTTACCTATTACAAATTAAGATCTTCAAGTTTTAATTTGCAATTATAATTTTAAGTTATGAATTCTTAGTTCTGTATTTGACAAGTACAAGTTCAGATCTTCAAGTTATAATTTGCACTAATAATTTGTATTTAACAATTCGAAGTTCTGTATTTACCTATTACAAATTAAGATCTTCAAGTTTTAATTTGCAATTATAATTTGAAGTTATGAATTCTAAGTTCCGTATTTGACAATTATAAGTTCAGATCTTCAAGTTATAATTTGCACTAATAATTTGGATTTAACAATTCGAAGTTCTGTATTTGACTATTACAAGTTCAGATCTTCTAATTATTATTTACAATCATAATTTGAATTTATTAATTCTTAGTTCTGTATTTTACAATTACAAGTTCAGATCTTCAAGTTATAAATTGCAATCATAATTAGAAGTTATGAATTCTAAGTGCTGTATTTGACAATTACAAGTTCAGATCTTCAAGTTATAATTTGCACTAATAATTTGTATTTAACAATTCGAAGTTCTGTATTTGACTATTACAAGTTCAGATCTTCAAATTATTAATTACAATCTTAGTTTGAAATTAACAATTCGAAGTTCTGCATTTACCTATTAAGAGTTCAGATCTTCAACTTATAATTTGCAATTATAATTATAAGCTATCAATTTTAAGTTCTGTATTTGACAATTACAAGTTCAGATTTACAAGTTATAATTTGCACTAATAATTTGTATTTAACAATTCGAAGTTCCGTATTTGACTATTACAAGTTCAGATCTTCAAGTTATAATTTGAAATACTAATCAGTATTTAACAAATCTAAGTTCTGTAATTCACTATTACAAGTTCAGTTCTTCAAGTTATAATTTGCAATTATAATTATAAGCTATCAATTCTAAGTTCTGTATTTGACAATTACAAGTTCAGATCTTCAAGTTAAAATTTGCACTAATAATTAGTATTTAACAATTTGAAGTTATGTATTTGACTATTACAAGTTCAGATCTACAAATTATTAATTACAGTCTTAGTTTGAAATTAACAATTCGAAGTTCTGTATTTACCTATTACAAGTTCAGATCTTCAACTTATAATTTGCAATTATAATGATAAGCTATCAATTTTAAGTTCTGTATTTTACAATTACAATTTCAGATTTACAAGTTAAAATTTGCACTAATAATTTGTATTTAACAATTCGCAGTTCTGTATTTGACTATTACAAGTTCAGATCTTCAAATTATTATTTACAATCTTAGTTTGACATTAACAATTCGAAGTTCTGTATTTACCTATTACAAGTTCAGATCTTCTAGTTATAATTTGCAATTATAATTATAAGCTATCAATTTTAAGTTCTGTATTTGACAATTACAAGTTCAGATCTTCAAGTTATAATTTTAAATAATAATTAGTATTTCACAAATCTAAGTTTGTAATTCACTATTACAAGTTCAGATCTTCAAGTTATAATTTGCAATTATAATTATAAGCTATCAATTCTAAGTTCTGTATTTGACAATTACAAGTTCAGATCTTCAAGTTATAATTTGCACTAATAATTTGGATTTAACAATTCGAAGTTCTGTATTTGACTATTACAAGTTCAGATCTTCTAATTATTATTTACAATCATAATTTGAATTTATTAATTCTTAGTTCTGTATTTTACAATTACTAGTTCAGATCTTCAAGTTATAAATTGCAATCATAATTAGAAGTTATGAATTCTAAGTGCTGTATTTGACAATTACAAGTTCAGATCTTCAAGTTATAATTTGCACTAATAATTTGTATTTAACAATTCGAAGTTCTGTATTTGACTATTACAAGTTCAGATCTTCAAATTATTAATTACAATCTTAGTTTGAAATTAACAATTCGAAGTTCTGTATTTACCTATTACAAATTAAGATCTTCAAGTTTTAATTTGCAATTATAATTTGAAGTTATGAATTCTTAGTTCTGTATTTGACAAGTACAAGTTCAGATCTTCAAGTTATAATTTGCACTAATAATTTGGATTTAACAATTCGAAGTTCTGTATTTGACTATTACAAGTTCAGATCTTCAAATTATTAATTACAATCTTAGTTTGAAATTAACAATTCGAAGTTCTGTATTTACCTATTACAAATTAAGATCTTCAAGTTTTAATTTGCAATTATAATTTGAAGTTATGAATTCTTAGTTCTGTATTTGACAAGTACAAGTTCAGATCTTCAAGTTATAATTTGCACTAATAATTTGGATTTAACAATTCGAAGTTCTGTATTTGACTATTACAAGTTCAGATCTTCTAATTATTATTTACAATCATAATTTGAATTTATTAATTCTTAGTTCTGTATTTTACAATTACTAGTTCAGATCTTCAAGTTATAAATTGCAATCATAATTAGAAGTTATGAATTCTAAGTGCTGTATTTGACAATTACAAGTTCAGATCTTCAAGTTATAATTTGCACTAATAATTTGTATTTAACAATTCGAAGTTCTGTATTTGACTATTACAAGTTCAGATCTTCAAATTATTAATTACAATCTTAGTTTGAAATTAACAATTCGAAGTTCTGCATTTACCTATTACAAGTTCAGATCTTCAACTTATAATTTGCAATTATAATTATAAGCTATCAATTTTAAGTTCTGTATTTGACAATTACAAGTTCAGATTTACAAGTTATAATTTGCACTAATAATTTGTATTTAACAATTCGAAGTTCTGTATTTGACTATTACAAGTTCAGGTCTTCAAATTATTATTTACAATCTTAGTTTGAAATTAACAATTCGAAGTTCTGTATTTACTTATTACGAGTTCAGATCTTCAAGTTATAATTTGAAATAATAATCAGTATTTAACAAATCTAAGTTCTGTAATTCACTATTACAAGTTCAGTTCTTCAAGTTATAATTTGCAATTATAATTATAAGCTATCTATTCTAAGTTCTGTATTTGACAATTACAAGTTCAGATCTTCAAGTTATAATTTGCACTAATAATTTGTATTTAATAATTTGAAGTTATGTATTTGACTATTACAAGTTCAGATCTTCAAATTATTAATTACAATCTTAGTTTGAAATTAACAATTCGAAGTTCTGTATTTACCTATTACAAGTTCAGATCTTCAACTTATAATTTGCAATTATAATGATAAGCTATCAATTTTAAGTTCTGTATTTGACAATTACAATTTCAGATTTACAAGTTAAAATTTGCACTAATAATTTGTATTTAACAATTCGAAGTTCTGTATTTGACTATTACAAGTTCAGATCTTCAAATTATTATTTACAATCTTAGTTTGACATTAACAATTCGAAGTTCTGTATTTACCTATTACAAGTTCAGATCTTCTAGTTATAATTTGCAATTATAATTATAAGCTATCAATTTTAAGTTCTGTATTTGACAATTACAAGTTCAGATCTTCAAGTTATAATTTGAAATAATAATTAGTATTTCACAAATCTAAGTTTGAAATTCACTATTACAAGTTCAGATCTTCAAGTTATAATATGCAATTATAATTATAAGCTATCAATTCTAAGTTCTGTATTTGACAATTACAAGTTCAGATCTTCAAGTTATAATTTGTACTAATAATTTGTATTTAACAATTTGAAGTTCTGTATTAGACTATTACAAGTTCAGATCTTCAAATTATTAATTACAATCTTAGTTTGAAATTAACAATTCGAAGTTCTGTATTTACCTATTACAAATTCAGATCTTCAAGTTTTAATTTGCAATTATAATTTGAAGTTATGAATTCTAAGTTCTGTATTTGACAATTACAAGTTCAGATCTTCAAGTTATAATTTGCACTAATAATTTGGATTTAACAATTCGAAGTTCTGTATTTGACTATTACAAGTTCAGATCTTCTAATTATTATTTACAATCATAATTTGAATTTATTAATTCTTAGTTCTGTATTTTACAATTACAAGTTCAGATCTTCAAGTTATAAATTGCAATCATAATTAGAAGTTATGAATTCTAAGTGCTGTATTTGACAATTACAAGTTCAGATCTTCAAGTTTAAATTTGCACTAATAATTTGTATTTAACAATTCGAAGTTCTGTATTTGACTATTACAAGTTCAGATCTTCAAATTATTAATTACAATCTTAGTTTGAAATTAACAATTCGAAGTTCTGCATTTACCTATTACAAGTTCAGATCTTCAACTTATAATTTGCAATTATAATTATAAGCTATCAATTTTAAGTTCTGTATTTGACAATTACAAGTTCAGATCTTCAAGTTATAATTTGCACTAATAATTTGTATTTAACAATTCGAAGTTCTGTATTTGACTATTACAAGTTCAGGTCTTCAAATTATTATTTACAATCTTAGTTTGAAATTAACAATTCGAAGTTCTGTATTTACTTATTACGAGTTCAGATCTACAGGTTATAATTTGAAATAATAATCAGTATTTAACAAATCTAAGTTCTGTAATTCACTATTACAAGTTCAGTTTTTCAAGTTATAATTTGCAATTATGATTATAAGCTATCAATTCTAAGTTCTGTATTTGACAATTACAAGTTCAGATCTTCAAGTTATAATTTGCACTAATAATTTGTATTTAACAATTTGAAGTTATGTATTTGACTATTACAAGTTCAGATCTTCAAATTATTAATTACAATCTTAGTTTGAAATTAACAATTCGAAGTTCTGTATTTACCTATTACAAGTTCAGATCTACAACTTATAATTTGCAATTATAAGTATAAGCTATCAATTGTAAGTTCTGTATTTGACAATTACAAGTTCAGATCTTCAAGTTATAATTTGCACTATCAATTTGTATTTAACAATTCGAAGTTCTGTATTTGACTATTACAAGTTCAGAACTTTAAATTATTATTTACATTCTTAGTTTGAAATTAACAATTCGAAGTTCTCTATTTACCTATTACAAATTCAGATCTTCAAGTTATAATTTGCAATTATAATTATAAGCTATCAATTTTAAGTTCTGTATTTGACTATTACAAGTTCAGATCTTCAAGTTATAATTTGCAATCATAATTTGAATTTCCCAATTCTAAGTTCTGTATTTGACTATTACAAGTTCAGATCTTCAAGTTATAATTAGCAATCATAATTTGAAGTTATGAATTCTAAGTTCTGTATTTGACAATTACAAGTTCAGAACTTCAAGTTATAATTTGCACTAATAATTTGTATTTAACAATTCGAAGTTCTGTATTTACCTATTACAAATTAAGATCTTCAAGTTTTAATTTGCAATTATAATTTGAAGTTATGAATTCTTAGTTCTGTATTTGACAAGTACAAGTTCAGATCTTCAAGTTATAATTTGCACTAATAATTTGGATTTAACAATTCGAAGTTCTGTATTTGACTATTACAAGTTCAGATCTTCTAATTATTATTTACAATCATAATTTGAATTTATTAATTCTTAGTTCTGTATTTTACAATTACTAGTTCAGATCTTCAAGTTATAAATTGCAATCATAATTAGAAGTTATGAATTCTAAGTGCTGTATTTGACAATTACAAGTTCAGATCTTCAAGTTATAATTTGCACTAATAATTTGAATTTAACAATTTGAAGTTCTGTATTTGACTATTACAAGTTCAGATCTTCTAATTATTATTTACAATCATAATTTGAAGTTATGAATTCTAAGTTCTGTATTTGACAATTACAAGTTCAGATCTTCAAGTTATAATTTGCAATCATAATTTGAAGTTATGAATTCCAAGTGCTGTATTTGATAATTACAAGTTCAGTTCTTCAAGTTATAATTTGCACTAATAATTTGTATTTAACAATTCGAAGTTCTGTATTTGACTATTACAAGTTCAGATCTTCAAATTATTAATTACAATCTTAGTTTGAAATTAACAATTCGAAGTTCTATATTTACCTATTACAAATTCAGATCTTCAAGTTATAATTTGCAATTATAATTATAAGCTATCAATTTTATGTTCTGTATTTGACTATTACAAGTTCAGATCTTCAAGTTATAATTTGCAATCATAATTTGAATTTCCCAATTCAAAGTTCTGTATTTGACTATTACAAGTTCAGATCTTCTAATTATTATTTACAATCATAATTTGAAGTTATGAATTCATAGTTCTGTATTTTACAATTACAAGTTCAGATCTTCAAGTTATAATTTGCAATCATAATTTGAAGTTATGAATTCTAAGTGCTGTATTTGACAATTACAAGTTCAGATCTTCAAGTTATAATTTGCACTAAAAATTTGAATTTCCCAATTCAAAGTTCTGTATTTGACTATTACAAGTTCAGATCTTCTAATTATTATTTACAATCATAATTTGAAGTTATGAATTCATAGTTCTGTATTTGACAATTACAAGTTCAGATCTTCAAGTTATAATTTGCAATCATAATTTGAAGTTATGAATTCCAAGTGCTGTATTTGATAATTACAAGTTCAGATCTTCAAGTTATAATTTGCACTAATAATTTGTATTTAACAATTCGAAGTTCTGTATTTGACTATTACAAGTTCAGATCTTCAAATTATTAATTACAATCTTAGTTTGAAATTAACAATTCGAAGTTCTGTATTTACCTATTACAAGTTCAGTTGTTCAACTTATAATTTGCAATTATAATTATAAGCTATCAATTTTAAGTTCTGTATTTGACAATTACATGTTCAGATCTTCAAGTTATAATTTGCACTAATAATTTGTTTTTAACAATTCGAAGTTCTGTATTTGACTATTACAAGTTCAGTTCTTCAAATTATTAATTACAATCTTAGTTTGAAATTAACAATTCGAAGTTCTGCATTTACCTATTACAAGTTCAGATCTTCAACTTATAACTTGCAATTATAATTATAAGCTATCAATTTTAAGTTCTGTTTTTGACAATTACAAGTTCAGATCTTCAAGTTATAATTTGCACTAATAATTTGTATTTAACAATTCGAAGTTCTGTATTTGACTATTACAAGTTCAGAACTTCAAATTATTATTTACAATCTTAGTTTGAAATTAACAATTCGAAGTTCTATATTTACCTATTACAAATTCAGATCTTCAAGTTATAATTTGCAATCATAATTATAAGCTATCAATTTTAAGTTCTGTATTTGACTATTACAAGTTCAGATCTTCAAGTTATAATTTGAAATAATAATTAGTATTTAACAAATCTAAGTTCTGTAATTCACTATTACAAGTTCAGTTCTTCAAGTTATAATTTGCAATTATAATTATAAGCTATCAATTCTAAGTTCTGTATTTGACAATTACAAGTTCAGATCTTCAAGTTATAATTTGCAATCATAATTTGTTTTTCCCAATTCTATGTTCTGTATTTGACTATTACAAGTTCAGATCTTCAAGTTATAATTAGCAATCATAATTTGAAGTTATGAATTCTAAGTTCTGTATTTGACAATTACAAGTTCAGAACTTCAAGTTATAATTTGCACTAATAATTTGTATTTAACAATTCGAAGTTCTGTATTTGACTATTACAAGTTCAGATCTTCTAATTATTATTTACAATTATAATTTGAAGTTATGAATTCGTAGTTCTGTATTTTACAATTACAAGTTCAGATCTTCAAGTTATAATTTGCAATCATAATTTGAAGTTATGAATTCTAAGTGCTGTATTTGACAATTACAAGTTCAGATCTTCAAGTTATAATTTGCACTAATAATTTGAATTTAACAATTTGAAGTTCTGTATTTGACTATTACAAGTTCAGATCTTCTGATTATTATTTACAATCATAATTTGAAGTTATGAATTCTAAGTTCTGTATTTGACAATTACAAGTTCAGATCTTCAAGTTATAATTTGCAATCATAATTTGAAGTTATGAATTCCAACTGCTGTATTTGATAATTACAAGTTCAGTTCTTCAAGTTATAATTTGCACTAATAATTTGTATTTAACAATTCGAAGTTCTGTATTTGACTATTACAAGTTCAGATCTTCAAATTATTAATTACAATCTTAGTTTGAAATTAACAATTCGAAGTTCTGTATTTACTTATTACGAGTTCAGATCTTCAAGTTATAATTTGAAATAATAATCAGTATTTAACAAATCTAAGTTCTGTAATTCACTATTACAAGTTCAGTTCTTCAAGTTATAATTTGCAATTATAATTATAAGCTATCAATTTTAAGTTCTGTATTTGACAATTACAAGTTCAGATCTTCAAGTTATAATTTGAAATAATAATTAGTATTTCACAAATCTAAGTTTGAAATTCACTATTACAAGTTCAGATCTTCAAGTTATAATTTGCAATTATAATTATAAGCTATCAATTCTAAGTTCTGTATTTGACAATTACCAGTTCAGATCTTCAAGTTATAATTTGCACTAATAATTTGTATTTAACAATTTGAAGTTCTGTATTAGACTATTACAAGTTCAGATCTTCAAATTATTAATTACAATCTTAGTTTGAAATTAACAATTCGAAGTTCTGTATTTACCTATTACAAATTCAGATCTTCAAGTTTTAATTTGCAATTATAATTTGAAGTTATGAATTCTAAGTTCTGTATTTGACAATTACAAGTTCAGATCTTCAAGTTATAATTTGCACTAATAATTTGGATTTAACAATTCGAAGTTCTGTATTTGACTATTACAAGTTCAGATCTTCTAATTATTATTTACAATCATAATTTGAATTTATTAATTCTTAGTTCTGTATTTTACAATTACAAGTTCAGATCTTCAAGTTATAAATTGCAATCATAATTAGAAGTTATGAATTCTAAGTGCTGTATTTGACAATTACAAGTTCAGATCTTCAAGTTAAAATTTGCACTAATAATTTGTATTTAACAATTCGAAGTTCTGTATTTGACTATTACAAGTTCAGATCTTCAAATTATTAATTACAATCTTAGTTTGAAATTAACAATTCGAAGTTCTGCATTTACCTATTACAAGTTCAGATCTTCAACTTATAATTTGCAATTATAATTATAAGCTATCAATTTTAAGTTCTGTATTTGACAATTACAAGTTCAGATCTTCAAGTTATAATTTGCACTAATAATTTGTATTTAACAATTCGAAGTTCTGTATTTGACTATTACAAGTTCAGGTCTTCAAATTATTATTTACAATCTTAGTTTGAAATTAACAATTCGAAGTTCTGTATTTACTTATTACGAGTTCAGATCTACAGGTTATAATTTGAAATAATAATCAGTATTTAACAAATCTAAGTTCTGTAATTCACTATTACAAGTTCAGTTTTTCAAGTTATAATTTGCAATTATGATTATAAGCTATCAATTCTAAGTTCTGTATTTGACAATTACAAGTTCAGATCTTCAAGTTATAATTTGCACTAATAATTTGTATTTAACAATTTGAAGTTATGTATTTGACTATTACAAGTTCAGATCTTCAAATTATTAATTACAATCTTAGTTTGAAATTAACAATTCGAAGTTCTGTATTTACCTATTACAAGTTCAGATCTTCAACTTATAATTTGCAATTATAAGTATAAGCTATCAATTGTAAGTTCTGTATTTGACAATTACAAGTTCAGATCTTCAAGTTATAATTTGCACTAACAATTTGTATTTAACAATTCGAAGTTCTGTATTTGACTATTACAAGTTCAGAACTTTAAATTATTATTTACAATCTTAGTTTGAAATTAACAATTCGAAGTTCTCTATTTACCTATTACAAATTCAGATCTTCAAGTTATAATTTGCAATTATAATTATAAGCAATCAATTTTAAGTTCTGTATTTGACTATTACAAGTTCAGATCTTCAAGTTATAATTTGCAATCATAATTTGAATTTCCCAATTCTAAGTTCTGTATTTGACTATTACAAGTTCAGATCTTCAAGTTATAATTAGCAATCATAATTTGAAGTTATGAATTCTAAGTTCTGTATTTGACAATTACAAGTTCAGAACTTCAAGTTATAATTTGCACTAATAATTTGTATTTAACAATTCGAAGCTCTGTATTTGACTATTACAAGTTCAGATCTTCTAATTATTATTTACAATCATAATTTGAAGTTATGAATTCGTAGTTCTGTATTTTACAATTACAAGTTCAGATCTTCAAGTTATAATTTGCAATCATAATTTGAAGTTATGAATTCTAAGTGCTGTATTTGACAATTACAAGTTCAGATCTTCAAGTTATAATTTGCACTAATAATTTGAATTTAACAATTTGAAGTTCTGTATTTGACTATTACAAGTTCAGATCTTCTAATTATTATTTACAATCATAATTTGAAGTTATGAATTCTAAGTTCTGTATTTGACAATTACAAGTTCAGATCTTCAAGTTATAATTTGCACTAATAATTTGTATTTAACAATTTGAAGTTATGTATTTGACTATTCAAGTTCAGATCTTCAAATTATTAATTACAATCTTAGTTTGAAATTAACAATTCGAAGTTCTGTATTTACCTATTACAAGTTCAGATCTCCAACTTATAATTTGCAATTATAATTATAAGTTATCAATTTTAAGTTCTGTATTTGACAATTACAAGTTCAGATCTTCAAGTTATAATTTGCACTAATAATTTGTATTTAACAATTCGAAGTTCTGTATTTGACTATTACAAGTTCAGATCTTCAAATTATTAATTACAATCTTAGTTTGAAATTAACAATTCGAAGTTCTGCATTTACCTATTACAAGTTCAGATCTTCAACTTATAATTTGCAATTATAATTATAAGCTATCAATTTTAAGTTCTGTATTTGACAATTACAAGTTCAGATTTACAAGTTATAATTTGCACTAATAATTTGTATTTAACAATTCGAAGTTCTGTATTTGACTATTACAAGTTCAGGTCTTCAAATTATTATTTACAATCTTAGTTTGAAATTAACAATTCGAAGTTCTGTATTTACTTATTACGAGTTCAGATCTTCAAGTTATAATTTGAAATAATAATCAGTATTTAACAAATCTAAGTTCTGTAATTCACTATTACAAGTTCAGTTCTTCAAGTTATAATTTGCAATTATAATTATAAGCTATCTATTCTAAGTTCTGTATTTGACAATTACAAGTTCAGATCTTCAAGTTATAATTTGCACTAATAATTTGTATTTAATAATTTGAAGTTATGTATTTGACTATTACAAGTTCAGATCTTCAAATTATTAATTACAATCTTAGTTTGAAATTAACAATTCGAAGTTCTGTATTTACCTATTACAAGTTCAGATCTTCAACTTATAATTTGCAATTATAATGATAAGCTATCAATTTTAAGTTCTGTATTTGACAATTACAATTTCAGATTTACAAGTTAAAATTTGCACTAATAATTTGTATTTAACAATTCGAAGTTCTGTATTTGACTATTACAAGTTCAGATCTTCAAATTATTATTTACAATCTTAGTTTGACATTAACAATTCGAAGTTCTGTATTTACCTATTACAAGTTCAGATCTTCTAGTTATAATTTGCAATTATAATTATAAGCTATCAATTTTAAGTTCTGTATTTGACAATTACAAGTTCAGATCTTCAAGTTATAATTTGAAATAATAATTAGTATTTCACAAATCTAAGTTTGAAATTCACTATTACAAGTTCAGATCTTCAAGTTATAATATGCAATTATAATTATAAGCTATCAATTCTAAGTTCTGTATTTGACAATTACAAGTTCAGATCTTCAAGTTATAATTTGTACTAATAATTTGTATTTAACAATTTGAAGTTCTGTATTAGACTATTACAAGTTCAGATCTTCAAATTATTAATTACAATCTTAGTTTGAAATTAACAATTCGAAGTTCTGTATTTACCTATTACAAATTCAGATCTTCAAGTTTTAATTTGCAATTATAATTTGAAGTTATGAATTCTAAGTTCTGTATTTGACAATTACAAGTTCAGATCTTCAAGTTATAATTTGCACTAATAATTTGGATTTAACAATTCGAAGTTCTGTATTTGACTATTACAAGTTCAGATCTTCTAATTATTATTTACAATCATAATTTGAATTTATTAATTCTTAGTTCTGTATTTTACAATTACAAGTTCAGATCTTCAAGTTATAAATTGCAATCATAATTAGAAGTTATGAATTCTAAGTGCTGTATTTGACAATTACAAGTTCAGATCTTCAAGTTTAAATTTGCACTAATAATTTGTATTTAACAATTCGAAGTTCTGTATTTGACTATTACAAGTTCAGATCTTCAAATTATTAATTACAATCTTAGTTTGAAATTAACAATTCGAAGTTCTGCATTTACCTATTACAAGTTCAGATCTTCAACTTATAATTTGCAATTATAATTATAAGCTATCAATTTTAAGTTCTGTATTTGACAATTACAAGTTCAGATCTTCAAGTTATAATTTGCACTAATAATTTGTATTTAACAATTCGAAGTTCTGTATTTGACTATTACAAGTTCAGGTCTTCAAATTATTATTTACAATCTTAGTTTGAAATTAACAATTCGAAGTTCTGTATTTACTTATTACGAGTTCAGATCTACAGGTTATAATTTGAAATAATAATCAGTATTTAACAAATCTAAGTTCTGTAATTCACTATTACAAGTTCAGTTTTTCAAGTTATAATTTGCAATTATGATTATAAGCTATCAATTCTAAGTTCTGTATTTGACAATTACAAGTTCAGATCTTCAAGTTATAATTTGCACTAATAATTTGTATTTAACAATTTGAAGTTATGTATTTGACTATTACAAGTTCAGATCTTCAAATTATTAATTACAATCTTAGTTTGAAATTAACAATTCGAAGTTCTGTATTTACCTATTACAAGTTCAGATCTACAACTTATAATTTGCAATTATAAGTATAAGCTATCAATTGTAAGTTCTGTATTTGACAATTACAAGTTCAGATCTTCAAGTTATAATTTGCACTATCAATTTGTATTTAACAATTCGAAGTTCTGTATTTGACTATTACAAGTTCAGAACTTTAAATTATTATTTACATTCTTAGTTTGAAATTAACAATTCGAAGTTCTCTATTTACCTATTACAAATTCAGATCTTCAAGTTATAATTTGCAATTATAATTATAAGCTATCAATTTTAAGTTCTGTATTTGACTATTACAAGTTCAGATCTTCAAGTTATAATTTGCAATCATAATTTGAATTTCCCAATTCTAAGTTCTGTATTTGACTATTACAAGTTCAGATCTTCAAGTTATAATTAGCAATCATAATTTGAAGTTATGAATTCTAAGTTCTGTATTTGACAATTACAAGTTCAGAACTTCAAGTTATAATTTGCACTAATAATTTGTATTTAACAATTCGAAGTTCTGTATTTACCTATTACAAATTAAGATCTTCAAGTTTTAATTTGCAATTATAATTTGAAGTTATGAATTCTTAGTTCTGTATTTGACAAGTACAAGTTCAGATCTTCAAGTTATAATTTGCACTAATAATTTGGATTTAACAATTCGAAGTTCTGTATTTGACTATTACAAGTTCAGATCTTCTAATTATTATTTACAATCATAATTTGAATTTATTAATTCTTAGTTCTGTATTTTACAATTACTAGTTCAGATCTTCAAGTTATAAATTGCAATCATAATTAGAAGTTATGAATTCTAAGTGCTGTATTTGACAATTACAAGTTCAGATCTTCAAGTTATAATTTGCACTAATAATTTGAATTTAACAATTTGAAGTTCTGTATTTGACTATTACAAGTTCAGATCTTCTAATTATTATTTACAATCATAATTTGAAGTTATGAATTCTAAGTTCTGTATTTGACAATTACAAGTTCAGATCTTCAAGTTATAATTTGCAATCATAATTTGAAGTTATGAATTCCAAGTGCTGTATTTGATAATTACAAGTTCAGTTCTTCAAGTTATAATTTGCACTAATAATTTGTATTTAACAATTCGAAGTTCTGTATTTGACTATTACAAGTTCAGATCTTCAAATTATTAATTACAATCTTAGTTTGAAATTAACAATTCGAAGTTCTATATTTACCTATTACAAATTCAGATCTTCAAGTTATAATTTGCAATTATAATTATAAGCTATCAATTTTATGTTCTGTATTTGACTATTACAAGTTCAGATCTTCAAGTTATAATTTGCAATCATAATTTGAATTTCCCAATTCAAAGTTCTGTATTTGACTATTACAAGTTCAGATCTTCTAATTATTATTTACAATCATAATTTGAAGTTATGAATTCATAGTTCTGTATTTTACAATTACAAGTTCAGATCTTCAAGTTATAATTTGCAATCATAATTTGAAGTTATGAATTCTAAGTGCTGTATTTGACAATTACAAGTTCAGATCTTCAAGTTATAATTTGCACTAAAAATTTGAATTTAACAATTTGAAGTTCTGTATTTGACTATTACAAGTTCAGATCTTCTAATTATTATTTACAATCATAATTTGAAGTTATGAATTCTAAGTTCTGTATTTGACAATTACAAGTTCAGATCTTCAAGTTATAATTTGCAATCATAATTTGAAGTTATGAATTCCAAGTGCTGTATTTGATAATTACAAGTTCAGATCTTCAAGTTATAATTTGCACTAATAATTTGTATTTAACAATTCGAAGTTCTGTATTTGACTATTACAAGTTCAGATCTTCAAATTATTAATTACAATCTTAGTTTGAAATTAACAATTCGAAGTTCTGTATTTACCTATTACAAGTTCAGTTGTTCAACTTATAATTTGCAATTATAATTATAAGCTATCAATTTTAAGTTCTGTATTTGACAATTACATGTTCAGATCTTCAAGTTATAATTTGCACTAATAATTTGTTTTTAACAATTCGAAGTTCTGTATTTGACTATTACAAGTTCAGTTCTTCAAATTATTAATTACAATCTTAGTTTGAAATTAACAATTCGAAGTTCTGCATTTACCTATTACAAGTTCAGATCTTCAACTTATAACTTGCAATTATAATTATAAGCTATCAATTTTAAGTTCTGTTTTTGACAATTACAAGTTCAGATCTTCAAGTTATAATTTGCACTAATAATTTGTATTTAACAATTCGAAGTTCTGTATTTGACTATTACAAGTTCAGAACTTCAAATTATTATTTACAATCTTAGTTTGAAATTAACAATTCGAAGTTCTATATTTACCTATTACAAATTCAGATCTTCAAGTTATAATTTGCAATCATAATTATAAGCTATCAATTTTAAGTTCTGTATTTGACTATTACAAGTTCAGATCTTCAAGTTATAATTTGAAATAATAATTAGTATTTAACAAATCTAAGTTCTGTAATTCACTATTACAAGTTCAGTTCTTCAAGTTATAATTTGCAATTATAATTATAAGCTATCAATTCTAAGTTCTGTATTTGACAATTACAAGTTCAGATCTTCAAGTTATAATTTGCAATCATAATTTGTTTTTCCCAATTCTATGTTCTGTATTTGACTATTACAAGTTCAGATCTTCAAGTTATAATTAGCAATCATAATTTGAAGTTATGAATTCTAAGTTCTGTATTTGACAATTACAAGTTCAGAACTTCAAGTTATAATTTGCACTAATAATTTGTATTTAACAATTCGAAGTTCTGTATTTGACTATTACAAGTTCAGATCTTCTAATTATTATTTACAATTATAATTTGAAGTTATGAATTCGTAGTTCTGTATTTTACAATTACAAGTTCAGATCTTCAAGTTATAATTTGCAATCATAATTTGAAGTTATGAATTCTAAGTGCTGTATTTGACAATTACAAGTTCAGATCTTCAAGTTATAATTTGCACTAATAATTTGAATTTAACAATTTGAAGTTCTGTATTTGACTATTACAAGTTCAGATCTTTTGATTATTATTTACAATCATAATTTGAAGTTATGAATTCTAAGTTCTGTATTTGACAATTACAAGTTCAGATCTTCAAGTTATAATTTGCAATCATAATTTGAAGTTATGAATTCCAACTGCTGTATTTGATAATTACAAGTTCAGTTCTTCAAGTTATAATTTGCACTAATAATTTGTATTTAACAATTCGAAGTTCTGTATTTGACTATTACAAGTTCAGATCTTCAAATTATTAATTACAATCTTAGTTTGAAATTAACAATTCGAAGTTCTGTATTTACTTATTACGAGTTCAGATCTTCAAGTTATAATTTGAAATAATAATCAGTATTTAACAAATCTAAGTTCTGTAATTCACTATTACAAGTTCAGTTCTTCAAGTTATAATTTGCAATTATAATTATAAGCTATCAATTTTAAGTTCTGTATTTGACAATTACAAGTTCAGATCTTCAAGTTATAATTTGAAATAATAATTAGTATTTCACAAATCTAAGTTTGAAATTCACTATTACAAGTTCAGATCTTCAAGTTATAATTTGCAATTATAATTATAAGCTATCAATTCTAAGTTCTGTATTTGACAATTACCAGTTCAGATCTTCAAGTTATAATTTGCACTAATAATTTGTATTTAACAATTTGAAGTTCTGTATTAGACTATTACAAGTTCAGATCTTCAAATTATTAATTACAATCTTAGTTTGAAATTAACAATTCGAAGTTCTGTATTTACCTATTACAAATTCAGATCTTCAAGTTTTAATTTGCAATTATAATTTGAAGTTATGAATTCTAAGTTCTGTATTTGACAATTACAAGTTCAGATCTTCAAGTTATAATTTGCACTAATAATTTGGATTTAACAATTCGAAGTTCTGTATTTGACTATTACAAGTTCAGATCTTCTAATTATTATTTACAATCATAATTTGAATTTATTAATTCTTAGTTCTGTATTTTACAATTACAAGTTCAGATCTTCAAGTTATAAATTGCAATCATAATTAGAAGTTATGAATTCTAAGTGCTGTATTTGACAATTACAAGTTCAGATCTTCAAGTTAAAATTTGCACTAATAATTTGTATTTAACAATTCGAAGTTCTGTATTTGACTATTACAAGTTCAGATCTTCAAATTATTAATTACAATCTTAGTTTGAAATTAACAATTCGAAGTTCTGCATTTACCTATTACAAGTTCAGATCTTCAACTTATAATTTGCAATTATAATTATAAGCTATCAATTTTAAGTTCTGTATTTGACAATTACAAGTTCAGATCTTCAAGTTATAATTTGCACTAATAATTTGTATTTAACAATTCGAAGTTCTGTATTTGACTATTACAAGTTCAGGTCTTCAAATTATTATTTACAATCTTAGTTTGAAATTAACAATTCGAAGTTCTGTATTTACTTATTACGAGTTCAGATCTACAGGTTATAATTTGAAATAATAATCAGTATTTAACAAATCTAAGTTCTGTAATTCACTATTACAAGTTCAGTTTTTCAAGTTATAATTTGCAATTATGATTATAAGCTATCAATTCTAAGTTCTGTATTTGACAATTACAAGTTCAGATCTTCAAGTTATAATTTGCACTAATAATTTGTATTTAACAATTTGAAGTTATGTATTTGACTATTACAAGTTCAGATCTTCAAATTATTAATTACAATCTTAGTTTGAAATTAACAATTCGAAGTTCTGTATTTACCTATTACAAGTTCAGATCTTCAACTTATAATTTGCAATTATAAGTATAAGCTATCAATTGTAAGTTCTGTATTTGACAATTACAAGTTCAGATCTTCAAGTTATAATTTGCACTAACAATTTGTATTTAACAATTCGAAGTTCTGTATTTGACTATTACAAGTTCAGAACTTTAAATTATTATTTACAATCTTAGTTTGAAATTAACAATTCGAAGTTCTCTATTTACCTATTACAAATTCAGATCTTCAAGTTATAATTTGCAATTATAATTATAAGCAATCAATTTTAAGTTCTGTATTTGACTATTACAAGTTCAGATCTTCAAGTTATAATTTGCAATCATAATTTGAATTTCCCAATTCTAAGTTCTGTATTTGACTATTACAAGTTCAGATCTTCAAGTTATAATTAGCAATCATAATTTGAAGTTATGAATTCTAAGTTCTGTATTTGACAATTACAAGTTCAGAACTTCAAGTTATAATTTGCACTAATAATTTGTATTTAACAATTCGAAGCTCTGTATTTGACTATTACAAGTTCAGATCTTCTAATTATTATTTACAATCATAATTTGAAGTTATGAATTCGTAGTTCTGTATTTTACAATTACAAGTTCAGATCTTCAAGTTATAATTTGCAATCATAATTTGAAGTTATGAATTCTAAGTGCTGTATTTGACAATTACAAGTTCAGATCTTCAAGTTATAATTTGCACTAATAATTTGAATTTAACAATTTGAAGTTCTGTATTTGACTATTACAAGTTCAGATCTTCTAATTATTATTTACAATCATAATTTGAAGTTATGAATTCTAAGTTCTGTATTTGACAATTACAAGTTCAGATCTTCAAGTTATAATTTGCAATCATAATTTGAAGTTATGAATTCCAAGTGCTGTATTTGATAATTACAAGTTCAGTTCTTCAAGTTATAATTTGCACTAATAATTTGTATTTAACAATTCGAAGTTCTGTATTTGACTATTACAAGTTCAGATCTTCAAATTATTAATTACAATCTTAGTTTGAAATTAACAATTCGAAGTTCTGTATTTACCTATTACAAGTTCAGATCTTCAACTTATAATTTGCAATTATAATTATAAGCTATCAATTTTAAGTTCTGTATTTGACTATTACAAGTTCAAATCTTCAAGTTATAATTTGCAATCTTAATTGTAATTTCACTATTCTAAGTTCTGTATTTGACTATTACAAGGTCAGATCTTCAAGTTATAATTAGCAATCATAATTTGAAGTTATGAATTCTAAGTTCTGTATTTGACAATTACAAGTTCAGATCTTCAAGTTATAATTTGCACTAATAATTTGTATTTAACAATTCGAAGTTCTGTATTTGACTATTACAAGTTCAGATCTTCCAATTCTTATTTACAATCATAATTTGAAGTTATGAATTCTTAGTTCTGTATTTTACAATTACAAGTTCAGATCTTCAAGTTATAAATTGCAATCATAATTTGAAGTTATGAATTCTAAGTGCTGTATTTGACAATTACAAGTTCAGATCTTCAAGTTATAATGTGCACTAATAATTTGAATATAACAATTCGAAGTTCTGTATTTGACTATTACAAGTTCAGATCTTCAAATTATTAATTACAATCTTAGTTTGAAATTAACAATTCGAAGTTCTGTATTTGACTATTACAAGTTCAGATCTTCTAATTATTATTTACAATCATAATTTTAATTTATTAATTCTTAGTTCTGTATTTACAATTACAAGTTCAGATCTTCAAGTTATAAATTGCAATCATAATTAGAAGTTATGAATTCTAAGTGCTGTATTTGACAATTACAAGTTCAGATCTTCACGTTATAATTTGCACTAATAATTTGTATTTAACAATTCGAAGTTCTGTATTTGACTATTACAAGTTCAGATCTTCAAATTATTAATTACAATCTTAGTTTGAAATTAACAATTCGAAGTTCTGCATTTACCTATTACAAGTTCAGATCTTCAACTTATAATTTGCAATTATAATTATAAGCTATCAATTTTAAGTTCTGTATTTGACAATTACAAGTTCAGATTTACAAGTTATAATTTGCACTAATAATTTGTATTTAACAATTCGAAGTTCTGTATTTGACTATTACAAGTTCAGGTCTTCAAATTATTATTTACAATCTTAGTTTGAAATTAACAATTCGAAGTTCTGTATTTACTTATTACAAGTTCAGATCTTCAAGTTATAATTTGATATAATAATTAGTATTTAACAAATCTAAGTTCTGTAATTCACTATTACAAGTTCAGTTCTTCAAGTTATAATTTGCAATTATAATTATAAGCTATCAATTCTAAGTTCTGTATTTGACAATTACAAGTTCAGATCTTCAAGTTATAATTTGCACTAATAATTTGTATTTAACAATTTGAAGTTATGTATTTGACTATTCAAGTTCAGATCTTCAAATTATTAATTACAATCTTAGTTTGAAATTAACAATTCGAAGTTCTGTATTTACCTATTACAAGTTCAGATCTCCAACTTATAATTTGCAATTATAATTATAAGTTATCAATTTTAAGTTCTGTATTTGACAATTACAAGTTCAGATCTTCAAGTTATAATTTGCACTAATAATTTGTATTTAACAATTCGAAGTTCTGTATTTGACTATTACAAGTTCAGAACTTCAAATTATTATTTACAATCTTAGTTTGAAATTAACAATTCGAAGTTCTATATTTACCTATTACAAATTCAGATCTTCAAGTTATAATTTGCAATTATAATTATAAGCTATCAATTTTAAGTTCTGTATTTGACTATTACAAGTTCAGATCTTCAAGTTATAATTTGCAATCATAATTTGAATTTCCCAATTCTAAGTTCTGTATTTGACTATTACAAGTTCAGATCTTCTAATTATTATTTACAATCATAATTTGAAGTTATGAATTCTAAGTTCTGTATTTGTCAATTACAAGTTCAGATATTCAAGTTATAATTTGCACTAATAATTTGTATTTAACAATTCGAAGTTCTGTATTTGACTATTACAAGTTCAGATCTTCTAATTATTATTTACAATCATAATTTGAAGTTTTGAATTCGTAGTTCTGTATTTTACAATTACAAGTTCAGATCTTCAAGTTATAATTTGCAATCATAATTTGAAGTTATGAATTCTAAGTGCTGTATTTGACAATTACAAGTTCAGATCTTCAAGTTATAATTTGCACTAATAATTTGAATTTAACAATTTGAAGTTCTGTATTTGACTATTACAAGTTCAGATCTTCTAATTATTTTTTACAATCATAATTTGAAGTTATGAATTCTAAGTTCTGTATTTGACAATTACAAGTTCAGATCTTCAAGTTATAATTTGCAATCATAATTTGAAGTTATGAATTCCAAGTGCTGTATTTGATAATTACAAGTTCAGATCTTCAAGTTATAATTTGCACTAATAATTTGTATTTAACAATTCGAAGTTCTGTATTTGACTATTACAAGTTCAGATCTTCAAATTATTAATTACAATCTTAGTTTGAAATTAACAATTCGAAGTTCTGTATTTACCTATTACAAGTTCAGATCTTCAACTTATAATTTGCAATTATAATTATAAGCTATCAATTTTAAGTTCTGTATTTGACAATTACATGTTCAGATCTTCATGTTATAATTTGCACTAATAAGTTGTATTTAACAATTCGAAGTTCTGTATTTGACTATTACTAGTTCAGATCTTCAAATTATTATTTACAATCTTAGTTTGAAATTAACAATTCGAAGTTCTGTATTTACTTATTACAAATTCAGATCTTCTAGTTATAATTAGCAATTATAATTATAAGCTATCAATTTTAAGTTCTGTATTTGACTATTACAAGTTCAGATCTTCAAGTTATAATTTGCAATCATAATTGTAATTTCACAATTCTAAGTTCTGTATTTGACTATAACAAGGTCAGATCTTCAAGTTATAATTAGCTATCATAATTTGAAGTTATGAATTCTAAGTTCTGTATTTGACAATTACAAGTTCAGATCTTCAAGTTATAATTTGCACTAATAATTTGTATTTAACAATTCGAAGTTCTGTATTTGACTATTACAAGTTCAGATCTTCTAATTATTATTTACAATCATAATTTGAAGTTATGAATTCTTAGTTCTGTATTTTACAATTACAAGTTCAGATCTTCAAGTTATAAATTGCAATCATAATTTGAAGTTATGAATTCTAAGTGCTGTATTTGACAATTACAAGTTCAGATCTACAAGTTATAATTTGCAATAATAATTTGTATTTAACAATTCGAAGTTCTGTATTTGACTATTACAAGTTCAGATCTTCAAATTATTAATTACAATCTTAGTTTGAAATTAACAATTCGAAGTTCTGTATTTGACTATTACAAGTTCAGATCTTCTAATTATTATTTACAATCATAATTTGAATTTATTAATTCTTAGTTCTGTATTTTACAATTACAAGTTCAGATCTTCTAGTTATAAATTGCAATCATAATTAGAAGTTATGAATTCTAAGTGCTGTATTTGACAATTACAAGTTCAGATCTTCACGTTATAATTTGCACTAATAATTTGTATTTAACAATTCGAAGTTCTGTATTTGACTATTACAAGTTCAGATCTTCAAATTATTAATTACAATCTTAGTTTGAAATTAACAATTCGAAGTTCTGCATTTACCTATTACAAGTTCAGATCTTCAACTTATAATTTGCAATTATAATTATAAGCTATCAATTTTAAGTTCTGTATTTGACAATTACAAGTTCAGATTTACAAGTTATAATTTGCACTATTAATTTGTATTTAACAATTCGAAGTTCTGTATTTGACTATTACAAGTTCAGGTCTTCAAATTATTATTTACAATCTTAGTTTGAAATTAACAATTCGAAGTTCTGTATTTACTTATTACAAGTTCAGATCTTCAAGTTATAATTTGAAATAATAATTAGTATTTAACAAATCTAAGTTCTGTAATTCACTATTACAAGTTCAGTTCTTCAAGTTATAATTTGCAATTATAATTATAAGCTATCAATTCTAAGTTCTGTATTTGACAATTACAAGTTCAGATCTTCAAGTTATAATTTGCACTAATAATTTGTATTTAACAATTTGAAGTTATGTATTTGACTATTCAAGTTCAGATCTTCAAATTATTAATTACAATCTTAGTTTGAAATTAACAATTCGCAGTTCTGTATTTACCTATTACAAGTTCAGATCTTCAACTTATAATTTGCAATTATAATTATAAGCTATCAATTTTAAGTTCTGTATTTGACAATTACAAGTTCAGATCTTCAAGTTATAATTTGTACTAATAATTTGTATTTAACAATTCGAAGTTCTGTATTTGACTATTACAAGTTCAGAACTTCAAATTATTATTTACAATCTTAGTTTGAAATTAACAATTCGAAGTTCTATATTTACCTATTACAAATTCAGATCTTCAAGTTATAATTTGCAATTATAATTATAAGCTATCAATTTTATGTTCTGTATTTGACTATTACAAGTTCAGATCTTCAAGTTATAATTTGCAATCATAATTTGAATTTCCCAATTCTAAGTTCTGTATTTGACTATTACAAGTTCAGATCTTCTAATTATTATTTACAATCATAATTTGAAGTTATGAATTCTAAGTTCTGTATTTGTCAATTACAAGTTCAGAACTTCAAGTTATAATTTGCACTAATAATTTGTATTTAACAATTCGAAGTTCTGTATTTGACTATTACAAGTTCAGATCTTCTAATTATTATTTACAATCATAATTTGAAGTTATGAATTCGTAGTTCTGTATTTTACAATTACAAGTTCAGATCTTCAAGTTATAATTTGCAATCATAATTTGAAGTTATGAATTCTAAGTGCTGTATTTGACAATTACAAGTTCAGATCTGCAAGTTATAATTTGCACTAAAAATTTGAATTTAACAATTTGAAGTTCTGTATTTGACTATTACAAGTTCAGATCTTCTAATTATTATTTACAATCATAATTTGAAGTTATGAATTCTAAGTTCTGTATTTGACAATTACAAGTTCAGATCTTCAAGTTATAATTTGCAATCATAATTTGAAGTTATGAATTCCAAGTGCTGTATTTGATAATTACAAGTTCAGATCTTCAAGTTATAATTTGCACTAATAATTTGTATTTAACAATTCGAAGTTCTGTATTTGACTATTACAAGTTCAGATCTTCAAATTATTAATTACAATCTTAGTTTGAAATTAACAATTCGAAGTTCTGTATTTACCTATTACAAGTTCAGTTCTTCAACTTATAATTTGCAATTATAATTATAAGCTATCAATTTTAAGTTCTGTATTTGACAATTACATGTTCAGATCTTCAAGTTATAATTTGCACTAATAATTTGTATTTAACAATTCGAAGTTCTGTATTTGACTATTACAAGTTCAGATCTTCAAATTATTAATTACAATCTTAGTTTGAAATTAACAATTCGAAGTTCTGCATTTACCTATTACAAGTTCAGATCTTCAACTTATAACTTGCAATTATAATTATAAGCTATCAATTTTAAGTTCTGTTTTTGACAATTACAAGTTCAGATCTTCAAGTTATAATTTGCACTAATAATTTGTATTTAACAATTCGAAGTTCTGTATTTGACTATTACAAGTTCAGAACTTCAAATTATTATTTACAATCTTAGTTTGAAATTAACAATTCGAAGTTCTATATTTACCTATTACAAATTCAGATCTTCAAGTTATAATTTGCAATCATAATTATAAGCTATCAATTTTAAGTTCCGTATTTGACTATTACAAGTTCAGATCTTCAAGTTATAATTTGAAATAATAATTAGTATTTAACAAATCTAAGTTCTGTAATTCACTATTACAAGTTCAGTTCTTCAAGTTATAATTTGCAATTATAATTATAAGCTATCAATTCTAAGTTCTGTATTTGACAATTACAAGTTCAGATCTTCAAGTTATAATTTGCACTAATAATTTGTATTTAACAATTTGAAGTTATGTATTTGACTATTACAAGTTCAGATCTTCAAATTATTAATTACAATCTTAGTTTGAAATTAACAATTCGAAGTTCTGTATTTACCTATTACAAGTTCAGATCTTCAACTTATAATTTGCAATTATAATTATAAGCTATCAATTTTAAGTTCTGTATTTGACAATTACAAGTTCAGATCTTCAAGTTATAATTTGCACTAATAATTTGTATTTAACAATTCGAAGTTCTGTATTTGACTATTACAAGTTCAGAACTTCAAGTTATTATTTACAATCTTAGTTTGAAATTAACAATTCGAAGTTCTATATTTACCTATTACAAATTCAGATCTTCAAGTTATAATTTGCAATCATAATTATAAGCTATCAATTTTAAGTTCTGTATTTGACTATTACAAGTTCAGATCTTCAAGTTATAATTTGCAATAATAATTAGTATTTAACAAATCTAAGTTCTGTAATTCACTATTACAAGTTCAGTTCTTCAAGTTATAATTTGCAATTATAATTATAAGCTATCAATTCTAAGTTCTGTATTTGACAATTACAAGTTCAGATCTTCAAGTTATAATTTGCAATCATAATTTGAAGTTATGAATTCTAAGTGCTGTATTTGACAATTACAAGTTCAGATCTTCAAGTTATAATTTGCACTAAAAATTTGAATTTAACAATTTGAAGTTCTGTATTTGACTATTACAAGTTCAGATCTTCTAATTATTATTTACAATCATAATTTGAAGTTATGAATTCTAAGTTCTGTATTTGACAATTACAAGTTCAGATCTTCAAGTTATAATTTGCAATCATAATTTGAAGTTATGAATTCCAAGTGCTGTATTTGATAATTACAAGTTCAGATCTTCAAGTTATAATTTGCACTAATAATTTGTATTTAACAATTCGAAGTTCTGTATTTGACTATTACAAGTTCAGATCTTCAAATTATTAATTACAATCTTAGTTTGAAATTAACAATTAGAAGTTCTGTATTTACCTATTACAAGTTCAGATCTTCAACTTATAATTTGCAATTATAATTATAAGCTATCAATTTTAAGTTCTGTATTTGACAATTACATGTTCAGATCTTCAAGTTATAATTTGCACTAATAATTTGTATTTAACAATTCGAAGTTCTGTATTTGACTATTACAAGTTCAGATCTTCAAATTATTAATTACAATCTTAGTTTGAAATTAACAATTCGAAGTTCTGCATTTACCTATTACAAGTTCAGATCTTCAACTTATAACTTGCAATTATAATTATAAGCTATCAATTTTAAGTTCTGTTTTTGACAATTACAAGTTCAGATCTTCAAGTTATAATTTGCACTAATAATTTGTATTTAACAATTCGAAGTTCTGTATTTGACTATTACAAGTTCAGAACTTCAAATTATTATTTACAATCTTAGTTTGAAATTAACAATTCGAAGTTCTATATTTACCTATTACAAATTCAGATCTTCAAGTTATAATTTGCAATCATAATTATAAGCTATCAATTTTAAGTTCCTGTATTTGACTATTACAAGTTCAGATCTTCAAGTTATAATTTGAAATAATAATTAGTATTTAACAAATCTAAGTTCTGTAATTCACTATTACAAGTTCAGTTCTTCAAGTTATAATTTGCAATTATAATTATAAGCTATCAATTCTAAGTTCTGTATTTGACAATTACAAGTTCAGATCTTCAAGTTATAATTTGCACTAATAATTTGTATTTAACAATTTGAAGTTATGTATTTGACTATTACAAGTTCAGATCTTCAAATTATTAATTACAATCTTAGTTTGAAATTAACAATTCGAAGTTCTGTATTTACCTATTACAAGTTCAGATCTTCAACTTATAATTTGCAATTATAATTATAAGCTATCAATTTTAAGTTCTGTATTTGACAATTACAAGTTCAGATCTTCAAGTTATAATTTGCACTAATAATTTGTATTTAACAATTCGAAGTTCTGTATTTGACTATTACAAGTTCAGAACTTCAAGTTATTATTTACAATCTTAGTTTGAAATTAACAATTCGAAGTTCTATATTTACCTATTACAAATTCAGATCTTCAAGTTATAATTTGCAATCATAATTATAAGCTATCAATTTTAAGTTCTGTATTTGACTATTACAAGTTCAGATCTTCAAGTTATAATTTGCAATAATAATTAGTATTTAACAAATCTAAGTTCTGTAATTCACTATTACAAGTTCAGTTCTTCAAGTTATAATTTGCAATTATAATTATAAGCTATCAATTCTAAGTTCTGTATTTGACAATTACAAGTTCAGATCTTCAAGTTATAATTTGCAATCATAATTTGAATTTCCCAATTCTAAGTTCTGTATTTGACTATTACAAGTTCAGATCTTCAAGTTATAATTAGCAATCATAATTTGAAGTTATGAATTCTAAGTTCTGTATTTGACAATTACAAGTTCAGAACTTCAAGTTATAATTTGCACTAATAATTTGTATTTAACAATTCGAAGTTCTGTATTTGACTATTACAAGTTCAGATCTTCTAATTATTATTTACAATCATAATTTGAAGTTATGAATTCGTAGTTCTGTATTTTACAATTACAAGTTCAGATCTTCAAGTTATAATTTGCAATCATAATTTGAAGTTATGAATTCTAAGTGCTGTATTTGACAATTACAAGTTCAGATCTTCAAGTTATAATTTGCACTAATAATTTGAATTTAACAATTTGAAGTTCTGTATTTGACTATTACAAGTTCAGATCTTCTAATTATTATTTACAATCATAATTTGAAGTTATGAATTCTAAGTTCTGTATTTGACAATTACAAGTTCAGATCTTCAAGTTATAATTTGCAATCATAATTTGAAATTATGAATTCCAAGTGCTGTATTTGATAATTACAAGTTCAGATCTTCAAGTTATAAATTGCAATCATAATTAGAAGTTATGAATTCTAAGTGCTGTATTTGACAATTACAAGTTCAGATCTTCACGTTATAATTCGCACTAATAATTTGTATTTAACAATTCGAAGTTCTGTATTTGACTATTACAAGTTCAGATCTTCTAATTATTATTTACAATCATAATTTGAATTTATTAATTCTTAGTTCTGTATTTTACAATTACAAGTTCAGATCTTCAAGTTATAAATTGCAATCATAATTAGAAGTTATGAATTCTAAGTGCTGTATTTGACAATTACAAGTTCAGATCTTCACGTTATAATTTGCACTAATAATTTGTATTTAACAATTCGAAGTTCTGTATTTGACAATTACAAGTTCAGATCTTCAAGTTATAATTTGCACTAATAATTTGTATTTAACAATTCGAAGTTCTGTATTTGACTATTACAAGTTCAGATCTTCTAATTATTATTTACAATCATAATTTGAAGTTATGAATTCTAAGTTCTGTATTTGACAATTACAAGTTCAGATCTTCAAGTTATAATTTGCACTAATAATTTGTATTTAACAATTCGAAGTTCTGTATTTGACTATTACAAGTTCAGATCTTCAAGTTATAATTTGCACTAATAATTTGTATTTAACAATTCGAAGTTCTGTATTTGACTATTACAAGTTCAGATCTTCAAATTATTATTTACAAACTTAGTTTGAAATTAACAATTCGAAGTTCTGTATTTACCTATTACAAATTGAGATCTTCAAGTTATAATTTGCAATTATAATTATAAGCTATCAATTTTAAGTTCTGTATTTGACTATTACAAGTTCAGATTTTCAAGTAATAATTTGCAATCATAATTTGAATTTCCCAATTCTAAGTTCTGTATTTGACTATTACAAGTTCAGATCTTCAAGTTATAATTAGCAATCATAATTTGAAGTTATGAATTCTAAGTTCTGTATTTGACAATTACAAGTTCAGATCTTCAAGTTATAATTTGCACTAATAATTGGTATTTAACAATTAGTAGTTCTGTATTTGACTATTACAAGTTCAGATCTTCAACTTATAATTTGCAATTATAATGATAAGCTATCAATTTTAAGTTCTGTATTTGACAATTACAATTTCAGATTTACAAGTTAAAATTTGCACTAATAATTTGTATTTAACAATTCGAAGTTCTGTATTTGACTATTACAAGTTCAGATCTTCAAATTATTATTTACAATCTTAGTTTGACATTAACAATTCGAAGTTCTGTATTTACCTATTACAAGTTCAGATCTTCTAGTTATAATTTGCAATTATAATTATAAGCTATCAATTTTAAGTTCTGTATTTAACAATTACAAGTTCAGATCTTCAAGTTATAATTTGAAATAATAATTAGTATTTCACAAATCTAAGTTTGAAATTCACTATTACAAGTTCAGATCTTCAAGTTATAATTTGCAATTATAATTATAAGCTATCAATTCTAAGTTCTGTATTTGACAATTACAAGTTCAGATCTTCAAGTTATAATTTGCACTAATAATTTGTATTTAACAATTTGAAGTTCTGTATTAGACTATTACAAGTTCAGATCTTCAAATTATTAATTACAATCTTAGTTTGAAATTAACAATTCGAAGTTCTGTATTTACCTATTACAAATTCAGATCTTCAAGTTTTAATTTGCAATTATAATTTGAAGTTATGAATTCTAAGTTCTGTATTTGACAATTACAAGTTCAGATCTTCAAGTTATAATTTGCACTAATAATTTGGATTTAACAATTCGAAGTTCTGTATTTGACTATTACAAGTTCAGATCTTCTAATTATTATTTACAATCATAATTTGAATTTATTAATTCTTAGTTCTGTATTTTACAATTACAAGTTCAGATCTTCAAGTTATAAATTGCAATCATAATTAGAAGTTATGAATTCTAAGTGCTGTATTTGACAATTACAAGTTCAGATCTTCAAGTTATAATTTGCACTAATAATTTGTATTTAACAATTCGAAGTTCTGTATTTGACTATTACAAGTTCAGATCTTCAAATTATTAATTACAATCTTAGTTTGAAATTAACAATTCGAAGTTCTGCATTTACCTATTACAAGTTCAGATCTTCAACTTACAATTTGCAATTATAATTATAAGCTATCAATTTTAAGTTCTGTATTTGACAATTACATGTTCAGATCTTCAAGTTATAATTTGCACTAATAATTTGTATTTAACAATTCGAAGTTCTGTATTTGACTATTACAAGTTCAGGTCTTCAAATTATTATTTACAATCTTAGTTTGAAATTAAAAATTCGAAGTTCTGTATTTACTTATTACGGGTTCAGATCTACAGGTTATAATTTGAAATAATAATCAGTATTTAACAAATCTAAGTTCTGTAATTCACTATTACAAGTTCAGTTCTTCAAGTTATAATTTGCAATTATAATTATAAGCTATCAATTCTAAGTTCTGTATTTAACAATTGCAAGTTCAGATCTTCAAGTTATAATTTGCACTAATAATTTGTATTTAACAATTTGAAGTTATGTATTTGACTATTACAAGTTCAGATCTTCAAATTATTAATTACAATCTTAGTTTGAAATTAATAATTCGAAGTTCTGTATTTACCTATTACAAGTTCAGATCTTCAACTTATAATTTGCAATTATAAGTATAAGCTATCAATTGTAAGTTCTGTATTTGACAATTACAAGTTCAGATCTTCAAGTTATAATTTGCACTAACAATTTGTATTTAACAATTCGAAGTTCTGTATTTGACTATTACAAGTTCAGAACTTCAAATTATTATTTACAATCTTAGTTTGAAATTAACAATTCGAAGTTCTCTATTTACCTATTACAAATTCAGATCTTCAAGTTATAATTTGCAATTATAATTATAAGCTATCAATTTTAAGTTCTGTATTTGACTATTACAAGTTCAGATCTTCAAGTTATAATTTGCAATCATAATTTGAATTTCCCAATTCTAAGTTCTGTATTTGACTATTACAAGTTCAGATCTTCAAGTTATAATTAGCAATCATAATTTGAAGTTATGAATTCTAAGTTCTGTATTTGACAATTACAAGTTCAGAACTTCAAGTTATAATTTGTACTAATAATTTGTATTTAACAATTCGAAGTTCTGTATTTGACTATTACAAGTTCAGATCTTCTAATTATTATTTACAATCATAATTTGAAGTTATGAATTCGTAGTTCTGTATTTTACAATTAATAGTTCAGATCTTCAAGTTATAATTTGCAATCATAATTTGAAGTTATGAATTCTAAGTGCTGTATTTGACAATTACAAGTTCAGATCTTCAAGTTATAATTTGCACTAATAATTTGAATTTAACAATTTGAAGTTCTGTATTTGACTATTACAAGTTCAGATCTTCTAATTATTATTTACAATCATAATTTGAAGTTATGAATTCTAAGTTCTGTATTTGACAATTACAAGTTCAGATCTTCAAGTTATAATTTGCAATCATAATTTGAAGTTATGAATTCCAAGTGCTGTATTTGATAATTACAAGTTCAGTTCTTCAAGTTATAATTTGCACTAATAATTTGTATTTAACAATTCGAAGTTCTGTATTTGACTATTACAAGTTCAGATCTTCAAATTATTAATTACAATCTTAGTTTGAAATTAACAATTCGAAGTTCTGCATTTACCTATTACAAGTTCAGATCTTCAACTTATAACTTGCAATTATAATTATAAGCTATCAATTTTAAGTTCTGTTTTTGACAATTACAAGTTCAGATCTTCAAGTTATAATTTGCACTAATAATTTGTATTTAACAATTCGAAGTTCTGTATTTGACTATTACAAGTTCAGAACTTCAAATTATTATTTACAATCTTAGTTTGAAATTAACAATTCGAAGTTCTATATTTACCTATTACAAATTCAGATCTTCAAGTTATAATTTGCAATCATAATTATAAGCTATCAATTTTAAGTTCCGTATTTGACTATTACAAGTTCAGATCTTCAAGTTATAATTTGAAATAATAATTAGTATTTAACAAATCTAAGTTCTGTAATTCACTATTACAAGTTCAGTTCTTCAAGTTATAATTTGCAATTATAATTATAAGCTATCAATTCTAAGTTCTGTATTTGACAATTACAAGTTCAGATCTTCAAGTTTTAATTTGCACTAATAATTTGTATTTAACAATTTGAAGTTATGTATTTGACTATTACAAGTTCAGATCTTCAAATTATTAATTACAATCTTAGTTTGAAATTAACAATTCGAAGTTCTGTATTTACCTATTACAAGTTCAGATCTTCAACTTATAATTTGCAATTATAATTATAAGCTATCAATTTTAAGTTCTGTATTTGACAATTACAAGTTCAGATCTTCAAGTTATAATTTGCACTAATAATTTGTATTTAACAATTCGAAGTTCTGTATTTGACTATTACAAGTTCAGAACTTCAAGTTATTATTTACAATCTTAGTTTGAAATTAACAATTCGAAGTTCTATATTTACCTATTACAAATTCAGATCTTCAAGTTATAATTTGCAATCATAATTATAAGCTATCAATTTTAAGTTCTGTATTTGACTATTACAAGTTCAGATCTTCAAGTTATAATTTGCAATAATAATTAGTATTTAACAAATCTAAGTTCTGTAATTCACTATTACAAGTTCAGTTCTTCAAGTTATAATTTGCAATTATAATTATAAGCTATCAATTCTAAGTTCTGTATTTGACAATTACAAGTTCAGATCTTCAAGTTATAATTTGCAATCATAATTTGAAGTTATGAATTCTAAGTGCTGTATTTGACAATTACAAGTTCAGATCTTCAAGTTATAATTTGCACTAAAAATTTGAATTTAACAATTTGAAGTTCTGTATTTGACTATTACAAGTTCAGATCTTCTAATTATTATTTACAATCATAATTTGAAGTTATGAATTCTAAGTTCTGTATTTGACAATTACAAGTTCAGATCTTCAAGTTATAATTTGCAATCATAATTTGAAGTTATGAATTCCAAGTGCTGTATTTGATAATTACAAGTTCAGATCTTCAAGTTATAATTTGCACTAATAATTTGTATTTAACAATTCGAAGTTCTGTATTTGACTATTACAAGTTCAGATCTTCAAATTATTAATTACAATCTTAGTTTGAAATTAACAATTAGAAGTTCTGTATTTACCTATTACAAGTTCAGATCTTCAACTTATAATTTGCAATTATAATTATAAGCTATCAATTTTAAGTTCTGTATTTGACAATTACACGTTCAGATCTTCAAGTTATAATTTGCACTAATAATTTGTATTTAACAATTCGAAGTTCTGTATTTGACTATTACAAGTTCAGATCTTCAAATTATTAATTACAATCTTAGTTTGAAATTAACAATTCGAAGTTCTGCATTTACCTATTACAAGTTCAGATCTTCAACTTATAACTTGCAATTATAATTATAAGCTATCAATTTTAAGTTCTGTTTTTGACAATTACAAGTTCAGATCTTCAAGTTATAATTTGCACTAATAATTTGTATTTAACAATTCGAAGTTCTGTATTTGACTATTACAAGTTCAGAACTTCAAATTATTATTTACAATCTTAGTTTGAAATTAACAATTCGAAGTTCTATATTTACCTATTACAAATTCAGATCTTCAAGTTATAATTTGCAATCATAATTATAAGCTATCAATTTTAAGTTCCTGTATTTGACTATTACAAGTTCAGATCTTCAAGTTATAATTTGAAATAATAATTAGTATTTAACAAATCTAAGTTCTGTAATTCACTATTACAAGTTCAGTTCTTCAAGTTATAATTTGCAATTATAATTATAAGCTATCAATTCTAAGTTCTGTATTTGACAATTACAAGTTCAGATCTTCAAGTTATAATTTGCACTAATAATTTGTATTTAACAATTTGAAGTTATGTATTTGACTATTACAAGTTCAGATCTTCAAATTATTAATTACAATCTTAGTTTGAAATTAACAATTCGAAGTTCTGTATTTACCTATTACAAGTTCAGATCTTCAACTTATAATTTGCAATTATAATTATAAGCTATCAATTTTAAGTTCTGTATTTGACAATTACAAGTTCAGATCTTCAAGTTATAATTTGCACTAATAATTTGTATTTAACAATTCGAAGTTCTGTTTTTGACTATTACAAGTTCAGAACTTCAAGTTATTATTTACAATCTTAGTTTGAAATTAACAATTCGAAGTTCTATATTTACCTATTACAAATTCAGATCTTCAAGTTATAATTTGCAATCATAATTATAAGCTATCAATTTTAAGTTCTGTATTTGACTATTACAAGTTCAGATCTTCAAGTTATAATTTGCAATAATAATTAGTATTTAACAAATCTAAGTTCTGTAATTCACTATTACAAGTTCAGTTCTTCAAGTTATAATTTGCAATTATAATTATAAGCTATCAATTCTAAGTTCTGTATTTGACAATTACAAGTTCAGATCTTCAAGTTATAATTTGCAATCATAATTTGAATTTCCCAATTCTAAGTTCTGTATTTGACTATTACAAGTTCAGATCTTCAAGTTATAATTAGCAATCATAATTTGAAGTTATGAATTCTAAGTTCTGTATTTGACAATTACAAGTTCAGAACTTCAAGTTATAATTTGCACTAATAATTTGTATTTAACAATTCGAAGTTCTGTATTTGACTATTACAAGTTCAGATCTTCTAATTATTATTTACAATCATAATTTGAAGTTATGAATTCGTAGTTCTGTATTTTACAATTACAAGTTCAGATCTTCAAGTTATAATTTGCAATCATAATTTGAAGTTATGAATTCTAAGTGCTGTATTTGACAATTACAAGTTCAGATCTTCAAGTTATAATTTGCACTAATAATTTGAATTTAACAATTTGAAGTTCTGTATTTGACTATTACAAGTTCAGATCTTCTAATTATTATTTACAATCATAATTTGAAGTTATGAATTCTAAGTTCTGTATTTGACTATTACAAGTTCAGATCTTCAAGTTATAATTTGCACTAATAATTTGTATTTAACAATTCGAAGTTCTGTATTTGACTATTACAAGTTCAGATCTTCAAATTATTATTTACAAACTTAGTTTGAAATTAACAATTCGAAGTTCTGTATTTACCTATTACAAATTGAGATCTTCAAGTTATAATTTGCAATTATAATTATAAGCTATCAATTTTAAGTTCTGTATTTGACTATTACAAGTTCAGATTTTCAAGTAATAATTTGCAATCATAATTTGAATTTCCCAATTCTAAGTTCTGTATTTGACTATTACAAGTTCAGATCTTCAAGTTATAATTAGCAATCATAATTTGAAGTTATGAATTCTAAGTTCTGTATTTGACAATTACAAGTTCAGATCTTCAAGTTATAATTTGCACTAATAATTGGTATTTAACAATTAGTAGTTCTGTATTTGACTATTACAAGTTCAGATCTTCAACTTATAATTTGCAATTATAATGATAAGCTATCAATTTTAAGTTCTGTATTTGACAATTACAATTTCAGATTTACAAGTTAAAATTTGCACTAATAATTTGTATTTAACAATTCGAAGTTCTGTATTTGACTATTACAAGTTCAGATCTTCAAATTATTATTTACAATCTTAGTTTGACATTAACAATTCGAAGTTCTGTATTTACCTATTACAAGTTCAGATCTTCTAGTTATAATTTGCAATTATAATTATAAGCTATCAATTTTAAGTTCTGTATTTAACAATTACAAGTTCAGATCTTCAAGTTATAATTTGAAATAATAATTAGTATTTCACAAATCTAAGTTTGAAATTCACTATTACAAGTTCAGATCTTCAAGTTATAATTTGCAATTATAATTATAAGCTATCAATTCTAAGTTCTGTATTTGACAATTACAAGTTCAGATCTTCAAGTTATAATTTGCACTAATAATTTGTATTTAACAATTTGAAGTTCTGTATTAGACTATTACAAGTTCAGATCTTCAAATTATTAATTACAATCTTAGTTTGAAATTAACAATTCGAAGTTCTGTATTTACCTATTACAAATTCAGATCTTCAAGTTTTAATTTGCAATTATAATTTGAAGTTATGAATTCTAAGTTCTGTATTTGACAATTACAAGTTCAGATCTTCAAGTTATAATTTGCACTAATAATTTGGATTTAACAATTCGAAGTTCTGTATTTGACTATTACAAGTTCAGATCTTCTAATTATTATTTACAATCATAATTTGAATTTATTAATTCTTAGTTCTGTATTTTACAATTACAAGTTCAGATCTTCAAGTTATAAATTGCAATCATAATTAGAAGTTATGAATTCTAAGTGCTGTATTTGACAATTACAAGTTCAGATCTTCAAGTTATAATTTGCACTAATAATTTGTATTTAACAATTCGAAGTTCTGTATTTGACTATTACAAGTTCAGATCTTCAAATTATTAATTACAATCTTAGTTTGAAATTAACAATTCGAAGTTCTGCATTTACCTATTACAAGTTCAGATCTTCAACTTACAATTTGCAATTATAATTATAAGCTATCAATTTTAAGTTCTGTATTTGACAATTACATGTTCAGATCTTCAAGTTATAATTTGCACTAATAATTTGTATTTAACAATTCGAAGTTCTGTATTTGACTATTACAAGTTCAGGTCTTCAAATTATTATTTACAATCTTAGTTTGAAATTAACAATTCGAAGTTCTGTATTTACTTATTACGGGTTCAGATCTACAGGTTATAATTTGAAATAATAATCAGTATTTAACAAATCTAAGTTCTGTAATTCACTATTACAAGTTCAGTTCTTCAAGTTATAATTTGCAATTATAATTATAAGCTATCAATTCTAAGTTCTGTATTTAACAATTGCAAGTTCAGATCTTCAAGTTATAATTTGCACTAATAATTTGTATTTAACAATTTGAAGTTATGTATTTGACTATTACAAGTTCAGATCTTCAAATTATTAATTACAATCTTAGTTTGAAATTAATAATTCGAAGTTCTGTATTTACCTATTACAAGTTCAGATCTTCAACTTATAATTTGCAATTATAAGTATAAGCTATCAATTGTAAGTTCTGTATTTGACAATTACAAGTTCAGATCTTCAAGTTATAATTTGCACTAACAATTTGTATTTAACAATTCGAAGTTCTGTATTTGACTATTACAAGTTCAGAACTTCAAATTATTATTTACAATCTTAGTTTGAAATTAACAATTCGAAGTTCTCTATTTACCTATTACAAATTCAGATCTTCAAGTTATAATTTGCAATTATAATTATAAGCTATCAATTTTAAGTTCTGTATTTGACTATTACAAGTTCAGATCTTCAAGTTATAATTTGCAATCATAATTTGAATTTCCCAATTCTAAGTTCTGTATTTGACTATTACAAGTTCAGATCTTCAAGTTATAATTAGCAATCATAATTTGAAGTTATGAATTCTAAGTTCTGTATTTGACAATTACAAGTTCAGAACTTCAAGTTATAATTTGTACTAATAATTTGTATTTAACAATTCGAAGTTCTGTATTTGACTATTACAAGTTCAGATCTTCTAATTATTATTTACAATAATAATTTGAAGTTATGAATTCGTAGTTCTGTATTTTACAATTACAAGTTCAGATCTTCAAGTTATAATTTGCAATCATAATTTGAAGTTATGAATTCTAAGTGCTGTATTTGACAATTACAAGTTCAGATCTTCAAGTTATAATTTGCACTAATAATTTGAATTTAACAATTTGAAGTTCTGTATTTGACTATTACAAGTTCAGATCTTCTAATTATTATTTACAATCATAATTTGAAGTTATGAATTCTAAGTTCTGTATTTGACAATTACAAGTTCAGATCTTCAAGTTATAATTTGCAATCATAATTTGAAGTTATGAATTCCAAGTGCTGTATTTGATAATTACAAGTTCAGTTCTTCAAGTTATAATTTGCACTAATAATTTGTATTTAACAATTCGAAGTTCTGTATTTGACTATTACAAGTTCAGATCTTCAAATTATTAATTACAATCTTAGTTTGAAATTAACAATTCGAAGTTCTGTATTTACCTATTACAAGTTCAGATCTTCAACTTATAATTTGCAATTATAATTATAAGCTATCAATTTTAAGTTCTGTATTTGACTATTACAAGTTCAAATCTTCAAGTTATAATTTGCAATCTTAATTGTAATTTCACAATTCTAAGTTCTGTATTTGATTATTACAAGGTCAGATCTTCAAGTTATAATTATCAATCATAATTTGAAGTTATGAATTCTAAGTTCTGTATTTGACAATTACAAGTTCAGATGTTCAAGTTATAATTTGCACTAATAATTTGTATTTAACAATTCGAAGTTCTGTATTTGACTATTACAAGTTCAGAACTTCAAATTATTATTTACAATCTTAGTTTGAAATTAACAATTCGAAGTTCTCTATTTACCTATTACAAATTCAGATCTTCAAGTTATAATTTGCAATTATAATTATAAGCTATCAATTTTAAGTTCTGTATTTGACTATTACAAGTTCAGATCTTCAAGTTATAATTTGCAATCATAATTTGAATTTCCCAATTCTAAGTTCTGTATTTGACTATTACAAGTTCAGATCTTCAAGTTATAATTAGCAATCATAATTTGAAGTTATGAATTCTAAGTTCTGTATTTGACAATTACAAGTTCAGAACTTCAAGTTATAATTTGCACTAATAATTTGTATTTAACAATTCGAAGTTCTGTATTTGACTATTACAAGTTCAGATCTTCCAATTATTATTTACAATCATAATTTGAAGTTATGAATTCGTAGTTCTGTATTTTACAATTACAAGTTCAGATCTTCAAGTTATAATTTGCAATCATAATTTGAAGTTATGAATTCTAAGTGCTGTATTTGACAATTACAAGTTCAGATCTTCAAGTTATAATTTGCACTAATAATTTGAATTTAACAATTTGAAGTTCTGTATTTGACTATTACAAGTTCAGATCTTCTAATTATTATTTACAATCATAATTTGAAGTTATGAATTCTAAGTTCTGTATTTGACAATTACAAGTTCAGATCTTCAAGTTATAATTTGCAATCATAATTTGAAGTTATGAATTCCAAGTGCTGTATTTGATAATTACAAGTTCAGTTCTTCAAGTTATAATTTGCACTAATAATTTGTATTTAACAATTCCAAGTTCTGTATTTGACTATTACAAGTTCAGATCTTCAAATTATTAATTACAATCTTAGTTTGAAATTAACAATTCGAAGTTCTGTATTTACCTATTACAAGTTCAGATCTTCAACTTATAATTTGCAATTATAATTATAAGCTATCAATTTTAAGTTCTGTATTTGACTATTACAAGTTCAAATCTTCAAGTTATAATTTGCAATCTTAATTGTAATTTCACAATTCTAAGTTCTGTATTTGATTATTACAAGGTCAGATCTTCAAGTTATAATTATCAATCATAATATGAAGTTATGAATTCTAAGTTCTGTATTTGACAATTACAAGTTCAGATCTTCAAGTTATAATTTGCACTAATAATTTGTATTTAACAATTCGAAGTTCTGTATTTGACTATTACAAGTTCAGATCTTCCAATTCTTATTTACAATCATAATTTGAAGTTATGAATTCTTAGTTCTGTATTTTACAATTACAAGTTCAGATCTTCAAGTTATAAATTGCAATCATAATTTGAAGTTATGAATTCTAAGTGCTGTATTTGACAATTACAAGTTCAGATCTTCAAGTTATAATGTGCACTAATAATTTGAATATAACAATTCGAAGTTCTGTATTTGACTATTACAAGTTCAGTTCTTCAAATTATTAATTACAATCTTAGTTTGAAATTAACAATTCGAAGTTCTGTATTTGACTATTACAAGTTCAGATCTTCTAATTATTATTTACAATCATAATTTGAATTTATTAATTCTTAGTTCTGTATTTACAATTACAAGTTCAGATCTTCAAGTTATAAATTGCAATCATAATTAGAAGTTATGAATTCTAAGTGCTGTATTTGACAATTACAAGTTCAGATCTTCACGTTATAATTTGCACTAATAATTTGTATTTAACAATTCGAAGTTCTGTATTTGACTATTACAAGTTCAGATCTTCAAATTATTAATTACAATCTTAGTTTGAAATTAACAATTCGAAGTTTTGCATTTACCTATTACAAGTTCAGGTCTTCAACTTATAATTTGCAATTATAATTATAAGCTATCAATTTTAAGTTCTGTATTTGACAATTACAAGTTCAGATTTACAAGTTATAATTTGCACTAATAATTTGTATTTAACAATTCGAAGTTCTGTATTTGACTATTACAAGTTCAGGTCTTCAAATTATTATTTACAATCTTAGTTTGAAATTAACAATTCGAAGTTCTGTATTTACTTATTACAAGTTCAGATCTTCAAGTTATAATTTGATATAATAATTAGTATTTAACAAATCTAAGTTCTGTAATTCACTATTACAAGTTCAGTTCTTCAAGTTATAATTTGCAATTATAATTATAAGCTATCAATTCTAAGTTCTGTATTTGACAATTACAAGTTCAGATCTTCAAGTTATAATTTGCACTAATAATTTGTATTTAACAATTTGAAGTTATGTATTTGACTATTCAAGTTCAGATCTTCAAATTATTAATTACAATCTTAGTTTGAAATTAACAATTCGAAGTTCTGTATTTACCTATTACAAGTTCAGATCTCCAACTTATAATTTGCAATTATAATTATAAGTTATCAATTTTAAGTTCTGTATTTGACAATTACAAGTTCAGATCTTCAAGTTATAATTTGCACTAATAATTTGTATTTAACAATTCGAAGTTCTGTATTTGACTATTACAAGTTCAGAACTTCAAATTATTATTTACAATCTTAGTTTGAAATTAACAATTCGAAGTTCTATATTTACCTATTACAAATTCAGATCTTCAAGTTATAATTTGCACTAATAATTTGTATTTAACAATTCGAAGTTCTGTATTTGACTATTACAAGTTCAGATCTTCAAATTATTAATTACAATCTTAGTTTGAAATTAACAATTCGAAGTTCTGCATTTACCTATTACAAGTTCAGATCTTCAACTTATAATTTGCAATTATAATTATAAGCTATCAATTTTAAGTTCTGTATTTGACAATTACAAGTTCAGATTTACAAGTTATAATTTGCACTAATAATTTGTATTTAACAATTCGAAGTTCTGTATTTGACTATTACAAGTTCAGGTCTTCAAATTATTATTTACAATCTTAGTTTGAAATTAACAATTCGAAGTTCTGTATTTACTTATTACGAGTTCAGATCTTCAAGTTATAATTTGAGATAATAATCAGTATTTAACAAATCTAAGTTCTGTAATTCACTATTACAAGTTCAGTTCTTCAAGTTATAATTTGCAATTATAATTATAAGCTATCTATTCTAAGTTCTGTATTTGACAATTACAAGTTCAGATCTTCAAGTTATAATTTGCACTAATAATTTGTATTTAATAATTTGAAGTTATGTATTTGACTATTACAAGTTCAGATCTTCAAATTATTAATTACAATCTTAGTTTGAAATTAACAATTCGAAGTTCTGTATTTACCTATTACAAGTTCAGATCTTCAACTTATAATTTGCAATTATAATGATAAGCTATCAATTTTAAGTTCTGTATTTGACAATTACAATTTCAGATTTACAAGTTAAAATTTGCACTAATAATTTGTATTTAACAATTCGAAGTTCTGTATTTGACTATTACAAGTTCAGATCTTCAAATTATTATTTACAATCTTAGTTTGACATTAACAATTCGAAGTTCTGTATTTACCTATTACAAGTTCAGATCTTCTAGTTATAATTTGCAATTATAATTATAAGCTATCAATTTTAAGTTCTGTATTTGACAATTACAAGTTCAGATCTTCAAGTTATAATTTGAAATAATAATTAGTATTTCACAAATCTAAGTTTGAAATTCACTATTACAAGTTCAGATCTTCAAGTTATAATATGCAATTATAATTATAAGCTATCAATTCTAAGTTCTGTATTTGACAATTACAAGTTCAGATCTTCAAGTTATAATTTGTACTAATAATTTGTATTTAACAATTTGAAGTTCTGTATTAGACTATTACAAGTTCAGATCTTCAAATTATTAATTACAATCTTAGTTTGAAATTAACAATTCGAAGTTCTGTATTTACCTATTACAAATTCAGATCTTCAAGTTTTAATTTGCAATTATAATTTGAAGTTATGAATTCTAAGTTCTGTATTTGACAATTACAAGTTCAGATCTTCTAGTTATAATTTGCACTAATAATTTGGATTTAACAATTCGAAGTTCTGTATTTGACTATTACAAGTTCAGATCTTCTAATTATTATTTACAATCATAATTTGAATTTATTAATTCTTAGTTCTGTATTTTACAATTACAAGTTCAGATCTTCAAGTTATAAATTGCAATCATAATTAGAAGTTATGAATTCTAAGTGCTGTATTTGACAATTACAAGTTCAGATCTTCAAGTTTAAATTTGCACTAATAATTTGTATTTAACAATTCGAAGTTCTGTATTTGACTATTACAAGTTCAGATCTTCAAATTATTAATTACAATCTTAGTTTGAAATTAACAATTCGAAGTTCTGCATTTACCTATTACAAGTTCAGATCTTCAACTTATAATTTGCAATTATAATTATAAGCTATCAATTTTAAGTTCTGTATTTGACAATTACAAGTTCAGATCTTCAAGTTATAATTTGCACTAATAATTTGTATTTAACAATTCGAAGTTCTGTATTTGACTATTACAAGTTCAGGTCTTCAAATTATTATTTACAATCTTAGTTTGAAATTAACAATTCGAAGTTCTGTATTTACTTATTACGAGTTCAGATCTACAGGTTATAATTTGAAATAATAATCAGTATTTAACAAATCTAAGTTCTGTAATTCACTATTACAAGTTCAGTTTTTCAAGTTATAATTTGCAATTATGATTATAAGCTATCAATTCTAAGTTCTGTATTTGACAATTACAAGTTCAGATCTTCAAGTTATAATTTGCACTAATAATTTGTATTTAACAATTTGAAGTTATGTATTTGACTATTACAAGTTCAGATCTTCAAATTATTAATTACAATCTTAGTTTGAAATTAACAATTCGAAGTTCTGTATTTACCTATTACAAGTTCAGATCTACAACTTATAATTTGCAATTATAAGTATAAGCTATCAATTGTAAGTTCTGTATTTGACAATTACAAGTTCAGATCTTCAAGTTATAATTTGCACTAACAATTTGTATTTAACAATTCGAAGTTCTGTATTTGACTATTACAAGTTCAGAACTTTAAATTATTATTTACATTCTTAGTTTGAAATTAACAATTCGAAGTTCTCTATTTACCTATTACAAATTCAGATCTTCAAGTTATAATTTGCAATTATAATTATAAGCTATCAATTTTAAGTTCTGTATTTGACTATTACAAGTTCAGATCTTCAAGTTATAATTTGCAATCATAATTTGAATTTCCCAATTCTAAGTTCTGTATTTGACTATTACAAGTTCAGATCTTCAAGTTATAATTAGCAATCATAATTTGAAGTTATGAATTCTAAGTTCTGTATTTGACAATTACAAGTTCAGAACTTCAAGTTATAATTTGCACTAATAATTTGTATTTAACAATTCGAAGTTCTGTATTTACCTATTACAAATTAAGATCTTCAAGTTTTAATTTGCAATTATAATTTGAAGTTATGAATTCTTAGTTCTGTATTTGACAAGTACAAGTTCAGATCTTCAAGTTATAATTTGCACTAATAATTTGGATTTAACAATTCGAAGTTCTGTATTTGACTATTACAAGTTCAGATCTTCTAATTATTATTTACAATCATAATTTGAATTTATTAATTCTTAGTTCTGTATTTTACAATTACTAGTTCAGATCTTCAAGTTATAAATTGCAATCATAATTAGAAGTTATGAATTCTAAGTGCTGTATTTGACAATTACAAGTTCAGATCTTCAAGTTATAATTTGCACTAATAATTTGAATTTAACAATTTGAAGTTCTGTATTTGACTATTACAAGTTCAGATCTTCTAATTATTATTTACAATCATAATTTGAAGTTATGAATTCTAAGTTCTGTATTTGACAATTACAAGTTCAGATCTTCAAGTTATAATTTGCAATCATAATTTGAAGTTATGAATTCCAAGTGCTGTATTTGATAATTACAAGTTCAGTTCTTCAAGTTATAATTTGCACTAATAATTTGTATTTAACAATTCGAAGTTCTGTATTTGACTATTACAAGTTCAGATCTTCAAATTATTAATTACAATCTTAGTTTGAAATTAACAATTCGAAGTTCTATATTTACCTATTACAAATTCAGATCTTCAAGTTATAATTTGCAATTATAATTATAAGCTATCAATTTTATGTTCTGTATTTGACTATTACAAGTTCAGATCTTCAAGTTATAATTTGCAATCATAATTTGAATTTCCCAATTCAAAGTTCTGTATTTGACTATTACAAGTTCAGATCTTCTAATTATTATTTACAATCATAATTTGAAGTTATGAATTCTAAGTGCTGTATTTGACAATTACAAGTTCAGATCTTCAAGTTATAATTTGCACTAAAAATTTGAATTTAACAATTTGAAGTTCTGTATTTGACTATTACAAGTTCAGATCTTCTAATTATTATTTACAATCATAATTTGAAGTTATGAATTCTAAGTTCTGTATTTGACAATTACAAGTTCAGATCTTCAAGTTATAATTTGCAATCATAATTTGAAGTTATGAATTCCAAGTGCTGTATTTGATAATTACAAGTTCAGATCTTCAAGTTATAATTTGCACTAATAATTTGTATTTAACAATTCGAAGTTCTGTATTTGACTATTACAAGTTCAGATCTTCAAATTATTAATTACAATCTTAGTTTGAAATTAACAATTCGAAGTTCTGTATTTACCTATTACAAGTTCAGTTGTTCAACTTATAATTTGCAATTATAATTATAAGCTATCAATTTTAAGTTCTGTATTTGACAATTACATGTTCAGATCTTCAAGTTATAATTTGCACTAATAATTTGTATTTAACAATTCGAAGTTCTGTATTTGACTATTACAAGTTCAGTTCTTCAAATTATTAATTACAATCTTAGTTTGAAATTAACAATTCGAAGTTCTGCATTTACCTATTACAAGTTCAGATCTTCAACTTATAACTTGCAATTATAATTATAAGCTATCAATTTTAAGTTCTGTTTTTGACAATTACAAGTTCAGATCTTCAAGTTATAATTTGCACTAATAATTTGTATTTAACAATTCGAAGTTCTGTATTTGACTATTACAAGTTCAGAACTTCAAATTATTATTTACAATCTTAGTTTGAAATTAACAATTCGAAGTTCTATATTTACCTATTACAAATTCAGATCTTCAAGTTATAATTTGCAATCATAATTATAAGCTATCAATTTTAAGTTCTGTATTTGACTATTACAAGTTCAGATCTTCAAGTTATAATTTGAAATAATAATTAGTATTTAACAAATCTAAGTTCTGTAATTCACTATTACAAGTTCAGTTCTTCAAGTTATAATTTGCAATTATAATTATAAGCTATCAATTCTAAGTTCTGTATTTGACAATTACAAGTTCAGATCTTCAAGTTATAATTTGCAATCATAATTTGTTTTTCCCAATTCTATGTTCTGTATTTGACTATTACAAGTTCAGATCTTCAAGTTATAATTAGCAATCATAATTTGAAGTTATGAATTCTAAGTTCTGTATTTGACAATTACAAGTTCAGAACTTCAAGTTATAATTTGCACTAATAATTTGTATTTAACAATTCGAAGTTCTGTATTTGACTATTACAAGTTCAGATCTTCTAATTATTATTTACAATTATAATTTGAAGTTATGAATTCGTAGTTCTGTATTTTACAATTACAAGTTCAGATCTTCAAGTTATAATTTGCAATCATAATTTGAAGTTATGAATTCTAAGTGCTGTATTTGACAATTACAAGTTCAGATCTTCAAGTTATAATTTGCACTAATAATTTGAATTTAACAATTTGAAGTTCTGTATTTGACTATTACAAGTTCAGATCATCTGATTATTATTTACAATCATAATTTGAAGTTATGAATTCTAAGTTCTGTATTTGACAATTACAAGTTCAGATCTTCAAGTTATAATTTGCAATCATAATTTGAAGTTATGAATTCCAACTGCTGTATTTGATAATTACAAGTTCAGTTCTTCAAGTTATAATTTGCACTAATAATTTGTATTTAACAATTCGAAGTTCTGTATTTGACTATTACAAGTTCAGATCTTCAAATTATTAATTACAATCTTAGTTTGAAATTAACAATTCGAAGTTCTGTATTTACTTATTACGAGTTCAGATCTTCAAGTTATAATTTGAAATAATAATCAGTATTTAACAAATCTAAGTTCTGTAATTCACTATTACAAGTTCAGTTCTTCAAGTTATAATTTGCAATTATAATTATAAGCTATCAATTTTAAGTTCTGTATTTGACAATTACAAGTTCAGATCTTCAAGTTATAATTTGAAATAATAATTAGTATTTCACAAATCTAAGTTTGAAATTCACTATTACAAGTTCAGATCTTCAAGTTATAATTTGCAATTATAATTATAAGCTATCAATTCTAAGTTCTGTATTTGACAATTACCAGTTCAGATCTTCAAGTTATAATTTGCACTAATAATTTGTATTTAACAATTTGAAGTTCTGTATTAGACTATTACAAGTTCAGATCTTCAAATTATTAATTACAATCTTAGTTTGAAATTAACAATTCGAAGTTCTGTATTTACCTATTACAAATTCAGATCTTCAAGTTTTAATTTGCAATTATAATTTGAAGTTATGAATTCTAAGTTCTGTATTTGACAATTACAAGTTCAGATCTTCAAGTTATAATTTGCACTAATAATTTGGATTTAACAATTCGAAGTTCTGTATTTGACTATTACAAGTTCAGATCTTCTAATTATTATTTACAATCATAATTTGAATTTATTAATTCTTAGTTCTGTATTTTACAATTACAAGTTCAGATCTTCAAGTTATAAATTGCAATCATAATTAGAAGTTATGAATTCTAAGTGCTGTATTTGACAATTACAAGTTCAGATCTTCAAGTTAAAATTTGCACTAATAATTTGTATTTAACAATTCGAAGTTCTGTATTTGACTATTACAAGTTCAGATCTTCAAATTATTAATTACAATCTTAGTTTGAAATTAACAATTCGAAGTTCTGCATTTACCTATTACAAGTTCAGATCTTCAACTTATAATTTGCAATTATAATTATAAGCTATCAATTTTAAGTTCTGTATTTGACAATTACAAGTTCAGATCTTCAAGTTATAATTTGCACTAATAATTTGTATTTAACAATTCGAAGTTCTGTATTTGACTATTACAAGTTCAGGTCTTCAAATTATTATTTACAATCTTAGTTTGAAATTAACAATTCGAAGTTCTGTATTTACTTATTACGAGTTCAGATCTACAGGTTATAATTTGAAATAATAATCAGTATTTAACAAATCTAAGTTCTGTAATTCACTATTACAAGTTCAGTTTTTCAAGTTATAATTTGCAATTATGATTATAAGCTATCAATTCTAAGTTCTGTATTTGACAATTACAAGTTCAGATCTTCAAGTTATAATTTGCACTAATAATTTGTATTTAACAATTTGAAGTTATGTATTTGACTATTACAAGTTCAGATCTTCAAATTATTAATTACAATCTTAGTTTGAAATTAACAATTCGAAGTTCTGTATTTACCTATTACAAGTTCAGATCTTCAACTTATAATTTGCAATTATAAGTATAAGCTATCAATTGTAAGTTCTGTATTTGACAATTACAAGTTCAGATCTTCAAGTTATAATTTGCACTAACAATTTGTATTTAACAATTCGAAGTTCTGTATTTGACTATTACAAGTTCAGAACTTTAAATTATTATTTACAATCTTAGTTTGAAATTAACAATTCGAAGTTCTCTATTTACCTATTACAAATTCAGATCTTCAAGTTATAATTTGCAATTATAATTATAAGCAATCAATTTTAAGTTCTGTATTTGACTATTACAAGTTCAGATCTTCAAGTTATAATTTGCAATCATAATTTGAATTTCCCAATTCTAAGTTCTGTATTTGACTATTACAAGTTCAGATCTTCAAGTTATAATTAGCAATCATAATTTGAAGTTATGAATTCTAAGTTCTGTATTTGACAATTACAAGTTCAGAACTTCAAGTTATAATTTGCACTAATAATTTGTATTTAACAATTCGAAGCTCTGTATTTGACTATTACAAGTTCAGATCTTCTAATTATTATTTACAATCATAATTTGAAGTTATGAATTCGTAGTTCTGTATTTTACAATTACAAGTTCAGATCTTCAAGTTATAATTTGCAATCATAATTTGAAGTTATGAATTCTAAGTGCTGTATTTGACAATTACAAGTTCAGATCTTCAAGTTATAATTTGCACTAATAATTTGAATTTAACAATTTGAAGTTCTGTATTTGACTATTACAAGTTCAGATCTTCTAATTATTATTTACAATCATAATTTGAAGTTATGAATTCTAAGTTCTGTATTTGACAATTACAAGTTCAGATCTTCAAGTTATAATTTGCAATCATAATTTGAAGTTATGAATTCCAAGTGCTGTATTTGATAATTACAAGTTCAGTTCTTCAAGTTATAATTTGCACTAATAATTTGTATTTAACAATTCGAAGTTCTGTATTTGACTATTACAAGTTCAGATCTTCAAATTATTAATTACAATCTTAGTTTGAAATTAACAATTCGAAGTTCTGTATTTACCTATTACAAGTTCAGATCTTCAACTTATAATTTGCAATTATAATTATAAGCTATCAATTTTAAGTTCTGTATTTGACTATTACAAGTTCAAATCTTCAAGTTATAATTTGCAATCTTAATTGTAATTTCACTATTCTAAGTTCTGTATTTGACTATTACAAGGTCAGATCTTCAAGTTATAATTAGCAATCATAATTTGAAGTTATGAATTCTAAGTTCTGTATTTGACAATTACAAGTTCAGATCTTCAAGTTATAATTTGCACTAATAATTTGTATTTAACAATTCGAAGTTCTGTATTTGACTATTACAAGTTCAGATCTTCCAATTCTTATTTACAATCATAATTTGAAGTTATGAATTCTTAGTTCTGTATTTTACAATTACAAGTTCAGATCTTCAAGTTATAAATTGCAATCATAATTTGAAGTTATGAATTCTAAGTGCTGTATTTGACAATTACAAGTTCAGATCTTCAAGTTATAATGTGCACTAATAATTTGAATATAACAATTCGAAGTTCTGTATTTGACTATTACAAGTTCAGATCTTCAAATTATTAATTACAATCTTAGTTTGAAATTAACAATTCGAAGTTCTGTATTTGACTATTACAAGTTCAGATCTTCTAATTATTATTTACAATCATAATTTTAATTTATTAATTCTTAGTTCTGTATTTACAATTACAAGTTCAGATCTTCAAGTTATAAATTGCAATCATAATTAGAAGTTATGAATTCTAAGTGCTGTATTTGACAATTACAAGTTCAGATCTTCACGTTATAATTTGCACTAATAATTTGTATTTAACAATTCGAAGTTCTGTATTTGACTATTACAAGTTCAGATCTTCAAATTATTAATTACAATCTTAGTTTGAAATTAACAATTCGAAGTTCTGCATTTACCTATTACAAGTTCAGATCTTCAACTTATAATTTGCAATTATAATTATAAGCTATCAATTTTAAGTTCTGTATTTGACAATTACAAGTTCAGATTTACAAGTTATAATTTGCACTAATAATTTGTATTTAACAATTCGAAGTTCTGTATTTGACTATTACAAGTTCAGGTCTTCAAATTATTATTTACAATCTTAGTTTGAAATTAACAATTCGAAGTTCTGTATTTACTTATTACAAGTTCAGATCTTCAAGTTATAATTTGATATAATAATTAGTATTTAACAAATCTAAGTTCTGTAATTCACTATTACAAGTTCAGTTCTTCAAGTTATAATTTGCAATTATAATTATAAGCTATCAATTCTAAGTTCTGTATTTGACAATTACAAGTTCAGATCTTCAAGTTATAATTTGCACTAATAATTTGTATTTAACAATTTGAAGTTATGTATTTGACTATTCAAGTTCAGATCTTCAAATTATTAATTACAATCTTAGTTTGAAATTAACAATTCGAAGTTCTGTATTTACCTATTACAAGTTCAGATCTCCAACTTATAATTTGCAATTATAATTATAAGTTATCAATTTTAAGTTCTGTATTTGACAATTACAAGTTCAGATCTTCAAGTTATAATTTGCACTAATAATTTGTATTTAACAATTCGAAGTTCTGTATTTGACTATTACAAGTTCAGAACTTCAAATTATTATTTACAATCTTAGTTTGAAATTAACAATTCGAAGTTCTATATTTACCTATTACAAATTCAGATCTTCAAGTTATAATTTGCAATTATAATTATAAGCTATCAATTTTAAGTTCTGTATTTGACTATTACAAGTTCAGATCTTCAAGTTATAATTTGCAATCATAATTTGAATTTCCCAATTCTAAGTTCTGTATTTGACTATTACAAGTTCAGATCTTCTAATTATTATTTACAATCATAATTTGAAGTTATGAATTCTAAGTTCTGTATTTGTCAATTACAAGTTCAGAACTTCAAGTTATAATTTGCACTAATAATTTGTATTTAACAATTCGAAGTTCTGTATTTGACTATTACAAGTTCAGATCTTCTAATTATTATTTACAATCATAATTTGAAGTTATGAATTCGTAGTTCTGTATTTTACAATTACAAGTTCAGATCTTCAAGTTATAATTTGCAATCATAATTTGAAGTTATGAATTCTAAGTGCTGTATTTGACAATTACAAGTTCAGATCTTCAAGTTATAATTTGCACTAATAATTTGAATTTAACAATTTGAAGTTCTGTATTTGACTATTACAAGTTCAGATCTTCTAATTATTTTTTACAATCATAATTTGAAGTTATGAATTCTAAGTTCTGTATTTGACAATTACAAGTTCAGATCTTCAAGTTATAATTTGCAATCATAATTTGAAGTTATGAATTCCAAGTGCTGTATTTGATAATTACAAGTTCAGATCTTCAAGTTATAATTTGCACTAATAATTTGTATTTAACAATTCGAAGTTCTGTATTTGACTATTACAAGTTCAGATCTTCAAATTATTAATTACAATCTTAGTTTGAAATTAACAATTCGAAGTTCTGTATTTACCTATTACAAGTTCAGATCTTCAACTTATAATTTGCAATTATAATTATAAGCTATCAATTTTAAGTTCTGTATTTGACAATTACATGTTCAGATCTTCATGTTATAATTTGCACTAATAAGTTGTATTTAACAATTCGAAGTTCTGTATTTGACTATTACTAGTTCAGATCTTCAAATTATTATTTACAATCTTAGTTTGAAATTAACAATTCGAAGTTCTGTATTTACTTATTACAAATTCAGATCTTCTAGTTATAATTAGCAATTATAATTATAAGCTATCAATTTTAAGTTCTGTATTTGACTATTACAAGTTCAGATCTTCAAGTTATAATTTGCAATCATAATTGTAATTTCACAATTCTAAGTTCTGTATTTGACTATAACAAGGTCAGATCTTCAAGTTATAATTAGCAATCATAATTTGAAGTTATGAATTCTAAGTTCTGTATTTGACAATTACAAGTTCAGATCTTCAAGTTATAATTTGCACTAATAATTTGTATTTAACAATTCGAAGTTCTGTATTTGACTATTACAAGTTCAGATCTTCTAATTATTATTTACAATCATAATTTGAAGTTATGAATTCTTAGTTCTGTATTTTACAATTACAAGTTCAGATCTTCAAGTTATAAATTGCAATCATAATTTGAAGTTATGAATTCTAAGTGCTGTATTTGACAATTACAAGTTCAGTTCTACAAGTTATAATTTGCAATAATAATTTGTATTTAACAATTCGAAGTTCTGTATTTGACTATTACAAGTTCAGATCTTCAAATTATTAATTACAATCTTAGTTTGAAATTAACAATTCGAAGTTCTGTATTTGACTATTACAAGTTCAGATCTTCTAATTATTATTTACAATCATAATTTGAATTTATTAATTCTTAGTTCTGTATTTTACAATTACAAGTTCAGATCTTCTAGTTATAAATTGCAATCATAATTAGAAGTTATGAATTCTAAGTGCTGTATTTGACAATTACAAGTTCAGATCTTCACGTTATAATTTGCACTAATAATTTGTATTTAACAATTCGAAGTTCTGTATTTGACTATTACAAGTTCAGATCTTCAAATTATTAATTACAATCTTAGTTTGAAATTAACAATTCGAAGTTCTGCATTTACCTATTACAAGTTCAGATCTTCAACTTATAATTTGCAATTATAATTATAAGCTATCAATTTTAAGTTCTGTATTTGACAATTACAAGTTCAGATTTACAAGTTATAATTTGCACTATTAATTTGTATTTAACAATTCGAAGTTCTGTATTTGACTATTACAAGTTCAGGTCTTCAAATTATTATTTACAATCTTAGTTTGAAATTAACAATTCGAAGTTCTGTATTTACTTATTACAAGTTCAGATCTTCAAGTTATAATTTGAAATAATAATTAGTATTTAACAAATCTAAGTTCTGTAATTCACTATTACAAGTTCAGTTCTTCAAGTTATAATTTGCAATTATAATTATAAGCTATCAATTCTAAGTTCTGTATTTGACAATTACAAGTTCAGATCTTCAAGTTATAATTTGCACTAATAATTTGTATTTAACAATTTGAAGTTATGTATTTGACTATTCAAGTTCAGATCTTCAAATTATTAATTACAATCTTAGTTTGAAATTAACAATTCGAAGTTCTGTATTTACCTATTACAAGTTCAGATCTTCAACTTATAATTTGCAATTATAATTATAAGCTATCAATTTTAAGTTCTGTATTTGACAATTACAAGTTCAGATCTTCAAGTTATAATTTGTACTAATAATTTGTATTTAACAATTCGAAGTTCTGTATTTGACTATTACAAGTTCAGAACTTCAAATTATTATTTACAATCTTAGTTTGAAATTAACAATTCGAAGTTCTATATTTACCTATTACAAATTCAGATCTTCAAGTTATAATTTGCAATTATAATTATAAGCTATCAATTTTATGTTCTGTATTTGACTATTACAAGTTCAGATCTTCAAGTTATAATTTGCAATCATAATTTGAATTTCCCAATTCTAAGTTCTGTATTTGACTATTACAAGTTCAGATCTTCTAATTATTATTTACAATCATAATTTGAAGTTATGAATTCTAAGTTCTGTATTTGTCAATTACAAGTTCAGAACTTCAAGTTATAATTTGCACTAATAATTTGTATTTAACAATTCGAAGTTCTGTATTTGACTATTACAAGTTCAGATCTTCTAATTATTATTTACAATCATAATTTGAAGTTATGAATTCGTAGTTCTGTATTTTACAATTACAAGTTCAGATCTTCAAGTTATAATTTGCAATCATAATTTGAAGTTATGAATTCTAAGTGCTGTATTTGACAATTACAAGTTCAGATCTGCAAGTTATAATTTGCACTAAAAATTTGAATTTAACAATTTGAAGTTCTGTATTTGACTATTACAAGTTCAGATCTTCTAATTATTATTTACAATCATAATTTGAAGTTATGAATTCTAAGTTCTGTATTTGACAATTACAAGTTCAGATCTTCAAGTTATAATTTGCAATCATAATTTGAAGTTATGAATTCCAAGTGCTGTATTTGATAATTACAAGTTCAGATCTTCAAGTTATAATTTGCACTAATAATTTGTATTTAACAATTCGAAGTTCTGTATTTGACTATTACAAGTTCAGATCTTCAAATTATTAATTACAATCTTAGTTTGAAATTAACAATTCGAAGTTCTGTATTTACCTATTACAAGTTCAGTTCTTCAACTTATAATTTGCAATTATAATTATAAGCTATCAATTTTAAGTTCTGTATTTGACAATTACATGTTCAGATCTTCAAGTTATAATTTGCACTAATAATTTGTATTTAACAATTCGAAGTTCTGTATTTGACTATTACAAGTTCAGATCTTCAAATTATTAATTACAATCTTAGTTTGAAATTAACAATTCGAAGTTCTGCATTTACCTATTACAAGTTCAGATCTTCAACTTATAACTTGCAATTATAATTATAAGCTATCAATTTTAAGTTCTGTTTTTGACAATTACAAGTTCAGATCTTCAAGTTATAATTTGCACTAATAATTTGTATTTAACAATTCGAAGTTCTGTATTTGACTATTACAAGTTCAGAACTTCAAATTATTATTTACAATCTTAGTTTGAAATTAACAATTCGAAGTTCTATATTTACCTATTACAAATTCAGATCTTCAAGTTATAATTTGCAATCATAATTATAAGCTATCAATTTTAAGTTCCGTATTTGACTATTACAAGTTCAGATCTTCAAGTTATAATTTGAAATAATAATTAGTATTTAACAAATCTAAGTTCTGTAATTCACTATTACAAGTTCAGTTCTTCAAGTTATAATTTGCAATTATAATTATAAGCTATCAATTCTAAGTTCTGTATTTGACAATTACAAGTTCAGATCTTCAAGTTATAATTTGCACTAATAATTTGTATTTAACAATTTGAAGTTATGTATTTGACTATTACAAGTTCAGATCTTCAAATTATTAATTACAATCTTAGTTTGAAATTAACAATTCGAAGTTCTGTATTTACCTATTACAAGTTCAGATCTTCAACTTATAATTTGCAATTATAATTATAAGCTATCAATTTTAAGTTCTGTATTTGACAATTACAAGTTCAGATCTTCAAGTTATAATTTGCACTAATAATTTGTATTTAACAATTCGAAGTTCTGTATTTGACTATTACAAGTTCAGAACTTCAAGTTATTATTTACAATCTTAGTTTGAAATTAACAATTCGAAGTTCTATATTTACCTATTACAAATTCAGATCTTCAAGTTATAATTTGCAATCATAATTATAAGCTATCAATTTTAAGTTCTGTATTTGACTATTACAAGTTCAGATCTTCAAGTTATAATTTGCAATAATAATTAGTATTTAACAAATCTAAGTTCTGTAATTCACTATTACAAGTTCAGTTCTTCAAGTTATAATTTGCAATTATAATTATAAGCTATCAATTCTAAGTTCTGTATTTGACAATTACAAGTTCAGATCTTCAAGTTATAATTTGCAATCATAATTTGAAGTTATGAATTCTAAGTGCTGTATTTGACAATTACAAGTTCAGATCTTCAAGTTATAATTTGCACTAAAAATTTGAATTTAACAATTTGAAGTTCTGTATTTGACTATTACAAGTTCAGATCTTCTAATTATTATTTACAATCATAATTTGAAGTTATGAATTCTAAGTTCTGTATTTGACAATTACAAGTTCAGATCTTCAAGTTATAATTTGCAATCATAATTTGAAGTTATGAATTCCAAGTGCTGTATTTGATAATTACAAGTTCAGATCTTCAAGTTATAATTTGCACTAATAATTTGTATTTAACAATTCGAAGTTCTGTATTTGACTATTACAAGTTCAGATCTTCAAATTATTAATTACAATCTTAGTTTGAAATTAACAATTAGAAGTTCTGTATTTACCTATTACAAGTTCAGATCTTCAACTTATAATTTGCAATTATAATTATAAGCTATCAATTTTAAGTTCTGTATTTGACAATTACATGTTCAGATCTTCAAGTTATAATTTGCACTAATAATTTGTATTTAACAATTCGAAGTTCTGTATTTGACTATTACAAGTTCAGATCTTCAAATTATTAATTACAATCTTAGTTTGAAATTAACAATTCGAAGTTCTGCATTTACCTATTACAAGTTCAGATCTTCAACTTATAACTTGCAATTATAATTATAAGCTATCAATTTTAAGTTCTGTTTTTGACAATTACAAGTTCAGATCTTCAAGTTATAATTTGCACTAATAATTTGTATTTAACAATTCGAAGTTCTGTATTTGACTATTACAAGTTCAGAACTTCAAATTATTATTTACAATCTTAGTTTGAAATTAACAATTCGAAGTTCTATATTTACCTATTACAAATTCAGATCTTCAAGTTATAATTTGCAATCATAATTATAAGCTATCAATTTTAAGTTCCTGTATTTGACTATTACAAGTTCAGATCTTCAAGTTATAATTTGAAATAATAATTAGTATTTAACAAATCTAAGTTCTGTAATTCACTATTACAAGTTCAGTTCTTCAAGTTATAATTTGCAATTATAATTATAAGCTATCAATTCTAAGTTCTGTATTTGACAATTACAAGTTCAGATCTTCAAGTTATAATTTGCACTAATAATTTGTATTTAACAATTTGAAGTTATGTATTTGACTATTACAAGTTCAGATCTTCAAATTATTAATTACAATCTTAGTTTGAAATTAACAATTCGAAGTTCTGTATTTACCTATTACAAGTTCAGATCTTCAACTTATAATTTGCAATTATAATTATAAGCTATCAATTTTAAGTTCTGTATTTGACAATTACAAGTTCAGATCTTCAAGTTATAATTTGCACTAATAATTTGTATTTAACAATTCGAAGTTCTGTATTTGACTATTACAAGTTCAGAACTTCAAGTTATTATTTACAATCTTAGTTTGAAATTAACAATTCGAAGTTCTATATTTACCTATTACAAATTCAGATCTTCAAGTTATAATTTGCAATCATAATTATAAGCTATCAATTTTAAGTTCTGTATTTGACTATTACAAGTTCAGATCTTCAAGTTATAATTTGCAATAATAATTAGTATTTAACAAATCTAAGTTCTGTAATTCACTATTACAAGTTCAGTTCTTCAAGTTATAATTTGCAATTATAATTATAAGCTATCAATTCTAAGTTCTGTATTTGACAATTACAAGTTCAGATCTTCAAGTTATAATTTGCAATCATAATTTGAATTTCCCAATTCTAAGTTCTGTATTTGACTATTACAAGTTCAGATCTTCAAGTTATAATTAGCAATCATAATTTGAAGTTATGAATTCTAAGTTCTGTATTTGACAATTACAAGTTCAGAACTTCAAGTTATAATTTGCACTAATAATTTGTATTTAACAATTCGAAGTTCTGTATTTGACTATTACAAGTTCAGATCTTCTAATTATTATTTACAATCATAATTTGAAGTTATGAATTCGTAGTTCTGTATTTTACAATTACAAGTTCAGATCTTCAAGTTATAATTTGCAATCATAATTTGAAGTTATGAATTCTAAGTGCTGTATTTGACAATTACAAGTTCAGATCTTCAAGTTATAATTTGCACTAATAATTTGAATTTAACAATTTGAAGTTCTGTATTTGACTATTACAAGTTCAGATCTTCTAATTATTATTTACAATCATAATTTGAAGTTATGAATTCTAAGTTCTGTATTTGACAATTACAAGTTCAGATCTTCAAGTTATAATTTGCAATCATAATTTGAAATTATGAATTCCAAGTGCTGTATTTGATAATTACAAGTTCAGATCTTCAAGTTATAAATTGCAATCATAATTAGAAGTTATGAATTCTAAGTGCTGTATTTGACAATTACAAGTTCAGATCTTCACGTTATAATTCGCACTAATAATTTGTATTTAACAATTCGAAGTTCTGTATTTGACTATTACAAGTTCAGATCTTCTAATTATTATTTACAATCATAATTTGAATTTATTAATTCTTAGTTCTGTATTTTACAATTACAAGTTCAGATCTTCAAGTTATAAATTGCAATCATAATTAGAAGTTATGAATTCTAAGTGCTGTATTTGACAATTACAAGTTCAGATCTTCACGTTATAATTTGCACTAATAATTTGTATTTAACAATTCGAAGTTCTGTATTTGACAATTACAAGTTCAGATCTTCAAGTTATAATTTGCACTAATAATTTGTATTTAACAATTCGAAGTTCTGTATTTGACTATTACAAGTTCAGATCTTCTAATTATTATTTACAATCATAATTTGAAGTTATGCATTCTAAGTTCTGTATTTGACAATTACAAGTTCAGATCTTCAAGTTATAATTTGCACTAATAATTTGTATTTAACAATTCGAAGTTCTGTATTTGACTATTACAAGTTCAGATCTTCAAGTTATAATTTGCACTAATAATTTGTATTTAACAATTCGAAGTTCTGTATTTGACTATTACAAGTTCAGATCTTCAAATTATTATTTACAAACTTAGTTTGAAATTAACAATTCGAAGTTCTGTATTTACCTATTACAAATTGAGATCTTCAAGTTATAATTTGCAATTATAATTATAAGCTATCAATTTTAAGTTCTGTATTTGACTATTACAAGTTCAGATTTTCAAGTAATAATTTGCAATCATAATTTGAATTTCCCAATTCTAAGTTCTGTATTTGACTATTACAAGTTCAGATCTTCAAGTTATAATTAGCAATCATAATTTGAAGTTATGAATTCTAAGTTCTGTATTTGACAATTACAAGTTCAGATCTTCAAGTTATAATTTGCACTAATAATTGGTATTTAACAATTAGTAGTTCTGTATTTGACTATTACAAGTTCAGATCTTCAACTTATAATTTGCAATTATAATGATAAGCTATCAATTTTAAGTTCTGTATTTGACAATTACAATTTCAGATTTACAAGTTAAAATTTGCACTAATAATTTGTATTTAACAATTCGAAGTTCTGTATTTGACTATTACAAGTTCAGATCTTCAAATTATTATTTACAATCTTAGTTTGACATTAACAATTCGAAGTTCTGTATTTACCTATTACAAGTTCAGATCTTCTAGTTATAATTTGCAATTATAATTATAAGCTATCAATTTTAAGTTCTGTATTTAACAATTACAAGTTCAGATCTTCAAGTTATAATTTGAAATAATAATTAGTATTTCACAAATCTAAGTTTGAAATTCACTATTACAAGTTCAGATCTTCAAGTTATAATTTGCAATTATAATTATAAGCTATCAATTCTAAGTTCTGTATTTGACAATTACAAGTTCAGATCTTCAAGTTATAATTTGCACTAATAATTTGTATTTAACAATTTGAAGTTCTGTATTAGACTATTACAAGTTCAGATCTTCAAATTATTAATTACAATCTTAGTTTGAAATTAACAATTCGAAGTTCTGTATTTACCTATTACAAATTCAGATCTTCAAGTTTTAATTTGCAATTATAATTTGAAGTTATGAATTCTAAGTTCTGTATTTGACAATTACAAGTTCAGATCTTCAAGTTATAATTTGCACTAATAATTTGGATTTAACAATTCGAAGTTCTGTATTTGACTATTACAAGTTCAGATCTTCTAATTATTATTTACAATCATAATTTGAATTTATTAATTCTTAGTTCTGTATTTTACAATTACAAGTTCAGATCTTCAAGTTATAAATTGCAATCATAATTAGAAGTTATGAATTCTAAGTGCTGTATTTGACAATTACAAGTTCAGATCTTCAAGTTATAATTTGCACTAATAATTTGTATTTAACAATTCGAAGTTCTGTATTTGACTATTACAAGTTCAGATCTTCAAATTATTAATTACAATCTTAGTTTGAAATTAACAATTCGAAGTTCTGCATTTACCTATTACAAGTTCAGATCTTCAACTTACAATTTGCAATTATAATTATAAGCTATCAATTTTAAGTTCTGTATTTGACAATTACATGTTCAGATCTTCAAGTTATAATTTGCACTAATAATTTGTATTTAACAATTCGAAGTTCTGTATTTGACTATTACAAGTTCAGGTCTTCAAATTATTATTTACAATCTTAGTTTGAAATTAACAATTCGAAGTTCTGTATTTACTTATTACGGGTTCAGATCTACAGGTTATAATTTGAAATAATAATCAGTATTTAACAAATCTAAGTTCTGTAATTCACTATTACAAGTTCAGTTCTTCAAGTTATAATTTGCAATTATAATTATAAGCTATCAATTCTAAGTTCTGTATTTAACAATTGCAAGTTCAGATCTTCAAGTTATAATTTGCACTAATAATTTGTATTTAACAATTTGAAGTTATGTATTTGACTATTACAAGTTCAGATCTTCAAATTATTAATTACAATCTTAGTTTGAAATTAATAATTCGAAGTTCTGTATTTACCTATTACAAGTTCAGATCTTCAACTTATAATTTGCAATTATAAGTATAAGCTATCAATTGTAAGTTCTGTATTTGACAATTACAAGTTCAGATCTTCAAGTTATAATTTGCACTAACAATTTGTATTTAACAATTCGAAGTTCTGTATTTGACTATTACAAGTTCAGAACTTCAAATTATTATTTACAATCTTAGTTTGAAATTAACAATTCGAAGTTCTCTATTTACCTATTACAAATTCAGATCTTCAAGTTATAATTTGCAATTATAATTATAAGCTATCAATTTTAAGTTCTGTATTTGACTATTACAAGTTCAGATCTTCAAGTTATAATTTGCAATCATAATTTGAATTTCCCAATTCTAAGTTCTGTATTTGACTATTACAAGTTCAGATCTTCAAGTTATAATTAGCAATCATAATTTGAAGTTATGAATTCTAAGTTCTGTATTTGACAATTACAAGTTCAGAACTTCAAGTTATAATTTGTACTAATAATTTGTATTTAACAATTCGAAGTTCTGTATTTGACTATTACAAGTTCAGATCTTCTAATTATTATTTACAATCATAATTTGAAGTTATGAATTCGTAGTTCTGTATTTTACAATTACAAGTTCAGATCTTCAAGTTATAATTTGCAATCATAATTTGAAGTTATGAATTCTAAGTGCGGTATTTGACAATTACAAGTTCAGATCTTCAAGTTATAATTTGCACTAATAATTTGAATTTAACAATTTGAAGTTCTGTATTTGACTATTACAAGTTCAGATCTTCTAATTATTATTTACAATCATAATTTGAAGTTATGAATTCTAAGTTCTGTATTTGACAATTACAAGTTCAGATCTTCAAGTTATAATTTGCAATCATAATTTGAAGTTATGAATTCCAAGTGCTGTATTTGATAATTACAAGTTCAGTTCTTCAAGTTATAATTTGCACTAATAATTTGTATTTAACAATTCGAAGTTCTGTATTTGACTATTACAAGTTCAGATCTTCAAATTATTAATTACAATCTTAGTTTGAAATTAACAATTCGAAGTTCTGTATTTACCTATTACAAGTTCAGATCTTCAACTTATAATTTGCAATTATAATTATAAGCTATCAATTTTAAGTTCTGTATTTGACTATTACAAGTTCAAATCTTCAAGTTATAATTTGCAATCTTAATTGTAATTTCACAATTCTAAGTTCTGTATTTGATTATTACAAGGTCAGATCTTCAAGTTATAATTATCAATCATAATTTGAAGTTATGAATTCTAAGTTCTGTATTTGACAATTACAAGTTCAGATGTTCAAGTTATAATTTGCACTAATAATTTGTATTTAACAATTCGAAGTTCTGTATTTGACTATTACAAGTTCAGAACTTCAAATTATTATTTACAATCTTAGTTTGAAATTAACAATTCGAAGTTCTCTATTTACCTATTACAAATTCAGATCTTCAAGTTATAATTTGCAATTATAATTATAAGCTATCAATTTTAAGTTCTGTATTTGACTATTACAAGTTCAGATCTTCAAGTTATAATTTGCAATCATAATTTGAATTTCCCAATTCTAAGTTCTGTATTTGACTATTACAAGTTCAGATCTTCAAGTTATAATTAGCAATCATAATTTGAAGTTATGAATTCTAAGTTCTGTATTTGACAATTACAAGTTCAGAACTTCAAGTTATAATTTGCACTAATAATTTGTATTTAACAATTCGAAGTTCTGTATTTGACTATTACAAGTTCAGATCTTCTAATTATTATTTACAATCATAATTTGAAGTTATGAATTCGTAGTTCTGTATTTTACAATTACAAGTTCAGATCTTCAAGTTATAATTTGCAATCATAATTTGAAGTTATGAATTCTAAGTGCTGTATTTGACAATTACAAGTTCAGATCTTCAAGTTATAATTTGCACTAATAATTTGAATTTAACAATTTGAAGTTCTGTATTTGACTATTACAAGTTCAGATCTTCTAATTATTATTTACAATCATAATTTGAAGTTATGAATTCTAAGTTCTGTATTTGACAATTACAAGTTCAGATCTTCAAGTTATAATTTGCAATCATAATTTGAAGTTATGAATTCCAAGTGCTGTATTTGATAATTACAAGTTCAGTTCTTCAAGTTATAATTTGCACTAATAATTTGTATTTAACAATTCCAAGTTCTGTATTTGACTATTACAAGTTCAGATCTTCAAATTATTAATTACAATCTTAGTTTGAAATTAACAATTCGAAGTTCTGTATTTACCTATTACAAGTTCAGATCTTCAACTTATAATTTGCAATTATAATTATAAGCTATCAATTTTAAGTTCTGTATTTGACTATTACAAGTTCAAATCTTCAAGTTATAATTTGCAATCTTAATTGTAATTTCACAATTCTAAGTTCTGTATTTGATTATTACAAGGTCAGATCTTCAAGTTATAATTATCAATCATAATATGAAGTTATGAATTCTAAGTTCTGTATTTGACAATTACAAGTTCAGATCTTCAAGTTATAATTTGCACTAATAATTTGTATTTAACAATTCGAAGTTCTGTATTTGACTATTACAAGTTCAGATCTTCCAATTCTTATTTACAATCATAATTTGAAGTTATGAATTCTTAGTTCTGTATTTTACAATTACAAGTTCAGATCTTCAAGTTATAAATTGCAATCATAATTTGAAGTTATGAATTCTAAGTGCTGTATTTGACAATTACAAGTTCAGATCTTCAAGTTATAATGTGCACTAATAATTTGAATATAACAATTCGAAGTTCTGTATTTGACTATTACAAGTTCAAATCTTCAAGTTATAATTTGCAATCTTAATTGTAATTTCACAATTCTAAGTTCTGTATTTGATTATTACAAGGTCAGATCTTCAAGTTATAATTATCAATCATAATATGAAGTTATGAATTCTAAGTTCTGTATTTGACAATTACAAGTTCAGAACTTCAAGTTATAATTTGCACTAATAATTTGTATTTAACAATTCGAAGTTCTGTATTTGACTATTACAAGTTCAGATCTTCTAATTATTATTTACAATCATAATTTGAAGTTATGAATTCGTAGTTCTGTATTTTACAATTACAAGTTCAGATCTTCAAGTTATAATTTGCAATCATAATTTGAAGTTATGAATTCTAAGTGCTGTATTTGACAATTACAAGTTCAGATCTTCAAGTTATAATTTGCACTAATAATTTGAATTTAACAATTTGAAGTTCTGTATTTGACTATTACAAGTTCAGATCTTCTAATTATTATTTACAATCATAATTTGAAGTTATGAATTCTAAGTTCTGTATTTGACAATTACAAGTTCAGATCTTCAAGTTATAATTTGCAATCATAATTTGAAGTTATGAATTCCAAGTGCTGTATTTGATAATTACAAGTTCAGTTCTTCAAGTTATAATTTGCACTAATAATTTGTATTTAACAATTCCAAGTTCTGTATTTGACTATTACAAGTTCAGATCTTCAAATTATTAATTACAATCTTAGTTTGAAATTAACAATTCGAAGTTCTGTATTTACCTATTACAAGTTCAGATCTTCAACTTATAATTTGCAATTATAATTATAAGCTATCAATTTTAAGTTCTGTATTTGACTATTACAAGTTCAAATCTTCAAGTTATAATTTGCAATCTTAATTGTAATTTCACAATTCTAAGTTCTGTATTTGATTATTACAAGGTCAGATCTTCAAGTTATAATTATCAATCATAATATGAAGTTATGAATTCTAAGTTCTGTATTTGACAATTACAAGTTCAGATCTTCAAGTTATAATTTGCACTAATAATTTGTATTTAACAATTCGAAGTTCTGTATTTGACTATTACAAGTTCAGATCTTCCAATTCTTATTTACAATCATAATTTGAAGTTATGAATTCTTAGTTCTGTATTTTACAATTACAAGTTCAGATCTTCAAGTTATAAATTGCAATCATAATTTGAAGTTATGAATTCTAAGTGCTGTATTTGACAATTACAAGTTCAGATCTTCAAGTTATAATGTGCACTAATAATTTGAATATAACAATTCGAAGTTCTGTATTTGACTATTACAAGTTCAGTTCTTCAAATTATTAATTACAATCTTAGTTTGAAATTAACAATTCGAAGTTCTGTATTTGACTATTACAAGTTCAGATCTTCTAATTATTATTTACAATCATAATTTGAATTTATTAATTCTTAGTTCTGTATTTACAATTACAAGTTCAGATCTTCAAGTTATAAATTGCAATCATAATTAGAAGTTATGAATTCTAAGTGCTGTATTTGACAATTACAAGTTCAGATCTTCACGTTATAATTTGCACTAATAATTTGTATTTAACAATTCGAAGTTCTGTATTTGACTATTACAAGTTCAGATCTTCAAATTATTAATTACAATCTTAGTTTGAAATTAACAATTCGAAGTTTTGCATTTACCTATTACAAGTTCAGGTCTTCAACTTATAATTTGCAATTATAATTATAAGCTATCAATTTTAAGTTCTGTATTTGACAATTACAAGTTCAGATTTACAAGTTATAATTTGCACTAATAATTTGTATTTAACAATTCGAAGTTCTGTATTTGACTATTACAAGTTCAGGTCTTCAAATTATTATTTACAATCTTAGTTTGAAATTAACAATTCGAAGTTCTGTATTTACTTATTACAAGTTCAGATCTTCAAGTTATAATTTGATATAATAATTAGTATTTAACAAATCTAAGTTCTGTAATTCACTATTACAAGTTCAGTTCTTCAAGTTATAATTTGCAATTATAATTATAAGCTATCAATTCTAAGTTCTGTATTTGACAATTACAAGTTCAGATCTTCAAGTTATAATTTGCACTAATAATTTGTATTTAACAATTTGAAGTTATGTATTTGACTATTCAAGTTCAGATCTTCAAATTATTAATTACAATCTTAGTTTGAAATTAACAATTCGAAGTTCTGTATTTACCTATTACAAGTTCAGATCTCCAACTTATAATTTGCAATTATAATTATAAGTTATCAATTTTAAGTTCTGTATTTGACAATTACAAGTTCAGATCTTCAAGTTATAATTTGCACTAATAATTTGTATTTAACAATTCGAAGTTCTGTATTTGACTATTACAAGTTCAGAACTTCAAATTATTATTTACAATCTTAGTTTGAAATTAACAATTCGAAGTTCTATATTTACCTATTACAAATTCAGATCTTCAAGTTATAATTTGCAATTATAATTATAAGCTATCAATTTTATGTTCTGTATTTGACTATTACAAGTTCAGATCTTCAAGTTATAATTTGCAATCTTAATTTGAATTTCCCAATTCTAAGTTCTGTATTTGACTATTACAAGTTCAGATCTTCTAATTATTATTTACAATCATAATTTGAAGTTATGAATTCTAAGTTCTGTATTTGTCAATTACAAGTTCAGAACTTCAAGTTATAATTTGCACTAATAATTTGTATTTAACAATTCGAAGTTCTGTATTTGACTATTACAAGTTCAGATCTTCTAATTATTATTTACAATCATAATTTGAAGTTATGAATTCGTAGTTCTGTATTTTACAATTACAAGTTCAGATCTTCAAGTTATAATTTGCAATCATAATTTGAAGTTATGAATTCTAAGTGCTGTATTTGACAATTACAAGTTCAGATCTTCAAGTTATAATTTGCACTAATAATTTGAATTTAACAATTTGAAGTTCTGTATTTGACTATTACAAGTTCAGAACTTCTAATTATTTTTTACAATCATAATTTGAAGTTATGAATTCTAAGTTCTGTATTTGACAATTACAAGTTCAGATCTGCAAGTTATAATTTGCAATCATAATTTGAAGTTATGAATTCCAAGTGCTGTATTTGATAATTACAAGTTCAGATCTTCAAGTTATAATTTGCACTAATAATTTGTATTTAACAATTCGAAGTTCTGTATTTGACTATTACAAGTTCAGATCTTCAAATTATTAATTACAATCTTAGTTTGAAATTAACAATTCGAAGTTCTGTATTTACCTATTACAAGTTCAGATCTTCAACTTATAATTTGCAATTATAATTATAAGCTATCAATTTTAAGTTCTGTATTTGACAATTACATGTTCAGATCTTCATGTTATAATTTGCACTAATAAGTTGTATTTAACAATTCGAAGTTCTGTATTTGACTATTACTAGTTCAGATCTTCAAATTATTATTTACAATCTTAGTTTGAAATTAACAATTCGAAGTTCTGTATTTACTTATTACAAATTCAGATCTTCTAGTTATAATTAGCAATTATAATTATAAGCTATCAATTTTAAGTTCTGTATTTGACTATTACAAGTTCAGATCTTCAAGTTATAATTTGCAATCATAATTGTAATTTCACAATTCTAAGTTCTGTATTTGACTATTACAAGGTCAGATCTTCAAGTTATAATTAGCAATCATAATTTGAAGTAATGAATTCTAAGTTCTGTATTTGACAATTACAAGTTCAGATCTTCAAGTTATAATTTGCACTAATAATTTGTATTTAACAATTCGAAGTTCTGTATTTGACTATTACAAGTTCAGATCTTCTAATTATTATTTACAATCATAATTTGAAGTTATGAATTCTTAGTTCTGTATTTTACAATTACAAGTTCAGATCTTCAAGTTATAAATTGCAATCATAATTTGAAGTTATGAATTCTAAGTGCTGTATTTGACAATTACAAGTTCAGATCTACAAGTTATAATTTGCAATAATAATTTGTATTTAACAATTCGAAGTTCTGTATTTGACTATTACAAGTTCAGATCTTCAAATTATTAATTACAATCTTAGTTTGAAATTAACAATTCGAAGTTCTGTATTTGACTACTACAAGTTCAGATCTTCTAATTATTATTTACAATCATAATTTGAAGTTATGAATTCTTAGTTCTGTATTTTACAATTACAAGTTCAGATCTTCAAGTTATAAATTGCAATCATAATTTGAAGTTATGAATTCTAAGTGCTGTATTTGACAATTACAAGTTCAGATCTTCAAGTTATAATGTGCACTAATAATTTGAATATAACAATTCGAAGTTCTGTATTTGACTATTACAAGTTCAGATCTTCAAATTATTAATTACAATCTTAGTTTGAAATTAACAATTCGAAGTTCTGTATTTGACTATTACAAGTTCAGATCTTCTAATTATTATTTACAATCATAATTTGAATTTATTAATTCTTAGTTCTGTATTTTACAATTACAAGTTCAGATCTTCTAGTTATAAATTGCAATCATAATTAGAAGTTATGAATTCTAAGTGCTGTATTTGACAATTACAAGTTCAGATCTTCACGTTATAATTTGCACTAATAATTTGTATTTAACAATTCGAAGTTCTGTATTTGACTATTACAAGTTCAGATCTTCAAATTATTAATTACAATCTTAGTTTGAAATTAACAATTCGAAGTTCTGCATTTACCTATTACAAGTTCAGATCTTCAACTTATAATTTGCAATTATAATTATAAGCTATCAATTTTAGTTCTGTATTTGACAATTACAAGTTCAGATTTACAAGTTATAATTTGCACTAATAATTTGTATTTAACAATTCGAAGTTCTGTATTTGACTATTACAAGTTCAGGTCTTCAAATTATTATTTACAATCTTAGTTTGAAACTAACAATTCGAAGTTCTGTATTTACTTATTACAAGTTCAGATCTTCAAGTTATAATTTGATATAATAATTAGTATTTAACAAATCTAAGTTCTGTAATTCACTATTACAAGTTCAGTTCTTCAAGTTATAATTTGCAATTATAATTATAAGCTATCAATTCTAAGTTCTGTATTTGACAATTACAAGTTCAGATCTTCAAGTTATAATTTGCACTAATAATTTGTATTTAACAATTTGAAGTTATGTATTTGACTATTCAAGTTCAGATCTTCAAATTATTAATTACAATCTTAGTTTGAAATTAACAATTCGAAGTTCTGTATTTACCTATTACAAGTTCAGATCTCCAACTTATAATTTGCAATTATAATTATAAGTTATCAATTTTAAGTTCTGTATTTGACAATTACAAGTTCAGATCTTCAAGTTATAATTTGCACTAATAATTTGTATTTAACAATTCGAAGTTCTGTATTTGACTATTACAAGTTCAGAACTTCAAATTATTATTTACAATCTTAGTTTGAAATTAACAATTCGAAGTTCTATATTTACCTATTACAAATTCAGATCTTCAAGTTATAATTTGCAATTATAATTATAAGCTATCAATTTTATGTTATGTATTTGACTATTACAAGTTCAGATCTTCAAGTTATAATTTGCAATCATAATTTGAATTTCCCAATTCTAAGTTCTGTATTTGACTATTACAAGTTCAGATCTTCTAATTATTATTTACAATCATAATTTGAAGTTATGAATTCTAAGTTCTGTATTTGTCAATTACAAGTTCAGAACTTCAAGTTATAATTTGCACTAATAATTTGTATTTAACAATTCGAAGTTCTGTATTTGACTATTACAAGTTCAGATCTTCTAATTATTATTTACAATCATAATTTGAAGTTATGAATTCGTAGTTCTGTATTTTACAATTACAAGTTCAGATCTTCAAGTTATAATTTGCAATCATAATTTGAAGTTATGAATTCTAAGTGCTGTATTTGACAATTACAAGTTCAGATCTTCAAGTTATAATTTGCACTAATAATTTGAATTTAACAATTTGAAGTTCTGTATTTGACTATTACAAGTTCAGAACTTCTAATTATTTTTTACAATCATAATTTGAAGTTATGAATTCTAAGTTCTGTATTTGACAATTACAAGTTCAGATCTGCAAGTTATAATTTGCAATCATAATTTGAAGTTATGAATTCCAAGTGCTGTATTTGATAATTACAAGTTCAGATCTTCAAGTTATAATTTGCACTAATAATTTGTATTTAACAATTCGAAGTTCTGTATTTGACTATTACAAGTTCAGATCTTCAAATTATTAATTACAATCTTAGTTTGAAATTAACAATTCGAAGTTCTGTATTTACCTATTACAAGTTCAGATCTTCAACTTATAATTTGCAATTATAATTATAAGCTATCAATTTTAAGTTCTGTATTTGACAATTACATGTTCAGATCTTCATGTTATAATTTGCACTAATAAGTTGTATTTAACAATTCGAAGTTCTGTATTTGACTATTACTAGTTCAGATCTTCAAATTATTATTTACAATCTTAGTTTGAAATTAACAATTCGAAGTTCTGTATTTACTTATTACAAATTCAGATCTTCTAGTTATAATTAGCAATTATAATTATAAGCTATCAATTTTAAGTTCTGTATTTGACTATTACAAGTTCAGATCTTCAAGTTATAATTTGCAATCATAATTGTAATTTCACAATTCTAAGTTCTGTATTTGACTATTACAAGGTCAGATCTTCAAGTTATAATTAGCAATCATAATTTGAAGTAATGAATTCTAAGTTCTGTATTTGACAATTACAAGTTCAGATCTTCTAATTATTATTTACAATCATAATTTGAAGTTATGAATTCTTAGTTCTGTATTTTACAATTACAAGTTCAGATCTTCAAGTTATAAATTGCAATCATAATTTGAAGTTATGAATTCTAAGTGCTGTATTTGACAATTACAAGTTCAGATCTACAAGTTATAATTTGCAATAATAATTTGTATTTAACAATTCGAAGTTCTGTATTTGACTATTACAAGTTCAGATCTTCAAATTATTAATTACAATCTTAGTTTGAAATTAACAATTCGAAGTTCTGTATTTGACTACTACAAGTTCAGATCTTCTAATTATTATTTACAATCATAATTTGAAGTTATGAATTCTTAGTTCTGTATTTTACAATTACAAGTTCAGATCTTCAAGTTATAAATTGCAATCATAATTTGAAGTTATGAATTCTAAGTGCTGTATTTGACAATTACAAGTTCAGATCTTCAAGTTATAATGTGCACTAATAATTTGAATATAACAATTCGAAGTTCTGTATTTGACTATTACAAGTTCAGATCTTCAAATTATTAATTACAATCTTAGTTTGAAATTAACAATTCGAAGTTCTGTATTTGACTATTACAAGTTCAGATCTTCTAATTATTATTTACAATCATAATTTGAATTTATTAATTCTTAGTTCTGTATTTTACAATTACAAGTTCAGATCTTCTAGTTATAAATTGCAATCATAATTAGAAGTTATGAATTCTAAGTGCTGTATTTGACAATTACAAGTTCAGATCTTCACGTTATAATTTGCACTAATAATTTGTATTTAACAATTCGAAGTTCTGTATTTGACTATTACAAGTTCAGATCTTCAAATTATTAATTACAATCTTAGTTTGAAATTAACAATTCGAAGTTCTGCATTTACCTATTACAAGTTCAGATCTTCAACTTATAATTTGCAATTATAATTATAAGCTATCAATTTTAGTTCTGTATTTGACAATTACAAGTTCAGATTTACAAGTTATAATTTGGACTATTAATTTGTATTTAACAATTCGAAGTTCTGTATTTGACTATTACAAGTTCAGGTCTTCAAATTATTATTTACAATCTTAGTTAGAAATTAACAATTCGAAGTTCTGTATTTACTTATTACAAGTTCAGATCTTCAAGTTATAATTTGAAATAATAATTAGTATTTAACAAATCTAAGTTCTGTAATTCACTATTACAAGTTCAGTTCTTCAAGTTATAATTTGCAATTATAATTATAAGCTATCAATTCTAAGTTCTGTATTTGACAATTACAAGTTCAGATCTTCAAGTTATAATTTGCACTAATAATTTGTATTTAACAATTTGAAGTTATGTATTTGACTATTCTAGTTCAGATCTTCAAATTATTAATTACAATCTTAGTTTGAAATTAACAATTCGAAGTTCTGTATTTACCTATTACAAGTTCAGATCTTCAACTTATAATTTGCAATTATAATTATAAGCTATCAATTTTAAGTTCTGTATTTGACAATTACAAGTTCAGATCTTCAAGTTATAATTTGTACTAATAATTTGTATTTAACAATTCGAAGTTCTGTATTTGACTATTACAAGTTCAGAACTTCAAATTATTATTTACAATCTTAGTTTGAAATTAACAATTCGAAGTTCTATATTTACCTATTACAAATTCAGATCTTCAAGTTATAATTTGTAATTATAATTATAAGCTATCAATTTTATGTTCTGTATTTGACTATTACAAGTTCAGATCTTCAAGTTATAATTTGCAATCATAATTTGAATTTCCCAATTCTAAGTTCTGTATTTGACTATTACAAGTTCAGATCTTCTAATTATTATTTACAATCATAATTTGAAGTTATGAATTCTAAGTTCTGTATTTGTCAATTACAAGTTCAGAACTTCAAGTTATAATTTGCACTAATAATTTGTATTTAACAATTCGAAGTTCTGTATTTGACTATTACAAGTTCAGATCTTCTAATTATTATTTACAATCATAATTTGAAGTTATGAATTCGTAGTTCTGTATTTTACAATTACAAGTTCAGATCTTCAAGTTATAATTTGCAATCATAATTAGAAGTTATGAATTCTAAGTGCTGTATTTGACAATTTCAAGTTCAGATCTTCAAGTTATAATTTGCACTAAAAATTTGAATTTAACAATTTGAAGTTCTGTATTTGACTATTACAAGTTCAGATCTTCTAATTATTATTTACAATCATAATTTGAAGTTATGAATTCTAAGTTCTGTATTTGACAATTACAAGTTCAGATCTTCATGTTATAATTTGCAATCATAATTTGAAGTTATGAATTCCAAGTGCTGTATTTGATAATTACAAGTTCAGATCTTCTAGTTATAATTTGCACTAATAATTTGTATTTAACAATTCGAAGTTCTGTATTTGACTATTACAAGTTCAGATCTTCAAATTATTAATTACAATCTTAGTTTGAAATTAACAATTAGAAGTTCTGTATTTACCTATTACAAGTTCAGATCTTCAACTTATAATTTGCAATTATAATTATAAGCTATCAATTTTAAGTTCTGTATTTGACAATTACATGTTCAGATCTTCAAGTTATAATTTGCACTAATAATTTGTATTTAACAATTCGAAGTTCTGTATTTGACTATTACAAGTTCAGATCTTCAAGTTATAATTTGCACTAATAATTTGTATTTAACAATTCGAAGTTCTGTATTTGACTATTACAAGTTCAGATCTTCTAATTATTATTTACAATCATAATTTGAAGTTATGAATTCTTAGTTCGGTATTTGACAATTACAAGTTCAGATCTTCAAGTTATAATTTGCACTAATAATTTGTATTTAACAATTCGAAGTTCTGTATTTGACTATTACAAGTTCAGATCTTCTAATTATTATTTACAATCATAATTTGAAGTTATGAATTCTAAGTTCTGTATTTGTCAATTACAAGTTCAGAACTTCAAGTTATAATTTGCACTAATAATTTGTATTTAACAATTCGAAGTTCTGTATTTGACTATTACAAGTTCAGATCTTCTAATTATTATTTACAATCATAATTTGAAGTTAATAATAATAATAATAATAATAATAATAATAATACGAAGCATTACATGACCCTTCAGTTATACCAGAATTTTTATGCACGGGTGTTACATATATGCTTTTCAAAAATGGAGACCCATTAGAACCGAAAAATTACAGACCGATTACTTGTTTACCGACTATTTACAAAATTTTTACGTCTATTTTGGCTAAAAAAATTGAAAATCATTGTAAAAAAAATAATGTCATGGGTATAGAACAAAGAGGATGTGTTAAAGGTTCTAAAGGATGTCGAGAATTGTTAATAGTCGATACAATAATTACAAAATTGGCAAATCAAAATAAAAGAAACTTGAATATGTGCTACATAGACTATAAAAAAGCCTATGATTCTGTTCCCCACGATTGGCTTCTCGATATCTTAAAGATCTACAAAATTGACCCAAAAATTATTAAACTTTTGTCTTCAATAATGTCGAAATGGAATACTTTAATTATGCAAGACGGAACTAATTTGGATTCAATAAAAATTAATCGTGGAATTTTTCAAGGTGATTCTTTAAGCCCACTATGGTTTTGTTTAGCTATGAATCCACTTTCGTCATTATTAAATGATTCTGAAGCTGGATTTAAACTCAATTTCCGAAATAACTCCATCATAACTCATTTACTTTACATGGACGATTTGAAATTATATGCTAGAAGTGCCGATCTACTTCATAACTTAATCGAAATTACGAAATTGTTTAGTCGCGATATTTGCATGGAATTTGGTTTTGAAAAATGTGCAAAAATTGACGTTGTACGTGGTACTCCAATTGCAAATATTGAATTACTGGACAACATTGCCCAATTACTGCCAAATAAATTTTATAAATATTTGGGAATGCAACAAAATTTTGTTTTGGACCACACTTTACTAAAAAATGATTTTCGTCAAAAGTATATCGCTAAGTTAAAATTACTCCTCAAATCTAAACTTACTGCTAAAAACTTAGTATCGGCAATTAATATATGGGCAATACCGGTCATAGCCTATTCCTTCGGTGTTCTTAAATGGTCGAATACAGATTTACATGCGCTGGATACGTTAACCAGAAAATTTTTATTCAAATATAGATATTTACACCCTAAATCTGCTGTAGAACGATTATACATAAAAAGAAAAAAAGGAGGTCGAGGATTATTAAATCTATTTAACCTATGTAAAGCGCAAACTGAATCAATGAGGGAATATTTTTATTCATTAACCAACCCTTTCATTCAAAGTATAGTCAATTTAGACAAACGTTTTTCTGGACTTGATCTTAAAAATAAAACATTAAATTGCGAACAAAATTTTGATTTGGAAATAAATTGGAAAAATAAAGTATTGCATGGTAAGCATGCTACAATTTTGGATTCTGTTGGAATTGAAAAGGAAAAATCGATACTATGGATGAAACAAGGGAAATTGCATTCAGATACGGAAGGTTTTATGTGTGCAATTCAAGATGGTGTAATTGCCACTAGAAATTATACGAAACATATTATGAAGAAACCTGAAGTTGTTGATGTATGCCGGAAATGCAAACGGCCGAACGAAACTATCGAACACGTAATAGCTGGTTGTTCCGAACTAGCGCCCACTGAATATCTTCATAGACATAACATAGTATGTAAGATTCTACATCAACAGATCGCACTTAAATTTAGTTTGTTGGACAACGTTAACCCATATTATAAATACGAACCGGAACCTGTTCTGGAAAACAATCAAGTAACTCTTTACTGGGACAGATCAATTTTAACGGATAGACACATCAATCACAATAGGCCTGACATTGTTATTTTAAATAAAATTGACAAATCTGCAATTCTTATTGATGTTGCAGTGCCTCTTTCTAAAAACGTATTATCCACCGAAAAGGAAAAAATACGTAAGTATGAGGATTTGGCAATGGAAATGACGTCTGTATGGAGTCTCAAAACGGTGAAAATTGTTCCAATAATAATATCTGCTACAGGTGTAGTTTCGTGTAATATGGAGAGACATTTATTAAGTTTAGATTTAACATCAAAATTATTCGAAAACATACAAAAAGGAACTATTTTGGCAACTTGTCGAATAGTTAGAAAATTTTTAAATCAACATTAATTAATTTCATACTTTTAGTAGGTAGATACTAAACCGTTTTCAAAATTATTTATGTAAATTGATAAGATTATGTACATTAATTTATTTGTTAGGTGGTTGGTATTGTTCCCCCACCTAACTGTAACACCACAAAAATGTGAGAGTTTAATAAAATAATAATAATAAACCAAACTTTATTTCTAAGAAAAAATTTTACATTTACCAACGTAAACTTAAAAAAAGAAAATAGCGTCAAAAAAGCAAAATTCAATTATGTTTTCCAATAATACATAAAATAAAACAAAAAACGAAACAAATGTTATTCTTTTAGGTATTCATCCACACTGTATGGTTCAATTTCTAATATGAATTTATGAATAGCGCTTTTAAATTGCTTCAACGAACTTATAATTTTTATTTGATCTGGTAATCTATTATAGAATTTTATGCATGTGTAGTAGCAATTTTTCTCCGTTGTTGTGAGTCTATGCTTAGGTATAGTGTAATTTAAGCTTCTTGTGTTGTGATATTCTTTACAGTTGTAGTGACATGTAAATAAGTGTTTATTTTTGTACATAAACAAAATACATTCCTGTATATAAATTCCATAAATTGTGTGTAGCTTGTTCTGTTTGAATCTACTCCTACATGTCTCTCTAAAACTCAATTTTAGCAGCGTTCTTAATGCTGATTTTTGTATAATAAATAACTTTCCAATATCTCCAGCACCGTAAAAAACTATTCCGTATCTTATTCCGGATTCGAAACAAGCCTGGTAAACAGTTTTTAACACTTGGAAACTAACGTAGTTTGAGATCACTTTCATACCATAAACAGTTGAATTGAGATTAGCACCAATCTCCTTGATATGCTCTTTCCATGATAAATTGCTATCCACTTTTAAACCCAAAAATTTTGTCGCATTTACAATGTTGTACTTGATTTTATCGATTTCAACATTTTCAGGTGTATCGATGCCTGCTCGAGCTGGTTTAAACAATACCACATTCGTTTTTTGCTTGTTGAGCTTCATATCGTTTTGTTGAAACCAATCTTCAACCTTCTTAAAAACTGAGTTTAACGATTTCATCACTTCTGGCCAATTATTTTCACATATTAACATGTTGGAATCGTCAACATAATTTGTACATTGCTGGGCTTCGTTACTCACAATTTTAGGTAACTCATTTATGTACATTAAAAAAAATAATGGACCTACTATACTGCCCTGTGGTACCCCTCTTTGAATTAGTTCGCTTTGCGAGCGGTGCTCTTTTTTATTTTTGGAAATTGTGACTACTTGTTTTCTACCAGTTAAATAGGATTTAATCCATTGTAATGGTTTTCCTGTTATTCCATATCTTTCTAGCTTGTAGAACAAAGTTTCATAGTTTACGCTGTCATATGCTTTTGATAAGTCAAGGAATACTCCCAAAGCTAGTTGTCCCTCTTCATAAGCCTGAACAATGTCATTAATAAATTGAAAAATCGCTGTTTGTGTGGATTTTCCTTTGATGTAACCATGTTGTCTTTCTGAGAGCAGATTGTTTCTTATCAAAAATTGCATAATTTGATTGCACATTGCTGTTTCAAATATCTTCGATATTGCAGGTAGTAAGCTTATCGGTCTATAGTTATCAAAATTTGTGGGGTCTCCCTTTTTGTAAATTGGTTTTATTAGCGCTACTTTTAGCCTGTCTGGAAAAACTCCATATTTGATGGAGTTATTCACAATATGCCAAATCGGATCCAGGATTTCGTGTATGCAATATTTGATTATGCTGGTAGGGATTTCGTCGATGCCGCTGCTATGTTTATTTTTAAAGTTTTTTACAATTTGGATAATATCTTCTTTAGTAATCGGTTTTATAGTCAATGAACTCGCCATTTCCATCTTTGTGCTCAGTAGCTTGTCGATATCATGTTCCACGTTTTTGACTCGATTAATTATTGTTGCACCTATCATATGTTTGTTCATTTCATTAGCTATTTGTAAAGGATTACCCACTATTGCAACATCCCTGTTTTTGTTGCCGTTCTTAATCGAGTTTACCACATTCCATAATGCTTTGGTCTTATTATCGGATTTATTTATTGTGTCTTCAAATTTTTGTTTCTTCTCGTTTATTAGAAGTTTATTATATTCTTGTTTGATGTCATTGTATATTTTTTTATATCTACTATCAAACTGACTAAAAACTAACATAATATCTAATTTTTTTTTATATTCAATAACTTTTGGATCGTTTCTTTTCATTTCTGGCAATTTTTTATTTTGTACAAATTTTTTTAGTGGAAAACTTTCTCTAAAACATAGTGAAAATATGTTCATAAAACTCTCGAATTGTTCATTTACCTCTTCGTCATTAATCGAGTAAATCAATTGCCATGATTCCGTTTTCAGCATTTCGCTAAATTTTTTCTTGTTTTCTGTCGATAATATTCTTTTACTTTCGGACTCATTCTGTATACCATTAATTTGCAAAGATAGCTTTTGTGCATAGTGATCAGATATATGTGCGTTGATGATAGTAGCCTCATAGTGACCTTCAAAGTTTGTGAAAATATTATCTATACATGTTGATGATATTGCCGTTTCTCGCGTGTTTTCGAAAATTGTTTGATGCACATTGTAAGAATTCAATATTGACATCATATCTTCCACATTTTTATTACAATCCTTCATATTTATATTAAAGTCACCTGCTATGACAATTATAGAATTTTCTTGTATTAAGCCATTTAAAATTTCGTTAATTTCATCTAAAAACACATTTACTCTCCCCGTTCTGTATACTGCCACACACACTAGTTTAATGTTATTTATGTAACATTCAACACCTGCGCACTCAAATTCACCCTTTCTTGATCGACTTGTAATGTCTTTTCTATCTTTACAGGAAATATTTTTATTAACAAATATCGCGGCACCACCATGTTGACCTTCTTCCCTACAATAGAAGGAGACCAGATTGTATCCGCTTAGTCCATAGTTATTTAGTTGGTTCGCTGTTTTCCAGTGCTCAGTTAAACAAAGAATTTTGCAATCTTGATTTTCTTGTAGCATAACTTCAAGTCCCATCACCGAGTTTCCAATCGACTGAACATTTTGATGAATAATACTAAAATTTTTGGTTTCCTTTTGTGTTTTGCATATTGTGACTTGTGGATGGCTTATAAAAAATTTATGTCATTTAAGAAGTCTCTATGTTTTTGGAAATCGAACCTTTTTATTCCAACTCCTTCTGGCCAGAACTCTGGTTTGTACATGTCCTCTTTTTTTTCCATAGGACCGGTTACTACAAAGCGTTTCCTATTGTTTCCTTCACTCGGCATCTCGTGCACCCGGACTTCATTTTCTTGTAGACCACGTTCCTTGACCAAATATTCATTTATCATATTTGCAGTTGCTGTTCGTGCCACCCTATATAAGTACAACCATACTCTTCGCTTTGTACCCAGAAACCCTTGAGTACTTTCACTTCTTTCTGTTCCTGTTCCTATATTTTTCATTGGTACCTTTCTATTCGAAAAACTATGGTTATTATTTTGGTTACTGTGATGCCGATAACGTTCATTTTCGTTTGCATTGTTTCCTATCACATGATTATTTCTATTTATCCGCTGTCCATCGCTCTGGTTTCGTCTTACCGCCCTCGCATAAGAAACATTCACAAATTGTTGACTATTATTCGTATTTACATTTTCATTTCTTATTGTTGGTATTGAAGGATTGTTATTTATACCACCTTTGGTCGGTAATGCAGTAGTGGCTACTATTTGTGGTGTCCGTACAATCTGGGTGTGTTGTGTGTTCTCTCCATATATTATCATCTCCTCATTTAAAGCCCTTACTTTGTTTAGTTCGCTCAAATTTGAGCAACCCGAATTATTCCGATTTGTTAAATCAGTTTTTAATTGTTCTTCTAGTGACCTAATTCTTTGCAATAACAAATCATTATTCATCTGTAGAACTTTATTTTTATCCTTAACCTCTTCGAGAAGTTCTTTTAGATATTTGTTTTCCATCTGTTGGCACCTCAATTCAGCGTCACTTTCCTTTATAACCTCACTTTTCTTTTCGCAGCAAATCACTTTATTTTCTCCTAAATACTCAATTTTGGTAAACTTTTTAGCACAACTTTTGTGGTATACGGTAAGGCATACCACGCATACGTACACCGCACACGGTTTTGCACAGCATTTCACCCCTTGTTCCTCACTCTCAGAATCAACCAACACATCGTCAGCCATCTTGAAAAGAAGTTATGAATTCGTAGTTCTGTATTTTACAATTACAAGTTCAGATCTTCAAGTTATAATTTGCAATCATAATTTGAAGTTATGAATTCTAAGTGCTGTATTTGACAATTACAAGTTCAGATCTTCAAGTTATAATTTGCACTAATAATTTGAATTTAACAATTTGAAGTTCTGTATTTGACTATTACAAGTTCAGAACTTCTAATTATTTTTTACAATCATAATTTGAAGTTATGAATTCTAAGTTCTGTATTTGACAATTACAAGTTCAGATCTGCAAGTTATAATTTGCAATCATAATTTGAAGTTATGAATTCCAAGTGCTGTATTTGATAATTACAAGTTCAGATCTTCAAGTTATAATTTGCACTAATAATTTGTATTTAACAATTCGAAGTTCTGTATTTGACTATTACAAGTTCAGATCTTCAAATTATTAATTACAATCTTAGTTTGAAATTAACAATTCGAAGTTCTGTATTTACCTATTACAAGTTCAGATCTTCAACTTATAATTTGCAATTATAATTATAAGCTATCAATTTTAAGTTCTGTATTTGACAATTACATGTTCAGATCTTCATGTTATAATTTGCACTAATAAGTTGTATTTAACAATTCGAAGTTCTGTATTTGACTATTACTAGTTCAGATCTTCAAATTATTATTTACAATCTTAGTTTGAAATTAACAATTCGAAGTTCTGTATTTACTTATTACAAATTCAGATCTTCTAGTTATAATTAGCAATTATAATTATAAGCTATCAATTTTAAGTTCTGTATTTGACTATTACAAGTTCAGATCTTCAAGTTATAATTTGCAATCATAATTGTAATTTCACAATTCTAAGTTCTGTATTTGACTATTACAAGGTCAGATCTTCAAGTTATAATTAGCAATCATAATTTGAAGTAATGAATTCTAAGTTCTGTATTTGACAATTACAAGTTCAGATCTTCAAGTTATAATTTGCACTAATAATTTGTATTTAACAATTCGAAGTTCTGTATTTGACTATTACAAGTTCAGATCTTCTAATTATTATTTACAATCATAATTTGAAGTTATGAATTCTTAGTTCTGTATTTTACAATTACAAGTTCAGATCTTCAAGTTATAAATTGCAATCATAATTTGAAGTTATGAATTCTAAGTGCTGTATTTGACAATTACAAGTTCAGATCTACAAGTTATAATTTGCAATAATAATTTGTATTTAACAATTCGAAGTTCTGTATTTGACTATTACAAGTTCAGATCTTCAAATTATTAATTACAATCTTAGTTTGAAATTAACAATTCGAAGTTCTGTATTTGACTACTACAAGTTCAGATCTTCTAATTATTATTTACAATCATAATTTGAAGTTATGAATTCTTAGTTCTGTATTTTACAATTACAAGTTCAGATCTTCAAGTTATAAATTGCAATCATAATTTGAAGTTATGAATTCTAAGTGCTGTATTTGACAATTACAAGTTCAGATCTTCAAGTTATAATGTGCACTAATAATTTGAATATAACAATTCGAAGTTCTGTATTTGACTATTACAAGTTCAGATCTTCAAATTATTAATTACAATCTTAGTTTGAAATTAACAATTCGAAGTTCTGTATTTGACTATTACAAGTTCAGATCTTCTAATTATTATTTACAATCATAATTTGAATTTATTAATTCTTAGTTCTGTATTTTACAATTACAAGTTCAGATCTTCTAGTTATAAATTGCAATCATAATTAGAAGTTATGAATTCTAAGTGCTGTATTTGACAATTACAAGTTCAGATCTTCACGTTATAATTTGCACTAATAATTTGTATTTAACAATTCGAAGTTCTGTATTTGACTATTACAAGTTCAGATCTTCAAATTATTAATTACAATCTTAGTTTGAAATTAACAATTCGAAGTTCTGCATTTACCTATTACAAGTTCAGATCTTCAACTTATAATTTGCAATTATAATTATAAGCTATCAATTTTAGTTCTGTATTTGACAATTACAAGTTCAGATTTACAAGTTATAATTTGCACTAATAATTTGTATTTAACAATTCGAAGTTCTGTATTTGACTATTACAAGTTCAGGTCTTCAAATTATTATTTACAATCTTAGTTTGAAATTAACAATTCGAAGTTCTGTATTTACTTATTACAAGTTCAGATCTTCAAGTTATAATTTGATATAATAATTAGTATTTAACAAATCTAAGTTCTGTAATTCACTATTACAAGTTCAGTTCTTCAAGTTATAATTTGCAATTATAATTATAAGCTATCAATTCTAAGTTCTGTATTTGACAATTACAAGTTCAGATCTTCAAGTTATAATTTGCACTAATAATTTGTATTTAACAATTTGAAGTTATGTATTTGACTATTCAAGTTCAGATCTTCAAATTATTAATTACAATCTTAGTTTGAAATTAACAATTCGAAGTTCTGTATTTACCTATTACAAGTTCAGATCTCCAACTTATAATTTGCAATTATAATTATAAGTTATCAATTTTAAGTTCTGTATTTGACAATTACAAGTTCAGATCTTCAAGTTATAATTTGCACTAATAATTTGTATTTAACAATTCGAAGTTCTGTATTTGACTATTACAAGTTCAGAACTTCAAATTATTATTTACAATCTTAGTTTGAAATTAACAATTCGAAGTTCTATATTTACCTATTACAAATTCAGATCTTCAAGTTATAATTTGCAATTATAATTATAAGCTATCAATTTTATGTTCTGTATTTGACTATTACAAGTTCAGATCTTCAAGTTATAATTTGCAATCATAATTTGAATTTCCCAATTCTAAGTTCTGTATTTGACTATTACAAGTTCAGATCTTCTAATTATTATTTACAATCATAATTTGAAGTTATGAATTCTAAGTTCTGTATTTGTCAATTACAAGTTCAGAACTTCAAGTTATAATTTGCACTAATAATTTGTATTTAACAATTCGAAGTTCTGTATTTGACTATTACAAGTTCAGATCTTCTAATTATTATTTACAATCATAATTTGAAGTTATGAATTCGTAGTTCTGTATTTTACAATTACAAGTTCAGATCTTCAAGTTATAATTTGCAATCATAATTTGAAGTTATGAATTCTAAGTGCTGTATTTGACAATTACAAGTTCAGATCTTCAAGTTATAATTTGCACTAATAATTTGAATTTAACAATTTGAAGTTCTGTATTTGACTATTACAAGTTCAGAACTTCTAATTATTTTTTACAATCATAATTTGAAGTTATGAATTCTAAGTTCTGTATTTGACAATTACAAGTTCAGATCTGCAAGTTATAATTTGCAATCATAATTTGAAGTTATGAATTCCAAGTGCTGTATTTGATAATTACAAGTTCAGATCTTCAAGTTATAATTTGCACTAATAATTTGTATTTAACAATTCGAAGTTCTGTATTTGACTATTACAAGTTCAGATCTTCAAATTATTAATTACAATCTTAGTTTGAAATTAACAATTCGAAGTTCTGTATTTACCTATTACAAGTTCAGATCTTCAACTTATAATTTGCAATTATAATTATAAGCTATCAATTTTAAGTTCTGTATTTGACAATTACATGTTCAGATCTTCATGTTATAATTTGCACTAATAAGTTGTATTTAACAATTCGAAGTTCTGTATTTGACTATTACTAGTTCAGATCTTCAAATTATTATTTACAATCTTAGTTTGAAATTAACAATTCGAAGTTCTGTATTTACTTATTACAAATTCAGATCTTCTAGTTATAATTAGCAATTATAATTATAAGCTATCAATTTTAAGTTCTGTATTTGACTATTACAAGTTCAGATCTTCAAGTTATAATTTGCAATCATAATTGTAATTTCACAATTCTAAGTTCTGTATTTGACTATTACAAGGTCAGATCTTCAAGTTATAATTAGCAATCATAATTTGAAGTAATGAATTCTAAGTTCTGTATTTGACAATTACAAGTTCAGATCTTCAAGTTATAATTTGCACTAATAATTTGTATTTAACAATTCGAAGTTCTGTATTTGACTATTACAAGTTCAGATCTTCTAATTATTATTTACAATCATAATTTGAAGTTATGAATTCTTAGTTCTGTATTTTACAATTACAAGTTCAGATCTTCAAGTTATAAATTGCAATCATAATTTGAAGTTATGAATTCTAAGTGCTGTATTTGACAATTACAAGTTCAGATCTACAAGTTATAATTTGCAATAATAATTTGTATTTAACAATTCGAAGTTCTGTATTTGACTATTACAAGTTCAGATCTTCAAATTATTAATTACAATCTTAGTTTGAAATTAACAATTCGAAGTTCTGTATTTGACTACTACAAGTTCAGATCTTCTAATTATTATTTACAATCATAATTTGAAGTTATGAATTCTTAGTTCTGTATTTTACAATTACAAGTTCAGATCTTCAAGTTATAAATTGCAATCATAATTTGAAGTTATGAATTCTAAGTGCTGTATTTGACAATTACAAGTTCAGATCTTCAAGTTATAATGTGCACTAATAATTTGAATATAACAATTCGAAGTTCTGTATTTGACTATTACAAGTTCAGATCTTCAAATTATTAATTACAATCTTAGTTTGAAATTAACAATTCGAAGTTCTGTATTTGACTATTACAAGTTCAGATCTTCTAATTATTATTTACAATCATAATTTGAATTTATTAATTCTTAGTTCTGTATTTTACAATTACAAGTTCAGATCTTCTAGTTATAAATTGCAATCATAATTAGAAGTTATGAATTCTAAGTGCTGTATTTGACAATTACAAGTTCAGATCTTCACGTTATAATTTGCACTAATAATTTGTATTTAACAATTCGAAGTTCTGTATTTGACTATTACAAGTTCAGATCTTCAAATTATTAATTACAATCTTAGTTTGAAATTAACAATTCGAAGTTCTGCATTTACCTATTACAAGTTCAGATCTTCAACTTATAATTTGCAATTATAATTATAAGCTATCAATTTTAGTTCTGTATTTGACAATTACAAGTTCAGATTTACAAGTTATAATTTGCACTATTAATTTGTATTTAACAATTCGAAGTTCTGTATTTGACTATTACAAGTTCAGGTCTTCAAATTATTATTTACAATCTTAGTTAGAAATTAACAATTCGAAGTTCTGTATTTACTTATTACAAGTTCAGATCTTCAAGTTATAATTTGAAATAATAATTAGTATTTAACAAATCTAAGTTCTGTAATTCACTATTACAAGTTCAGTTCTTCAAGTTATAATTTGCAATTATAATTATAAGCTATCAATTCTAAGTTCTGTATTTGACAATTACAAGTTCAGATCTTCAAGTTATAATTTGCACTAATAATTTGTATTTAACAATTTGAAGTTATGTATTTGACTATTCTAGTTCAGATCTTCAAATTATTAATTACAATCTTAGTTTGAAATTAACAATTCGAAGTTCTGTATTTACCTATTACAAGTTCAGATCTTCAACTTATAATTTGCAATTATAATTATAAGCTATCAATTTTAAGTTCTGTATTTGACAATTACAAGTTCAGATCTTCAAGTTATAATTTGTACTAATAATTTGTATTTAACAATTCGAAGTTCTGTATTTGACTATTACAAGTTCAGAACTTCAAATTATTATTTACAATCTTAGTTTGAAATTAACAATTCGAAGTTCTATATTTACCTATTACAAATTCAGATCTTCAAGTTATAATTTGTAATTATAATTATAAGCTATCAATTTTATGTTCTGTATTTGACTATTACAAGTTCAGATCTTCAAGTTATAATTTGCAATCATAATTTGAATTTCCCAATTCTAAGTTCTGTATTTGACTATTACAAGTTCAGATCTTCTAATTATTATTTACAATCATAATTTGAAGTTATGAATTCTAAGTTCTGTATTTGTCAATTACAAGTTCAGAACTTCAAGTTATAATTTGCACTAATAATTTGTATTTAACAATTCGAAGTTCTGTATTTGACTATTACAAGTTCAGATCTTCTAATTATTATTTACAATCATAATTTGAAGTTATGAATTCGTAGTTCTGTATTTTACAATTACAAGTTCAGATCTTCAAGTTATAATTTGCAATCATAATTAGAAGTTATGAATTCTAAGTGCTGTATTTGACAATTTCAAGTTCAGATCTTCAAGTTATAATTTGCACTAAAAATTTGAATTTAACAATTTGAAGTTCTGTATTTGACTATTACAAGTTCAGATCTTCTAATTATTATTTACAATCATAATTTGAAGTTATGAATTCTAAGTTCTGTATTTGACAATTACAAGTTCAGATCTTCATGTTATAATTTGCAATCATAATTTGAAGTTATGAATTCCAAGTGCTGTATTTGATAATTACAAGTTCAGATCTTCAAGTTATAATTTGCACTAATAATTTGTATTTAACAATTCGAAGTTCTGTATTTGACTATTACAAGTTCAGATCTTCAAATTATTAATTACAATCTTAGTTTGAAATTAACAATTCGAAGTTCTGTATTTACCTATTACAAGTTCAGATCTTCAACTTATAATTTGCAATTATAATTATAAGCTATCAATTTTAAGTTCTGTATTTGACAATTACATGTTCAGATCTTCAAGTTATAATTTGCACTAATAATTTGTATTTAACAATTCGAAGTTCTGTATTTGACTATTACAAGTTCAGATCTTCAAGTTATAATTTGCACTAATAATTTGTATTTAACAATTCGAAGTTCTGTATTTGACTATTTCAAGTTCAGATCTTCTAATTATTATTTACAATCATAATTTGAAGTTATGAATTCTTAGTTCGGTATTTGACAATTACAAGTTCAGATCTTCAAGTTATAATTTGCACTAATAATTTGTATTTAACAATTCGAAGTTCTGTATTTGACTATTACAAGTTCAGATCTTCTAATTATTATTTACAATCATAATTTGAAGTTATGAATTCTAAGTTCTGTATTTGACAATTACAAGTTCAGATCTTCAAGTTATAATTTGCACTAATAATTTGTATTTAACAATTCGAAGTTCTGTATTTGACTATTACAAGTTCAGATCTTCAAGTTATAATTTGCACTAATAATTTGTATTTAACAATTCGAAGTTCTGTATTTGACTATTACAAGTTCAGATCTTCAAATTATTATTTACAAACTTAGTTTGAAATTAACAATTCGAAGTTCTGTATTTACTTATTACAAATTCAGATCTTCTAGTTATAATTAGCAATTATAATTATAAGCTATCAATTTTAAGTTCTGTATTTGACTATTACAAGTTCAGATCTTCAAGTTATAATTTGCAATCATAATTGTAATTTCACAATTCTAAGTTCTGTATTTGACTATTACAAGGTCAGATCTTCAAGTTATAATTAGCAATCATAATTTGAAGTAATGAATTCTAAGTTCTGTATTTGACAATTACAAGTTCAGATCTTCAAGTTATAATTTGCACTAATAATTTGTATTTAACAATTCGAAGATCTGTATTTGACTATTACAAGTTCAGATCTTCTAATTATTATTTACAATCATAATTTGAAGTTATGAATTCTTAGTTCTGTATTTTACAATTACAAGTTCAGATCTTCAAGTTATAAATTGCAATCATAATTTGAAGTTATGAATTCTAAGTGCTGTATTTGACAATTACAAGTTCAGATCTACAAGTTATAATTTGCAATAATAATTTGTATTTAACAATTCGAGGTTTTGTATTTGACTATTACAAGTTCAGATCTTCAAATTATTAATTACAATCTTAGTTTGAAATTAACAATTCGAAGTTCTGTATTTGACTACTACAAGTTCAGATCTTCTAATTATTATTTACAATCATAATTTGAAGTTATGAATTCTTAGTTCTGTATTTTACAATTACAAGTTCAGATCTTCAAGTTATAAAATGCAATCATAATTTGAAGTTATGAATTCTAAGTGCTGTATTTGACAATTACAAGTTCAGATCTTCAAGTTATAATGTGCACTAATAATTTGAATATAACAATTCGAAGTTCTGTATTTGACTATTACAAGTTCAGATCTTCAAATTATTAATTACAATCTTAGTTTGAAATTAACAATTCGAAGTTCTGTATTTGACTATTACAAGTTCAGATCTTCTAATTATTATTTACAATCATAATTTGAATTTATTAATTCTTAGTTCTGTATTTTACAATTACAAGTTCAGATCTTCTAGTTATAAATTGCAATCATAATTAGAAGTTATGAATTCTAAGTGCTGTATTTGACAATTACAAGTTCAGATCTTCACGTTATAATTTGCACTAATAATTTGTATTTAACAATTCGAAGTTCTGTATTTGACTATTACAAGTTCAGATCTTCAAATTATTAATTACAATCTTAGTTTGAAATTAACAATTCGAAGTTCTGCATTTACCTATTACAAGTTCAGATCTTCAACTTATAATTTGCAATTATAATTATAAGCTATCAATTTTAAGTTCTGTATTTGACAATTACAAGTTCAGATTTACAAGTTATAATTTGCACTATTAATTTGTATTTAACAATTCGAAGTTCTGTATTTGACTATTACAAGTTCAGGTCTTCAAATTATTATTTACAATCTTAGTTTGAAATTAACAATTCGAAGTTCTGTATTTACTTATTACAAGTTCAGATCTTCAAGTTATAATTTGAAATAATAATTAGTATTTAACAAATCTAAGTTCTGTAATTCACTATTACAAGTTCTGTTCTTCAAGTTAGAATTTGCAATTATAATTATAAGCTATCAATTCTAAGTTCTGTATTTGACAATTACAAGTTCAGATCTTCAAGTTATAATTTGCACTAATAATTTGTATTTAACAATTTGAAGTTATGTATTTGACTATTCAAGTTCAGATCTTCAAATTATTAATTACAATCTTAGTTTGAAATTAACAATTCGAAGTTCTGTATTTACCTATTACAAGTTCAGATCTTCAACTTATAATTTGCAATTATAATTATAAGCTATCAATTTTAAGTTCTGTATTTGACAATTACAAGTTCAGATCTTCAAGTTATAATTTGTACTAATAATTTGTATTTAACAATTCGAAGTTCTGTATTTGACTATTACAAGTTCAGAACTTCAAATTATTATTTACAATCTTAGTTTGAAATTAACAATTCGAAGTTCTATATTTACCTATTACAAATTCAGATCTTCAAGTTATAATTTGTAATTATAATTATAAGCTATCAATTTTATGTTCTGTATTTGACTATTACAAGTTCAGATCTTCAAGTTATAATTTGCAATCATAATTTGAATTTCCCAATTCTAAGTTCTGTATTTGACTATTACAAGTTCAGATCTTCTAATTATTATTTACAATCATAATTTGAAGTTATGAATTCTAAGTTCTGTATTTGTCAATTACAAGTTCAGAACTTCAAGTTATAATTTGCACTAATAATTTGTATTTAACAATTCGAAGTTCTGTATTTGACTATTACAAGTTCAGATCTTCTAATTATTATTTACAATCATAATTTGAAGTTATGAATTCGTAGTTCTGTATTTTACAATTACAAGTTCAGATCTTCAAGTTATAATTTGCAATCATAATTTGAAGTTATGAATTCTAAGTGCTGTATTTGACAATTTCAAGTTCAGATCTTCAAGTTATAATTTGCACTAAAAATTTGAATTTAACAATTTGAAGTTCTGTAATTGACTATTACAAGTTCAGATCTTCTAATTATTATTTACAATCATAATTTGAAGTTATGAATTCTAAGTTCTGTATTTGACAATTACAAGTTCAGATCTTCATGTTATAATTTGCAATCATAATTTGAAGTTATGAATTCCAAGTGCTGTATTTGATAATTACAAGTTCAGATCTTCAAGTTATAATTTGCACTAATAATTTGTATTTAACAATTCGAAGTTCTGTATTTGACTATTACAAGTTCAGATCTTCAAATTATTAATTACAATCTTAGTTTGAAATTAACAATTCGAAGTTCTGTATTTACCTATTACAAGTTCAGATCTTCAACTTATAATTTGCAATTATAATTATAAGCTATCAATTTTAAGTTCTGTATTTGACAATTACATGTTCAGATCTTCAAGTTATAATTTGCACTAATAATTTGTATTTAACAATTCGAAGTTCTGTATTTGACTATTACAAGTTCAGATCTTCAAGTTATAATTTGCACTAATAATTTGTATTTAACAATTCGAAGTTCTGTATTTGACTATTACAAGTTCAGATCTTCTAATTATTATTTACAATCATAATTTGAAGTTATGAATTCTTAGTTCGGTATTTGACAATTACAAGTTCAGATCTTCAAGTTATAAATTGCAATCATAATTTGAAGTTATGAATTCTAAGTGCTGTATTTGACAATTACAAGTTCAGATCTTCAAGTTATAATTTGCACTAATAATTTGTATTTAACAATTCGAAGTTCTGTATTTGACTATTACAAGTTCAAATCTTCAAATTATTAATTACAATCTTAGTTTGAAATTAACAATTCGAAGTTCTGTATTTGACTATTACAAGTTCAGATCTTCTAATTATTATTTACAATCATAATTTGAATTTATTAATTCTTAGTTCTGTATTTTACAATTACAAGTTCAGATCTTTAAGTTAGAAATTGCAATCATAATTAGAAGTTATGAATTCTAAGTGCTGTATTTGACAATTACAAGTTCAGATCTTCAAGTTATAATTTGCACTAATAATTTGTATTTAACAATTCGAAGTTCTGTATTTGACAATTACAAGTTCAGATCTTCAAGTTATAATTTGCAATCATAATTTGAATTTCCCAATTCTAAGTTCTGTATTTGACTATTACAAGTTCAGATCTTCAAGTTATAATTAGCAATCATAATTTGAAGTTATGAATTCTAAGTTCTGTATTTGACAATTACAAGTTCAGATCTTCACGTTATAATTTGCACTAATAATTTGTATTTAACAATTCGAAGTTCTGTATTTGACTATTACAAGTTCAGATCTTCAAATTATTAATTACAATCTTAGTTTGAAATTAACAATTCGAAGTTCTGCATTTACCTATTACAAGTTCAGATCTTCAACTTATAATTTGCAATTATAATTATAAGCTATCAATTTTAAGTTCTGTATTTGACAATTACAAGTTCAGATTTACAAGTTATAATTTGCACTATTAATTTGTATTTAACAATTCGAAGTTCTGTATTTGACTATTACAAGTTCAGGTCTTCAAATTATTATTTACAATCTTAGTTTGAAATTAACAATTCGAAGTTCTGTATTTACTTATTACAAGTTCAGATCTTCAAGTTATAATTTGAAATAATAATTAGTATTTAACAAATCTAAGTTCTGTAATTCACTATTACAAGTTCTGTTCTTCAAGTTATAATTTGCAATTATAATTATAAGCTATCAATTCTAAGTTCTGTATTTGACAATTACAAGTTCAGATCTTCAAGTTATAATTTGCACTAATAATTTGTATTTAACAATTTGAAGTTATGTATTTGACTATTCAAGTTCAGATCTTCAAATTATTAATTACAATCTTAGTTTGAAATTAACAATTCGAAGTTCTGTATTTACCTATTACAAGTTCAGATCTTCAACTTATAATTTGCAATTATAATTATAAGCTATCAATTTTAAGTTCTGTATTTGACAATTACAAGTTCAGATCTTCAAGTTATAATTTGTACTAATAATTTGTATTTAACAATTCGAAGTTCTGTATTTGACTATTACAAGTTCAGAACTTCAAATTATTATTTACAATCTTAGTTTGAAATTAACAATTCGAAGTTCTATATTTACCTATTACAAATTCAGATCTTCAAGTTATAATTTGTAATTATAATTATAAGCTATCAATTTTATGTTCTGTATTTGACTATTACAAGTTCAGATCTTCAAGTTATAATTTGCAATCATAATTTGAATTTCCCAATTCTAAGTTCTGTATTTGACTATTACAAGTTCAGATCTTCTAATTATTATTTACAATCATAATTTGAAGTTATGAATTCTAAGTTCTGTATTTGTCAATTACAAGTTCAGAACTTCAAGTTATAATTTGCACTAATAATTTGTATTTAACAATTCGAAGTTCTGTATTTGACTATTACAAGTTCAGATCTTCTAATTATTATTTACAATCATAATTTGAAGTTATGAATTCGTAGTTCTGTATTTTACAATTACAAGTTCAGATCTTCAAGTTATAATTTGCAATCATAATTTGAAGTTATGAATTCTAAGTGCTGTATTTGACAATTTCAAGTTCAGATCTTCAAGTTATAATTTGCACTAAAAATTTGAATTTAACAATTTGAAGTTCTGTATTTGACTATTACAAGTTCAGATCTTCTAATTATTATTTACAATCATAATTTGAAGTTATGAATTCTAAGTTCTGTATTTGACAATTACAAGTTCAGATCTTCATGTTATAATTTGCAATCATAATTTGAAGTTATGAATTCCAAGTGCTGTATTTGATAATTACAAGTTCAGATCTTCAAGTTATAATTTGCACTAATAATTTGTATTTAACAATTCGAAGTTCTGTATTTGACTATTACAAGTTCAGATCTTCAAATTATTAATTACAATCTTAGTTTGAAATTAACAATTCGAAGTTCTGTATTTACCTATTACAAGTTCAGATCTTCAACTTATAATTTGGAATTATAATTATAAGCTATCAATTTTAAGTTCTGTATTTGACAATTACATGTTCAGATCTTCAAGTTATAATTTGCACTAATAATTTGTATTTAACAATTCGAAGTTCTGTATTTGACTATTACAAGTTCAGATCTTCAAGTTATAATTTGCACTAATAATTTGTATTTAACAATTCGAAGTTCTGTATTTGACTATTACAAGTTCAGATCTTCTAATTATTATTTACAATCATAATTTGAAGTTATGAATTCTTAGTTCGGTATTTGACAATTACAAGTTCAGATCTTCAAGTTATAAATTGCAATCATAATTTGAAGTTATGAATTCTAAGTGCTGTATTTGACAATTACAAGTTCAGATCTTCAAGTTATAATTTGCACTAATAATTTGTATTTAACAATTCGAAGTTCTGTATTTGACTATTACAAGTTCAAATCTTCAAATTATTAATTACAATCTTAGTTTGAAATTAACAATTCGAAGTTCTGTATTTGACTATTACAAGTTCAGATCTTCTAATTATTATTTACAATCATAATTTGAATTTATTAATTCTTAGTTCTGTATTTTACAATTACAAGTTCAGATCTTTAAGTTAGAAATTGCAATCATAATTAGAAGTTATGAATTCTAAGTGCTGTATTTGACAATTACAAGTTCAGATCTTCAAGTTATAATTTGCACTAATAATTTGTATTTAACAATTCGAAGTTCTGTATTTGACAATTACAAGTTCAGATCTTCAAGTTATAATTTGCAATCATAATTTGAATTTCCCAATTCTAAGTTCTGTATTTGACTATTACAAGTTCAGATCTTCAAGTTATAATTAGCAATCTTAATTTGAAGTTATGAATTCTAAGTTCTGTATTTGACAATTACAAGTTCAGAACTTCAAGTTATAATTTGCACTAATAATTTGTATTTAACAATTCGAAGTTCTGTATTTGACTATTACAAGTTCAGATCTTCTAATTATTATTTTCAATCATAATTTGAAGTTATGAATTCGTAGTTCTGTATTTTACAATTACAAGTTCAGATCTTCAAGTTATAATTTGCAATCATAATTTGAAGTTATGAATTCTAAGTGCTGTATTTGACAATTACAAGTTCAGATCTTCAAGTTATAATTTGCACTAATAATTTGAATTTAACAATATGAAGTTCTGTATTTGACTATTACAAGTTCAGATCTTCTAATTATTATTTACAATCATAATTTGAAGTTATGAATTCTAAGTTCTGTATTTGACAATTACAAGTTCAGATCTTCAAGTTATAATTTGCAATCATAATTTGAAATTATGAATTCCAAGTGCTGTATTTGATAATTACAAGTTCAGATCTTCAAGTTATAAATTGCAATCATAATTAGAAGTTATGAATTCTAAGTGCTGTATTTGACAAATACAAGTTCAGATCTTCACGTTATAATTCGCACTAATAATTTGTATTTAACAATTCGAAGTTCTGTATTTGACTATTACAAGTTCAGATCTTCTAATTAATATTTACAATCATAATTTGAATTTATTAATTCTTAGTTCTGTATTTTACAATTACAAGTTCAGATCTTCAAGTTATAAATTGCAATCATAATTAGAAGTTATGAATTCTAAGTGCTGTATTTGACAATTACAAGTTCAGATCTTCACGTTATAATTTGCACTAATAATTTGTATTTAACAATTCGAAGTTCTGTATTTGACAATTACAAGTTCAGATCTTCAAGTTATAATTTGCACTAATAATTTGTATTTAACAATTCGAAGTTCTGTATTTGACTATTACAAGTTCAGATCTTCTAATTATTATTTACAATCATAATTTGAAGTTATGAATTCTAAGTTCTGTATTTGACAATTACAAGTTCAGATCTTCAAGTTATAATTTGCACTAATAATTTGTATTTAACAATTCGAAGTTCTGTATTTGACTATTACAAGTTCAGATCTTCAAGTTATAATTTGCACTAATAATTTGTATTTAACAATTCGAAGTTCTGTATTTGACTATTACAAGTTCAGATCTTCAAATTATTATTTACAAACTTAGTTTGAAATTAACAATTCGAAGTTCTGTATTTACTTATTACAAATTCAGATCTTCTAGTTATAATTAGCAATTATAATTATAAGCTATCAATTTTAAGTTCTGTATTTGACTATTACAAGTTCAGATCTTCAAGTTATAATTTGCAATCATAATTGTAATTTCACAATTCTAAGTTCTGTATTTGACTATTACAAGGTCAGATCTACAAGTTATAATTAGCAATCATAATTTGAAGTAATGAATTCTAAGTTCTGTATTTGACAATTACAAGTTCAGATCTTCAAGTTATAATTTGCACTAATAATTTGTATTTAACAATTCGAAGTTCTGTATTTGACTATTACAAGTTCAGATCTTCTAATTATTATTTACAATCATAATTTGAAGTTATGAATTCTTAGTTCTGTATTTTACAATTACAAGTTCAGATCTTCAAGTTATAAATTGCAATTATAATTTGAAGTTATGAATTCTAAGTGCTGTATTTGACAATTACAAGTTCAGATCTACAAGTTATAATTTGCAATAATAATTTGTATTTAACAATTCGAGGTTCTGTATTTGACTATTACAAGTTCAGATCTTCAAATTATTAATTACAATCTTAGTTTGTAATTAACAATTCGAAGTTCTGTATTTGACTACTACAAGTTCAGATCTTCTAATTATTATTTACAATCATAATTTGAAGTTATGAATTCTTAGTTCTGTATTTTACAATTACAAGTTCAGATCTTCAAGTTATAAATTGCAATCATAATTTGAAGTTATGAATTCTAAGTGCTGTATTTGACAATTACAAGTTCAGATCTTCAAGTTATAATGTGCACTAATAATTTGAATATAACAATTCGAAGTTCTGTATTTGACTATTACAAGTTCAGATCTTCAAATTATTAATTACAATCTTAGTTTGAAATTAACAATTCGAAGTTCTGTATTTGACTATTACAAGTTCAGATCTTCTAATTATTATTTACAATCATAATTTGAATTTATTAATTCTTAGTTCTGTATTTTACAATTACAAGTTCAGATCTTCTAGTTATAAATTGCAATCATAATTAGAAGTTATGAATTCTAAGTGCTGTATTTGACAATTACAAGTTCAGATCTTCACGTTATAATTTGCACTAATAATTTGTATTTAACAATTCGAAGTTCTGTATTTGACTATTACAAGTTCAGATCTTCAAATTATTAATTACAATCTTAGTTTGAAATTAACAATTCGAAGTTCTGCATTTACCTATTACAAGTTCAGATCTTCAACTTATAATTTGCAATTATAATTATAAGCTATCAATTTTAAGTTCTGTATTTGACAATTACAAGTTCAGATCTTCAAGTTATAATTTGCACTAATAATTTGTATTTAACAATTTGAAGTTATGTATTTGACTATTCAAGTTCAGATCTTCAAATTATTAATTACAATCTTAGTTTGAAATTAACAATTCGAAGTTCTGTATTTACCTATTACAAGTTCAGATCTTCAACTTATAATTTGCAATTATAATTATAAGCTATCAATTTTAAGTTCTGTATTTGACAATTACAAGTTCAGATCTTCAAGTTATAATTTGTACTAATAATTTGTATTTAACAATTCGAAGTTCTGTATTTGACTATTACAAGTTCAGAACTTCAAATTATTATTTACAATCTTAGTTTGAAATTAACAATTCGAAGTTCTATATTTACCTATTACAAATTCAGATCTTCAAGTTATAATTTGTAATTATAATTATAAGCTATCAATTTTATGTTCTGTATTTGACTATTACAAGTTCAGATCTTCAAGTTATAATTTGCAATCAGAATTTGAATTTCCCAATTCTAAGTTCTGTATTTGACTATTACAAGTTCAGATCTTCTAATTATTATTTACAATCATAATTTGAAGTTATGAATTCTAAGTTCTGTATTTGTCAATTACAAGTTCAGAACTTCAAGTTATAATTTGCACTAATAATTTGTATTTAACAATTCGAAGTTCTGTATTTGACTATTACAAGTTCAGATCTTCTAATTATTATTTACAATCATAATTTGAAGTTATGAATTCGTAGTTCTGTATTTTACAATTACAAGTTCAGATCTTCAAGTTATAATTTGCAATCATAATTTGAAGTTATGAATTCTAAGTGCTGTATTTGACAATTTCAAGTTCAGATCTTCAAGTTATAATTTGCACTAAAAATTTGAATTTAACAATTTGAAGTTCTGTATTTGACTATTACAAGTTCAGATCTTCTAATTATTATTTACAATCATAATTTGAAGTTATGAATTCTAAGTTCTGTATTTGACAATTAAAGTTCAGATCTTCATGTTATAATTTGCAATCATAATTTGAAGTTATGAATTCCAAGTGCTGTATTTGATAATTACAAGTTCAGATCTTCAAGTTATAATTTGCACTAATAATTTGTATTTAACAATTCGAAGTTCTGTATTTGACTATTACAAGTTCAGATCTTCAAATTATTAATTACAATCTTAGTTTGAAATTAACAATTCGAAGTTCTGTATTTACCTATTACAAGTTCAGATCTTCAACTTATAATTTGCAATTATAATTATAAGCTATCAATTTTAAGTTCTGTATTTGACAATTACATGTTCAGATCTTCAAGTTATAATTTGCACTAATAATTTGTATTTAACAATTCGAAGTTCTGTATTTGACTATTACAAGTTCAGATCTTCAAGTTATAATTTGCACTAATAATTTGTATTTAACAATTCGAAGTTCTGTATTTGACTATTACAAGTTCAGATCTTCTAATTATTATTTACAATCATAATTTGAAGTTATGAATTCTTAGTTCGATATTTGACAATTACAAGTTCAGATCTTCAAGTTATAAATTGCAATCATAATTTGAAGTTATGAATTCTAAGTGCTGTATTTGACAATTACAAGTTCAGATCTTCAAGTTATAATTTGCACTAATAATTTGTATTTAACAATTCGAAGTTCTGTATTTGACTATTACAAGTTCAAATCTTCAAATTATTAATTACAATCTTAGTTTGAAATTAACAATTCGAAGTTCTGTATTTGACTATTACAAGTTCAGATCTTCTAATTATTATTTACAATCATAATTTGAATTTATTAATTCTTAGTTCTGTATTTTACAATTACAAGTTCAGATCTTTAAGTTATAAATTGCAATCATAATTAGAAGTTATGAATTCTAAGTGCTGTATTTGACAATTACAAGTTCAGATCTTCAAGTTATAATTTGCACTAATAATTTGTATTTAACAATTCGAAGTTCTGTATTTGACTATTACAAGTTCAGATCTTCAAATTATTAATTACAATCTTAGTTTGAAATTAACAATTCGAAGTTCTGCATTTACCTATTACAAGTTCAGATCTTCAACTTATAACTTGCAATTATAATTATAAGCTATCAATTTTAAGTTCTGTTTTTGACAATTACAAGTTCAGATCTTCAAGTTATAATTTGCACTAATAATTTGTATTTAACAATTCGAAGTTCTGTATTTGACTATTACAAGTTCAGAACTTCAAATTATTATTTACAATCTTAGTTTGAAATTAACAATTCGAAGTTCTATATTTACCTATTACAAATTCAGATCTTCAAGTTATAATTTGCAATCATAATTATAAGCTATCAATTTTAAGTTCTGTATTTGACTATTACAAGTTCAGATCTTCAAGTTATAATTTGAAATAATAATTAGTATTTAACAAATCTAAGTTCTGTAATTCACTATTACAAGTTCAGTTCTTCAAGTTATAATTTGCAATTATAATTATAAGCTATCAATTCTAAGTTCTGTATTTGACAATTACAAGTTCAGATCTTCAAGTTATAATTTGCACTAATAATTAGTATTTAACAATTTGAAGTTATGTATTTGACTATTACAAGTTCAGATCTTCAAATTATTAATTACAATCTTAGTTTGAAATTAACAATTCGAAGTTCTGTATTTACCTATTACAAGTTCAGATCTTCAACTTATAATTTGCAATTATAATTATAAGCTATCAATTTTAAGTTCTGTATTTGACAATTACAAGTTCAGATCTTCAAGTTATAATTTGCACTAATAATTTGTATTTAACAATTCGAAGTTCTGTATTTGACTATTACAAGTTCAGAACTTCAAGTTATTATTTACAATCTTAGTTTGAAATTAACAATTCGAAGTTCTATATTTACCTATTACAAATTCAGATCCTCAAGTTATAATTTGCAATCATAATTATAAGCTATCAATTTTAAGTTCTGTATTTGACTATTACAAGTTCAGATCTTCAAGTTATAATTAGCAATAATAATTAGTATTTAACAAATCTAAGTTCTGTAATTCACTATTACAAGTTCAGTTCTTCAAGTTATAATTTGCAATTATAATTATAAGCTATCAATTCTAAGTTCTGTATTTGACAATTACAAGTTCAGATCTTCAAGTTATAATTTGCACTAATAATTAGTATTTAACAATTTGAAGTTATGTATTTGACTATTACAAGTTCAGATCTTCAAATTATTAATTACAATCTTAGTTTGAAATTAACAATTCGAAGTTCTGTATTTACCTATTACAAGTTCAGATCTTCAACTTATAATTTGCAATTATAATTATAAGCTATCAATTTTAAGTTCTGTATTTGACAATTACAAGTTCAGATCTTCAAGTTATAATTTGCACTAATAATTTGTATTTAACAATTCGAAGTTCTGTATTTGACTATTACAAGTTCAGAACTTCAAGTTATTATTTACAATCTTAGTTTGAAATTAACAATTCGAAGTTCTATATTTACCTATTACAAATTCAGATCTTCAAGTTATAATTTGCAATCATAATTATAAGCTATCAATTTTAAGTTCTGTATTTGACTATTACAAGTTCAGATCTTCAAGTTATAATTTGCAATTATAATTATAAGCTATCAATTCTAAGTTCTGTATTTGACAATTACAAGTTCAGATCTTCAAGTTATAATTTGCAATCATAATTTGAATTTCCCAATTCTAAGTTCTGTATTTGACTATTACAAGTTCAGATCTTCAAGTTATAATTAGCAATCATAATTTGAAGTTATGAATTCTAAGTTCTGTATTTGACAATTACAAGTTCAGAACTTCAAGTTATAATTTGCACTAATAATTTGTATTTAACAATTCGAAGTTCTGTATTTGACTATTACAAGTTCAGATCTTCTAATTATTATTTACAATCATAATTTGAAGTTATGAATTCGTAGTTCTGTATTTTACAATTACAAGTTCAGATCTTCAAGTTATAATTTGCAATCATAATTTGAAGTTATGAATTCTAAGTGCTGTATTTGACAATTACAAGTTCAGATCTTCAAGTTATAATTTGCACTAATAATTTGAATTTAACAATTTGAAGTTCTGTATTTGACTATTACAAGTTCAGATCTTCTAATTATTATTTACAATCATAATTTGAAGTTATGAATTCTAAGTTCTGTATTTGACAATTACAAGTTCAGATCTTCAAGTTATAATTTGCAATCATAATTTGAAATTATGAATTCCAAGTGCTGTATTTGATAATTACAAGTTCAGATCTTCAAGTTATAAATTGCAATCATAATTAGAAGTTATGAATTCTAAGTGCTGTATTTGACAATTACAAGTTCAGATCTTCACGTTATAATTCGCACTAATAATTTGTATTTAACAATTCGAAGTTCTGTATTTGACTATTACAAGTTCAGATCTTCTAATTATTATTTACAATCATAATTTGAATTTATTAATTCTTAGTTCTGTATTTTACAATTACAAGTTCAGATCTTCAAGTTATAAATTGCAATCATAATTAGAAGTTATGAATTCTAAGTGCTGTATTTGACAATTACAAGTTCAGATCTTCACGTTATAATTTGCACTAATAATTTGCATTTAACAATTCGAAGTTCTGTATTTGACAATTACAAGTTCAGATCTTCAAGTTATAATTTGCACTAATAATTTGTATTTAACAATTCGAAGTTCTGTATTTGACTATTACAAGTTCAGATCTTCTAATTATTATTTACAATCATAATTTGAAGTTATGAATTCTAAGTTCTGTATTTGACAATTACAAGTTCAGATCTTCAAGTTATAATTTGCACTAATAATTTGTATTTAACAATTCGAAGTTCTGTATTTGACTATTACAAGTTCAGATCTTCAAGTTATAATTTGCACTAATAATTTGTATTTAACAATTCGAAGTTCTGTATTTGACTATTACAAGTTCAGATCTTCAAATTATTATTTACAAACTTAGTTTGAAATTAACAATTCGAAGTTCTGTATTTACCTATTACAAATTGAGATCTTCAAGTTATAATTTGCAATTATAATTATAAGCTATCAATTTTAAGTTCTGTATTTGACTATTACAAGTTCAGATTTTCAAGTAATAATTTGCAATCATAATTTGAATTTCCCAATTCTAAGTTCTGTATTTGACTATTACAAGTTCAGTTCTTCAAGTTATAATTAGCAATCATAATTTGAAGTTATGAATTCTAAGTTCTGTATTTGACAATTACAAGTTCAGATCTTCAAGTTATAATTTGCACTAATAATTTGTATTTAACAATTCGTAGTTCTGTATTTGACTATTACAAGTTCAGATCTTCTAATTATTATTTACAATCATAATTTGAAGTTATGAATTCTTAGTTCTATATTTTACAATTACAAGTTCAGATCTTCAAGTTATAATTTGCAATCATAATTTGAAGTTATGAATTCTAAGTTCTGAATTTGACTATTACAAGTTCAGATCTTCAAATTATTAATTACAATCTTAGTTGGAAATTAACAATTAGAAGTTCTGTATTTACCTATTACAAGTTCAGATCATCAACTTATAATTTGCAATTATAATTATAAGCTCTCAATTTTAAGTTCTGTATTTGACAATTACAAGTTCAGATTTTCAAGTTATAATTTGCACTAATAATTTGTATTTAACAATTCGAAGTTCTGGATTTGACTATTGCAAGTTCAGATCTTCAAATTATTAATTACAATCTTAGTTTGAAATTAACAATTCGAAGTTCTGTATTTACCTATTACAAGTTCAGATCTTCAACTTATAATTTGCAATTATAATTATAAGCTATCAATTTTAAGTTCTGTATTTGACAATTACAAGTTCAGATCTTCAAGTTATAATTTGCACTAATAATTTGTATTTAACAATTCGAAGTTCTGTATTTGACTATTACAAGTTCAGATCTTCAAATTATTATTTACAATCTTAGTTTGAAATTAACAATTCGAAGTTCTGTATTTACCTATTACAAATTCAGATCTTCAAGTTATAACTTGCAATTATAATTATAAGCTATCAATTTTAAGTTCTGTATTTGACTATTACAAGTTCAGATCTTCAAGTTATAATTTGCAATCATAATTTGAATTTCCCAATTCTAAGTTCTGAATTTGATTATTACAAGTTCAGATCTTCAAGTTATAATTAGCAATTATAATTTGAAGTTATGAATCCTAAGTTCTGTATTTGACAATTACTAGTTCAGATCTTCAAGTTATAATTTGCACTAATAATTTGTATTTAATAATTCGTAGTTCTGTATTTGACTATTACAAGTTCAGATCTTCTAATTATTATTTACAATCATAATTTGAAGTTATGAATTCTTAGTTCTGTATTTTACAATTACAAGTTCAGATCTTCAAGTTATAATTTGCAAATCATAATTTGAAGTTATGAATTCTAAGTTCTGAATTTGACTATTACAAGTTGAGATCTTCAAATTATTAATTACAATCTTAGTTGGAAATTAACAATTAGAAGTTCTGTATTTACCTATTACAAGTTCAGATCTTCAACTTATAATTTGCAATTATAATTATAAGCTATCAATTTTAAGTTCTGTATTTGACAATTACAAGTTCAGATTTTCAAGTTATAATTTGCACTAATAATTAGTATTTAACAATTCGAAGTTCTGTATTTGACTATTGCAAGTTCAGATCTTCAAATTATTAATTACAATCTTAGTTTGAAATTAACAATTCGAAGTTCTGTATTTACCTATTACAAGTTCAGATCTTCAACTTATAATTTCCAATTATAATTATAAGCTATCAATTTTAAGTTCTGTATTTGACAATTACAAGTTCAGATCTTCAAGTTATAATTTGCACTAATAATTTGTATTTAACAATTCGAAGTTCTGTATTTGACTATTACAAGTTCAGATCTTCAAATTATTATTTACAATCTTAGTTTCAAATTAACAATTCGAAGTTCTGTATTTACCTATTACAAATTCAGATCTTCAAGTTATAATTTGCAATTATAATTATAAGCTATCAATTTTAAGTTCTGTATTTGACTATTACAAGTTCAGATCTTCAAGTTATAATTTGCAATCATAATTTGAATTTCCCAATTCTAAGTTCTGAATTTGACTATTACAAGTTCAGATCTTCAAGTTATAATTAGCAATCATAATTTGAAGTTATGAATTCTAAGTTCTGTATTTGACAATTACTAGTTCAGATCTTCAAGTTATAATTTGCACTAATAGTTTGTATTTAACAATTCGTAGTTCTGTATTTGACTATTACAAGTTCAGATCTTCTAATTATTATTTGCAATCATAATTTGAAGTTATGAATTCTTAGTTCTGTATTTTACAATTACAAGTTCAGATCTTCAAGTTATAATTTGCAATCATAATTTGAAGTTATGAATTCTAAGTTCTGAATTTGACTATTACAAGTTGAGATCTTCAAATTATTAATTACAATCTTAGTTGGAAATTAACAATTAGAAGTTCTGTATTTACCTATTACAAGTTCAGTTCTTCAACTTATAATTTGCAATTATAATTATAAGCTATCAATTTTAAGTTCTGTATTTGACAATTACAAGTTCAGATTTTCAAGTTATAATTTGCACTAATAATTTGTATTTAACAATTCTAAGATCTGTATTTACCTATTACAAGTTCAGATCTTCTAGTTATAATTTGCAATTATAATTTAAAGCTATCAATTTTAAGTTCTGTATTTGACAATTACAAGTTCAGATCTTCAAGTTATAATTTGTACTAATAATTTGTATTTAACAATTCGAAGTTCTGTAATTCACTATTACAAGTTCAGATCTTCAAGTTATAATTTGCAATTATAATTTTAAGCTATCAATTCTAAGTTCTGTATTAGACAATTACAAGTTCAGATCTTCAAGTTATTATTTGCACTAATAATTTGTATTTAACAATTCGAAGTTCTGTATTTGACTATTACAAGTTCATATCTTCTAATTATTATTTACAATCATAATTTGAAGTTATGAATTCTAAGTTCTGTATTTAACAATTACAAGTTCAGATCTTCAAGTTATAATTTGCAATCATAATTTGAAGTTATGAATTCTAAGTGCTGTATTTGACAATTACTAGTTCAAATCTTCAAGTTATAATTTGCACTAATAATTTGTATTTAACAATTCGAAGTTCTGTATTTGACTATTACAAGTTCAGATCTTCAAATTATTAATTACTATCTTAGTTTGAAATTAACAATTCGAAGTTCTGTATTTACCTATTACAAGTTCAGATCTTCAACTTATAAATTGCAATTATAATTATAAGCTATCAATTTTAAGTTCTGTATTTGACAATTACAAGTTCAGATCTTCAAGTTATAATTTGCACTAATAATTTGTATTTAACAATTCGAAGTTCTGTATTTGACTATTACAAGTTCAGATCTTCTAATTATTATTTACAATCATAATTTGAAGTTATGAATTCTAAGTTCTGTATTAGACAATTACAAGTTCAGATCTTCAAGTTATAATTTGCAATCATAATTTGAAGTTATGAATTCTAAGTTCTGTATTTGACAATTACAAGTTCAGATCTTCAAGTTATAATTTGCACTAGTAATTTGTATTTAACAATTCGAAGTTCTGTATTTGACTATTACAAGTACAGATCTTCAAATTATTAATTACTATCTTAGTTTGAAATTAACAATTCGAAGTTCAGTATTTACCTATTACAAATTCAGATCTTCAGGTTATAATTTGCAATTATAATTATAAGCTATCAATTTGAAGTTCTGTATTTGACTATTACAAGTTCAGATCTTCAAGTTATAATTTGCAATTATAATTTTAAGCTATCAATTCTAAGTTCTGTATTAGACAATTACAAGTTCAGATCTTCAAGTTATTATTTGCACTAATAATTTGTATTTAACAATTCGAAGTTCTGTATTTGACTATTACAAGTTCATATCTTCTAATTATTATTTACAATCATAATTAGAAGTTATGAATTCTAAGTTCTGTATTTAACAATTACAAGTTCAGATCTTCAAGTTATAATTTGCAATCATAATTTGAAGTTATGAATTCTAAGTGCTGTATTTGACAATTACTAGTTCAAATCTTCAAGTTATAATTTGCACTAATAATTTGTATTTAACAATTCGAAGTTCTGTATTTGACTATTACAAGTTCAGATCTTCAAATTATTAATTACTATCTTAGTTTGAAATTAACAATTCGAAGTTCTGTATTTACCTATTACAAGTTCAGATCTTCAACTTATAATTTGCAATTATAATTATAAGCTATCAATTTTAAGTTCTGTATTTGACAATTACAAGTTCAGATCTTCAAGTTATAATTTGCACTAATAATTTGTATTTAACAATTCGAAGTTCTGTATTTGACTATTACAAGTTCAGATCTTCTAATTATTATTTACAATCATAATTTGAAGTTATGAATTCTAAGTTCTGTATTAGACAATTACAAGTTCAGATCTTCAAGTTATAATTTGCAATCATAATTTGAAGTTATGAATTCTAAGTTCTGTATTTGACAATTACAAGTTCAGATCTTCAAGTTATAATTTGCACTAGTAATTTGTATTTAACAATTCGAAGTTCTGTATTTGACTATTACAAGTACAGATCTTCAAATTATTAATTACTATCTTAGTTTGAAATTAACAATTCGAGGTTCAGTATTTACCTATTACAAATTCAGATCTTCAGGTTATAATTTGCAATTATAATTATAAGCTATCAATTTGAAGTTCTGTATTTGACTATTACAAGTTCAGATCTTCAAGTTATAATTTGCAATTATAATTATAAGCTATCAATTCTAAGTTCTGTATTTGACAATTACAAGTTCAGATCTTCAAGTTATAATTTGCACTAATAATTTGTATTTAACAATTCGAAGTTCTGTATTTGACTATTACAAGTTCAGATCTTCTAATTATTATTTACAATCATAATTTGAAGTTATGAATTCTAAGTTCTGTATTTGACAATTACAAGTTCAGATCTTCAAGTTATAATTTGCACTAATAATTTGTATTTAACAATTCGAAGTTCTGTATTTGACTATTACAAGTTCAGATTTTCTAATTATTATTTACAATCATAATTTGAAGTTATGAATTCTAAGTTCTGTATTTGACAATTACAAGTTCAGATCTTCAAGTTATAATTTGCACTAATAATTTGTATTTAACAATTCGAAGTTCTGTATTTGACTATTACAAGTTCAGATCTTCAAGTTATAATTTGCACTAATAATTTGTATTTAACAATTCGAAGTTCTGTATTTGACTATTACAAGTTCAGATCTTCTAATTATTATTTACAATCATAATTTGTAGTTATGAATTCTAAGTTCTGTATTTGATAATTACAAGTTCAGATCTTCAAGTTATAATTTGCACAAATAATTTGTATTTAACAATTCGAAGTTCTGTATTTGACTATTACAAGTTCAGATCTTCAAGTTATAATTTGCACTAATAATTTGTATTTAACAATTCGAAGTTCTGTATTTGACTATTACAAGTTCAGATCTTCTAATTATTATTTACAATCATAATTTGATGTTATGAATTCTAAGTTCTGTATTTGACAATTACAAGTTCAGATCTTCAAGTTATAATTAGCAATCATAATTTGAAGTTATGAATTCTAAGTTCTGTATTTGACAATTACTAGTTCAGATCTTCAAGTTATAATTTGCACTAATAGTTTGTATTTAACAATTCGTAGTTCTGTATTTGACTATTACAAGTTCAGATCTTCTAATTATTATTTACAATCATAATTTGAAGTTATGAATTCTTAGTTCTGTATTTTACAATTACAAGTTCAGATCTTCAAGTTATAATTTGCAATCATAATTTGAAGTTATGAATTCTAAGTTCTGAATTTGACTATTACAAGTTGAGATCTTCAAATTATTAATTACAATCTAAGTTGGAAATTAACAATTAGAAGTTCTGTATTTACCTATTACAAGTTCAGATCTTCAACTTATAATTTGCAATTATAATTATAAGCTATCAATTTTAAGTTCTGTATTTGACAATTACAAGTTCAGATTTTCAAGTTATAATTTGCACTAATAATTTGTATTTAACAATTCGAAGTTCTGTATTTGACTATTACAAGTTCAGATCTTCTAATTATTATTTACAATCATAATTTGAAGTTATGAATTCTAAGTTCTGTATTTGACAATTACTAGTTCAGATCTTCAAGTTATAATTTGCACTAATAGTTTGTATTTAACAATTCGTAGTTCTGTTTTTGACTATTACAAGTTCAGATCTTCTAATTATTATTTACAATCTTAGTTTGAAGTTATGAATTCTAAGTTCTGTATTTGACAATTACAAGTTCAGATCTTCAAGTTATAATTTGCACTAATAATTTGTATTTAACAATTCGAAGTTCTGTATTTGACTATTACAAGTTCAGATCTTCTAATTATTATTTACAATCATAATTTGAAGTTATGAATTCTAAGTTCTGTATTTGACAATTACAAGTTCAGATTTTCAAGTTATAATTTGCACTAATAATTTGTATTTAACAATTCGAAGTTCTGTATTTGACTATTACAAGTTCATATCTTCTAATTATTATTTACAATCATAATTTGAAGTTATGAATTCTAAGTTCTGTATTTGACAATTACAAGTTCAGATCTTCAAGTTATAATTTGCACTAATAATTTGTATTTAACAATTCGAAGTTCTGTATTTGACTATTACAAGTTCAGATCTTCAAGTTATAATTTGCACTAATAATTTGTATTTAACAATTCGAAGTTCTGTATTTGACTATTACAAGTTCAGATCTTCTAATTATTATTTACAATCATAATTTGAAGTTATGAATTCTAAGTTCTGTATTTGACAATTACAAGTTCAGATCTTCAAGTTATAATTAGCAATCATAATTTGAAGTTATGAATTCTAAGTTCTGTATTTGACAATTACTAGTTCAGATCTTCAAGTTATAATTTGCACTAATAGTTTGTATTTAACAATTCGTAGTTCTGTATTTGACTATTACAAGTTCAGATCTTCTAATTATTATTTACAATCATAATTCGAAGTTATGAATTCTTAGTTCTGTATTTTACAATTACAAGTTCAGATCTTCAAGTTATAATTTGCAATCATAATTTGAAGTTATGAATTCTTAGTTCTATATTTTACAATTACAAGTTCAGATCTTCAAGTTATAATTTACAATCATAATTTGAAGTTATGAATTCTTAGTTCTGTATTTTACAATTACAAGTTCAGATCTTCAAGTTATAAATTGCAATCATAATTTGAAGTTATGAATTCTAAGTGCTGTATTTGACAATTACAAGTTCAGATCTTCAAGTTATAATGTGCACTAATAATTTGAATATAACAATTCGAAGTTCTGTATTTGACTATTACAAGTTCAGATCTTCAAATTATTAATTACAATCTTAGTTTGAAATTAACAGTTCGAAGTTCTGTATTTGACTATTACAAGTTCAGATCTTCTAATTATTATTTACAATCATAATTTGAATTTATTAATTCTTAGTTCTGTATTTTACAATTACAAGTTCAGATCTTCAAGTTATAAATTGCAATCATAATTAGAAGTTATGAATTCTAAGTGCTGTATTTGACAATTACAAGTTCAGATCTTCACGTTATAATTTGCACTAATAATTTGTATTTAACAATTCGAAGTTCTGTATTTGACTATTACAAGTTCAGATCTTCAAATTATTAATTACAATCTTAGTTTGAAATTAACAATTCGAAGTTTTGCATTTACCTATTACAAGTTCAGATCTTCAACTTATAATTTGCAATTATAATTATAAGCTATCAATTTTAAGTTCTGTATTTGACAATTACAAGTTCAGATTTACAAGTTATAATTTGCACTAATAATTTGTATTTAACAATTCGAAGTTCTGTATTTGACTATTACAAGTTCAGGTCTTCAAATTATTATTTACAATCTTAGTTTGAAATTAACAATTCGAAGTTCTGTATTTACTTATTACAAGTTCAGATCTTCAAGTTATAATTTGAAATAATAATTAGTATTTAACAAATCTAAGTTCTGTAATTCACTATTACAAGTTCAGTTCTTCAAGTTATAATTTGCAATTATAATTATAAGCTATCAATTCTAAGTTCTGTATTTGACAATTACAAGTTCAGATCTTCAAGTTATAATTTGCACTAATAATTTGTATTTAACAATTTGAAGTTATGTATTTGACTATTCAAGTTCAGATCTTCAAATTATTAATTACAATCTTAGTTTGAAATTAACAATTCGAAGTTCTGTATTTACCTATTACAAGTTCAGATCTTCAACTTATAATTTGCAATTATAATTTGAAGTTATGAATTCTAAGTTCTGTATTTGTCAATTACAAGTTCAGAACTTCAAGTTATAATTTGCACTAATAATTTGTATTTAACAATTCGAAGTTCTGTATTTGACTATTACAAGTTCAGATCTTCTAATTATTATTTACAATCATAATTTGAAGTTATGAATTCGTAGTTCTGTATTTTACAATTACAAGTTCAGATCTTCAAGTTATAATTTGCAATCATAATTTGAAGTTATGAATTCTAAGTGCTGTATTTGACAATTACAAGTTCAGATCTTCAAGTTATAATTTGCACTAAAAATTTGAATTTAACAATTTGAAGTTCTGTATTTGACTATTACAAGTTCAGATCTTCTAATTATTATTTACAATCATAATTTGAAGTTATGAATTCTAAGTTCTGTATTTGACAATTACAAGTTCAGATCTTCAAGTTATAATTTGCAATCATAATTTGAAGTTATGAATTCCAAGTGCTGTATTTGATAATTACAAGTTCAGATCTTCAAGTTATAATTTGCACTAATAATTTGTATTTAACAATTCGAAGTTCTGTATTTGACTATTACAAGTTCAGATCTTCAAATTATTAATTACAATCTTAGTTTGAAATTAACAATTCGAAGTTCTGTATTTACCTATTACAAGTTCAGATCTTCAACTTATAATTTGCAATTATAATTATAAGCTATCAATTTTAAGTTCTGTATTTGACAATTACTTGTTCAGATCTTCATGTTATAATTTGCACTAATAAGTTGTATTTAACAATTCGAAGTTCTGTATTTGACTATTACAAGTTCAGATCTTCAGATTATTATTTACAATCTTAGTTTGAAATTAACAATTCGAAGTTCTGTATTTACTTATTACAAATTCAGATCTTCTAGTTATAATTAGCAATTATAATTATAAGCTATCAATTTTAAGTTCTGTATTTGACTATTACAAGTTCAGATCTTCAAGTTATAATTTGCAATCATAATTGTAATTTCACAATTCTAAGTTCTGTATTTGACTATTACAAGGTCAGATCTTCAAGTTATAATTAGCAATCATAATTTGAAGTTATGAATTCTAAGTTCTGTATTTGACAATTACAAGTTCAGATCTTCAAGTTATAATTTGAAATAATAATTAGTATTTAACAAATCTAAGTTCTGTAATTCACTATTACAAGTTCAGTTCTTCAAGTTATAATTTGCAATTATAATTATAAGCTATCAATTCTAAGTTCTGTATTTGACAATTACAAGTTCAGATCTTCAAGTTATAATTTGCACTAATAATTTGTATTTAACAATTTGAAGTTATGTATTTGACTATTCAAGTTCAGATCTTCAAATTATTAATTACAATCTTAGTTTGAAATTAACAATTCGAAGTTCTGTATTTACCTATTACAAGTTCAGATCTTCAACTTATAATTTGCAATTATAATTATAAGCTATCAATTTTAAGTTCTGTATTTGACAATTACAAGTTCAGATCTTCAAGTTATAATTTGTACTAATAATTTGTATTTAACAATTCGAAGTTCTGTATTTGACTATTACAAGTTCACAACTTCAAATTATTATTTACAATCTTAGTTTGAAATTAACAATTCGAAGTTCTATATTTACCTATTACAAATTCAGATCTTCAAGTTATAATTTGCAATTATAATTATAAGCTATCAATTTTATGTTCTGTACTTGACTATTACAAGTTCAGATCTTCAAGTTATAATTTGCACTAAAAATTTGAATTTAACAATTTGAAGTTCTGTATTTGACTATTACAAGTTCAGATCTTCTAATTATTATTAACAATCATAATTTGAAGTTATGAATTCTAAGTTCTGTATTTGACAATTACAAGTTCAGATCTTCAAGTTATAATTTGCAATCATAATTTGAAGTTATGAATTCCAAGTGCTGTATTTGATAATTACAAGTTCAGATCTTCAAGTTATAATTTGCACTAATAATTTGTATTTAACAATTCGAAGTTCTGTATTTGACAATTACAAGTTCAGATCTTCAAATTATTAATTACAATCTTAGTTTGAAATTAACAATTCGAAGTTCTGTATTTACCTATTACAAGTTCAGATCTTCTACTTATAATTTGCAATTATAATTATAAGCTATCAATTTTAAGTTCTGTATTTGACAATTACATGTTCAGATCTTCATGTTATAATTTGCACTAATAAGTTGTATTTAACAATTCGAAGTTCTGTATTTGACTATTACAAGTTCAGATCTTCAAATTATTATTTACAATCTTAGTTTGAAATTAACAATTCGAAGTTCTGTATTTACTTATTACAAATTCAGATCTTCTAGTTATAATTAGCAATTATAATTATAAGCTATCAATTTTAAGTTCTGTATTTGACTATTACAAGTTCAGATCTTCAAGTTATAATTTGCAATCATAATTGTAATTTCACAATTCTAAGTTCTGTATTTGACTATTACAAGTTCAGATCTTCAAATTATTATTTACAATCTTAGTTTGAAATTAACAATTCGAAGTTCTGTATTTACTTATTACAAATTCAGATCTTCAAGTTATAATTAGCAATCATAATTTGAAGTTATGAATTCTAAGTTCTGTATTTGACAATTACAAGTTCAGATCTTCAAGTTATAATTTGCACTAATAATTTGTATTTAACAATTCGAAGTTCTGTATTTGACTATTACAAGTTCAGATCTTCTAATTATTATTTACAATCATAATTTGAAGTTATGAATTCTTAGTTCTGTATTTGACAATTACAAGTTCAGATCTTCAAGTTATAAATTGCAATCATAATTTGAAGTTATGAATTCTAAGTGCTGTATTTGACAATTACAAGTTCAGATCTTCAAGTTATAATTTGCGCTAATAATTTGTATTTAACAATTCGAAGTTCTGTATTTGACTATTACTAGTTCAAATCTTCAAATTATTAATTACAATCTTAGTTTGAAATTAACAATTCGAAGTTCTGTATTTGACTATTACAAGTTCAGATCTTCTAATTATTATTTACAATCATAATTTGAATTTATTAATTCTTAGTTTTGTATTTTACAATTACAAGTTCAGATCTTCAAGTTATAAATTGCAATCATAATTAGAAGTTATGAATTCTAAGTGCTGTATTTGACAATTACAAGTTCAGATCTTCAAGTTATAATTTGAAATAATAATTAGTATTTGACAAATCTAAGTTCTGTAATTCACTATTACAAGTTCAGTTCTTCAAGTTATAATTTGCAATTATAATTATAAGCTATCAATTCTAAGTTCTGTATTTGACAATTACAAGTTCAGATCTTCAAGTTATAATTTGCACTAATAATTTGTATTTAACAATTTGAAGTTATGTATTTGACTATTCAAGTTCAGATCTTCAAATTATTAATTACAATCTTTGTTTGAAATTAACAATTCGAAGTTCTGTATTTACCTATTACAAGTTCAGATCTTCAACTTATAATTTGCAATTATAATTATAAGCTATCAATTTTAAGTTCTGTATTTGACAATTACAAGTTCAGATCTTCAAGTTATAATTTGTACTAATAATTTGTATTTAACAATTCGAAGTTCTGTATTTGACTATTACAAGTTCAGAACTTCAAATTATTATTTACAATCTTAGTTTGAAATTAACAATTCGAAGTTCTATATTTACCTATTACAAATTCAGATCTTCAAGTTATAATTTGCAATTATAATTATAAGCTATCAATTTTATGTTCTGTATTTGACTATTACAAGTTCAGATCTTCAAGTTATAATTTGCAATCATAATTTGAATTTCCCAATTCTAAGTTCTGTATTTGACAATTACAAGTTCAGATCTTCAAGTTATAATTTGCACTAATAATTTGTATTTAACAATTCGAAGTTCTGTATTTGACTATTACAAGTTCAGAACTTCAAGTTATAATTTGCACTAATAATTTGTATTTAACAATTCGAAGTTCTGTATTTGACTATTACAAGTTCAGATCTTCCAATTATTATTAACAATCATAATTTGAAGTTATGAATTCGTAGTTCTGTATTTTACAAATACAAGTTCAGATCTTCAAGTTATAATTTGCAATCATAATTTGAAGTTATGAATTCTAAGTGCTGTATTTGACAATTACAAGTTCAGATCTTCAAGTTATAATTTGCACTAAAAATTTGAATTTAACAATTTGAAGTTCTGTATTTGACTATTACAAGTTCAGATCTTCTAATTATTATTTACAATCATAATTTGAAGTTATGAATTCTAAGTTCTGTATTTGACAATTACAAGTTCAGATCTTCAAGTTATAATTTGCAATCATAATTTGAAGTTATGAATTCCAAGTGCTGTATTTGACAATTACAAGTTCAGATCTTCAAGTTATAATTTGCGCTAATAATTTGTATTTAACAATTCGAAGTTCTGTATTTGACTATTACAAGTTCAAATCTTCAAATTATTAATTACAATCTTAGTTTGAAATTAACAATTCGAAGTTCTGTATTTGACTATTACAAGTTCAGATCTTCTAATTATTATTTACAATCATAATTTGAATTTATTAATTCTTAGTTTTGTATTTTACAATTACAAGTTCAGATCTTCAAGTTATAAATTGCAATCATAATTAGAAGTTATGAATTCTAAGTGCTGTATTTGACAATTACAAGTTCAGATCTTCAAGTTATAATTTGAAATAATAATTAGTATTTGACAAATCTAAGTTCTGTAATTCACTATTACAAGTTCAGTTCTTCAAGTTATAATTTGCAATTATAATTATAAGCTATCAATTCTAAGTTCTGTATTTGACAATTACAAGTTCAGATCTTCAAGTTATAATTTGCACTAATAATTTGTATTTAACAATTTGAAGTTATGTATTTGACTATTCAAGTTCAGATCTTCAAATTATTAATTACAATCTTTGTTTGAAATTAACAATTCGAAGTTCTGTATTTACCTATTACAAGTTCAGATCTTCAACTTATAATTTGCAATTATAATTATAAGCTATCAATTTTAAGTTCTGTATTTGACAATTACAAGTTCAGATCTTCAAGTTATAATTTGCAATCATAATTTGAAGTTATGAATTCCAAGTGCTGTATTTGATAATTACAAGTTCAGATCTTCAAGTTATAATTTGCACTAATAATTTGTATTTAACAATTCGAAGTTCTGTATTTGACTATTACAAGTTCAGATCTTCAAATTATTAATTACAATCTTAGTTTGAAATTAACAATTCGAAGTTCTGTATTTACCTATTACAAGTTCAGATCTTCAACTTATAATTTGCAATTATAATTATAAGCTATCAATTTTAAGTTCTGTATTTGACAATTACATGTTCAGATCTTCATGTTATAATTTGCACTAATAAGTTGTATTTAACAATTCGAAGTTCTGTATTTGACTATTACAAGTTCAGATCTTCAAATTATTATTTACAATCTTAGTTTGAAATTAACAATTCGAAGTTCTGTATTTACTTATTACAAATTCAGATCTTCTAGTTATAATTAGCAATTATAATTATAAGCTATCAATTTTAAGTTCTGTATTTGACTATTACAAGTTCAGATCTTCAAGTTATAATTTGCAATCATAATTGTAATTTCACAATTCTAAGTTCTGTATTTGACTATTACAAGGTCAGATCTTCAAGTTATAATTAGCAATCATAATTTGAAGTTATGAATTCTAAGTTCTGTATTTGACAATTACAAGTTCAGAACTTCAAGTTATAATTTGCACTAATAATTTGTATTTAACAATTCGAAGTTCTGTATTTGACTATTACAAGTTCAGATCTTCTAATTATTATTTACAATCATAATTTGAAGTTATGAATTCGTAGTTCTGTATTTTACAATTACAAGTTCAGATCTTCAAGTTATAATTTGCAATCATAATTTGAAGTTATGAATTCTAAGTGCTGTATTTGACAATTACAAGTTCAGATCTTCAAGTTATAATTTGCACTAATAATTTGAATTTAACAATTTGAAGTACTGTATTTGACTATTACAAGTTCAGATCTTCTAATTATTATTTACAATCATAATTTGAATTTATTAATTCTTAGTTCTGTATTTTACAATTACAAGTTCAGATCTTCAAGTTATAAATTGCAATCATAATTAGAAGTTATGAATTCTAAGTGCTGTATTTGACAATTACAAGTTCAGATCTTCACGTTATAATTTGCACTAATAATTTGTATTTAACAATTCGAAGTTCTGTATTTGACAATTACAAGTTCAGATCTTCAAGTTATAATTTGCACTAATAATTTGTATTTAACAATTCGAAGTTCTGTATTTGACTATTACAAGTTCAGATCTTCTAATTATTATTTACAATCATAATTTGAAGTTATGAATTCTAAGTTCTGTATTTGACAATTACAAGTTCAGATCTTCAAGTTATAATTTGCACTAATAATTTGTATTTAACAATTCGAAGTTCTGTATTTGACTATTACAAGTTCAGATCTTCAAGTTATAATTTGCACTAATAATTTGTATTTAACAATTCGAAGTTCTGTATTTGACTATTACAAGTTCAGATCTTCAAATTATTATTAACAAACTTAGTTTGAAATTAACAATTCGAAGTTCTGTATTTACCTATTACAAATTCAGATCTTCAAGTTATAATTTGCAATTATAATTATAAGCTATCAATTTTAAGTTCTGTATTTGACTATTACAAGTTCAGATCTTCAAGTAATAATTTGCAATCATAATTTGAATTTCCCAATTCTAAGTTCTGTATTTGACTATTACAAGTTCAGATCTACAAGTTATAATTAGCAATCATAATTTGAAGTTATGAATTCTAAGTTCTGTATTTGACAATTACAAGTTCAGATCTTCAAGTTATAATTTGCACTAATAATTTGTATTTAACAATTCGTAGTTCTGTATTTGACTGTATTTCAGATCTTCTAATTATTATTTACAATCATAATTTGAAGTTATGAATTCTTAGTTCTATATTTTACAATTACAAGTTCAGATTTTTAAGTTATAATTTGCAATCATAATTTGAAGTTATGAATTCTAAGTTCTGAATTTGACTATTACAAGTTCAGATCTTCAAATTATTAATTACAATCTTAGTTGGAAATTAACAATTAGAAGTTCTGTATTTACCTATTACAAGTTCAGATCTTCAACTTATAATTTGCAATTATAATTATAAGCTATCAATTTTAAGTTCTGTATTTGACAATTACAAGTTCAGATTTTCAAGTTCTAATTTGCACTAATAATTTGTATTTAACAATTCGAAGTACTGGATTTGACTATTGCAAGTTCAAATCTTCAAATTATTAATTACAATCTTAGTTTGAAATTAACAATTCGAAGTTCTGTATTTACCTATTACAAGTTCAGATCTTCAACTTATAATTTGCAATTATAATTATAAGCTATCAATTTTAAGTTCTGTATTTGACAATTACAAGTTCAGATCTTCAAGTTATAATTTGCACTAATAATTTGTATTTAACAATTCGAAGTTCTGTATTTGACTATTACAAGTTCAGATCTTCAAATTATTATTTACAATCTTAGTTTGAAATTAACAATTCGAAGTTCTGTATTTACCTATTACAAATTCAGATCTTCAAGTTATAATTTGCAATTATAATTATAAGCTATCAATTTTAAGTTCTGTATTTGACTATTACAAGTTCAGATCTTCAAGTTATAATTTGCAATCATAATTTGAATTTCCCAATTCTAAGTTCTGAATTTGACTATTACAAGTTCAGATCTTCAAGTTATAATTAGCAATCATAATTTGAAGTTATGAATTCTAAGTTCTGTATTTGACAATTACTAGTTCAGATCTTCAAGTTATAATTTGCACTAATAGTTTGTATTTAACAATTCGTAGTTCTGTATTTGACTATTACAAGTTCAGATCTTCTAATTATTATTTACAATCATAATTTGAAGTTATGAATTCTTAGTTCTGTATTTTACAATTACAAGTTCAGATCTTCAAGTTATAATTTGCAATCATAATTTGAAGTTATGAATTCTAAGTTCTGAATTTGACTATTACAAGTTGAGATCTTCAAATTATTAATTACAATCTTAGTTGGAAATTAACAATTAGAAGTTCTGTATTTACCTATTACAAGTTCAGATCTTCAACTTATAATTTGCAATTATAATTTTAAGCTATCAATTCTAAGTTCTGTATTAGACAATTACAAGTTCAGATCTTCGAGTTATAATTTGCACTAATAATTTGTATTTAACAATTCGTAGTTCTGTATTTGACTATTACAAGTTCAGATCTTCTAATTATTAATTACAATCTTAGTTTGAAATTAACAATTCGAAGTTCTGTATTTACCTATTACAAGTTCAGATCTTCAACTTATAATTTGCAATTATAATTATAAGCTATCAATTTTAAGTTCTGTATTTGACAATTACAAGTTCAGATCTTCAAGTTATAATTTGCACTAATAATTTGTATTTAACAATTCGAAGTTCTGTATTTGACTATTACAAGTTCAGATCTTCAAATTATTATTTACAATCATTGTTTGAAATTAACAATTCGAAGTTCTGTATTTACCTATTACAAATTCAGATCTTCAGGTTATAATTTGCAATTATAATTATAAGCTATCAATTTTAAGTACTGTATTTGACTATTACAAGTTCAGATCTTCAAGTTATAATTTGCAATCATGATTTGAATTTTACAATTCTAAGTTCTGTATTTGACTATTACAAGTTCAGATCTTCAAGTTATAATTAGCAATCATAATTTGAAGTTATGAATTCTAAGTGCTGGATTTGACAATTACAAGTTCAGATCTTGAAGTTATAATTTGCACTAATAATTTGTATTTAACAATTCGGAGTTCTGTATTTGACTATTACAAGTTTAGATCTTCAAATTATTAATTACAATCTTAGTTTGTAATTAACAATTAGAAGTTCTGTAATTCACTATTACAAGTTCAGATCTTCAAGTTATAATTTGCAATTATAATTATAAGCTATCAATTCTAAGTTCTGTATTTGACAATTACAAGTTCAGATCTTCAAGTTATAATTTGCACTAATAATTTGTATTTAACAATTCGAAGTTCTGTATTTGACTATTACAAGTTCAGATCTTCTAATTATTATTTACAAACATAATTTGAAGTTATGAATTCTAAGTTCTGTATTTGACAATTACAAGTTCAGATCTTCAAGTTATAATTTGTACTAATAATTTGTATTTAACAATTCGAAGTTCTGTATTTGACTATTACAAGTTTAGATCTTCAAATTATTAATTACAATCTTAGTTTGAAATTAACAATTCGAAGTTCTGTATTTACCTATTACAAGTTCAGATTTTCAACTCATAATTTGCATTTATAATTATAAGCTATCAATTTTAAGTTCTGTATTTGACAATTACAAGTTCAGATCTCCAAGTTATAATTTGCACTAATAATTTGTATTTAACAATTCTAAGTTCTGTATTTACCTATTACAAGTTCATATCTTCTAGTTATAATTTGCAATTATACTTATAAGCTATCAATTTTAAGTTCTGTATTTGACAATTACAAGTTCAGATCTTCAAGTTATAATTTGAAATAATAATTAGTATTTAACAAATCTAAGTTCTGTAATTGACTATTACAAGTTCAGATCTTCAAGTTATAATTTGCAATTATAATTATAAGCTATCAATTCTAAGTTCTGTATTTGACAATTACAAGTTCAGATCTTCAAGTTATAATTAGCAATCATAATTTGAAGTTATGAATTCTAAGTTCTGTATTTGACAATTACAAGTTCAGATCTTCAAGTTATAATTTGCACTAATAATTTGTATTTAACAATTCGTAGTTCTGTATTTGACTATTACAAGTTCAGATCTTCTAATTATTATTTACAATCATAATTTTAAGTTATGAATTCTTAGTTCTATATTTTACAATTACAAGTTCAGATCTTCAAGTTATAATTTACAATCATAATTTGAAGTTATGAATTCTTAGTTCTGTATTTTTCAATTACAAGTTCAGATCTTCAAGTTATAAATTGCAATCATAATTTGAAGTTATGAATTCTAAGTGCTGTATTTGACAATTACAAGTTCAAATCTTCAAGTTATAATGTGCACTAATAATTTGAATATAACAATTCGAAGTTCTGTATTTGACTATTACAAGTTCAGATCTTCAAATTATTAATTACAATCTTAGTTTGAAATTAACAATTCGAAGTTCTGTATTTGACTATTACAAGTTCAGATCTTCAAATTATTATTTACAATCATAATTTGAAGTTATGAATTCTAAGTTCTGTATTTGACAATTACAAGTTCAGATCTTCAAGTTATAATTTGCACTAATAATTTGTATTTAACAATTCGAAGTTCTGTATTTGACTATTACAAGTTCAGATCTTCAAGTTATAATTTGCACTAATAATTTGTATTTAACAATTCGAAGTTCTGTATTTGACTATTACAAGTTCAGATCTTCAAATTATTATTTACAAATTTAGTTCGAAATTAACAATTCCAAGTTCTGTATTTACCTATTACAAATTCAGATCTTCAAGTTATAATTTGCAATTATAATTATAAGCTATCAATTTTAAGTTCTGTATTTGACTATTACAAGTTCAGATCTTCAAGTTATAATTTGCAATCATAATTTGAATTTCCCAATTCTAAGTTCTGTATTTGACTATTACAAGTTCAGATCTTCAAGTTATAATTAGCAATCATAATTTGAAGTTATGAGTTCTAAGTTCTGTATTTGACAATTACAAGTTCAGATCTTCAAGTTATAATTTGCACTAATAATTTGTATTTAACAATTCGTAGTTCTGTATTTGACTATTACAAGTTCAGATCTTCTAATTATTATTTACAATCATAATTTGAAGTTATGAATTCTTAGTTCTATATTTTACAATTACAAGTTCAGATGTTCAAGTTATAATTTGCAATCATAATTTGAAGTTATGAATTCTAAGTTCTGAATTTGACTATTACAAGTTCAGATCTTCAAATTATTAATTACAATCTTAGTTGGAAATTAACAATTAGAAGTGCTGTATTTACCTATTACAAGTTCAGATCTTCAACTTATAATTGGAATTATAATTATAAGCTATCAATGTTAAGTTCTGTATTTGACAATTACAAGTTCAGATTTTCAAGTTATAATATGCACTAATAATTTGTATTTAACAATTCGAAGTTCTGTATTTGACTATTGCAAGTTCAGATCTTCAAATTATTAATTACAATCTTAGTTTGAAATTAACAATTCGAAGTTCTGTATTTACCTATTACAAGTTCAGATCTTCAACTTATAATTTGCAATTATAATTATAAGCTATCAATTTTAAGTTCTGTATTTGACAATTACAAGTTCAGATCTTCAAGTTATAATTTACACTAATAATTTGTATTTAACAATTCGAAGTTCTGTATTTGACTATTACAAGTTCAGATCTTCAAATTATTATTTACAATCTTAGTTTGAAATTAACAATTCGAAGTTCTGTATTTACTTATTACAAATTCAGATCTTCAAGTTATAATTTGCAATTATAATTATAAGCTATCAATTTTAAGTTCTGTATTTGACTATTACAAGTTCAGATCTTCAAGTTATAATTTGCAATCTTAATTTGAATTTCCCAATTCTAAGTTTTGAATTTGACTATTACAAGTTCAGATCTTCAAGTTATAATTAGCAATCATAATTTGAAGTTATGAATTCTAAGTTCTGTATTTGACAATTACTAGTTCAGATCTTCAAGTTATAATTTGCACTAATAATTTGTATTTAACAATTCGTAGTTCTGTATTTGACTATTACAAGTTCAGATCTTCTAATTATTATTTACAATCATAATTTGAAGTTATGAATTCTTAGTTCTGTATTTGACAATTACAAGTTCAGATCTTCAAGTTATAATTTGCACTAATAATTTGTATTTAACAATTCGTAGTTCTGTATTTGACTATTACAAGTTCAGATCTTCTAATTATTAATTACAATCTTAGTTTGAAATTAACAATTCGAAGTTCTGTATTTACCTATTACAAGTTCAGATCTTCAGCTTATAATTTGCAATTATAATTATAAGCTATCAATTTTAAGTTCTATATTTGACAATTACAAGTTCAGATCTTCAAGTTATAATTTGAACTAATAATTTGTATTTAACAATTCTAAGTTCTGTACTTGACTATTACAAGTTCAGATCTTCAAATTATTATTTACAATCATTGTTTGAAATTAACAATTCGAAGTTCTGTATTTACCTATTACAAATTCAGATCTTCAGGTTATAATTTGCAATTATAATTATAAGCTATCAATTTTAAGTTTTGTATTTGACTATTACAAGTTCAGATCTTCAAGTTATAATTTGCAATCATGATTTGAATTTTACAATTCTAAGTTCTGTATTTGACTATTACAAGTTCAGATCTTCAAGTTATAATTAGCAATCATAATTTGAAGTTATGAATTCTAATTGCTGGATTTGACAATTACAAGTTCAGATCTTCAAGTTATAATTTGCACTAATAATTTGTATTTAACAATTCGAAGTTCTGTATTTGACTATTACAAGTTCAGATCTTCAAATTATTATTTACAATCTTAGTTTGAAATTAACAATTCGAAGTTCTGTATTTACCTATTACAAATTCAGATCTTCAAGTTATAATTTGCAATTATAATTATAAGCTATCAATTTTAAGTTCTGTATTTGACTATTACAAGTTCAGATCTTCAAGTTATAATTTGCAATCTTAATTTGAATTTCCCAATTCAAAGTTCTGAATTTGACTATTACAAGTTCAGATCTTCAAGTTATAATTAGTAATCATAATTTGAAGTTATGAATTCTAAGTTCTGTATTTGACAATTACTAGTTCAGATCTTCAAGTTATAATTTGCACTAATAATTTGTATTTAACAATTCGTAGTTCTGTATTTGACTATTACAAGTTCAGATCTTCTAATTATTATTTACAATCATAATTTGAAGTTATGAATTCTTAGTTCTGTATTTGACAATTACAAGTTCAGATCTTCAAGTTATAATTTGCACTAATAATTTGTATTTAACAATTCGTAGTTCTGTATTTGACTATTACAAGTTCAGATCTTCTAATTATTAATTACAATCTTAGTTTGAAATTAACAATTCGAAGTTCTGTATTTACCTATTACAAGTTCAGATCTTCAACTTATAATTTGCAATTATAATTATAAGCTATCAATTTTAAGTTCTGTATTTGACAATTACAAGTTCAGATCTTCAAGTTATAATTTGCACTAATAATTTGTATTTAACAATTCTAAGTTCTGTATTTGACTATTACAAGTTCAGATCTTCAAATTATTATTTACAATCATTGTTTGAAATTAACAATTCGAAGTTCTGTATTTACCTATTACAAATTCAGATCTTCAGGTTATAATTTGCAATTATAATTATAAGCTATCAATTTTAAGTTCTGTATTTGACTATTACAAGTTCAGATCTTCAAGTTATAATTTGCAATCATAATTTGAATTTTACAATTCTAAGTTCTGTATTTGACTATTACAAGTTCAGATCTTCAAGTTATAATTAGCAATCATAATTTGAAGTTATGAATTCTAAGTGCTGGATTTGACAATTACAAGTTCAGATCTTCAAGTTATAATTTGCACTAATAATTTGTATTTAACAATTCGGAGTTCTGTATTTGACTATTACAAGTTTAGATCTTCAAATTATTAATTACAATCTTAGTTTGTAATTAAAAATTAGAAGTTCTGTAATTCACTATTACAAGTTCAGATCTTCAAGTTATAATTTGCAATTATAATTATAAGCTATCAATTCTAAGTTCTGTATTTGACAATTACAAGTTCAGATCTTCAAGTTATAATTTGCACTAATAATTTGTATTTAACAATTCGAAGTTCTGTATTTGACTATTACAAGTTCAGATCTTCTAATTATTATTTACAAACATAATTTGAAGTTATGAATTCTAAGTTCTGTATTTGACAATTACAAGTTCAGATCTTCAAGTTATAATTTGCACTAATAATTTGTATTTAACAATTCGAAGTTCTGTATTTGACTATTACAAGTTTAGATCTTCAAATTATTAATTACAATCTTAGTTTGAAATTAACAATTCGAAGTTCTGTATTTACCTATTACAAGTTCAGATTTTCAACTTATAATTTGCATTTATAATTATAAGCTATCAATTTTAAGTTCTGTATTTGACAATTACAAGTTCAGATCTCCAAGTTATAATTTGCACTAATAATTTGTATTTAACAATTCTAAGTTCTGTATTTACCTATTACAAGTTCATATCTTCTAGTTATAATTTGCAATTATACTTATAAGCTATCAATTTTAAGTTCTGTATTTGACAATTACAAGTTCAGATCTTCAAGTTATAATTTGAAATAATAATTAGTATTTAACAAATCTAAGTTCTGTAATTGACTATTACAAGTTCAGATCTTCAAGTTATAATTTGCAATTATAATTATAAGCTATCAATTCTAAGTTCTGTATTTGACAATTACAAGTTCAGATCTTCAAGTTATAATTTGCACTAATAATTTGAATTTAACAATTCGAAGTTCTGTATTTGACCATTACAAGTTCAGATCTTCAACTTATAATTTGCAATTATAATTATAAGCTATCAATTTTAAGTTCTGTATTTGACTATTACAAGTTCAGATCTTCAAGTTATAATTAGCAATCATAATTTGCATTTTACAATTCTAAGTTCTGTATTTGACTAATACAAGTACAGATCTTCAAGTTATAATTTGCAATCATAATTTGAAGTTATGAATTCTAAGTGCTGGATTTGACAATTACAAGTTCAGATCTTCAAGTTATAATTTGCACTAATAATTTGTATTTAACAATTCGGAGTTCTGTATTTGACTATTACAAGTTTAGATCTTCAAATTATTAATTACAATCTTAGTTTGTAATTAACAATTAGAAGTTCTGTAATTCACTATTACAAGTTCAGATCTTCAAGTTATAATTTGCAATTATAATTATAAGCTATCAATTCTAAGTTCTGTATTTGACAATTACAAGTTCAGATCTTCAAGTTATAATTTGCACTAATAATTTGTATTTAACAATTCGAAGTTCTGTATTTGACTATTACAAGTTCAGATCTTCTAATTATTATTTACAAACATAATTTGAAGTTATGAATTCTAAGTTCTGTATTTGACAATTACAAGTTCAGATCTTCAAGTTATAATTTGCACTAATAATTTGTATTTAACAATTCGAAGTTCTGTATTTGACTATTACAAGTTTAGATCTTCAAATTATTAATTACAATCTTAGTTTGAAATTAACAATTCGAAGTTCTGTATTTACCTATTACAAGTTCAGATTTTCAACTTATAATTTGCATTTATAATTATAAGCTATCAATTTTAAGTTCTGTATTTGACAATTACAAGTTCAGATCTCCAAGTTATAATTTGCACTAATAATTTGTATTTAACAATTCTAAGTTCTGTATTTACCTATTACAAGTTCATATCTTCTAGTTATAATTTGCAATTATACTTGTAAGCTATCAATTTTAAGTTCTGTATTTGACAATTACAAGTTCAGATCGTCAAGTTATAATTTGAAATAATAATTAGTATTTAACAAATCTAAGTTCTGTAATTGACTATTACAAGTTCAGATCTTCAAGTTATAATTTGCAATTATAATTATAAGCTATCAATTCTAAGTTCTGTATTTGACAATTACAAGTTCAGATCTTCAAGTTATAATTTGCACTAATAATTTGAATTTAACAATTCGAAGTTCTGTATTTGACCATTACAAGTTCAGATCTTCAACTTATAATTTGCAATTAAAATTATAAGCTATCAATTTTAAGTTCTGTATTTGACTATTACAAGTTCAGATCTTCAAGTTATAATTAGCAATCATAATTTGCATTTTACAATTCTAAGTTCTGTATTTGACTAATACAAGTACAGATCTTCAAGTTATAATTTGCAATTATAATTATAAGCTATCAATTCTAAGTTCTGTATTTGACAATTACAAGTTCAGATCTTCAAGTTATAATTTGCACTAATAATTTGAATTTAACAATTCGAAGTTCTGTATTTGACCATTACAAGTTCAGATCTTCAACTTATGATTTGCAATTATAATTATAAGCTATCAATTTTAAGTTCTGTATTTGACAATTACAAGTTCAGATCTTCAAGTTATAATTTGCACTAATAATTTGTATTTAACAATTCGAAGTTCTGTATTTGACTATTACAAGTTCAGATCTTCTAATTATTATTTACAAACATAATTTGAAGTTATGAATTCTAAGTTCTGTATTTGACAATTACAAGTTCAGATCTTCAAGTTATAATTTGCACTAATAATTTGTATTTAACAATTCGAAGTTCTGTATTTGACTATTACAAGTTTAGATCTTCAAATTATTAATTACAATCTTAGTTTGAAATTAACAATTCGAAGTTCTGTATTTACCTATTACAAGTTCAGATTTTCAACTTATAATTTGCATTTATAATTATAAGCTATCAATTTTAAGTTCTGTATTTGACAATTACAAGTTCAGATCTCCAAGTTATAATTTGCACTAATAATTTGTATTTAACAATTCTAAGTTCTGTATTTACCTATTACAAGTTCATATCATCTAGTTATAATTTGCAATTATACTTATAAGCTATCAATTTTAAGTTCTGTATTTGACAATTACAAGTTCAGATCTTCAAGTTATAATTTGAAATAATAATTAGTATTTAACAAATCTAAGTTCTGTAATTGACTATTACAAGTTCAGATCTTCAAGTTATAATTTGCAATTATAATTATAAGCTATCAATTCTAAGTTCTGTATTTGACAATTACAAGTTCAGATCTTCAAGTTATAATTTGCACTAATAATTTGAATTTAACAATTCGAAGTTCTGTATTTGACCATTACAAGTTCAGATCTTCAACTTATAATTTGCAATTATAATTATAAGCTATCAATTTTAAGTTCTGTATTTGACTATTACAAGTTCAGATCTTCAAGTTATAATTAGCAATCATAATTTGCATTTTACAATTCTAAGTTCTGTATTTGACTAATACAAGTACAGATCTTCAAGTTATAATTTGCAATCATAATTTGAAGTTATGAATTCTAAGTGCTGGATTTGACAATTACAAGTTCAGATCTTCAAGTTATAATTTGCACTAATAATTTGTATTTAACAATTCGGAGTTCTGTATTTGACTATTACAAGTTTAGATCTTCAAATTATTAATTACAATCTTAGTTTGTAATTAACAATTAGAAGTTCTGTAATTCACTATTACAAGTTCAGATCTTCAAGTTATAATTTGCAATTATAATTATAAGCTATCAATTCTAAGTTCTGTATTTGACAATTACAAGTTCAGATCTTCAAGTTATAATTTGCACTAATAATTTGTATTTAACAATTCGAAGTTCTGTATTTGACTATTACAAGTTCAGATCTTCTAATTATTATTTACAAACATAATTTGAAGTTATGAATTCTAAGTTCTGTATTTGACAATTACAAGTTCAGATCTTCAAGTTATAATTTGCACTAATAATTTGTATTTAACAATTCGAAGTTCTGTATTTGACTATTACAAGTTTAGATCTTCAAATTATTAATTACAATCTTAGTTTGAAATTAACAATTCGAAGTTCTGTATTTACCTATTACAAGTTCAGATTTTCAACTTATAATTTGCATTTATAATTATAAGCTATCAATTTTAAGTTCTGTATTTGACAATTACAAGTTCAGATCTCCAAGTTATAATTTGCACTAATAATTTGTATTTAACAATTCTAAGTTCTGTATTTACCTATTACAAGTTCATATCTTCTAGTTATAATTTGCAATTATACTTATAAGCTATCAATTTTAAGTTCTGTAATTGACTATTACAAGTTCAGATCTTCAAGTTATAATTTGCAATTATAATTATAAGCTATCAATTCTAAGTTCTGTATTTGACAATTACAAGTTCAGATCTTCAAGTTATAATTTGCACTAATAATTTGAATTTAACAATTCGAAGTTCTGTATTTGACCATTACAAGTTCAGATCTTCAACTTATAATTTGCAATTAAAATTATAAGCTATCAATTTTAAGTTCTGTATTTGACAATTACAAGTTCAGATCTTCAAGTTATAATTAGCAATCATAATTTGCATTTTACAATTCTAAGTTCTGTATTTGACTAATACAAGTACAGATCTTCAAGTTATAATTTGCAATCATAATTTGAAGTTATGAATTCTAAGTTCTGTATTTGACAATTACAAGTTCAGATCTTCAAGTTATAATTTGCACTAATAATTTGTATTTAACAATTCGAAGTTCTGTATTTGACTATTACAAGTTCAGATCTTCAAATTATTAATTACAATCTTAGTTTGAAATTAACAATTCGAAGTTCAGTATTTACCTATTACAAGTTCAGATCTTCAACTTATAATTTGCAATTATAATTAGAAGCTATCAATTTTAAGTTCTCTATTTGACAATTACAAGTTCAGATCTTCAAGTTACAATTTGCACTTATAATTTGTATTTAACAATTCGAAGTTCAGTATTTGACTATTACAAGTTTAGATCTTCAAATTATTAATTACAATCTTAGTTTGAAATTAACAATTCGAAGTTCTGTATTTACCTATTACAAGTTCAGATCTTCAAGTTATAATTAGCAATCATAATTTGAAGTTATGAATTCTAAGTGCTGGATTTGACAATTACAAGTTCAGATCTTCAAGTTATTATTTGCACTAATAATTTGTATTTAACAATTCGGAGTTCTGTATTTGACTATTACAAGTTTAGATCTTCAAATTATTAATTACAATCTTAGTTTGTAATTAACAATTAGAAGTTCTGTAATTCACTATTACAAGTTCAGATCTTCAAGTTATAATTTGCAATTATAATTATAAGCTATCAATTCTAAGTTCTGTATTTGACAATTACAAGTTCAGATCTTCAAGTTATAATTTGCACTAATAATTTGTATTTAACAATTCGAAGTTCTGTATTTGACTATTACAAGTTCAGATCTTCTAATTATTATTTACAAACATAATTTGAAGTTATGAATTCTAAGTTCTGTATTTGACAATTACAAGTTCAGATCTTCAAGTTATAATTTGCACTAATAATTTGTATTTAACAATTCGAAGTTCTGTATTTGACTATTACAAGTTTAGATCTTCAAATTATTAATTACAATCTTAGTTTGAAATTAACAATTCGAAGTTCTGTATTTACCTATTACAAGTTCAGATTTTCAACTTAAAATTTGCATTTATAATTATAAGCTATCAATTTTAAGTTCTGTATTTGACAATTACAAGTTCAGATCTCCAAGTTATAATTTGCACTAATAATTTGTATTTAACAATTCTAAGTTCTGTATTTACCTATTACAAGTTCATATCTTCTAGTTATAATTTGCAATTATACTTATAAGCTATCAATTTTAAGTTCTGTATTTGACAATTACAAGTTCAGATCTTCTAGTTATAATTTGAAATAATAATTAGTATTTAACAAATCTAAGTTCTGTAATTGACTATTACAAGTTCAGATCTTCAAGTTATAATTTGCAATTATAATTATAAGCTATCAATTCTAAGTTCTGTATTTGACAATTACAAGTTCAGATCTTCAAGTTATAATTTGCACTAATAATTTGAATTTAACAATTCGAAGTTCTGTATTTGACCATTACAAGTTCAGATCTTCAACTTATAATTTGCAATTATAATTATAAGCTATCAATTTTAAGTTCTGTATTTGACTATTACAAGTTCAGATCTTCAAGTTATAATTAGCAATCATAATTTGCATTTTACAATTCTAAGTTCTGTATTTGACTAATACAAGTACAGATCTTCAAGTTATAATTTGCAATCATAATTTGAAGTTATGAATTCTAAGTGCTGGATTTGACAATTACAAGTTCAGATCTTCAAGTTATAATTTGCACTAATAATTTGTATTTAACAATTCGGAGTTCTGTATTTGACTATTACAAGTTTAGATCTTCAAATTATTAATTACAATCTTAGTTTGTAATTAACAATTAGAAGTTCTGTAATTCACTATTACAAGTTCAGATCTTCAAGTTATAATTTGCAATTATAATTATAAGCTATCAATTCTAAGTTCTGTATTTGACAATTACAAGTTCAGATCTTCAAGTTATAATTTGCACTAATAATTTGTATTTAACAATTCGAAGTTCTGTATTTGACTATTACAAGTTCAGATCTTCTAATTATTATTTACAAACATAATTTGAAGTTATGAATTCTAAGTTCTGTATTTGACAATTACAGGTTCAGATCTTCAAGTTATAATTTGCACTAATAATTTGTATTTAACAATTCGAAGTTCTGTATTTGACTATTACAAGTTTAGATCTTCAAATTATTAATTACAATCTTAGTTTGAAATTAACAATTGGAAGTTCTGTATTTACCTATTACAAGTTCAGATTTTCAACTTATAATTTGCATTTATAATTATAAGCTATCAATTTTAAGTTCTGTATTTGACAATTACAAGTTCAGATCTCCAAGTTATAATTTGCACTAATAATTTGTATTTAACAATTCTAAGTTCTGTATTTACCTATTACAAGTTCATATCTTCTAGTTATAATTTGCAATTATACTTATAAGCTATCAATTTTAAGTTCTGTATTTGACAATTACAAGTTCAGATCTTCAAGTTATAATTTGAAATAATAATTAGTATTTAACAAATCTAAGTTCTGTAATTGACTATTACAAGTTCAGATCTTCAAGTTATAATTTGCGATTATAATTATAAGCTATCAATTCTAAGTTCTGTATTTGACAATTACAAGTTCAGATCTTCAAGTTATAATTTGCACTAATAATTTGAATTTAACAATTCGAAGTTCTGTATTTGACCATTACAAGTTCAGATCTTCAACTTATAATTTGCAATTAAAATTATAAGCTATCAATTTTAAGTTCTGTATTTGACTATTACAAGTTCAGATCTTCAAGTTATAATTAGCAATCATAATTTGCATTTTACAATTCTAAGTTCTGTATTTGACTAATACAAGTACAGATCTTCAAGTTATAATTTGCAATCATAATTTGAAGTTATGAATTCTAAGTTCTGTATTTGACAATTACAAGTTCAGATCTTCAAGTTATAATTTGCACTAATAATTTGTATTTAACAATTCGAAGTTCTGTATTTGACTATTACAAGTTCAGATCTTCAAATTATTAATTACAATCTTAGTTTGAAATTAACAATTCGAAGTTCAGTATTTACCTATTACAAGTTCAGATCTTCAACTTATAATTTGCAATTATAATTAGAAGCTATCAATTTTAAGTTCTCTATTTGACAATTACAAGTTCAGATCTTCAAGTTACAATTTGCACTTATAATTTGTATTTAACAATTCGAAGTTCAGTATTTGACTATTACAAGTTTAGATCTTCAAATTATTAATTACAATCTTAGTTTGAAATTAACAATTCGAAGTTCTGTATTTACCTATTACAAGTTCAGATTTTCAACTTATAATTTGCATTTATAATTATAAGCTATCAATTTTAAGTTCTGTATTTGACAATTACAAGTTCAGATCTCCAAGTTATAATTTGCACTAATAATTTGTATTTAACAATTCTAAGTTCCTTATTTGACTATTACAAGTTCAGATCTTCAAATTATTTTTTACAATCTTAGTTTGAATTTAACAATTCGAAGTTCTGTATTTACCTATTACAAATTCAGATCTTCAAGTTATAATTTGCAATTATAATTATTAGCTATCAATTTTAAGTTCTGTATTTGACTATTACAAGTTCAGATCTTCAAGTTATAGTTAGCAATCATAATTTGAAGTTATGAATTCTAAGTTCTGTATTTGACAATTACAAGTTCAGATCTTCAAGTTATAATTTGCACTAATAATTTGTATTTAACAATTCGAAGTTCTGTATTTGACTATTGCAAGTTCAAATCTTCAAATTATTAATTACAATCCTAGTTTGAAATTAACAATTCGAAGTTCTGTATTTACCTATTACAAGTTCAGATCTTCTACTTATAATTTGCAATTATAATTATAAGCTATCAATTTTAAGTTCTGTATTTCACAATTACAAGTTCAGATCTTCTAGTTATAATTTGCACTAATAATTTGTATTTAACAATTCGAAGTTCTGTATTTGACTATTACAAGTTCAGATCTTCAAATTATTATTTACAATCTTAGTTTGAAATTAACAATTCGAAGTTCTGTATTTACCTATTACAAATTCAGATCTACAAGTTATAATTAGCAATCATAATTTGAAGTTATGAATTCTAAGTGCTGTATTTGACAATTACAAGTTCAGATCTTCAAGTTATAATTTGCACTAATAATTTGTATTTAACAATTCGGAGTTCTGTATTTGACTATTACAAGTTTAGATCTTCAAATTATTAATTACAATCCTAGTTTGAAATTAACAATTCGAAGTTCTGTATTTACCTATTACAAGTTCAGATCTTCAACTTATAATTTGCAATTATAATTATAAGCTATCAATTTTAAGTTCTGTATTTGACAATTACAAGTTCAGATCTTCAAGTTATAATTTGTACTAATAATTTGTATTTAACAATTCGAAGTTCTGTATTTGACTATTACAAGTTTAGATCTTCAAATTATTAATTACAATCCTAGTTTGAAATTAACAATTCGAAGTTCTGTATTTACCTATTACAAGTTCAGATCTTCAACTTATAATTTGAAATTATAATTATAAGCTATCAATTTTAAGTTCTGTATTTGACAATTACAAGTTCAGATATTCAAGTTATAATTTGCACTTATAATTTGTATTTAACAATTCGAAGTTCAGTATTTGACTATTACAAGTTTAGATCTTCAAATTATTAATTACAATCTTAGTTTGAAATTAACAATTCGAAGTTCTGTATTTACCTATTACAAGTTCATATCTTCTAGTTATAATTTGCAATTATACTTATAAGCTATCAATTTTAAGTTCTGTATTTGACAATTACAAGTTCAGATCTTCAAGTTATAATTTGAAATAATAATTAGTATTTAACAAATCTAAGTTCTGTAATTGACTATTACAAGTTCAGATCTTCAAGTTATAATTTGCAATTATAATTATAAGCTATCAATTCTAAGTTCTGTATTTGACAATTACAAGTTCAGATCTTCAAGTTATAATTTGCACTAATAATTTGAATTTAACAATTCGAAGTTCTGTATTTGACCATTACAAGTTCAGATCTTCAACTTATAATTTGCAATTAAAATTATAAGCTATCAATTTTAAGTTCTGTATTTGACAATTACAAGTTCAGATCTTCAAGTTATAATTAGCAATCATAATTTGCATTTTACAATTCTAAGTTCTGTATTTGACTAATACAAGTACAGATCTTCAAGTTATAATTTGCAATCATAATTTGAAGTTATGAATTCTAAGTTCTGTATTTGACAATTACAAGTTCAGATCTTCAAGTTATAATTTGCACTAATAATTTGTATTTAACAATTCGAAGTTCTGTATTTGACTATTACAAGTTCAGATCTTCAAATTATTAATTACAATCTTAGTTTGAAATTAACAATTCGAAGTTCAGTATTTACCTATTACAAGTTCAGATCTTCAACTTATAATTTGCAATTATAATTAGAAGCTATCAATTTTAAGTTCTCTATTTGACAATTACAAGTTCAGATCTTCAAGTTACAATTTGCACTTATAATTTGTATTTAACAATTCGAAGTTCAGTATTTGACTATTACAAGTTTAGATCTTCAAATTATTAATTACAATCTTAGTTTGAAATTAACAATTCGAAGTTCTGTATTTACCTATTACAAGTTCAGATCTTCAAGTTATAATTAGCAATCATAATTTGAAGTTATGAATTCTAAGTGCTGGATTTGACAATTACAAGTTCAGATCTTCAAGTTATAATTTGCACTAATAATTTGTATTTAACAATTCGGAGTTCTGTATTTGACTATTACAAGTTTAGATCTTCAAATTATTAATTACAATCTTAGTTTGTAATTAACAATTAGAAGTTCTGTAATTCACTATTACAAGTTCAGATCTTCAAGTTATAATTTGCAATTATAATTATAAGCTATCAATTCTAAGTTCTGTATTTGACAATTACAAGTTCAGATCTTCAAGTTATAATTTGCACTAATAATTTGTATTTAACAATTCGAAGTTCTGTATTTGACTATTACAAGTTCAGATCTTCTAATTATTATTTACAAACATAATTTGAAGTTATGAATTCTAAGTTCTGTATTTGACAATTACAAGTTCAGATCTTCAAGTTATAATTTGCACTAATAATTTGTATTTAACAATTCGAAGTTCTGTATTTGACTATTACAAGTTTAGATCTTCAAATTATTAATTACAATCTTAGTTTGAAATTAACAATTCGAAGTTCTGTATTTACCTATTACAAGTTCAGATTTTCAACTTATAATTTGCATTTATAATTATAAGCTATCAATTTTAAGTTCTGTATTTGACTATTACAAGTTCAGATCTTCAAGTTATAATTAGCAATCATAATTTGCATTTTACAATTCTAAGTTCTGTATTTGACTAATACAAGTACAGATCTTCAAGTTATAATTTGCAATCATAATTTGAAGTTATGAATTCTAAGTTCTGTATTTGACAATTACAAGTTCAGATCTTCAAGTTATAATTTGCACTAATAATTTGTATTTAACAATTCGAAGTTCTGTATTTGACTATTACAAGTTCAGATCTTCAAATTATTAATTACAATCTTAGTTTGAAATTAACAATTCGAAGTTCAGTATTTACCTATTACAAGTTCAGATCTTCAACTTATAATTTGCAATTATAATTAGAAGCTATCAATTTTAAGTTCTCTATTTGACAATTACAAGTTCAGATCTTCAAGTTACAATTTGCACTTATAATTTGTATTTAACAATTCGAAGTTCAGTATTTGACTATTACAAGTTTAGATCTTCAAATTATTAATTACAATCTTAGTTTGAAATTAACAATTCGAAGTTCTGTATTTACCTATTACAAGTTCAGATTTTCAACTTATAATTTGCATTTATAATTATAAGCTATCAATTTTAAGTTCTGTATTTGACAATTACAAGTTCAGATCTCCAAGTTATAATTTGCACTAATAATTTGTATTTAACAATTCTAAGTTCCTTATTTGACTATTACAAGTTCAGATCTTCAAATTATTTTTTACAATCTTAGTTTGAATTTAACAATTCGAAGTTCTGTATTTACCTATTACAAATTCAGATCTTCAAGTTATAATTTGCAATTATAATTATTAGCTATCAATTTTAAGTTCTGTATTTGACTATTACAAGTTCAGATCTTCAAGTTATAGTTAGCAATCATAATTTGAAGTTATGAATTCTAAGTTCTGTATTTGACAATTACAAGTTCAGATCTTCAAGTTATAATTTGCACTAATAATTTGTATTTAACAATTCGAAGTTCTGTATTTGACTATTGCAAGTTCAAATCTTCAAATTATTAATTACAATCCTAGTTTGAAATTAACAATTCGAAGTTCTGTATTTACCTATTACAAGTTCAGATCTTCTACTTATAATTTGCAATTATAATTATAAGCTATCAATTTTAAGTTCTGTATTTCACAATTACAAGTTCAGATCTTCTAGTTATAATTTGCACTAATAATTTGTATTTAACAATTCGAAGTTCTGTATTTGACTATTACAAGTTCAGATCTTCAAATTATTATTTACAATCTTAGTTTGAAATTAACAATTCGAAGTTCTGTATTTACCTATTACAAATTCAGATCTACAAGTTATAATTAGCAATCATAATTTGAAGTTATGAATTCTAAGTGCTGTATTTGACAATTACAAGTTCAGATCTTCAAGTTATAATTTGCACTAATAATTTGTATTTAACAATTCGGAGTTCTGTATTTGACTATTACAAGTTTAGATCTTCAAATTATTAATTACAATCCTAGTTTGAAATTAACAATTCGAAGTTCTGTATTTACCTATTACAAGTTCAGATCTTCAACTTATAATTTGCAATTATAATTATAAGCTATCAATTTTAAGTTCTGTATTTGACAATTACAAGTTCAGATCTTCAAGTTATAATTTGTACTAATAATTTGTATTTAACAATTCGAAGTTCTGTATTTGACTATTACAAGTTTAGATCTTCAAATTATTAATTACAATCCTAGTTTGAAATTAACAATTCGAAGTTCTGTATTTACCTATTACAAGTTCAGATCTTCAACTTATAATTTGAAATTATAATTATAAGCTATCAATTTTAAGTTCTGTATTTGACAATTACAAGTTCAGATATTCAAGTTATAATTTGCACTTATAATTTGTATTTAACAATTCGAAGTTCAGTATTTGACTATTACAAGTTTAGATCTTCAAATTATTAATTACAATCTTAGTTTGAAATTAACAATTCGAAGTTCTGTATTTACCTATTACAAGTTCATATCTTCTAGTTATAATTTGCAATTATACTTATAAGCTATCAATTTTAAGTTCTGTATTTGACAATTACAAGTTCAGATCTTCAAGTTATAATTTGAAATAATAATTAGTATTTAACAAATCTAAGTTCTGTAATTGACTATTACAAGTTCAGATCTTCAAGTTATAATTTGCAATTATAATTATAAGCTATCAATTCTAAGTTCTGTATTTGACAATTACAAGTTCAGATCTTCAAGTTATAATTTGCACTAATAATTTGAATTTAACAATTCGAAGTTCTGTATTTGACCATTACAAGTTCAGATCTTCAACTTATAATTTGCAATTAAAATTATAAGCTATCAATTTTAAGTTCTGTATTTGACAATTACAAGTTCAGATCTTCAAGTTATAATTAGCAATCATAATTTGCATTTTACAATTCTAAGTTCTGTATTTGACTAATACAAGTACAGATCTTCAAGTTATAATTTGCAATCATAATTTGAAGTTATGAATTCTAAGTTCTGTATTTGACAATTACAAGTTCAGATCTTCAAGTTATAATTTGCACTAATAATTTGTATTTAACAATTCGAAGTTCTGTATTTGACTATTACAAGTTCAGATCTTCAAATTATTAATTACAATCTTAGTTTGAAATTAACAATTCGAAGTTCAGTATTTACCTATTACAAGTTCAGATCTTCAACTTATAATTTGCAATTATAATTAGAAGCTATCAATTTTAAGTTCTCTATTTGACAATTACAAGTTCAGATCTTCAAGTTACAATTTGCACTTATAATTTGTATTTAACAATTCGAAGTTCAGTATTTGACTATTACAAGTTTAGATCTTCAAATTATTAATTACAATCTTAGTTTGAAATTAACAATTCGAAGTTCTGTATTTACCTATTACAAGTTCAGATCTTCAAGTTATAATTAGCAATCATAATTTGAAGTTATGAATTCTAAGTGCTGGATTTGACAATTACAAGTTCAGATCTTCAAGTTATAATTTGCACTAATAATTTGTATTTAACAATTCGGAGTTCTGTATTTGACTATTACAAGTTTAGATCTTCAAATTATTAATTACAATCTTAGTTTGTAATTAACAATTAGAAGTTCTGTAATTCACTATTACAAGTTCAGATCTTCAAGTTATAATTTGCAATTATAATTATAAGCTATCAATTCTAAGTTCTGTATTTGACAATTACAAGTTCAGATCTTCAAGTTATAATTTGCACTAATAATTTGTATTTAACAATTCGAAGTTCTGTATTTGACTATTACAAGTTCAGATCTTCTAATTATTATTTACAAACATAATTTGAAGTTATGAATTCTAAGTTCTGTATTTGACAATTACAAGTTCAGATCTTCAAGTTATAATTTGCACTAATAATTTGTATTTAACAATTCGAAGTTCTGTATTTGACTATTACAAGTTTAGATCTTCAAATTATTAATTACAATCTTAGTTTGAAATTAACAATTCGAAGTTCTGTATTTACCTATTACAAGTTCAGATTTTCAACTTATAATTTGCATTTATAATTATAAGCTATCAATTTTAAGTTCTGTATTTGACAATTACAAGTTCAGATCTCCAAGTTATAATTTGCACTAATAATTTGTATTTAACAATTCTAAGTTCTGTATTTACCTATTACAAGTTCATATCTTCTAGTTATAATTTGCAATTATACTTATAAGCTATCAATTTTAAGTTCTGTATTTGACAATTACAAGTTCAGATCTTCAAGTTATAATTTGAAATAATAATTAGTATTTAACAAATCTAAGTTCTGTAATTGACTATTACAAGTTCAGATCTTCAAGTTATAATTTGCAATTATAATTATAAGCTATCAATTCTAAGTTCTGTATTTGACAATTACAAGTTCAGATCTTCAAGTTATAATTTGCACTAATAATTTGAATTTAACAATTCGAAGTTCTGTATTTGACCATTACAAGTTCAGATCTTCAACTTATAATTTGCAATTATAATTATAAGCTATCAATTTTAAGTTCTGTATTTGACTATTACAAGTTCAGATCTTCAAGTTATAATTAGCAATCATAATTTGCATTTTACAATTCTAAGTTCTGTATTTGACTAATACAAGTACAGATCTTCAAGTTATAATTTGCAATCATAATTTGAAGTTATGAATTCTAAGTGCTGGATTTGACAATTACAAGTTCAGATCTTCAAGTTATAATTTGCACTAATAATTTGTATTTAACAATTCGGAGTTCTGTATTTGACTATTACAAGTTTAGATCTTCAAATTATTAATTACAATCTTAGTTTGTAATTAACAATTAGAAGTTCTGTAATTCACTATTACAAGTTCAGATCTTCAAGTTATAATTTGCAATTATAATTATAAGCTATCAATTCTAAGTTCTGTATTTGACAATTACAAGTTCAGATCTTCAAGTTATAATTTGCACTAATAATTTGTATTTAACAATTCGAAGTTCTGTATTTGACTATTACAAGTTCAGATCTTCTAATTATTATTTACAAACATAATTTGAAGTTATGAATTCTAAGTTCTGTATTTGACAATTACAGGTTCAGATCTTCAAGTTATAATTTGCACTAATAATTTGTATTTAACAATTCGAAGTTCTGTATTTGACTATTACAAGTTTAGATCTTCAAATTATTAATTACAATCTTAGTTTGAAATTAACAATTGGAAGTTCTGTATTTACCTATTACAAGTTCAGATTTTCAACTTATAATTTGCATTTATAATTATAAGCTATCAATTTTAAGTTCTGTATTTGACAATTACAAGTTCAGATCTCCAAGTTATAATTTGCACTAATAATTTGTATTTAACAATTCTAAGTTCTGTATTTACCTATTACAAGTTCATATCTTCTAGTTATAATTTGCAATTATACTTATAAGCTATCAATTTTAAGTTCTGTATTTGACAATTACAAGTTCAGATCTTCAAGTTATAATTTGAAATAATAATTAGTATTTAACAAATCTAAGTTCTGTAATTGACTATTACCAGTTCAGATCTTCAAGTTATAATTTGCGATTATAATTATAAGCTATCAATTCTAAGTTCTGTATTTGACAATTACAAGTTCAGATCTTCAAGTTATAATTTGCACTAATAATTTGAATTTAACAATTCGAAGTTCTGTATTTGACCATTACAAGTTCAGATCTTCAACTTATAATTTGCAATTAAAATTATAAGCTATCAATTTTAAGTTCTGTATTTGACTATTACAAGTTCAGATCTTCAAGTTATAATTAGCAATCATAATTTGCATTTTACAATTCTAAGTTCTGTATTTGACTAATACAAGTACAGATCTTCAAGTTATAATTTGCAATCATAATTTGAAGTTATGAATTCTAAGTTCTGTATTTGACAATTACAAGTTCAGATCTTCAAGTTATAATTTGCACTAATAATTTGTATTTAACAATTCGAAGTTCTGTATTTGACTATTACAAGTTCAGATCTTCAAATTATTAATTACAATCTTAGTTTGAAATTAACAATTCGAAGTTCAGTATTTACCTATTACAAGTTCAGATCTTCAACTTATAATTTGCAATTATAATTAGAAGCTATCAATTTTAAGTTCTCTATTTGACAATTACAAGTTCAGATCTTCAAGTTACAATTTGCACTTATAATTTGTATTTAACAATTCGACGTTCAGTATTTGACTATTACAAGTTTAGATCTTCAAATTATTAATTACAATCTTAGTTTGAAATTAACAATTCGAAGTTCTGTATTTACCTATTACAAGTTCAGATTTTCAACTTATAATTTGCATTTATAATTATAAGCTATCAATTTTAAGTTCTGTATTTGACAATTACAAGTTCAGATCTCCAAGTTATAATTTGCACTAATAATTTGTATTTAACAATTCTAAGTTCCTTATTTGACTATTACAAGTTCAGATCTTCAAATTATTTTTTACAATCTTAGTTTGAATTTAACAATTCGAAGTTCTGTATTTACCTATTACAAATTCAGATCTTCAAGTTATAATTTGCAATTATAATTATTAGCTATCAATTTTAAGTTCTGTATTTGACTATTACAAGTTCAGATCTTCAAGTTATAGTTAGCAATCATAATTTGAAGTTATGAATTCTAAGTTCTGTATTTGACAATTACAAGTTCAGATCTTCAAGTTATAATTTGCACTAATAATTTGTATTTAACAATTCGAAGTTCTGTATTTGACTATTGCAAGTTCAAATCTTCAAATTATTAATTACAATCCTAGTTTGAAATTAACAATTCGAAGTTCTGTATTTACCTATTACAAGTTCAGATCTTCTACTTATAATTTGCAATTATAATTATAAGCTATCAATTTTAAGTTCTGTATTTCACAATTACAAGTTCAGATCTTCTAGTTATAATTTGCACTAATAATTTGTATTTAACAATTCGAAGTTCTGTATTTGACTATTACAAGTTCAGATCTTCAAATTATTATTTACAATCTTAGTTTGAAATTAACAATTCGAAGTTCTGTATTTACCTATTACAAATTCAGATCTACAAGTTATAATTTGCAATTATAATTATAAGCTATCAATTTTAAGTTCTGTATTTGACTATTACAAGTTCAGATCTTCAAGTTATAATTTGCAATCATGATTTGAATTTTACAATTCTAAGTTCTGTATTTGACTATTTCAAGTTCAGATCTTCAAGTTATAATTAGCAATCATAATTTGAAGTTATGAATTCTAAGTGCTGTATTTGACAATTACAAGTTCAGATCTTCAAGTTATAATTTGCACTAATAATTTGTATTTAACAATTCGGAGTTCTGTATTTGACTATTACAAGTTTAGATCTTTAAATTATTAATTACAATCCTAGTTTGAAATTAACAATTCGAAGTTCTGTATTTACCTATTACAAGTTCAGATCTTCAACTTATAATTTGCAATTATAATTATAAGCTATCAATTTTAAGTTCTGTATTTGACAATTACAAGTTCAGATCTTCAAGTTATAATTTGTACTAATAATTTGTATTTAACAATTCGAAGTTCTGTATTTGACTATTACAAGTTTAGATCTTCAAATTATTAATTACAATCCTAGTTTGAAATTAACAATTCGAAGTTCTGTATTTACCTATTACAAGTTCAGATCTTCAACTTATAATTTGCAATTATAATTATAAGCTATCAATTTTAAGTTCTGTATTTGACAATTACAAGTTCAGATCTTCAAGTTATAATTTGCACTTATAATTTGTATTTAACAATTCGAAGTTCAGTATTTGACTATTACAAGTTTAGATCTTCAAATTATTAATTACAATCTTAGTTTGAAATTAACAATTCGAAGTTCTGTATTTACCTATTACAAGTTCAGATTTTCAACTTATAATTTGCATTTATAATTATAAGCTATCAATTTTAAGTTCTGTATTTGACAATTACAAGTTCAGATCTCCAAGTTATAATTTGCACTAATAATTTGTATTTAACAATTCTAAGTTCCTTATTTGACTATTACAAGTTCAGATCTTCAAATTATTTTTTACAATCTTAGTTTGAAATTAACAATTCGAAGTTCTGTATTTACCTATTACAAATTCAGATCTTCAAGTTATAATTTGCAATTATAATTATTAGCTATCAATTTTAAGTTCTGTATTTGACTATTACAAGTTCAGATCTTCAAGTTATAGTTAGCAATCATAATTTGAAGTTATGAATTCTAAGTTCTGTATTTGACAATTACAAGTTCAGATCTTCAAGTTATAATTTGCACTAATAATTTGTATTTAACAATTCGAAGTTCTGTATTTGACTATTGCAAGTTCAGATCTTCAAATTATTAATTACAATCCTAGTTTGAAATTAACAATTCGAAGTTCTGTATTTACCTATTACAAGTTCGGATCTTCAACTTATAATTTGCAATTATAATTATAAGCTATCAATTTTAAGCTCTGTATTTCACAATTACAAGTTCAGATCTTCTAGTTATAATTTGCACTAATAATTTGTATTTAACAATTCGAAGTTCTGTATTTGACTATTGCAAGTTCAGATCTTCAAATTATTAATTACAATCCTAGTTTGAAATTAACAATTCGAAGTTCTGTATTTACCTATTACAAGTTCGGATCTTCAACTTATAATTTGCAATTATAATTATAAGCTATCAATTTTAAGTTCTGTATTTGACAATTACAAGTTCAGATCTTCAAGTTATAATTTGCACTAATAATTTGTATTTAACAATTCGAAGTTCTGTATTTGACTATTACAAGTTTAGATCTTCAAATTATTAATTACAATCTTAGTTTGTAATTAACAATTAGAAGTTCTGTAATTCACTATTACAAGTTCAGATCTTCAAGTTATAATTTGCAATTATAATTATAAGCTATCAATTCTAAGTTCTGTATTTGACAATTACAAGTTCAGATCTTCAAGTTATAATTTGCACTAATAATTTGTATTTAACAATTCGAAGTTCTGTATTTGACTATTACAAGTTCAGATCTTCTAATTATTATTTACAAACATAATTTGAAGTTATGAATTCTAAGTTCTGTATTTGACAATTACAAGTTCAGATCTTCAAGTTATAATTTGCACTAATAATTTGTATTTAACAATTCGAAGTTCTGTATTTGACTATTACAAGTTTAGATCTTCAAATTATTAATTACAATCTTAGTTTGAAATTAACAATTCGAAGTTCTGTATTTACCTTTTACAAGTTCAGATTTTCAACTTATAATTTGCATTTATAATTATAAGCTATCAATTTTAAGTTCTGTATTTGACAATTACAAGTTCAGATCTCCAAGTTATAATTTGCACTAATAATTTGTATTTAACAATTCTAAGTTCTGTATTTACCTATTACAAGTTCATATCTTCTAGTTATAATTTGCAATTATACTTATAAGCTATCAATTTTAAGTTCTGTATTTGACAATTACAAGTTCAGATCTTCAAGTTATAATTTGAAATAATAATTAGTATTTAACAAATCTAAGTTCTGTAATTGACTATTACAAGTTCAGATCTTCAAGTTATAATTTGCAATTATAATTATAAGCTATCAATTCTAAGTTCTGTATTTGACAATTACAAGTTCAGATCTTCAAGTTATAATTTGCACTAATAATTTGAATTTAACAATTCGAAGTTCTGTATTTGACCATTACAAGTTCAGATCTTCAACTTATAATTTGCAATTAAAATTATAAGCTATCAATTTTAAGTTCTGTATTTGACTATTACAAGTTCAGATCTTCAAGTTATAATTAGCAATCATAATTTGCATTTTACAATTCTAAGTTCTGTATTTGACTAATACAAGTACAGATCTTCAAGTTATAATTTGCAATCATAATTTGAAGTTATGAATTCTAAGTTCTGTATTTGACAATTACAAGTTCAGATCTTCAAGTTATAATTTGCACTAATAATTTGTATTTAACAATTCGAAGTTCTGTATTTGACTATTACAAGTTCAGATCTTCAAATTATTAATTACAATCTTAGTTTGAAATTAACAATTTGAAGTTCAGTATTTACCTATTACAAGTTCAGATCTTCAACTTATAATTTGCAATTATAATTAGAAGCTATCAATTTTAAGTTCTCTATTTGACAATTACAAGTTCAGATCTTCAAGTTACAATTTGCACTTATAATTTGTATTTAACAATTCGAAGTTCAGTATTTGACTATTACAAGTTTAGATCTTCAAATTATTAATTACAATCTTAGTTTGAAATTAACAATTCGAAGTTCTGTATTTACCTATTACAAGTTCAGATTTTCAACTTATAATTTGCATTTATAATTATAAGCTATCAATTTTAAGTTCTGTATTTGACAATTACAAGTTCAGATCTCCAAGTTATAATTTGCACTAATAATTTGTATTTAACAATTCTAAGTTCCTTATTTGACTATTACAAGTTCAGATCTTCAAATTATTTTTTACAATCTTAGTTTGAATTTAACAATTCGAAGTTCTGTATTTACCTATTACAAATTCAGATCTTCAAGTTATAATTTGCAATTATAATTATTAGCTATCAATTTTAAGTTCTGTATTTGACTATTACAAGTTCAGATCTTCAAGTTATAGTTAGCAATCATAATTTGAAGTTATGAATTCTAAGTTCTGTATTTGACAATTACAAGTTCAGATCTTCAAGTTATAATTTGCACTAATAATTTGTATTTAACAATTCGAAGTTCTGTATTTGACTATTGCAAGTTCAAATCTTCAAATTATTAATTACAATCCTAGTTTGAAATTAACAATTCGAAGTTCTGTATTTACCTATTACAAGTTCAGATCTTCTACTTATAATTTGCAATTATAATTATAAGCTATCAATTTTAAGTTCTGTATTTCACAATTACAAGTTCAGATCTTCTAGTTATAATTTGCACTAATAATTTGTATTTAACAATTCGAAGTTCTGTATTTGACTATTACAAGTTCAGATCTTCAAATTATTATTTACAATCTTAGTTTGAAATTAACAATTCGAAGTTCTGTATTTACCTATTACAAATTCAGATCTACAAGTTATAATTAGCAATCATAATTTGAAGTTATGAATTCTAAGTGCTGTATTTGACAATTACAAGTTCAGATCTTCAAGTTATAATTTGCACTAATAATTTGTATTTAACAATTCGGAGTTCTGTATTTGACTATTACAAGTTTAGATCTTCAAATTATTAATTACAATCCTAGTTTGAAATTAACAATTCGAAGTTCTGTATTTACCTATTACAAGTTCAGATCTTCAACTTATAATTTGCAATTATAATTATAAGCTATCAATTTTAAGTTCTGTATTTGACAATTACAAGTTCAGATCTTCAAGTTATAATTTGTACTAATAATTTGTATTTAACAATTCGAAGTTCTGTATTTGACTATTACAAGTTTAGATCTTCAAATTATTAATTACAATCCTAGTTTGAAATTAACAATTCGAAGTTCTGTATTTACCTATTACAAGTTCAGATCTTCAACTTATAATTTGAAATTATAATTATAAGCTATCAATTTTAAGTTCTGTATTTGACAATTACAAGTTCAGATCTTCAAGTTATAATTTGCACTTATAATTTGTATTTAACAATTCGAAGTTCAGTATTTGACTATTACAAGTTTAGATCTTCAAATTATTAATTACAATCTTAGTTTGAAATTAACAATTCGAAGTTCTGTATTTACCTATTACAAGTTCAGATTTTCTACTTATAATTTGCATTTATAATTATAAGCTATCAATTTTAAGTTCTGTATTTGACAATTACAAGTTCAGATCTCCAAGTTATAATTTGCACTAATAATTTGTATTTAACAATTCTAAGTTCCTTATTTGACTATTACAAGTTCAGATCTTCAAATTATTTTTTACAATCTTAGTTTGAAATTAACAATTCGAAGTTCTGTATTTACCTATTACAAATTCAGATCTTCAAGTTATAATTTGCAATTATAATTATTAGCTATCAATTTTAAGTTCTGTATTTGACTATTACAAGTTCAGATCTTCAAGTTATAGTTAGCAATCATAATTTGAAGTTATGAATTCTAAGTTCTGTATTTGACAATTACAAGTTCAGATCTTCAAGTTATAATTTGCACTAATAATTTGTATTTAACAATTCGAAGTTCTGTATTTGACTATTGCAAGTTCAGATCTTCAAATTATTAATTACAATCCTAGTTTGAAATTAACAATTCGAAGTTCTGTATTTACCTATTACAAGTTCGGATCTTCAACTTATAATTTGCAATTATAATTATAAGCTATCAATTTTAAGTTCTGTATTTCACAATTACAAGTTCAGATCTTCTAGTTATAATTTGCACTAATAATTTGTATTTAACAATTCGAAGTTCCGTATTTGACTATTACAAGTTCAGATCTTTAAATTATTAATTACAATCTTAGTTTGAAATTAACAATTCGAAGTTCTGTATTTACCTATTACAACTTCAGATCTTCAACTTATAATTTGCAATTATAATTATAAGCTATCAATTTTAAGTTCTGTATTTGATAATTACAAGTTCAGATCTTCAAGTTATAATTTGCACTAATAATTTGTATTTAACAATTCGAAGTTCCGTATTTGACTATTACAAGTTCAGATCTTTAAATTATTAATTACAATCTTAGTTTGAAATTAACAATTCGAAGTTCTGTATTTACCTATTACAAGTTCAGATCTTCAACTTATAATTTGCAATTATAATTATAAGCTATCAATTTTAAGTTCTGTATTTGACAATTACAAGTGCAGATCTTCAAGTTATAATTTGCACTAATAATTTGTATTTAACAATTCGAAGTTCTGTATTTGACTATTACAAGTTCAGATCTTCAAACTATTATTTACAATCTTAGTTTGAAATTAACAATTCGAAGTTCTGTATTTACCTATTACAAATTCAGATCTTCAACTTATAATTTGCAATTATAATTATAAGCTATCAATTTTAAGTTCTGTATTTGACTATTACAAGTTCAGATCTTCAAGTTATAATTTGCACTAATAATTTGTATTTAACAATTCGAAGTTCTGTATTTGACTATTACAAGTTCAGATCTTCTACTTCTTATTTACAATCATAATTTGAAGTTATGAATTCTAAGTTCTGTATTTGACAATTACAAGTTCAGATCTTCAAGTTATAATTTGCACTAATAATTTATATTTAACAATTCGAAGTTCTGTATTTGACTATTACAAGTTCAGATCTTCTAATTATTATTTACTATCATAATTTGAAGTTATGAATTCTAAGTTCTGTATTTGACAATTACAAGTTCAGATCTTCAAGTTATAATTTGCAATCTTAGTTTGAAATTAACAATTCGAAATTCTGTATTTACCTATTACAAGTTCATATCTTCTAGTTATAATTTGCAATTATACTTATAAGCTATCAATTTTAAGTTCTGTATTTGACAATTACAAGTTCAGATCTTCAAGTTATAATTTGAAATAATAATTAGTATTTAACAAATCTAAGTTCTGTAATTGACTATTACAAGTTCAGTTCTTCAAGGTATAATTTGCAATTGTAATTATAAGCTATCAATTCTAAGTTCTGTATTTGACTATTACAAGTTCAGATCTTCAAGTTATAATTTGCACTAATAATTTGAATTTAACAATTTGAAGTTCTGTATTTGACTATTACAAGTACAGATCTTCTAATTATTATTTACAATCATAATTTGAAGCTATCAATTCTAAGTTCTGTATTTGACTATTACAAGTTCAGATCTTCAAGTTATAATTTGCACTAATAATTTGAATTTAACAATTTGAAGTTCTGTATTTGACTATTACAAGTTCAGATCTTCTAATTATTATTTACAATCATAATTTGAAGTTATGAATTATAAGTTCTGTATTTGACAAATACAAGTTCAGATCTTCAAGTTATAATTTGCAATCATAATTTGAAGTTATGAATTCCAAGTGCTGTATTTGATAATTACAAGTTCAGATCTTCAAGTTATAATTTGCACTAATAATTTGTATTTAACAATTCGAAGTTCCGTATTTGACTATTACAAGTTCAGATCTACAAATTATTAATTACAATCTTAGTTTGAAATTAACAATTCGAAGTTCTGTATTTACATATTACAAGTTCAGATCTTCCAGTTATAATTTGCAATCATAATTTGAAGTTATGAATTCTAAGTGCTGTATTTGACAATTACAAGTTCAGATCTTCAAGTTATAATTGGACTAATAATTTGTATTTAACAATTCGAAGTTCTGTATTTGACTATTACAAGTTCAGATCTTCAAATTATTAATTACAATCTTAGTTTGAAATTAACAATTGGAAGTTCTGTATTTACATATTACAAGTTCAGATCTTCCAGTTATAATTTGCAATCATAATTTGAAGTTATGAATTCTAAGTGCTGTATTTGACAATTACAAGTTCAGATCTTCAAGTTATAATTTGCACTAATAATTTGTATTTAACAATTCGAAGTTCTGTATTTGACTATTACAAGTTCAGATCTTCAAATTATTAATTACAATCTTAGTTTGAAATTAACAATTCGAAGTTCTGTATTTACATATTACAAGTTCAGATCTTCCAGTTATAATTTGCAATCATAATTTGAAGTTATGAATTCTAAGTGCTGTATTTGACAATTACAAGTTCAGATCTTCAAGTTATAATTTGCACTAATAATTTGTATTTAACAATTCGGAGTTCTGTATTTGACTATTACAAGTTCAGATCTTCAAATTATTAATTACAATCATAGTTTGAAATTAACAATTTGAAGTTCTGTAATTCACTATTACAAGTTCAGATCTTCAAGTTATAATTTGCAATTATAATTATAAGCAATCAATTCTAAGTTCTGTATTTGACAATTACAAGTTCAGATCTTCCAGTTATAATTTGCAATCATAATTTGAAGTTATGTATTCTAAGTGCTGTATTTGACAATTACAAGTTCAGATCTTTAAGTTATAATTTGCACTAATAATTTGTATTTAACAATTCGGAGATCTGTATTTGACTATTACAAGTTCAGATCTTCAAATTATTAATTACAATCTTAGTTTGAAATTAACAATTAGAAGTTCTGTATTTACCGATTACAAGTTCAGATCTTCAACTTATAATTTTCAATTATAATTATAAGTTATCAATTTTAAGTTCTGTATTTGACAATTACAAGTTCAGATCTTCAAGTTATAATTTGCACTAATAATTTGTATTTAACAATTCGAAGTTCTGTATTTGACTATTACAAGTTCAGATCTTCAAATTATTATTTACAATCTTAGTTTGAAATTAACAATTCGAAGTTCTGTATTTACCTATTACAAGTTCAGATCTTCAAGTTTTAATTTGCAATTATAATTATAAGCTATCAATTTTAAGTTCTGTATTTGACTATTACAAGTTCAGATCTTCAAGTTATAATTTGCAACCATAATTTGAATTTCCCAATTCTATGTTCTGTATTTGACTATTACAAGTTCAGATCTTCAAGTTATAATTAGCAATCATAATTTGAAGTTATGAATTCTAAGTTCTGTATTTGACAATTACAAGTTCAGATCTTCAAGTTATAATTTGCACTAATAATTTGTATTTAACAATTCGAAGTTCTGTATTTGACTATTACAAGTTCAGATCCTCAAATTATTAATTACAATCTTAGTTTGAAACTAACAATTCGAAGTTCTGTATTTACCTATTACAAGTTCAGATCTTCAACTTATAATTTGCAATTATAATTATAAGCTATCAATTTTAAGTTCTGTATTTGACAATTACAAGTTCAGATTTACAAGTTATAATTTGCACTAATAATTTGTATTTAACAATTCGAAGTTCTGTATTTGACTTTAACAAGTTCAGGTCTTCAAATTATTATTTACAATCTTAGTTTGAAATTAACAATTCGAAGTTCTGTATTTACCTATTACAAATTCAGATCTTCAAGTTATAATTTGCAATTATAATTATAAGCTATCAATTTTAAGTTCTGTATTTGACTATTGCAAGTTCAGATCTTCAAGTTATAATTTGCAATCATAATTTGAATTTCCCAATTCTAAGTTCTGTATTTGACTATTACAAGTTCAGATCTTCAAGTTATAATTAGAAATCATAATTTGAAGTTATGGATTCTAAGTTCTGTATTTGACAATTACAAGTTCAGATCTTCAAGTTATAATTTGCACTAATAATTTGTATTTAACAATTCGTAGTTCTGTATTTGACTATTACAAGTTCAGATCTTCTAATTATTATTTACAATCATAATTTGAAGTTATGAATTCTAAGTTCTGTATTTAACAATTACAAGTTCAGATCTTCAAGTTATAATTTGCAATCATAATTTGAAGTTATGAATTCTAAGTGCTGTATTTGACAATTTCAAGTTCAGATCTTCAAGTTATAATTTGCACTAATAATTTGTATTTAACAATTCGAAGTTCTGTATTTGACTATTACAAGTTCAGATCTTCAAATTATTAATTACAATCTTAGTTTGAAATTAACAATTCGAAGTTCAGTATTTACCTATTACAAGTTCAGATCTTCAACTTATAATTTGAAATTATAATAATAAGCTATCAATTTTAAGTTCTGTATTTGACAATTACAAGTTCAGATCTTCAAGTTATAATTTGCACTAATAATTTGTATTTAACAATTCGGAGTTCTGTATTTGACTATTACAAGTTCAGATCTTCAAATTATTAATTACAATCTTAGTTTAAAATTAATAATTAGAAGTTCTGTATTTGACAATTACAAGTTCAGATCTTCAAGTTATAATTTGCACTAATAATTTGTATTTAACAATTCGAAGTTCTGTATTTGACTATTACAAGTTCAGATCTTCTACTTCTTATTTACAATCATAATTTGAAGTTATGAATTCTAAGTTCTGTATTTGACAATTACAAGTTCAGATCTTCAAGTTATAATTTGCACTAATAATTTGTATTTAACAATTCGGAGTTCTGTATTTGACTATTACAAGTTCAGATCTTCAAATTATTAATTACAATCTTAGTTTAAAATTAATAATTAGAAGTTCTGTATTTGACAATTACAAGTTCAAATCTTCAAGTTATAATTTGCAATCTTAGTTTGAAATTAACAATTCGAAATTCTGTATTTACCTATTACAAGTTCATATCTTCTAGTTATAATTTGCAATTATACTTATAAGCTATCAATTTTAAGTTCTGTATTTGACAATTACAAGTTCAGATCTTCAAGTTATAATTTGAAATAATAATTAGTATTTAACAAATCTAAGTTCTGTAATTGACTATTACAAGTTCAGTTCTTCAAGGTATAATTTGCAATTGTAATTATAAGCTATCAATTCTAAGTTCTGTATTTGACTATTACAAGTTCAGATCTTCAAGTTATAATTTGCACTAATAATTTGAATTTAACAATTTGAAGTTCTGTATTTGACTATTACAAGTACAGATCTTCTAATTATTATTTACAATCATAATTTGAAGCTATCAATTCTAAGTTCTGTATTTGACTATTACAAGTTCAGATCTTCAAGTTATAATTTGCACTAATAATTTGAATTTAACAATTTGAAGTTCTGTATTTGACTATTACAAGTTCAGATCTTCTAATTATTATTTACAATCATAATTTGAAGTTATGAATTCTAAGTTCTGTATTTGACAAATACAAGTTCAGATCTTCAAGTTATAATTTGCAATCATAATTTGAAGTTATGAATTCCAAGTGCTGTATTTGATAATTACAAGTTCAGATCTTCAAGTTATAATTTGCACTAATAATTTGTATTTAACAATTCGAAGTTCCGTATTTGACTATTACAAGTTCAGATCTTTAAATTATTAATTACAATCTTAGTTTGAAATTAACAATTCGAAGTTCTGTATTTACCTATTACAACTTCAGATCTTCAACTTATAATTTGCAATTATAATTATAAGCTATCAATTTTAAGTTCTGTATTTGACAATTACAAGTTCAGATCTTCAAGTTATAATTTGCACTAATAATTTGTATTTAACAATTCGAAGTTCTGTATTTGACTATTACAAGTTCAGATCTTCTAATTATTAATTACAATCTTAGTTTAAAATTAATAATTAGAAGTTCTGTATTTGACAATTACAAGTTCAGATCTTCAAGTTATAATTTGCACTAATAATTTGTATTTAACAATTCGAAGTTCTGTATTTGACTATTACAAGTTCAGATCTTCTACTTCTTATTTACAATCATAATTTGAAGTTATGAATTCTAAGTTCTGTATTTGACAATTACAAGTTCAGATCTTCAAGTTATAATTTGCACTAATAATTTATATTTAACAATTCGAAGTTCTGTATTTGACTATTACAAGTTCAGATCTTCTAATTATTATTTACTATCATAATTTGAAGTTATGAATTCTAAGTTCTGTATTTGACAATTACAAGTTCAGATCTTCAAGTTATAATTTGCAATCTTAGTTTGAAATTAACAATTCGAAATTCTGTATTTACCTATTACAAGTTCATATCTTCTAGTTATAATTTGCAATTATACTTATAAGCTATCAATTTTAAGTTCTGTATTTGACAATTACAAGTTCAGATCTTCAAGTTATAATTTGAAATAATAATTAGTATTTAACAAATCTAAGTTCTGTAATTGACTATTACAAGTTCAGTTCTTCAAGGTATAATTTGCAATTGTAATTATAAGCTATCAATTCTAAGTTCTGTATTTGACTATTACAAGTTCAGATCTTCAAGTTATAATTTGCACTAATAATTTGAATTTAACAATTCGAAGTTCTGTATTTGACTATTACAAGTTCAGATCTACTAATTATTATTTACAATCATAATTTGAAGTTATGAATTCTAAGTTCTGTATTTAACAATTACAAGTTCAGATCTTCAAGTTATAATTTGCAATCATAATTTGAAGTTATGAATTCTAAGTGCTGTATTTGACAATTACAAGTTCAGATCTTCAAGTTATAATTTGCACTAATAATTTGTATTTAACAATTCGAAGTTCTATATTTGACTATTACAAGTTCAGATCTTCAAATTATTAATTACAATCTTAGTTTGAAATTAACAATTCGAAGTTCAGTATTTACCTATTACAAGTTCAGATCTTCAACTTATAATTTGCAATTATAATTATAAGCTATCAATTTTAAGTTCTGTATTTGACAATTACAAGTTCAGATCTTCAAGTTATAATTTGCACTAATAATTTGTATTTAACAATTCGAAGTTCTGTATTTGACTATTACAAGTTCAGATCTTCAAATTATTAATTACAATCTTAGTTTGAAATTAACAATTCGAAGTTCAGTATTTACCTATTACAAGTTCAGATCTTCAACTTATAATTTGCAATTATAATTATAAGCTATCAATTTTAAGTTCTGTATTTGACAATTACAAGTTCAGATCTTCAAGTTATAATTTGCACTAATAATTTGAATTTAACAATTTGAAGTTCTGTATTTGACTATTACAAGTTCAGATCTTCTAATTATTATTTACAATCATAATTTGAAGTTATGAATTCTAAGTTCTGTATTTGACAAATACAAGTTCAGATCTTCAAGTTATAATTTGCAATCATAATTTGAAGTTATGAATTCCAAGTGCTGTATTTGATAATTACAAGTTCAGATCTTCAAGTTATAATTTGCACTAATAATTTGTATTTAACAATTCGATGTTCCGTATTTGACTATTACAAGTTCAGATCTTTAAATTATTAATTACAATCTTAGTTTGAAATTAACAATTCGAAGTTCTGTATTTACCTATTACAACTTCAGATCTTCAACTTATAATTTGCAATTATAATTATAAGCTATCAATTTTAAGTTCTGTATTTGACAATTACAAGTTCAGATCTTCAAGTTATAATTTGCACTAATAATTTGTATTTAACAATTCGAAGTTCTGTATTTGACTATTACAAGTTCAGATCTTCTAATTATTATTTGCAATCTTAATTTGAAGTTATGAATTCCAAGTTCTGTATTTGACAATTACAAGTTCAGATCTTCAAGTTATAATTTGCACTAATAATTTGTATTTAACAATTCGAAGTTCTGTATTTGACTATTACAAGTTCAGATCTTCTACTTATTATTTACAATCATAATTTGAAGTTATGAATTCTAAGTTCTGTATTTGACAATTACAAGTTCAGATCTTCAAGTTAAAATTTGCAATCTTAGTTTGAAATTAACAATTCGAAGTTCTGTATTTACCTATTACAAGTTCATATCTTCTAGTTATTATTTGCAATTATACTTATAAGCTATCAATTTTAAGTTCTGTATTTGACAATTACAAGTTCAGATCTTCAAGTTATAATTTGAAATAATAATTAGTATTTAACAAATCTAAGTTCTGTAATTGACTATTACAAGTTCAGATCTTGAAGTTATAATTTGCAATTATAATTATAAGCTATCAATTCTAAGTTCTGTATTTGACAATTACAAGTTCAGATCTTCAAGTTATAATTTGCACTAATAATTTGAATTTAACAATTTGAAGTTCTGTATTTGACTATTACAAGTTCAGATCTTCAAATTATTAATTACAATATTAGTTTGTAATTAACAATTCGAAGTTCTGTATTTGACTATTACAAGTTCAGATCTTCAACTTATAATTTGCAATTATAATTATAAGCTATCAATTTTAAGTTCTGTATTTGACAATTACAAGTTCAGATTTTCAAGTTATAATTTGCACTAATAATTTGTATTTAACAATTCGAAGATCTGAATTTGACTATTACAAGTTCATATCTTCAAATTATTATTTACAATCTTAGTTTGAAATTAACAATTCGAAGTTCTGTATTTACCTATTACAAGTTCAGATCTTCTAGTTATAATTTGCAATTATAATTTAAAGCTATCAATTTTAAGTTCTGTATTTGACAATTACAAGTTCAGATTTACAAGTTATAATTTGCACTATTAATTTGTATTTAACAATTCGAAGTTCTGTATTTGACTATTACAAGTTCAGGTCTTCAAATTATTATTTACAATCTTAGTTTGAAATTAACAATTCGAAGTTCTGTATTTACTTATTACAAGTTCAGATCTTCTAGTTATAATTTGCAATTATAATTATAAGCTATCAATTTTAAGTTCTGTATTTGACAATTACAAGTTCAGATCTTCAAGTTATAATTTGAAATAATAATTAGTATTTAACAAATCTAAGTTCTATAATTCACTATTACAAGTTCAGTTCGTCAAGTTATAATTTGCAATTATAATTATAAGCTATCAATTTTAAGTTCTGTATTTGACAATTACAAGTTCAGATCTTCAAGTTATAATTTGCACTAATAATTTGTATTTAACAATTCGAAGTTCTGTATTTGACTATTACAAGTTCAGATCTTCAAATTATTATTTACAATCTTAGTTTGAAATTAACAATTCGAAGTTCTGTATTTACCTATTACAAGTTCAGATCTTCAAGTTTTAATTTGCAATTATAATTATAAGCTATCAATTTTAAGTTCTGTATTTGACTATTACAAGTTCAGATCTTCAAGTTATAATTTGCAACCATAATTTGAATTTCCCAATTCTAAGTTCTGTATTTGACTATTACAAGTTCAGATCTTCAAGTTATAATTAGCAATCATAATTTGAAGTTATGAATTCTAAGTTCTGTATTTGACAATTACAAGTTCAGATCTTCAAGTTATAATTTGCACTAATAATTTGTATTTAACAATTCGAAGTTCTGTATTTGACTATTACAAGTTCAGATCCTCAAATTATTAATTACAATCTTAGTTTGAAATTAACAATTCGAAGTTCTGTATTTACCTATTACAAGTTCAGATCTTCAACTTATAAATTTGCAAATATAATTATAATTATAATTTTAAGTTCTGTATTTGACAATTACAAGTTCAGATTTACAAGTTATAATTTGCACTATTAATTTGTATTTAACAATTCGAAGTTCTGTATTTGACTATTACAAGTTCAGGTCTTCAAATTATTATTTACAATCTTAGTTTGAAATTAACAATTCGAAGTTCTGTATTTACTTATTACAAGTTCAGATCTTCTAGTTATAATTTGCAATTATAATTATAAGCTATCAATTTTAAGTTCTGTATTTGACAATTACAAGTTCAGATCTTCAAGTTATAATTTGAAATAATAATTAGTATTTAACAAATCTAAGTTCTATAATTCACTATTACAAGTTCAGTTCGTCAAGTTATAATTTGCAATTATAATTATAAGCTATCAATTTTAAGTTCTGTATTTGACAATTACAAGTTCAGATCTTCAAGTTATAATTTGCACTAATAATTTGTATTTAACAATTCGAAGTTCTGTATTTGACCATTACAAGTTCAGATCTTCAAATTATTAATTACAATCTTAGTTTGAAATTAACAATTCGAAGTTCTGTATTTACATATTACAAGTTCAGATCTTCCAGTTATAATTTGCAATCATAATTTGAAGTTATGAATTCTAAGTGCTGTATTTGACAATTACAAGTTCAGATCTTCAAGTTATAATTTGCACTAATAATTTGTATTTAACAATTCGAAGTTCTGTATTTGACTATTACAAGTTCAGATCTTCAAATTATTAATTACAATCTTAGTTTGAAATTAACAATTGGAAGTTCTGTATTTACATATTACAAGTTCAGATCTTCCAGTTATAATTTGCAATCATAATTTGAAGTTATGAATTCTAAGTGCTGTATTTGACAATTACAAGTTCAGATCTTCAAGTTATAATTTGCACTAATAATTTGTATTTAACAAGTCGAAGTTCTGTATTTGACTATTACAAGTTCAGATCTTCAAATTATTAATTACAATCTTAGTTAGAAATTAACAATTCGAAGTTCTGTATTTACATATTACAAGTTCAGATCTTCCAGTTATAATTTGCAATCATAATTTGAAGTTATGAATTCTAAGTGCTGTATTTGACAATTACAAGTTCAGATCTTCAAGTTATAATTTGCACTAATAATTTGTATTTAACAATTCGGAGTTCTGTATTTGACTATTACAAGTTCAGATCTTCAAATTATTAATTACAATCTTAGTTTGAAATTAACAATTCGAAGTTCTGTATTTACATATTACAAGTTCAGATCTTCCAGTTATAATTTGCAATCATAATTTGAAGTTATGAATTCTAAGTGCTGTATTTGACAATTACAAGTTCAGATCTTCAAGTTATAATTTGCACTAATAATTTGTATTTAACAATTCGGAGTTCTGTATTTGACTATTACAAGTTCAGATCTTCAAATTATTAATTACAATCTTAGTTTGAAATTAACAATTAGAAGTTCTGTATTTACCTATTACAAGTTCAGATCTTCAACTTATAATTTTCAATTATAATTATAAGTTATCAATTTTAAGTTCTGTATTTGACAATTACAAGTTCAGATCTTCAAGTTATAATTTGCACTAATAATTTGTATTTAACAATTCGGAGTTCTGTATTTGACTATTACAAGTTCAGATCTTCAAATTATTAATTACAATCTTAGTTTGAAATTAACAATTCGAAGTTCTGTATTTACATATTACAAGTTCAGATCTTCCAGTTATAATTTGCAATCATAATTTGAAGTTATGAATTCTAAGTGCTGTATTTGACAATTACAAGTTCAGATCTTCAAGTTATAATTTGCACTAATAATTTGTATTTAACAATTCGGAGTTCTGTATTTGACTATTACAAGTTCAGATCTTCAAATTATTATTTACAATCTTAGTTTGAAATTAACAATTCGAAGTTCTGTATTTACCTATTACAAGTTCAGATCTTCAAGTTTTAATTTGCAATTATAATTATAAGCTATCAATTTTAAGTTCTGTATTTGACTATTACAAGTTCAGATCTTCAAGTTATAATTTGCAATCATAATTTGAAGTTATGAATTCTAAGTGCTGTATTTGACAATTACAAGTTCAGATCTTCAAGTTATAATTTGCACTAATAATTTGTGTTTAACAATTCGGAGTTCTGTATTTGACTATTACAAGTTCAGATCTTCAAATTATTAATTACAATCTTAGTTTGAAATTAACAATTCGAAGTTCTGTATTTACATATTACAAGTTCAGATCTTCCAGTTATAATTTGCAATCATAATTTGAAGTTATGAATTCTAAGTGCTGTATTTGACAAATACAAGTTCAGATCTTCAAGTTATAATTTGCACTAATAATTTGTATTTAACAATTCGGAGTTCTGTATTTGACTATTACAAGTTCAGATCTTCAAATTATTATTTACAATCTTAGTTTGAAATTAACAATTCGAAGTTCTGTATTTACCTATTACAAGTTCAGATCTTCAAGTTTTAATTTGCAATTATAATTATAAGCTATCAATTTTAAGTTCTGTATTTGACTATTACAAGTTCAGATCTTCAAGTTATAATTTGCAACCATAATTTGAATTTCCCAATTCTAAGTTCTGTATTTGACTATTACAAGTTCAGATCTTCTAGTTATAATTAGCAATCATAATTTGAAGTTATGAATTCTAAGTTCTGTATTTGACAATTACAAGTTCAGATCTTCAAGTTATAATTTGCACTAATAATTTGTATTTAACAATTCGAAGTTCTGTATTTGACTATTACAAGTTCAGATCCTCAAATTATAAATTTGCAAATATAATTATAATTATAATTTTAAGTTCTGTATTTGACAATTACAAGTTCAGATTTACAAGTTATAATTTGCACTATTAATTTGTATTTAACAATTCGAAGTTCTGTATTTGACTATTACAAGTTCAGGTCTTCAAATTATTATTTACAATCTTAGTTAGAAATTAACAATTCGAAGTTCTGTATTTACTTATTACAAGTTCAGATCTTCTAGTTATAATTTGCAATTATAATTATAAGCTATCAATTTTAAGTTCTGTATTTGACAATTACAAGTTCAGATCTTCAAGTTATAATTTGAAATAATAATTAGTATTTAACAAATCTAAGTTCTATAATTCACTATTACAAGTTCAGTTCGTCAAGTTATAATTTGCAATTATAATTATAAGCTATCAATTTTAAGTTCTGTATTTGACAATTACAAGTTCAGATCTTCAAGTTATAATTTGCACTAATAATTTGTATTTAACAATACGAAGTTCTGTATTTGACCATTACAAGTTCAGATCTTCAAATTATTAATTACAATCTTAGTTTGAAATTAACAATTCGAAGTTCTGTATTTACATATTACAAGTTCAGATCTTCCAGTTATAATTTGCAATCATAATTTGAAGTTATGAATTCTAAGTGCTGTATTTGACAATTACAAGTTCAGATCTTCAAGTTATAATTTGCACTAATAATTTGTATTTAACAATTCGAAGTTCTGTATTTGACTATTACAAGTTCAGATCTTCAAATTATTAATTACAATCTTAGTTTGAAATTAACAATTGGAAGTTCTGTATTTACATATTACAAGTTCAGATCTTCCAGTTATAATTTGCAATCATAATTTGAAGTTATGAATTCTAAGTGCTGTATTTGACAATTACAAGTTCAGATCTTCAAGTTATAATTTGCACTAATAATTTGTATTTAACAATTCGAAGTTCTGTATTTGACTATTACAAGTTCAGATCTTCAAATTATTAATTACAATCTTAGTTTGAAATTAACAATTCGAAGTTCTGTATTTACATATTACAAGTTCAGATCTTCCAGTTATAATTTGCAATCATAATTTGAAGTTATGAATTCTAAGTGCTGTATTTGACAATTACAAGTTCAGATCTTCAAGTTATAATTTGCACTAATAATTTGTATTTAACAATTCGAAGTTCTGTATTTGACTATTACAAGTTCAGATCTTCTAATTATTATTTACAAACATAATTTGAAGTTATGAATTCTAAGTTCTGTATTTGACAATTACAAGTTCAGATCTTCAAGTTATTAATTACAATCTTAGTTTGAAATTAACAATTCGAAGTTCTGTATTTACATATTACAAGTTCAGATCTTCCAGTTATAATTTGCAATCATAATTTGAAGTTATGAATTCTAAGTGCTGTATTTGACAATTACAAGTTCAGATCTTCAAGTTATAATTTGCACTAATAATTTGTATTTAACAATTCGGAGTTCTGTATTTGACTATTACAAGTTCAGATCTTCAAGTTATAATTTGCAACCATAATTTGAATTTCCCAATTCTAAGTTCTGTATTTGACTATTACAAGTTCAGATCTTCAAGTTATAATTAGCAATCATAATTTGAAGTTATGAATTCTAAGTTCTGTATTTGACAATTACAAGTTCAGATCTTCAAGTTATAATTTGCACTAATAATTTGTATTTAACAATTCGAAGTTCTGTATTTGACTATTACAAGTTCAGATCCTCAAATTATTAATTACAATCTTAGTTTGAAATTAACAATTCGAAGTTCTGTATTTACCTATTACAAGTTCAGATCTTCAACTTATAATTTGCAAATATAATTATAATTATAATTTTAAGTTCTGTATTTGACAATTACAAGTTCAGATCTTCAAGTTATAATTTGAAATAATAATTAGTATTTAACAAATCTAAGTTCTATAATTCACTATTACAAGTTCAGTTCGTCAAGTTATAATTTGCAATTACAATTATAAGCTATCAATTTTAAGTTCTGTATTTGACAATTACAAGTTCAGATCTTCAAGTTATAATTTGCACTAATAATTTGTATTTAACAATTCGAAGTTCTGTATTTGACTATTACAAGTTCAGATCTTCAAATTATTATTTACAATCTTAGTTTGAAATTAACAATTCGAAGTTCTGTATTTACCTATTACAAGTTCAGATCTTCAAGTTTTAATTTGCAATTATAATTATAAGCTATCAATTTTAAGTTCTGTATTTGACTATTACAAGTTCAGATCTTCAAGTTATAATTTGCAACCATAATTTGAATTTCCCAATTCTAAGTTCTATATTTGACTATTACAAGTTCAGATCTTCAAGTTATAATTAGCAATCATAATTTGAAGTTATGAATTCTAAGTTCTGTATTTGACAATTACAAGTTCAGATCTTCAAGTTATAATTTGCACTAATAATTTGTATTTAACAATTCGAAGTTCTGTATTTGACTATTACAAGTTCAGATCCTCAAATTATTAATTACAATCTTAGTTTGAAATTAACAATTCGAAGTTCTGTATTTACCTATTACAAGTTCAGATCTTCAACTTATAATTTGCAATTATAATTATAAGCTATCAATTTTAAGTTCTGTATTTGACAATTACAAGTTCAGATTTACAAGTTATAATTTGCACTAATAATTTGTATTTAACAATTCGAAGTTCTGTATTTGACTATTACAAGTTCAGGTCTTCAACTTATAATTTGCAATTATAATTATAAGCTATCAATTTTAAGTTCTGTATTTGACAATTACAAGTTCAGATTTACAAGTTATAATTTGCACTAATAATTTGTATTTAACAATTCGAAGTTCTGTATTTACCTTTTACAAGTTCAGATCTTCAACTTATAATTTGCAATTATAATTATAAGCTATCAATTCTAAGTTCTGTATTTGACAATTACAAGTTCAGATCTTCAAGTTATAATTTGCACTAATAATTTGTATTTAACAATTCGAAGTTCTGTATTTGACTATTACAAGTTCAGATCCTCAAATTATTAATTACAATCTTAGTTTGAAATTAACAATTCGAAGTTCTGTATTTACCTATTACAAGTTTAGATCTTCAACTTATAATTTGCAATTATAATTATAAGCTATCAATTTTAAGTTCTGTATTTGACAATTACAAGTTCAGATTTACAAGTTATAATTTGCACTAATAATTTGTATTTAACAATTCGAAGTTCTGTATTTGACTATTACAAGTTCAGGTCTTCAAATTATTATTTACAATCTTAGTTTGAAATTAACAATTCGAAGTTCTGTATTTACTTATTACAAGTTCAGATCTTCTAGTTATAATTTGCAATTATAATTATAAGCTATCAATTTTAAGTTCTGTATTTGACAATTACAAGTTCAGATCTTCAAGTTATAATTTGAAATAATAATTAGTATTTAACAAATCTAAGTTCTATAATTCACTATTACAAGTTCAGTTCGTCAAGTTATAATTTGGAATTATAATTATAAGCTATCAATTCTAAGTTCTGTATTTGACAATTACAAGTTCAGATCTTCAAGTTATAATTTGCACTAATAATTTGTATTTAACAATTTGAAGTTCTGTATTTGACTATTACAAGTTCAGATCTTCAAATTATTAATTACAATCTTAGTTTGAAATTAACAATTCGAAGTTCTGTATTTACCTATTACAAGTTCAGATCTTCAACTTATAATTTGCAATTATAATTATTACCTATCAATTTCAAGTTCTGTATTTGACAATTACAAGTTCAGATCTTCAAGTTATAATTAGCAATCATAATTTGAAGTTATGAATTCTAAGTGCTTGATTTGACAATTACAAGTTCAGATCTTCAAGTTATAATTTGCACTAATAATTTGTATTTAACAATTCGAAGTTCTGTATTTGACTATTACAAGTTCAGATCTTCAAATTATTATTTACAATCTTAGTTTGAAATTAACAATTCGAAGTTCTGTATTTACCTATTACAAATTCAGATCTTCAAGTTATAATTTGCAATTATAATTATAAGCTATCAATTTTAAGTTCTGTATTTGACTATTACAAGTTCAGATCTTCAAGTTATAATTTGCAATCTTAATTTGAATTTCCCAATTCTAAGTTCTGAATTTGACTATTACAAGTTCAGATCTTCAAGTTATAATTAGCAATCATAATTTGAAGTTATGAATTCTAAGTTCTGTATTTGACAATTACTAGTTCAGATCTTCAAGTTATAATTTGCACTAATAATTTGTATTTAACAATTCGTAGTTCTGTATTTGACTATTACAAGTTCAGATCTTCTAATTATTATTTACAATCATAATTTGAAGTTATGAATTCTTAGTTCTGTATTTGACAATTACAAGTTCAGATCTTCAAGTTATAATTTGCACTAATAATTTGTATTTAACAATTCGTAGTTCTGTATTTGACTATTACAAGTTCAGATCTTCTAATTATTAATTACAATCTTAGTTTGAAATTAACAATTCGAAGTTCTGTATTTACCTATTACTAGTTCAGATCTTCAACTTATAATTTGCAATTATAATTATAAGCTATCAATTTTAAGTTCTGTATTTGACAATTACAAGTTCAGATCTTCAAGTTATAATTTGCACTAATAATTTGTATTTAACAATTCTAAGTTCTGCATTTGACTATTACAAGTTCAGATCTTCAAATTATTATTTACAATCATTGTTTGAAATTAACAATTCGAAGTTCTGTATTTACCTATTACAAATTCAGATCTTCAGGTTATAATTTGCAATTATAATTATAAGCTATCAATTTTAAGTTCTGTATTTGACTATTACAAGTTCAGATCTTCAAGTTATAATTTGCAATCATGATTTGAATTTTACAATTCTAAGTTCTGTATTTGACTATTACAAGTTCAGATCTTCAAGTTATAATTAGCAATCATAATTTGAAGTTATGAATTCTAAGTGCTGGATTTGACAATTACAAGTTCAGATCTTCAAGTTATAATTTGCACTAATAATTTGTATTTAACAATTCGGAGTTCTGTATTTGACTATTACAAGTTTAGATCTTCAAATTATTAATTACAATCTTAGTTTGTAATTAACAATTAGAAGTTCTGTAATTCACTATTACAAGTTCAGATCTTCAAGTTATAATTTGCAATTATAATTATAAGCTATCAATTCTAAGTTCTGTATTTGACAATTACAAGTTCAGATCTTCAAGTTATAATTTGCACTAATAATTTGTATTTAACAATTCGAAGTTCTGTATTTGACTATTACAAGTTCAGATCTTCTAATTATTATTTACAAACATAATTTGAAGTTATGAATTCTAAGTTCTGTATTTGACAATTACAAGTTCAGATCTTCAAGTTATAATTTGCACTAATAATTTGGATTTAACAATTCGAAGTTCTGTATTTGACTATTACAAGTTTAGATCTTCAAATTATTAATTACAATCTTAGTTTGAAATTAACAATTCGAAGTTCTGTATTTACCTATTACAAGTTCAGATTTTCAACTTATAATTTGCATTTATAATTATAAGCTATCAATTTTAAGTTCTGTATTTGACAATTACAAGTTCAGATCTCCAAGTTATAATTTGCACTAATAATTTGTATTTAACAATTCTAAGTTCTGTATTTACCTATTACAAGTTCATATCTTCTAGTTATAATTTGCAATTATACTTATAAGCTATCAATTTTAAGTTCTGTATTTGACAATTACAAGTTCAGATCTTCAAGTTATAATTTGAAATAATAATTAGTATTTAACAAATCTAAGTTCTGTAATTGACTATTACAAGTTCAGATCTTCAAGTTATAATTTGCAATTATAATTATAAGCTATCAATTCTAAGTTCTGTATTTGACAATTACAAGTTCAGATCTTCAAGTTATAATTTGCACTAATAATTTGTATTTAACAATTCTAAGTTCTGTATTTACCTATTACAAGTTCATATCTTCTAGTTATAATTTGCAATTATACTTATAAGCTATCAATTTTAAGTTCTGTATTTGACAATTACAAGTTCAGATCTTCAAGTTATAATTTGAAATAATAATTAGTATTTAACAAATCTAAGTTCTGTAATTGACTATTACAAGTTCAGATCTTCCAGTTATAATTTGCAATCATAATTTGAAGTTATGAATTCTAAGTGCTGTATTTGACAATTACAAGTTCAGATCTTCAAGTTATAATTTGCACTAATAATTTGTATTTAACAATTCGAAGTTCTGTATTTGACTATTACAAGTTCAGATCTTCAAATTATTATTTACAATCTTAGTTTGAAATTAACAATTCGAAGTTCTGTATTTACCTATTACAAATTCAGATCTTCAAGTTATAATTTGCAATTATAATTATAAGCTATCAATTTTAAGTTCTGTATTTGACTATTACAAGTTCAGATCTTCAAGTTATAATTTGCAATCTTAATTTGAATTTCCCAATTCTAAGTTCTGAATTTGACTATTACAAGTTCAGATCTTCAAGTTATAATTAGCAATCATAATTTGAAGTTATGAATTCTAAGTTCTGTATTTGACAATTACTAGTTCAGATCTTCAAGTTATAATTTGCACTAATAATTTGTATTTAACAATTCGTAGTTCTGTATTTGACTATTACAAGTTCAGATCTTCTAATTATTATTTACAATCATAATTTGAAGTTATGAATTCTTAGTTCTGTATTTGACAATTACAAGTTCAGATCTTCAAGTTATAATTTGCACTAATAATTTGTATTTAACAATTCGTAGTTCTGTATTTGACTATTACAAGTTCAGATCTTCTAATTATTAATTACAATCTTAGTTTGAAATTAACAATTCGAAGTTCTGTATTTACCTATTACTAGTTCAGATCTTCAACTTATAATTTGCAATTATAATTATAAGCTATCAATTTTAAGTTCTGTATTTGACAATTACAAGTTCAGATCTTCAAGTTATAATTTGCACTAATAATTTGTATTTAACAATTCTAAGTTCTGCATTTGACTATTACAAGTTCAGATCTTCAAATTATTATTTACAATCATTGTTTGAAATTAACAATTCGAAGTTCTGTATTTACCTATTACAAATTCAGATCTTCAGGTTATAATTTGCAATTATAATTATAAGCTATCAATTTTAAGTTCTGTATTTGACTATTACAAGTTCAGATCTTCAAGTTATAATTTGCAATCATGATTTGAATTTTACAATTCTAAGTTCTGTATTTGACTATTACAAGTTCAGATCTTCAAGTTATAATTAGCAATCATAATTTGAAGTTATGAATTCTAAGTGCTGGATTTGACAATTACAAGTTCAGATCTTCAAGTTATAATTTGCACTAATAATTTGTATTTAACAATTCGGAGTTCTGTATTTGACTATTACAAGTTTAGATCTTCAAATTATTAATTACAATCTTAGTTTGTAATTAACAATTAGAAGTTCTGTAATTCACTATTACAAGTTCAGATCTTCAAGTTATAATTTGCAATTATAATTATAAGCTATCAATTCTAAGTTCTGTATTTGACAATTACAAGTTCAGATCTTCAAGTTATAATTTGCACTAATAATTTGTATTTAACAATTCGAAGTTCTGTATTTGACTATTACAAGTTCAGATCTTCTAATTATTATTTACAAACATAATTTGAAGTTATGAATTCTAAGTTCTGTATTTGACAATTACAAGTTCAGATCTTCAAGTTATAATTTGCACTAATAATTTGGATTTAACAATTCGAAGTTCTGTATTTGACTATTACAAGTTTAGATCTTCAAATTATTAATTACAATCTTAGTTTGAAATTAACAATTCGAAGTTCTGTATTTACCTATTACAAGTTCAGATTTTCAACTTATAATTTGCATTTATAATTATAAGCTATCAATTTTAAGTTCTGTATTTGACAATTACAAGTTCAGATCTCCAAGTTATAATTTGCACTAATAATTTGTATTTAACAATTCTAAGTTCTGTATTTACCTATTACAAGTTCATATCTTCTAGTTATAATTTGCAATTATACTTATAAGCTATCAATTTTAAGTTCTGTATTTGACAATTACAAGTTCAGATCTTCAAGTTATAATTTGAAATAATAATTAGTATTTAACAAATCTAAGTTCTGTAATTGACTATTACAAGTTCAGATCTTCAAGTTATAATTTGCAATTATAATTATAAGCTATCAATTCTAAGTTCTGTATTTGACAATTACAAGTTCAGATCTTCAAGTTATAATTTGCACTAATAATTTGTATTTAACAATTCTAAGTTCTGTATTTACCTATTACAAGTTCATATCTTCTAGTTATAATTTGCAATTATACTTATAAGCTATCAATTTTAAGTTCTGTATTTGACAATTACAAGTTCAGATCTTCAAGTTATAATTTGAAATAATAATTAGTATTTAACAAATCTAAGTTCTGTAATTGACTATTACAAGTTCAGATCTTCCAGTTATAATTTGCAATCATAATTTGAAGTTATGAATTCTAAGTGCTGTATTTGACAATTACAAGTTCAGATCTTCAAGTTATAATTTGCACTAATAATTTGTATTTAACAATTCGGAGTTCTGTATTTGACTATTACAAGTTCAGATCTTCAAATTATTAATTACAATCTTAGTTTGAAATTAACAATTAGAAGTTCTGTATTTACCTATTACAAGTTCAGATCTTCAACTTATAATTTTCAATTATAATTATAAGTTATCAATTTTAAGTTCTGTATTTGACAATTACAAGTTCAGATCTTCAAGTTATAATTTGCACTAATAATTTGTATTTAACCATTCGGAGTTCTGTATTTGACTATTACAAGTTCAGATCTTCAAATTATTAATTACAATCTTAGTTTGAAATTAACAATTCGAAGTTCTGTATTTACATATTACAAGTTCAGATCTTCCAGTTATAATTTGCAATCATAATTTGAAGTTATGAATTCTAAGTGCTGTATTTGACAATTACAAGTTCAGATCTTCAAGTTATAATTTGCACTAATAATTTGTATTTAACAATTCGGAGTTCTGTATTTGACTATTACAAGTTCAGATCTTCAAATTATTATTTACAATCTTAGTTTGAAATTAACAATTCGAAGTTCTGTATTTACCTATTACAAGTTCAGATCTTCAAGTTTTAATTTGCAATTATAATTATAAGCTATCAATTTTAAGTTCTGTATTTGACTATTACAAGTTCAGATCTTCAAGTTATAATTTGCAATCATAATTTGAAGTTATGAATTCTAAGTGCTGTATTTGACAATTACAAGTTCAGATCTTCAAGTTATAATTTGCACTAATAATTTGTATTTAACAATTCGGAGTTCTGTATTTGACTATTACAAGTTCAGATCTTCAAATTATTAATTACAATCTTAGTTTGAAATTAACAATTCGAAGTTCTGTATTTACATATTACAAGTTCAGATCTTCCAGTTATAATTTGCAATCATAATTTGAAGTTATGAATTCTAAGTGCTGTATTTGACAATTACAAGTTCAGATCTTCAAGTTATAATTTGCACTAATAATTTGTATTTAACAATTCGGAGTTCTGTATTTGACTATTACAAGTTCAGATCTTCAAATTATTATTTACAATCTTAGTTTGAAATTAACAATTCGAAGTTCTGTATTTACCTATTACAAGTTCAGATCTTCAAGTTTTAATTTGCAATTATAATTATAAGCTATCAATTTTAAGTTCTGTATTTGACTATTACAAGTTCAGATCTTCAAGTTATAATTTGCAACCATAATTTGAATTTCCCAATTCTAAGTTCTGTATTTGACTATTACAAGTTCAGATCTTCTAGTTATAATTAGCAATCATAATTTGAAGTTATGAATTCTAAGTTCTGTATTTGACAATTACAAGTTCAGATCTTCAAGTTATAATTTGCACTAATAATTTGTATTTAACAATTCGAAGTTCTGTATTTGACTATTACAAGTTCAGATCCTCAAATTATAAATTTGCAAATATAATTATAATTATAATTTTAAGTTCTGTATTTGACAATTACAAGTTCAGATTTACAAGTTATAATTTGCACTATTAATTTATATTTAACAATTCGAAGTTCTGTATTTGACTATTACAAGTTCAGGTCTTCAAATTATTATTTACAATCTTAGTTTGAAATTAACAATTCGAAGTTCTGTATTTACTTATTACAAGTTCAGATCTTCTAGTTATAATTTGCAATTATAATTATAAGCTATCAATTTTAAGTTCTGTATTTGACAATTACAAGTTCAGATCTTCAAGTTATAATTTGAAATAATAATTAGTATTTAACAAATCTAAGTTCTATAATTCACTATTACAAGTTCAGTTCGTCAAGTTATAATTTGCAATTATAATTATAAGCTATCAATTTTAAGTTCTGTATTTGACAATTACAAGTTCAGATCTTCAAGTTATAATTTGCACTAATAATTTGTATTTAACAATACGAAGTTCTGTATTTGACCATTACAAGTTCAGATCTTCAAATTATTAATTACAATCTTAGTTTGAAATTAACAATTCGAAGTTCTGTATTTACATATTACAAGTTCAGATCTTCCAGTTATAATTTGCAATCATAATTTGAAGTTATGAATTCTAAGTGCTGTATTTGACAATTACAAGTTCAGATCTTCAAGTTATAATTTGCACTAATAATTTGTATTTAACAATTCGAAGTTCTGTATTTGACTATTACAAGTTCAGATCTTCAAATTATTAATTACAATCTTAGTTTGAAATTAACAATTGGAAGTTCTGTATTTACATATTACAAGTTCAGATCTTCCAGTTATAATTTGCAATCATAATTTGAAGTTATGAATTCTAAGTGCTGTATTTGACAATTACAAGTTCAGATCTTCAAGTTATAATTTGCACTAATAATTTGTATTTAACAATTCGAAGTTCTGTATTTGACTATTACAAGTTCAGATCTTCAAATTATTAATTACAATCTTAGTTTGAAATTAACAATTCGAAGTTCTGTATTTACATATTACAAGTTCAGATCTTCCAGTTATAATTTGCAATCATAATTTGAAGTTATGAATTCTAAGTGCTGTATTTGACAATTACAAGTTCAGATCTTCAAGTTATAATTTGCACTAATAATTTGTATTTAACAATTCGAAGTTCTGTATTTGACTATTACAAGTTCAGATCTTCTAATTATTATTTACAAACATAATTTGAAGTTATGAATTCTAAGTTCTGTATTTGACAATTACAAGTTCAGATCTTCAAGTTATTAATTACAATCTTAGTTTGAAATTAACAATTCGAAGTTCTGTATTTACATATTACAAGTTCAGATCTTCCAGTTATAATTTGCAATCATAATTTGAAGTTATGAATTCTAAGTGCTGTATTTGACAATTACAAGTTCAGATCTTCAAGTTATAATTTGCACTAATAATTTGTATTTAACAATTCGGAGTTCTGTATTTGACTATTACAAGTTCAGATCTTCAAGTTATAATTTGCAACCATAATTTGAATTTCCCAATTCTAAGTTCTGTATTTGACTATTACAAGTTCAGATCTTCAAGTTATAATTAGCAATCATAATTTGAAGTTATGAATTCTAAGTTCTGTATTTGACAATTACAAGTTCAGATCTTCAAGTTATAATTTGCACTAATAATTTGTATTTAACAATTCGAAGTTCTGTATTTGACTATTACAAGTTCAGATCCTCAAATTATTAATTACAATCTTAGTTTGAAATTAACAATTCGAAGTTCTGTATTTACCTATTACAAGTTCAGATCTTCAACTTATAATTTGCAAATATAATTATAATTATAATTTTAAGTTCTGTATTTGACAATTACAAGTTCAGATCTTCAAGTTATAATTTGAAATAATAATTAGTATTTAACAAATCTAAGTTCTATAATTCACTATTACAAGTTCAGTTCGTCAAGTTATAATTTGCAATTACAATTATAAGCTATCAATTTTAAGTTCTGTATTTGACAATTACAAGTTCAGATCTTCAAGTTATAATTTGCACTAATAATTTGTATTTAACAATTCGAAGTTCTGTATTTGACTATTACAAGTTCAGATCTTCAACTTATAATTTGCAATTATAATTATTACCTATCAATTTCAAGTTCTGTATTTGACAATTACAAGTTCAGATCTTCAAGTTATAATTAGCAATCATAATTTGAAGTTATGAATTCTAAGTGCTTGATTTGACAATTACAAGTTCAGATCTTCAAGTTATAATTTGCACTAATAATTTGTATTTAACAATTCGAAGTTCTGTATTTGACTATTACAAGTTCAGATCTTCAAATTATTATTTACAATCTTAGTTTGAAATTAACAATTCGAAGTTCTGTATTTACCTATTACAAATTCAGATCTTCAAGTTATAATTTGCAATTATAATTATAAGCTATCAATTTTAAGTTCTGTATTTGACTATTACAAGTTCAGATCTTCAAGTTATAATTTGCAATCTTAATTTGAATTTCCCAATTCTAAGTTCTGAATTTGACTATTACAAGTTCAGATCTTCAAGTTATAATTAGCAATCATAATTTGAAGTTATGAATTCTAAGTTCTGTATTTGACAATTACTAGTTCAGATCTTCAAGTTATAATTTGCACTAATAATTTGTATTTAACAATTCGTAGTTCTGTATTTGACTATTACAAGTTCAGATCTTCTAATTATTATTTACAATCATAATTTGAAGTTATGAATTCTTAGTTCTGTATTTGACAATTACAAGTTCAGATCTTCAAGTTATAATTTGCACTAATAATTTGTATTTAACAATTCGTAGTTCTGTATTTGACTATTACAAGTTCAGATCTTCTAATTATTAATTACAATCTTAGTTTGAAATTAACAATTCGAAGTTCTGTATTTACCTATTACTAGTTCAGATCTTCAACTTATAATTTGCAATTATAATTATAAGCTATCAATTTTAAGTTCTGTATTTGACAATTACAAGTTCAGATCTTCAAGTTATAATTTGCACTAATAATTTGTATTTAACAATTCTAAGTTCTGCATTTGACTATTACAAGTTCAGATCTTCAAATTATTATTTACAATCATTGTTTGAAATTAACAATTCGAAGTTCTGTATTTACCTATTACAAATTCAGATCTTCAGGTTATAATTTGCAATTATAATTATAAGCTATCAATTTTAAGTTCTGTATTTGACTATTACAAGTTCAGATCTTCAAGTTATAATTTGCAATCATGATTTGAATTTTACAATTCTAAGTTCTGTATTTGACTATTACAAGTTCAGATCTTCAAGTTATAATTAGCAATCATAATTTGAAGTTATGAATTCTAAGTGCTGGATTTGACAATTACAAGTTCAGATCTTCAAGTTATAATTTGCACTAATAATTTGTATTTAACAATTCGGAGTTCTGTATTTGACTATTACAAGTTTAGATCTTCAAATTATTAATTACAATCTTAGTTTGTAATTAACAATTAGAAGTTCTGTAATTCACTATTACAAGTTCAGATCTTCAAGTTATAATTTGCAATTATAATTATAAGCTATCAATTCTAAGTTCTGTATTTGACAATTACAAGTTCAGATCTTCAAGTTATAATTTGCACTAATAATTTGTATTTAACAATTCGAAGTTCTGTATTTGACTATTACAAGTTCAGATCTTCTAATTATTATTTACAAACATAATTTGAAGTTATGAATTCTAAGTTCTGTATTTGACAATTACAAGTTCAGATCTTCAAGTTATAATTTGCACTAATAATTTATATTTAACAATTCGAAGTTCTGTATTTGACTATTACAAGTTTAGATCTTCAAATTATTAATTACAATCTTAGTTTGAAATTAACAATTCGAAGTTCTGTATTTACCTATTACAAGTTCAGATTTTCAACTTATAATTTGCATTTATAATTATAAGCTATCAATTTTAAGTTCTGTATTTGACAATTACAAGTTCAGATCTCCAAGTTATAATTTGCACTAATAATTTGTATTTAACAATTCTAAGTTCTGTATTTACCTATTACAAGTTCATATCTTCTAGTTATAATTTGCAATTATACTTATAAGCTATCAATTTTAAGTTCTGTATTTGACAATTACAAGTTCAGATCTTCAAGTTATAATTTGAAATAATAATTAGTATTTAACAAATCTAAGTTCTGTAATTGACTATTACAAGTTCAGATCTTCAAGTTATAATTTGCAATTATAATTATAAGCTATCAATTCTAAGTTCTGTATTTGACAATTACAAGTTCAGATCTTCAAGTTATAATTTGCACTAATAATTTGTATTTAACAATTCTAAGTTCTGTATTTACCTATTACAAGTTCATATCTTCTAGTTATAATTTGCAATTATACTTATAAGCTATCAATTTTAAGTTCTGTATTTGACAATTACAAGTTCAGATCTTCAAGTTATAATTTGAAATAATAATTAGTATTTAACAAATCTAAGTTCTGTAATTGACTATTACAAGTTCAGATCTTCCAGTTATAATTTGCAATCATAATTTGAAGTTATGAATTCTAAGTGCTGTATTTGACAATTACAAGTTCAGATCTTCAAGTTATAATTTGCACTAATAATTTGTATTTAACAATTCGGAGTTCTGTATTTGACTATTACAAGTTCAGATCTTCAAATTATTAATTACAATCTTAGTTTGAAATTAACAATTAGAAGTTCTGTATTTACCTATTACAAGTTCAGATCTTCAACTTATAATTTTCAATTATAATTATAAGTTATCAATTTTAAGTTCTGTATTTGACAATTACAAGTTCAGATCTTCAAGTTATAATTTGCACTAATAATTTGTATTTAACCATTCGGAGTTCTGTATTTGACTATTACAAGTTCAGATCTTCAAATTATTAATTACAATCTTAGTTTGAAATTAACAATTCGAAGTTCTGTATTTACATATTACAAGTTCAGATCTTCCAGTTATAATTTGCAATCATAATTTGAAGTTATGAATTCTAAGTGCTGTATTTGACAATTACAAGTTCAGATCTTCAAGTTATAATTTGCACTAATAATTTGTATTTAACAATTCGGAGTTCTGTATTTGACTATTACAAGTTCAGATCTTCAAATTATTATTTACAATCTTAGTTTGAAATTAACAATTCGAAGTTCTGTATTTACCTATTACAAGTTCAGATCTTCAAGTTTTAATTTGCAATTATAATTATAAGCTATCAATTTTAAGTTCTGTATTTGACTATTACAAGTTCAGATCTTCAAGTTATAATTTGCAATCATAATTTGAAGTTATGAATTCTAAGTGCTGTATTTGACAATTACAAGTTCAGATCTTCAAGTTATAATTTGCACTAATAATTTGTATTTAACAATTCGGAGTTCTGTATTTGACTATTACAAGTTCAGATCTTCAAATTATTAATTACAATCTTAGTTTGAAATTAACAATTCGAAGTTCTGTATTTACATATTACAAGTTCAGATCTTCCAGTTATAATTTGCAATCATAATTTGAAGTTATGAATTCTAAGTGCTGTATTTGACAATTACAAGTTCAGATCTTCAAGTTATAATTTGCACTAATAATTTGTATTTAACAATTCGGAGTTCTGTATTTGACTATTACAAGTTCAGATCTTCAAATTATTATTTACAATCTTAGTTTGAAATTAACAATTCGAAGTTCTGTATTTACCTATTACAAGTTCAGATCTTCAAGTTTTAATTTGCAATTATAATTATAAGCTATCAATTTTAAGTTCTGTATTTGACTATTACAAGTTCAGATCTTCAAGTTATAATTTGCAACCATAATTTGAATTTCCCAATTCTAAGTTCTGTATTTGACTATTACAAGTTCAGATCTTCTAGTTATAATTAGCAATCATAATTTGAAGTTATGAATTCTAAGTTCTGTATTTGACAATTACAAGTTCAGATCTTCAAGTTATAATTTGCACTAATAATTTGTATTTAACAATTCGAAGTTCTGTATTTGACTATTACAAGTTCAGATCCTCAAATTATAAATTTGCAAATATAATTATAATTATAATTTTAAGTTCTGTATTTGACAATTACAAGTTCAGATTTACAAGTTATAATTTGCACTATTAATTTATATTTAACAATTCGAAGTTCTGTATTTGACTATTACAAGTTCAGGTCTTCAAATTATTATTTACAATCTTAGTTTGAAATTAACAATTCGAAGTTCTGTATTTACTTATTACAAGTTCAGATCTTCTAGTTATAATTTGCAATTATAATTATAAGCTATCAATTTTAAGTTCTGTATTTGACAATTACAAGTTCAGATCTTCAAGTTATAATTTGAAATAATAATTAGTATTTAACAAATCTAAGTTCTATAATTCACTATTACAAGTTCAGTTCGTCAAGTTATAATTTGCAATTATAATTATAAGCTATCAATTTTAAGTTCTGTATTTGACAATTACAAGTTCAGATCTTCAAGTTATAATTTGCACTAATAATTTGTATTTAACAATACGAAGTTCTGTATTTGACCATTACAAGTTCAGATCTTCAAATTATTAATTACAATCTTAGTTTGAAATTAACAATTCGAAGTTCTGTATTTACATATTACAAGTTCAGATCTTCCAGTTATAATTTGCAATCATAATTTGAAGTTATGAATTCTAAGTGCTGTATTTGACAATTACAAGTTCAGATCTTCAAGTTATAATTTGCACTAATAATTTGTATTTAACAATTCGAAGTTCTGTATTTGACTATTACAAGTTCAGATCTTCAAATTATTAATTACAATCTTAGTTTGAAATTAACAATTGGAAGTTCTGTATTTACATATTACAAGTTCAGATCTTCCAGTTATAATTTGCAATCATAATTTGAAGTTATGAATTCTAAGTGCTGTATTTGACAATTACAAGTTCAGATCTTCAAGTTATAATTTGCACTAATAATTTGTATTTAACAATTCGAAGTTCTGTATTTGACTATTACAAGTTCAGATCTTCAAATTATTAATTACAATCTTAGTTTGAAATTAACAATTCGAAGTTCTGTATTTACATATTACAAGTTCAGATCTTCCAGTTATAATTTGCAATCATAATTTGAAGTTATGAATTCTAAGTGCTGTATTTGACAATTACAAGTTCAGATCTTCAAGTTATAATTTGCACTAATAATTTGTATTTAACAATTCGAAGTTCTGTATTTGACTATTACAAGTTCAGATCTTCTAATTATTATTTACAAACATAATTTGAAGTTATGAATTCTAAGTTCTGTATTTGACAATTACAAGTTCAGATCTTCAAGTTATTAATTACAATCTTAGTTTGAAATTAACAATTCGAAGTTCTGTATTTACATATTACAAGTTCAGATCTTCCAGTTATAATTTGCAATCATAATTTGAAGTTATGAATTCTAAGTGCTGTATTTGACAATTACAAGTTCAGATCTTCAAGTTATAATTTGCACTAATAATTTGTATTTAACAATTCGGAGTTCTGTATTTGACTATTACAAGTTCAGATCTTCAAGTTATAATTTGCAACCATAATTTGAATTTCCCAATTCTAAGTTCTGTATTTGACTATTACAAGTTCAGATCTTCAAGTTATAATTAGCAATCATAATTTGAAGTTATGAATTCTAAGTTCTGTATTTGACAATTACAAGTTCAGATCTTCAAGTTATAATTTGCACTAATAATTTGTATTTAACAATTCGAAGTTCTGTATTTGACTATTACAAGTTCAGATCCTCAAATTATTAATTACAATCTTAGTTTGAAATTAACAATTCGAAGTTCTGTATTTACCTATTACAAGTTCAGATCTTCAACTTATAATTTGCAAATATAATTATAATTATAATTTTAAGTTCTGTATTTGACAATTACAAGTTCAGATCTTCAAGTTATAATTTGAAATAATAATTAGTATTTAACAAATCTAAGTTCTATAATTCACTATTACAAGTTCAGTTCGTCAAGTTATAATTTGCAATTACAATTATAAGCTATCAATTTTAAGTTCTGTATTTGACAATTACAAGTTCAGATCTTCAAGTTATAATTTGCACTAATAATTTGTATTTAACAATTCGAAGTTCTGTATTTGACTATTACAAGTTCAGATCTTCAAATTATTATTTACAATCTTAGTTTGAAATTAACAATTCGAAGTTCTGTATTTACCTATTACAAGTTCAGATCTTCAAGTTTTAATTTGCAATTATAATTATAAGCTATCAATTTTAAGTTCTGTATTTGACTATTACAAGTTCAGATCTTCAAGTTATAATTTGCAACCATAATTTGAATTTCCCAATTCTAAGTTCTATATTTGACTATTACAAGTTCAGATCTTCAAGTTATAATTAGCAATCATAATTTGAAGTTATGAATTCTAAGTTCTGTATTTGACAATTACAAGTTCAGATCTTCAAGTTATAATTTGCACTAATAATTTGTATTTAACAATTCGAAGTTCTGTATTTGACTATTACAAGTTCAGATCCTCAAATTATTAATTACAATCTTAGTTTGAAATTAACAATTCGAAGTTCTGTATTTACCTATTACAAGTTCAGATCTTCAACTTATAATTTGCAATTATAATTATAAGCTATCAATTTTAAGTTCTGTATTTGACAATTACAAGTTCAGATTTACAAGTTATAATTTGCACTAATAATTTGTATTTAACAATTCGAAGTTCTGTATTTGACTATTACAAGTTCAGGTCTTCAACTTATAATTTGCAATTATAATTATAAGCTATCAATTTTAAGTTCTGTATTTGACAATTACAAGTTCAGATTTACAAGTTATAATTTGCACTAATAATTTGTATTTAACAATTCGAAGTTCTGTATTTACCTATTACAAGTTCAGATCTTCAACTTATAATTTGCAATTATAATTATAAGCTATCAATTCTAAGTTCTGTATTTGACAATTACAAGTTCAGATCTTCAAGTTATAATTTGCACTAATAATTTGTATTTAACAATTCGAAGTTCTGTATTTGACTATTACAAGTTCAGATCCTCAAATTATTAATTACAATCTTAGTTTGAAATTAACAATTCGAAGTTCTGTATTTACCTATTACAAGTTTAGATCTTCAACTTATAATTTGCAATTATAATTATAAGCTATCAATTTTAAGTTCTGTATTTGACAATTACAAGTTCAGATTTACAAGTTATAATTTGCACTAATAATTTGTATTTAACAATTCGAAGTTCTGTATTTGACTATTACAAGTTCAGGTCTTCAAATTATTATTTACAATCTTAGTTTGAAATTAACAATTCGAAGTTCTGTATTTACTTATTACAAGTTCAGATCTTCTAGTTATAATTTGCAATTATAATTATAAGCTATCAATTTTAAGTTCTGTATTTGACAATTACAAGTTCAGATCTTCAAGTTATAATTTGAAATAATAATTAGTATTTAACAAATCTAAGTTCTATAATTCACTATTACAAGTTCAGTTCGTCAAGTTATAATTTGCAATTATAATTATAAGCTATCAATTCTAAGTTCTGTATTTGACAATTACAAGTTCAGATCTTCAAGTTATAATTTGCACTAATAATTTGTATTTAACAATTTGAAGTTCTGTATTTGACTATTACAAGTTCAGATCTTCAAATTATTAATTACAATCTTAGTTTGAAATTAACAATTCGAAGTTCTGTATTTACCTATTACAAGTTCAGATCTTCAACTTATAATTTGCAATTATAATTATTACCTATCAATTTCAAGTTCTGTATTTGACAATTACAAGTTCAGATCTTCAAGTTATAATTAGCAATCATAATTTGAAGTTATGAATTCTAAGTGCTTGATTTGACAATTACAAGTTCAGATCTTCAAGTTATAATTTGCACTAATAATTTGTATTTAACAATTCGAAGTTCTGTATTTGACTATTACAAGTTCAGATCTTCAAATTATTATTTACAATCTTAGTTTGAAATTAACAATTCGAAGTTCTGTATTTACCTATTACAAATTCAGATCTTCAAGTTATAATTTGCAATTATAATTATAAGCTATCAATTTTAAGTTCTGTATTTGACTATTACAAGTTCAGATCTTCAAGTTATAATTTGCAATCTTAATTTGAATTTCCCAATTCTAAGTTCTGAATTTGACTATTACAAGTTCAGATCTTCAAGTTATAATTAGCAATCATAATTTGAAGTTATGAATTCTAAGTTCTGTATTTGACAATTACTAGTTCAGATCTTCAAGTTATAATTTGCACTAATAATTAGTATTTAACAATTCGTAGTTCTGTATTTGACTATTACAAGTTCAGATCTTCTAATTATTATTTACAATCATAATTTGAAGTTATGAATTCTTAGTTCTGTATTTGACAATTACAAGTTCAGATCTTCAAGTTATAATTTGCACTAATAATTTGTATTTAACAATTCGTAGTTCTGTATTTGACTATTACAAGTTCAGATCTTCTAATTATTAATTACAATCTTAGTTTGAAATTAACAATTCGAAGTTCTGTATTTACCTATTACTAGTTCAGATCTTCAACTTATAATTTGCAATTATAATTATAAGCTATCAATTTTAAGTTCTGTATTTGACAATTACAAGTTCAGATCTTCAAGTTATAATTTGCACTAATAATTTGTATTTAACAATTCTAAGTTCTGTATTTGACTATTACAAGTTCAGATCTTCAAATTATTATTTACAATCATTGTTTGAAATTAACAATTCGAAGTTCTGTATTTACCTATTACAAATTCAGATCTTCAGGTTATAATTTGCAATTATAATTATAAGCTATCAATTTTAAGTTCTGTATTTGACTATTACAAGTTCAGATCTTCAAGTTATAATTTGCAATCATGATTTGAATTTTACAATTCTAAGTTCTGTATTTGACTATTACAAGTTCAGATCTTCAAGTTATAATTAGCAATCATAATTTGAAGTTATGAATTCTAAGTGCTGGATTTGACAATTACAAGTTCACATCTTCAAGTTATAATTTGCACTAATAATTTGTATTTAACAATTCGGAGTTCTGTATTTGACTATTACAAGTTTAGATCTTCAAATTATTAATTACAATCTTAGTTTGTAATTAACAATTAGAAGTTCTGTAATTCACTATTACAAGTTCAGATCTTCAAGTTATAATTTGCAATTATAATTATAAGCTATCAATTCTAAGTTCTGTATTTGACAATTACAAGTTCAGATCTTCAAGTTATAATTTGCACTAATAATTTGTATTTAACAATTCGAAGTTCTGTATTGGACTATTACAAGTTCAGATCTTCTAATTATTATTTACAAACATAATTTGTAGTTATGAATTCTAAGTTCTGTATTTGACAATTACAAGTTCAGATCTTCAAGTTATAATTTGCACTAATAATTTGTATTTAACAATTCGAAGTTCTGTATTTGACTATTACAAGTTTAGATCTTCAAATTATTAATTACAATCTTAGTTTGAAATTAACAATTCGAAGTTCTGTATTTACCTATTACAAGTTCAGATTTTCAACTTATAATTTGCATTTATAATTATAAGCTATCAATTTTAAGTTCTGTATTTGACAATTACAAGTTCAGATCTCCAAGTTATAATTTGCACTAATAATTTGTATTTAACAATTCTAAGTTCTGTATTTACCTATTACAAGTTCATATCTTCTAGTTATAATGTGCAATTATACTTATAAGCTATCAATTTTAAGTTCTGTATTTGACAATTACAAGTTCAGATTTTCAAGTTATAATTTGAAATAATAATTAGTATTTAACAAATCTAAGTTCTGTAATTGACTATTACAAGTTCAGATCTTCAAGTTATAATTTGCAATTATAATTATAAGCTATCAATTCTAAGTTCTGTATTTGACAATTACAAGTTCAGATCTTCAAGTTATAATTTGCACTAATAATTTGAATTTAACAATTCGAAGTTCTGTATTTGACCATTACAAGTTCAGATCTTCAACTTATAATTTGCAATTAAAATTATAAGCTATCAATTTTAAGTTCTGTATTTGACTATTACAAGTTCAGATCTTCAAGTTATAATTAGCAATCATAATTTGCATTTTACAATTCTAAGTTCTGTATTTGACTAATACAAGTACAGATCTTCAAGTTATAATTTGCAATCATAATTTGAAGTTATGAATTCTAAGTTCTGTATTTGACAATTACAAGTTCAGATCTTCAAGTTATAATTTGCACTAATAATTTGTATTTAACAATTCGAAGTTCTGTATTTGACCATTACAAGTTCAGATCTTCAAATTATTAATTACAATCTTAGTTTGAAATTAACAATTCGAAGTTCAGTATTTACCTATTACAAGTTCAGATCTTCAACTTATAATTTGCAATTATAATTAGAAGCTATCAATTTTAAGTTCTCTATTTGACAATTACAAGTTCAGATCTTCAAGTTACAATTTGCACTTATAATTTGTATTTAACAATTCGAAGTTCAGTATTTGACTATTACAAGTTTAGATCTTCAAATTATTAATTACAATCTTAGTTTGAAATTAACAATTCGAAGTTCTGTATTAACCTATTACAAGTTCAGATTTTCAACTTATAATTTGCATTTATAATTATAAGCTATCAATTTTAAGTTCTGTATTTGACAATTACAAGTTCAGATCTCCAAGTTATAATTTGCACTAATAATTTGTATTTAACAATTCTAAGTTCCTTATTTGACTATTACAAGTTCAGATCTTCAAATTATTTTTTACAATCTTAGTTTGAAATTAACAATTCGAAGTTCTGTATTTACCTATTACAAATTCAGATCTTCAAGTTATAATTTGCAATTATAATTATTAGCTATCAATTTTAAGTTCTGTATTTGACTATTACAAGTTCAGATCTTCAAGTTATAGTTAGCAATCATAATTTGAAGTTATGAATTCTAAGTTCTGTATTTGACAATTACAAGTTCAGATCTTCAAGTTATAATTTGCACTAATAATTTGTATTTAACAATTCGAAGTTCTGTATTTGACTATTGCAAGTTCAGATCTTCAAATTATTAATTACAATCCTAGTTTGAAATTAACAATTCGAAGTTCTGTATTTACCTATTACAAGTTCAGATCTTCTACTTATAATTTGCAATTATAATTATAAGCTATCAATTTTAAGTTCTGTATTTCACAATTACAAGTTCAGATCTTCTAGTTATAATTTGCACTAATAATTTGTATTTAACAATTCGAAGTTCTGTATTTGACTATTACAAGTTCAGATCTTCAAATTATTATTTACAATCTTAGTTTGAAATTAACAATTCGAAGTTCTGTATTTACCTATTACAAATTCAGATCTACAAGTTATAATTTGCAATTATAATTATAAGCTATCAATTTTAAGTTCTGTATTTGACTATTACAAGTTCAGATCTTCAAGTTATAATTTGCAATCATGATTTGAATTTTACAATTCTAAGTTCTGTATTTGACTATTTCAAGTTCAGATCTTCAAGTTATAATTAGCAATCATAATTTGAAGTTATGAATTCTAAGTGCTGTATTTGACAATTACAAGTTCAGATCTTCAAGTTATAATTTGCACTAATAATTTGTATTTAACAATTCGGAGTTCTGTATTTGACTATTACAAGTTTAGATCTTCAAATTATTAATTACAATCCTAGTTTGAAATTAACAATTCGAAGTTCTGTATTTACCTATTACAAGTTCAGATCTTCAACTTATAATTTGCAATTATAATTATAAGCTATCAATTTTAAGTTCTGTATTTGACAATTACAAGTTCAGATCTTCAAGTTATAATTTGCACTAATAATTTGTATTTAACAATTCGAAGTTCTGTATTTGACTATTACAAGTTTAGATCTTCAAATTATTAATTACAATCCTAGTTTGAAATTAACAATTCGAAGTTCTGTATTTACCTATTACAAGTTCAGATCTTCAACTTATAATTTACAATTATAATTATAAGCTATCAATTTTAAGTTCTGTATTTGACAATTACAAGTTCAGATCTTCAAGTTATAATTTGCACTTATAATTTGTATTTAACAATTCGAAGTTCAGTATTTGACTATTACAAGTTTAGATCTTCAAATTATTAATTACAATCTTAGTTTGAAATTAACAATTCGAAGTTCTGTATTTACCTATTACAAATTCAGATCTTCAAGTTATAATTTGCAATTATAATTATTAGCTATCAATTTTAAGTTCTGTATTTGACTATTACAAGTTCAGATCTTCTAGTTATAGTTAGCAATCATAATTTGAAGTTATGAATTCTAAGTTCTGTATTTGACAATTACAAGTTCAGATCTTCAAGTTATAATTTGCACTAATAATTTGTATTTAACAATTCGAAGTTCTGTATTTGACTATTGCAAGTTCAGATCTTCAAATTATTAATTACAATCCTAGTTTGAAATTAACAATTCGAAGTTCTGTATTTACCTATTACAAGTTCAGATCTTCTACTTATAATTTGCAATTATAATTATAAGCTATCAATTTTAAGTTCTGTATTTCACAATTACAAGTTCAGATCTTCTAGTTATAATTTGCACTAATAATTTGTATTTAACAATTCGAAGTTCTGTATTTGACTAATACAAGTTCAGATCTTCAAATTATTATTTACAATCTTAGTTTGAAATTAACAATTCGAAGTTCTGTATTTACCTATTACAAATTCAGATCTACAAGTTATAATTTGCAATTATAATTATAAGCTATCAATTTTAAGTTCTGTATTTGACTATTACAAGTTCAGATCTTCAAGTTATAATTTGCAATCATGATTTGAATTTTACAATTCTAAGTTCTGTATTTGACTATTTCAAGTTCAGATCTTCAAGTTATAATTAGCAATCATAATTTGAAGTTATGAATTCTAAGTGCTGTATTTGACAATTACAAGTTCAGATCTTCAAGTTATAATTTGCACTAATAATTTGTATTTAACAATTCGGAGTTCTGTATTTGACTATTACAAGTTTAGATCTTCAAATTATTAATTACAATCCTAGTTTGAAATTAACAATTCGAAGTTCTGTATTTACCTATTACAAGTTCAGATCTTCAACTTATAATTTGCAATTATAATTATAAGCTATCAATTTTAAGTTCTGTATTTGACAATTACAAGTTCAGATCTTCAAGTTATAATTTGCACTAATAATTTGTATTTAACAATTCGAAGTTCTGTATTTGACTATTACAAGTTTAGATCTTCAAATTATTAATTACAATCCTAGTTTGAAATTAACAATTCGAAGTTCTGTATTTACCTATTACAAGTTCAGATCTTCAACTTATAATTTACAATTATAATTATAAGCTATCAATTTTAAGTTCTGTATTTGACAATTACAAGTTCAGATCTTCAAGTTATAATTTGCACTTATAATTTGTATTTAACAATTCGAAGTTCAGTATTTGACTATTACAAGTTTAGATCTTCAAATTATTAATTACAATCTTAGTTTGAAATTAACAATTCGAAGTTCTGTATTTACCTATTACAAGTTCAGATTTTCAACTTATAATTTGCATTTATAATTATAAGCTATCAATTTTAAGTTGTGTATTTGACAATTACAAGTTCAGATCTCCAAGTTATAATTTGCACTAACAATTTGTATTTAACAATTCTAAGTTCCTTATTTGACTATTACAAGTTCAGATCTTCAAATTATTTTGTACAATCTTAGTTTGAAATTAACAATTCGAAGTTCTGTATTTACCTATTACAAATTCAGATCTTCAAGTTATAATTTGCAATTATAATTATTAGCTATCAATTTTAAGTTCTGTATTTGACTATTACAAGTTCAGATCTTCAAGTTATAGTTAGCAATCATAATTTGAAGTTATGAATTCTAAGTTCTGTATTTGACAATTACAAGTTCAGATCTTCAAGTTATAATTTGCACTAATAATTTGTATTTAACAATTCGAAGTTCTGTATTTGACTATTGCAAGTTCAGATCTTCAAATTATTAATTACAATCCTAGTTTGAAATTAACAATTCGAAGTTCTGTATTTACCTATTACAAGTTCGGATCTTCAACTTATAATTTGCAATTATAATTATAAGCTATCAATTTTAAGTTCTGTATTTCACAATTACAAGTTCAGATCTTCTAGTTATAATTTGCACTAATAATTTGTATTTAACAATTCGAAGTTCTGTATTTGACTATTACAAGTTCAGATCTTCAAATTATTATTTACAATCTTAGTTTGAAATTAACAATTCGAAGTTCTGTATTTACCTATTACAAATTCAGATCTTCAAGTTATAATTTGCAATTATAATTATAAGCTATCAATTTTAAGTTCTGTATTTGACTATTACAAGTTCAGATCTTCAAGTTATAATTTGCAATCATAATTTGAATTTCCCAATTCTAAGTTCTGTATTTGACTATTACATGTTCAGATCTTCAAGTTATAATTAGCAATCATAATTTGAAGTTATGAATTCTAAGTTCTGTATTTGACAATTACAAGTTCAGATCTTCAAGTTATAATTTGCACTAATAATTTGTATTTAACAATTCGTAGTTCTGTATTTGACTATTACAAGTTCAGATCTTCTAATTATTATTTACATTCATAATTTGAAGTTATGAATTCTTAGTTCTGTATTTTCCAATTACAAGTTCAGATCTTCAAGTTATAATTTGCAATCATAATTTGAAGTTATGAATTCTAAGTTCTGAATTTGACTATTACAAGTTCAGATCTTCAAATTATTAATTACAATATTAGTTGGAAATTAACAATAAAAAGTTCTGTATTTACCTATTACAAGTTCAGATCTTCAACTTATAATTTGCAATTATAATTATAAGCTATCAATTTTAAGTTCTGTATTTGACAATTACAAGTTCAGATTTTCAAGTTATAATTTGCACTAATAATTTGTATTTAACAATTCGAAGATCTGTATTTGACTATTACAAGTTCATATCTTCAAATTATTATTTACAATCTTAGTTTGAAATTAACAATTAGAAGTTCCTGTATTTACCTATTACAAGTTCAGATCTTCTAGTTATAATTTGCAATTATAATTTAAAGCTATCAATTTTAAGTTCTGTATTTGACAATTACAAGTTCAGATCTTCAAGTTATAATTTGTACTAATAATTTGTATTTAACAATTCGAAGTTCTGTAATTCACTATTACAAGTTCAGATCTTCAAGTTATAATTTGCAATTATAATTTTAAGCTATCAATTCTAAGTTCTGTATTAGACAATTACAAGTTCAGGTCTTCAAGTTATTATTTGCACTAATAATTTGTATTTAACAATTCGAAGTTCTGTATTTGACTATTACAAGTTCAGATCTTCTAATTATTATTTACAATCATAATTTGAAGTTATGAATTCTAAGTTCTGTATTTAACAATTACAAGTTCAGATCCTCAAGTTATAATTTGCAATCATAATTTGAAGTTATGAATTCTAAGTGCTGTATTTGACAATTACAAGTTCAGATCTTCAAGTTATAATTTGCACTAATAATTTGTATTTAACAATTCGAAGTTCTGTATTTGACTATTACAAGTTCAGATCTTCAAATTATTAATTACAATCTTAGTTTGAAATTAACAATTCGAAGTTCAGTATTTACCTATTACAAGTTCAGATCTTCAACTTATAATTTGCAATTATAATTATAAGCTATCAATTTTAAGTTCTGTATTTGACAATTACAAGTTCAGATCTTCAAGTTATAATTTGCACTAATAATTTGTATTTAACAATTCGAAGTTCTGTATTTGACTATTACAAGTTCAGATCTTCAAATTATTATTTACAATCTTAGTTTGAAATTAACAATTCGAAGTTCTGTATTTACCTATTACAAATTCAGATCTACAAGTTATAATTTGCAATTATAATTATAAGCTATCAATTTTAAGTTCTGTATTTGACTATTACAAGTTCAGATCTTCAAGTTATAATTTGCAATCATGATTTGAATTTTACAATTCTAAGTTCTGTATTTGACTATTTCAAGTTCAGATCTTCAAGTTATAATTAGCAATCATAATTTGAAGTTATGAATTCTAAGTGCTGTATTTGACAATTACAAGTTCAGATCTTCAAGTTATAATTTGCACTAATAATTTGTATTTAACAATTCGGAGTTCTGTATTTGACTATTACAAGTTTAGATCTTCAAATTATTAATTACAATCCTAATTTGAAATTAACAATTCGAAGTTCTGTATTTACCTATTACAAGTTCAGATCTTCAACTTATAATTTGCAATTATAATTATAAGCTATCAATTTTAAGTTCTGTATTTGACAATTACAAGTTCAGATCTTCAAGTTATAATTTGCACTAATAATTTGTATTTAACAATTCGAAGTTCTGTATTTGACTATTACAAGTTCAGATCTTCAAATTATTATTTACAATCTTAGTTTGAAATTAACAATTCGAAGTTCTGTATTTACCTATTACAAATTCAGATCTGCAAGTTATAATTTGCAATTATAATTATAAGCTATCAATTTTAAGTTCTGTATTTGACTATTACAAGTTCAGATCTTCAAGTTATAATTTGCAATCATAATTTGAATTTCCCAATTCTAAGTTCTGTATTTGACTATTACAAGTTCAGATCTTCAAGTTGTAATTAGCAATCATAATTTGAAGTTATGGATTCTAAGTTCTGTATTTGACAATTACAAGTTCAGATCTTCAAGTTATAATTTGCACTAATAATTTGTATTTAACAATTCGTAGTTCTGTATTTGACTATTACAAGTTCAGATCTTCTAATTATTATTTACAATCATAATTTGAAGTTATGAATTCTAAGTGCTGTATTTGACAATTACAAGTTCAGATCTTCAAGTTATAATTTGCACTAATAGTTTGTATTTAACAATTCGAAGTTCTGTATTTGACTATTACAAGTTCAGATCTTCAAATTATTAATTACAATCTTAGTTTGAAATTAACAATTTGAAGTTCAGTATTTACCTATTACAAGTTCAGATCTTCAACTTATAATTTGCAATTATAATTATAAGCTATCAATTTTAAGTTCTGTATTTGACAATTACAAGTTCAGATCTTCAAGTTATAATTTGCACTAATAATTTGTATTTAACAATTCGAAGTTCTGTATTGGACTATTACAAGTTCAGATCTTCTAATTATTATTTACAAACATAATTTGTAGTTATGAATTCTAAGTTCTGTATTTGACAATTACAAGTTCAGATCTTCAAGTTATAATTTGCACTAATAATTTGTATTTAACAATTCGAAGTTCTGTATTTGACTATTACAAGTTTAGATCTTCAAATTATTAATTACAATCTTAGTTTGAAATTAACAATTCGAAGTTCTGTATTTACCTATTACAAGTTCAGATTTTCAACTTATAATTTGCATTTATAATTATAAGCTATCAATTTTAAGTTCTGTATTTGACAATTACAAGTTCAGATCTCCAAGTTATAATTTGCACTAATAATTTGTATTTAACAATTCTAAGTTCTGTATTTACCTATTACAAGTTCATATCTTCTAGTTATAATTTGCAATTATACTTATAAGCTATCAATTTTAAGTTCTGTATTTGACAATTACAAGTTCAGATCTTCAAGTTATAATTTGAAATAATAATTAGTATTTAACAAATCTAAGTTCTGTAATTGACTATTACAAGTTCAGATCTTCAAGTTATAATTTGCAATTATAATTATAAGCTATCAATTCTAAGTTCTGTATTTGACAATTACAAGTTCAGATCTTCAAGTTATAATTTGCACTAATAATTTGAATTTAACAATTCGAAGTTCTGTATTTGACCATTACAAGTTCAGATCTTCAACTTATAATTTGCAATTAAAATTATAAGCTATCAATTTTAAGTTCTGTATTTGACTATTACAAGTTCAGATCTTCAAGTTATAATTAGCAATCATAATTTGCATTTTACAATTCTAAGTTCTGTATTTGACTAATACAAGTACAGATCTTCAAGTTATAATTTGCAATCATAATTTGAAGTTATGAATTCTAAGTTCTGTATTTGACAATTACAAGTTCAGATCTTCAAGTTATAATTTGCACTAATAATTTGTATTTAACAATTCGAAGTTCTGTATTTGACCATTACAAGTTCAGATCTTCAAATTATTAATTACAATCTTAGTTTGAAATTAACAATTCGAAGTTCAGTATTTACCTATTACAAGTTCAGATCTTCAACTTATAATTTGCAATTATAATTAGAAGCTATCAATTTTAAGTTCTCTATTTGACAATTACAAGTTCAGATCTTCAAGTTACAATTTGCACTTATAATTTGTATTTAACAATTCGAAGTTCAGTATTTGACTATTACAAGTTTAGATCTTCAAATTATTAATTACAATCTTAGTTTGAAATTAACAATTCGAAGTTCTGTATTAACCTATTACAAGTTCAGATTTTCAACTTATAATTTGCATTTATAATTATAAGCTATCAATTTTAAGTTCTGTATTTGACAATTACAAGTTCAGATCTCCAAGTTATAATTTGCACTAATAATTTGTATTTAACAATTCTAAGTTCCTTATTTGACTATTACAAGTTCAGATCTTCAAATTATTTTTTACAATCTTAGTTTGAAATTAACAATTCGAAGTTCTGTATTTACCTATTACAAATTCAGATCTTCAAGTTATAATTTGCAATTATAATTATTAGCTATCAATTTTAAGTTCTGTATTTGACTATTACAAGTTCAGATCTTCTAGTTATAGTTAGCAATCATAATTTGAAGTTATGAATTCTAAGTTCTGTATTTGACAATTACAAGTTCAGATCTTCAAGTTATAATTTGCACTAATAATTTGTATTTAACAATTCGAAGTTCTGTATTTGACTATTGCAAGTTCAGATCTTCAAATTATTAATTACAATCCTAGTTTGAAATTAACAATTCGAAGTTCTGTATTTACCTATTACAAGTTCAGATCTTCTACTTATAATTTGCAATTATAATTATAAGCTATCAATTTTAAGTTCTGTATTTCACAATTACAAGTTCAGATCTTCTAGTTATAATTTGCACTAATAATTTGTATTTAACAATTCGAAGTTCTGTATTTGACTAATACAAGTTCAGATCTTCAAATTATTATTTACAATCTTAGTTTGAAATTAACAATTCGAAGTTCTGTATTTACCTATTACAAATTCAGATCTACAAGTTATAATTTGCAATTATAATTATAAGCTATCAATTTTAAGTTCTGTATTTGACTATTACAAGTTCAGATCTTCAAGTTATAATTTGCAATCATGATTTGAATTTTACAATTCTAAGTTCTGTATTTGACTATTTCAAGTTCAGATCTTCAAGTTATAATTAGCAATCATAATTTTAAGTTATGAATTCTAAGTGCTGTATTTGACAATTACAAGTTCAGATCTTCAAGTTATAATTTGCACTAATAATTTGTATTTAACAATTCGGAGTTCTGTATTTGACTATTACAAGTTTAGATCTTCAAATTATTAATTACAATCCTAGTTTGAAATTAACAATTCGAAGTTCTGTATTTACCTATTACAAGTTCAGATCTTCAACTTATAATTTGCAATTATAATTATAAGCTATCAATTTTAAGTTCTGTATTTGACAATTACAAGTTCAGATCTTCAAGTTATAATTTGCACTAATAATTTGTATTTAACAATTCGAAGTTCTGTATTTGACTATTACAAGTTTAGATCTTCAAATTATTAATTACAATCCTAGTTTGAAATTAACAATTCGAAGTTCTGTATTTACCTATTACAAGTTCAGATCTTCAACTTATAATTTACAATTATAATTATAAGCTATCAATTTTAAGTTCTGTATTTGACAATTACAAGTTCAGATCTTCAAGTTATAATTTGCACTTATAATTTGTATTTAACAATTCGAAGTTCAGTATTTGACTATTACAAGTTTAGATCTTCAAATTATTAATTACAATCTTAGTTTGAAATTAACAATTCGAAGTTCTGTATTTACCTATTACAAGTTCAGATTTTCAACTTATAATTTGCATTTATAATTATAAGCTATCAATTTTAAGTTCTGTATTTGACAATTACAAGTTCAGATCTCCAAGTTATAATTTGCACTAACAATTTGTATTTAACAATTCTAAGTTCCTTATTTGACTATTACAAGTTCAGATCTTCAAATTATTTTTTACAATCTTAGTTTGAAATTAACAATTCGAAGTTCTGTATTTACCTATTACAAATTCAGATCTTCAAGTTATAATTTGCAATTATAATTATTAGCTATCAATTTTAAGTTCTGTATTTGACTATTACAAGTTCAGATCTTCAAGTTATAGTTAGCAATCATAATTTGAAGTTATGAATTCTAAGTTCTGTATTTGACAATTACAAGTTCAGATCTTCAAGTTATAATTTGCACTAATAATTTGTATTTAACAATTCGAAGTTCTATATTTGACTATTGCAAGTTCAGATCTTCAAATTATTAATTACAATCCTAGTTTGAAATTAACAATTCGAAGTTCTGTATTTACCTATTACAAGTTCGGATCTTCAACTTATAATTTGCAATTATAATTATAAGCTATCAATTTTAAGTTCTGTATTTCACAATTACAAGTTCAGATCTTCTAGTTATAATTTGCACTAATAATTTGTATTTAACAATTCGAAGTTCTGTATTTGACTATTACAAGTTCAGATCTTCAAATTATTATTTACAATCTTAGTTTGAAATTAACAATTCGAAGTTCTGTATTTACCTATTACAAATTCAGATCTTCAAGTTATAATTTGCAATTATAATTATAAGCTATCAATTTTAAGTTCTGTATTTGACTATTACAAGTTCAGATCTTCAAGTTATAATTTGCAATCATAATTTGAATTTCCCAATTCTAAGTTCTGTATTTGACTATTACATGTTCAGATCTTCAAGTTATAATTAGCAATCATAATTTGAAGTTATGAATTCTAAGTTCTGTATTTGACAATTACAAGTTCAGATCTTCAAGTTATAATTTGCACTAATAATTTGTATTTAACAATTCGTAGTTCTGTATTTGACTATTACAAGTTCAGATCTTCTAATTATTATTTACATTCATAATTTGAAGTTATGAATTCTTAGTTCTGTATTTTCCAATTACAAGTTCAGATCTTCAAGTTATAATTTGCAATCATAATTTGAAGTTATGAATTCTAAGTTCTGAATTTGACTATTACAAGTTCAGATCTTCAAATTATTAATTACAATATTAGTTGGAAATTAACAATAAAAAGTTCTGTATTTACCTATTACAAGTTCAGATCTTCAACTTATAATTTGCAATTATAATTATAAGCTATCAATTTTAAGTTCTGTATTTGACAATTACAAGTTCAGATTTTCAAGTTATAATTTGCACTAATAATTTGTATTTAACAATTCGAAGATCTGTATTTGACTATTACAAGTTCATATCTTCAAATTATTATTTACAATCTTAGTTTGAAATTAACAATTAGAAGTTCCTGTATTTACCTATTACAAGTTCAGATCTTCTAGTTATAATTAGCAATTATAATTTAAAGCTATCAATTTTAAGTTCTGTATTTGACAATTACAAGTTCAGATCTTCAAGTTATAATTTGTACTAATAATTTGTATTTAACAATTCGAAGTTCTGTAATTCACTATTACAAGTTCAGATCTTCAAGTTATAATTTGCAATTATAATTTTAAGCTATCAATTCTAAGTTCTGTATTAGACAATTACAAGTTCAGGTCTTCAAGTTATTATTTGCACTAATAATTTGTATTTAACAATTCGAAGTTCTGTATTTGACTATTACAAGTTCAGATCTTCTAATTATTATTTACAATCATAATTTGAAGTTATGAATTCTAAGTTCTGTATTTAACAATTACAAGTTCAGATCCTCAAGTTATAATTTGCAATCATAATTTGAAGTTATGAATTCTAAGTGCTGTATTTGACAATTACAAGTTCAGATCTTCAAGTTATAATTTGCACTAATAATTTGTATTTAACAATTCGAAGTTCTGTATTTGACTATTACAAGTTCAGATCTTCAAATTATTAATTACAATCTTAGTTTGAAATTAACAATTCGAAGTTCAGTATTTACCTATTACAAGTTCAGATCTTCAACTTATAATTTGCAATTATAATTATAAGCTATCAATTTTAAGTTCTGTATTTGACAATTACAAGTTCAGATCTTCAAGTTATAATTTGCACTAATAATTTGTATTTAACAATTCGAAGTTCTGTATTTGACTATTACAAGTTCAGATCTTCAAATTATTATTTACAATCTTAGTTTGAAATTAACAATTCGAAGTTCTGTATTTACCTATTACAAATTCAGATCTACAAGTTATAATTTGCAATTATAATTATAAGCTATCAATTTTAAGTTCTGTATTTGACTATTACAAGTTCAGATCTTCAAGTTATAATTTGCAATCATGATTTGAATTTTACAATTCTAAGTTCTGTATTTGACTATTTCAAGTTCAGATCTTCAAGTTATAATTAGCAATCATAATTTGAAGTTATGAATTCTAAGTGCTGTATTTGACAATTACAAGTTCAGATCTTCAAGTTATAATTTGCACTAATAATTTGTATTTAACAATTCGGAGTTCTGTATTTGACTATTACAAGTTTAGATCTTCAAATTATTAATTACAATCCTAATTTGAAATTAACAATTCGAAGTTCTGTATTTACCTATTACAAGTTCAGATCTTCAACTTATAATTTGCAATTATAATTATAAGCTATCAATTTTAAGTTCTGTATTTGACAATTACAAGTTCAGATCTTCAAGTTATAATTTGCACTAATAATTTGTATTTAACAATTCGAAGTTCTGTATTTGACTATTACAAGTTCAGATCTTCAAATTATTATTTACAATCTTAGTTTGAAATTAACAATTCGAAGTTCTGTATTTACCTATTACAAATTCAGATCTGCAAGTTATAATTTGCAATTATAATTATAAGCTATCAATTTTAAGTTCTGTATTTGACTATTACAAGTTCAGATCTTCAAGTTATAATTTGCAATCATAATTTGAATTTCCCAATTCTAAGTTCTGTATTTGACTATTACAAGTTCAGATCTTCAAGTTGTAATTAGCAATCATAATTTGAAGTTATGGATTCTAAGTTCTGTATTTGACAATTACAAGTTCAGATCTTCAAGTTATAATTTGCACTAATAATTTGTATTTAACAATTCGTAGTTCTGTATTTGACTATTACAAGTTCAGATCTTCTAATTATTATTTACAATCATAATTTGAAGTTATGAATTCTAAGTGCTGTATTTGACAATTACAAGTTCAGATCTTCAAGTTATAATTTGCACTAATAGTTTGTATTTAACAATTCGAAGTTCTGTATTTGACTATTACAAGTTCAGATCTTCAAATTATTAATTACAATCTTAGTTTGAAATTAACAATTTGAAGTTCAGTATTTACCTATTACAAGTTCAGATCTTCAACTTATAATTTGCAATTATAATTATAAGCTATCAATTTTAAGTTCTGTATTTGACAATTACAAGTTCAGATCTTCAAGTTATAATTTGAAATAATAATTAGTATTTAACAAATCTAAGTTCTGTAATTGACTATTACAAGTTCAGTTCTTCAAGGTAGAATTTGCAATTGTAATTATAAGCTATCAATTCTAAGTTCTGTATTTGACTATTACAAGTTCAGATCTTCAAGTTATAATTTGCACTAATAATTTGAATTTAACAATTTGAAGTTCTGTATTTGACTATTACAAGTTCAGATCTTCTAATTATTATTTACAATCATAATTTGAAGTTATGAATTCTAAGTTCTGTATTTGACAAATACAAGTTCAGATCTTCAAGTTATAATTTGCAATCATAATTTGAAGTTATGAATTCCAAGTGCTGTATTTGATAATTACAAGTTCAGATCTTCAAGTTATAATTTGCACTAATAATTTGTATTTAACAATTCGAAGTTCCGTATTTGACTATTACAAGTTCAGATCTTTAAATTATTAATTACAATCTTAGTTTGAAATTAACAATTCGAAGTTCTGTATTTACCTATTACAAGTTCAGATCTTCAACTTATAATTTGCAATTATAATTATAAGCTATCAATTTTAAGTTCTGTATTTGACAATTACAAGTTCAGATCTTCAAGTTATAATTTGCACTAATAATTTGTATTTAACAATTCGAAGTTCTGTATTTGACTATTACAAGTTCAGATCTTCAAACTATTATTTACAATCTTAGTTTGAAATTAACAATTCGAAGTTCTGTATTTACCTATTACAAATTCAGATGTTCAAGTTATAATTTGCAATTATAATTATAAGCTATCAATTTTAAGTTCTGTATTTGACTATTACAAGTTCAGATCTTCAAGTTATAATTTGCAATCATAATTTGAATTTCCCAATTCTAAGTTCTGTATTTGACTATTACAAGTTCAGATCTTCAAGTTATAATTAGCAATCATAATTTGAAGTTATGGATTCTAAGTTCTGTATTTGACAATTACAAGTTCAGATCTTCAAGTTATAATTTGCACTAATAATTTGTATTTAACAATTCGTAGTTCTGTATTTGACTATTACAAGTTCAGATCTTCTAATTATTATTTACAATCATAATTTGAAGTTATGAATTCTAAGTTCTGTATTTAACAATTACAAGTTCAGATCTTCAAGTTATAATTTGCAATCATAATTTGAAGTTATGAATTCTAAGTGCTGTATTTGACAATTTCAAGTTCAGATCTTCAAGTTATAATTTGCACTAATAATTTGTATTTAACAATTCGAAGTTCTGTATTTGACTATTACAAGTTCAGATCTTCAAATTATTAATTACAATCTTAGTTTGAAATTAACAATTCGAAGTTCAGTATTTACCTATTACAAGTTCAGATCTTCAACTTATAATTTGCAATTATAATTATAAGCTATCAATTTTAAGTTCTGTATTTGACAATTACAAGTTCAGATCTTCAAGTTATAATTTGCACTAATAATTTGTATTTAACAATTCGGAGTTCTGTATTTGACTATTACAAGTTCAGATCTTCAAATTATTAATTACAATCTTAGTTTAAAATTAATAATTAGAAGTTCTGTATTTGACAATTACAAGTTCAGATCTTCAAGTTATAATTTGCACTAATAATTTGTATTTAACAATTCGAAGTTCTGTATTTGACTATTACAAGTTCAGATCTTCTACTTCTTATTTACAATCATAATTTGTAGTTATGAATTCTAAGTTCTGTATTTGACAATTACAAGTTCAGATCTTCAAGTTATAATTTGCACTAATAATTTATATTTAACAATTGGAAGTTCTGTATTTGACTATTACAAGTTCAGATCTTCTAATTATTATTTACTATCATAATTTGAAGTTATGAATTCTAAGTTCTGTATTTGACAATTACAAGTTCAGATCTTCAAATTATAATTTGCAATCTTAGTTTGAAATTAACAATTCGAAATTCTGTATTTACCTATTACAAGTTCATATCTTCTAGTTATAATTTGCAATTATACTTATAAGCTATCAATTTTAAGTTCTGTATTTGACAATTACAAGTTCAGATCTTCAAGTTATAATTTGCACTAATAATTTGTATTTAACAATTCGGAGTTCTGTATTTGACTATTACAAGTTCAGATCTTCAAATTATTAATTACAATCTTAGTTTAAAATTAATAATTAGAAGTTCTGTATTTGACAATTACAAGTTCAGATCTTCAAGTTATAATTTGCACTAATAATTTGTATTTAACAATTCGAAGTTCTGTATTTGACTATTACAAGTTCAGATCTTCTACTTCTTATTTACAATCATAATTTGAAGTTATGAATTCTAAGTTCTGTATTTGACAATTACAAGTTCAGATCTTCAAGTTATAATTTGCACTAATAATTTATATTTAACAATTCGAAGTTCTGTATTTGACTATTACAAGTTCAGATCTTCTAATTATTATTTACTATCATAATTTGAAGTTATGAATTCTAAGTTCTGTATTTGACAATTACAAGTTCAGATCTTCAAGTTATAATTTGCAATCTTAGTTTGAAATTAACAATTCGAAGTTCTGTATTTACCTATTACAAGTTCATGTCTTCTAGTTATAATTTGCAATTATACTTATAAGCTATCAATTTTAAGTTCTGTATTTGACAATTACAAGTTCAGATCTTCAAGTTATAATTTGAAATAATAATTAGTATTTAACAAATCTAAGTTCTGTAATTGACTATTACAAGTTCAGTTCTTCAAGGTATAATTTGCAATTGTAATTATAAGCTATCAATTCTAAGTTCTGTATTTGACTATTACAAGTTCAGATCTTCAAGTTATAATTTGCACTAATAATTTGAATTTAACAATTTGAAGTTCTGTATTTGACTATTACAAGTACAGATCTTCTAATTATTATTTACAATCATAATTAGAAGCTATCAATTCTAAGTTCTGTATTTGACTATTACAAGTTCAGATCTTCAAGTTATAATTTGCACTAATAATTTGAATTTAACAATTTGAAGTTCTGTATTTGACTATTACAAGTTCAGATCTTCTAATTATTATTTACAATCATAATTTGAAGTTATGAATTCTAAGTTCTGTATTTGACAAATACAAGTTCAGATCTTCAAGTTATAATTTGCAATCATAATTTGAAGTTATGAATTCCAAGTGCTGTATTTGATAATTACAAGTTCAGATCTTCAAGTTATAATTTGCACTAATAATTTGTATTTAACAATTCGAAGTTCCGTATTTGACTATTACAAGTTCAGATCTTTAAATTATTAATTACAATCTTAGTTTGAAATTAACAATTCGAAGTTCTGTATTTACCTATTACAAGTTCAGATCTTCAACTTATAATTTGCAATTATAATTATAAGCTATCAATTTTAAGTTCTGTATTTGACAATTACAAGTTCAGATCTTCAAGTTATAATTTGCACTAATAATTTGTATTTAACAATTCGAAGTTCTGTATTTGACTATTACAAGTTCAGATCTTCAAACTATTATTTACAATCTTAGTTTGAAATTAACAATTCGAAGTTCTGTATTTACCTATTACAAATTCAGATCTTCAAGTTATAATTTGCAATTATAATTATAAGCTATCAATTTTAAGTTCTGTATTTGACTATTACAAGTTCAGATCTTCAAGTTATAATTTGCAATCATAATTTGAATTTCCCAATTCTAAGTTCTGTATTTGACTATTACAAGTTCAGATCTTCAAGTTATAATTAGCAATCATAATTTGAAGTTATGGATTCTAAGTTCTGTATTTGACAATTACAAGTTCAGATCTTCAAGTTATAATTTGCACTAATAATTTGTATTTAACAATTCGTAGTTCTGTATTTGACTATTACAAGTTCAGATCTTCTAATTATTATTTACAATCATAATTTGAAGTTATGAATTCTAAGTTCTGAATTTAACAATTACAAGTTCAGATCTTCAAGTTATAATTTGCAATCATAATTTGAAGTTATGAATTCTAAGTGCTGTATTTGACAATTTCAAGTTCAGATCTTCAAGTTATAATTTGCACTAATAATTTGTATTTAACAATTCGAAGTTCTGTATTTGACTATTACAAGTTCAGATCTTCAAATTATTAATTACAATCTTAGTTTGAAATTAACAATTCGAAGTTCAGTATTTACCTATTACAAGTTCAGATCTTCAACTTATAATTTGCAATTATAATTATAAGCTATCAATTTTAAGTTCTGTATTTGACAATTACAAGTTCAGATCTTCAAGTTATAATTTGCACTAATAATTTGTATTTAACAATTCGGAGTTCTGTATTTGACTATTACAAGTTCAGATCTTCAAATTATTAATTACAATCTTAGTTTAAAATTAATAATTAGAAGTTCTGTATTTGACAATTACAAGTTCAGATCTTCAAGTTATAATTTGCAATCTTAGTTTGAAATTAACAATTCGAAATTCTGTATTTACCTATTACAAGTTCATATCTTCTAGTTATAATTTGCAATTATACTTATAAGCTATCAATTTTAAGTTCTGTATTTGACAATTACAAGTTCAGATCTTCAAGTTATAATTTGCACTAATAATTTGTATTTAACAATTCGGAGTTCTGTATTTGACTATTACAAGTTCAGATCTTCAAATTATTAATTACAATCTTTGTTTAAAATTAATAATTAGAAGTTCTGTATTTGACAATTACAAGTTCAGATCTTCAAGTTATAATTTGCACTAATAATTTGTATTTAACAATTCGAAGTTCTGTATTTGACTATTACAAGTTCAGATCTTCTACTTCTTATTTACAATCATAATTTGAAGTTATGAATTCTAAGTTCTGTATTTGACAATTACAAGTTCAGATCTTCAAGTTATAATTTGCACTAATAATTTATATTTAACAATTCGAAGTTCTGTATTTGACTATTACAAGTTCAGATCTTCTAATTATTATTTACTATCATAATTTGAAGTTATGAATTCTAAGTTCTGTATTTGACAATTACAAGTTCAGATCTTCAAGTTATAATTTGCAATCTTAGTTTGAAGTTAACAATTCGAAGTTCTGTATTTACCTATTACAAGTTCATGTCTTCTAGTTATAATTTGCAATTATACTTATAAGCTATCAATTTTAAGTTCTGTATTTGACAATTACAAGTTCAGATCTTCAAGTTATAATTTGAAATAATAATTAGTATTTAACAAATCTAAGTTCTGTAATTGACTATTACAAGTTCAGTTCTTCAAGGTATAATTTGCAATTGTAATTATAAGCTATCAATTCTAAGTTCTGTATTTGACTATTACAAGTTCAGATCTTCAAGTTATAATTTGCACTAATAATTTGAATTTAACAATTTGAAGTTCTGTATTTGACTATTACAAGTACAGATCTTCTAATTATTATTTACAATCATAATTAGAAGCTATCAATTCTAAGTTCTGTATTTGACTATTACAAGTTCAGATCTTCAAGTTATAATTTGCACTAATAATTTGTATTTAACAATTCGTAGTTCTGTATTTGACTATTACAAGTTCAGATCTTCTAATTATTATTTACAATCATAATTTGAAGTTATGAATTCTAAGTTCTGTATTTAACAATTACAAGTTCAGATCTTCAAGTTATAATTTGCAATCATAATTTGAAGTTATGAATTCTAAGTGCTGTATTTGACAATTTCAAGTTCAGATCTTCAAGTTATAATTTGCACTAATAATTTGTATTTAACAATTCGAAGTTCTGTATTTGACTATTACAAGTTCAGATCTTCAAATTATTAATTACAATCTTAGTTTGAAATTAACAATTCGAAGTTCAGTATTTACCTATTACAAGTTCAGATCTTCAACTTATAATTTGCAATTATAATTATAAGCTATCAATTTTAAGTTCTGTATTTGACAATTACAAGTTCAGATCTTCAAGTTATAATTTGCACTAATAATTTGTATTTAACAATTCGGAGTTCTGTATTTGACTATTACAAGTTCAGATCTTCAAATTATTAATTACAATCTTAGTTTAAAATTAATAATTAGAAGTTCTGTATTTGACAATTACAAGTTCAGATCTTCAAGTTATAATTTGCACTAATAATTTGTATTTAACAATTCGAAGTTCTGTATTTGACTATTACAAGATCAGATCTTCTATTTCTTATTTACAATCATAATTTGAAGTTATGAATTCTAAGTTCTGTATTTGACAATTACAAGTTCAGATCTTCAAGTTATAATTTGCAATCTTAGTTTGAAATTAACAATTCGAAATTCTGTATTTACCTATTACAAGTTCATATCTTCTAGTTATAATTTGCAATTATACTTATAAGCTATCAATTTTAAGTTCTGTATTTGACAATTACAAGTTCAGATCTTCAAGTTATAATTTGAAATAATAATTAGTATTTAACAAATCTAAGTTCTGTAATTGACTATTACAAGTTCAGTTCTTCAAGGTATAATTTGCAATTGTAATTATAAGCTATCAATTCTAAGTTCTGTATTTGACTATTACAAGTTCAGATCTTCAAGTTATAATTTGCACTAATAATTTGAATTTAACAATTTGAAGTTCTGTATTTGACTATTACAAGTTCAGATCTTCTAATTATTATTTACAATCATAATTTGAAGTTATGAATTCTAAGTTCTGTATTTGACAAATACAAGTTCAGATCTTCAAGTTATAATTTGCAATCATAATTTGAAGTTATGAATTCCAAGTGCTGTATTTGATAATTACAAGTTCAGATCTTCAAGTTATAATTTGCACTAATAATTTGTATTTAACAATTCGAAGTTCCGTATTTGACTATTACAAGTTCAGATCTTCAAATTATTAATTACAATCTTAGTTTGAAATTAACAATTCGAAGTTCTGTATTTACATATTACAAGTTCAGATCTTCCAGTTATAATTTGCAATCATAATTTGAAGTTATGAATTCTAAGTGCTGTATTTGACAATTACAAGTTCAGATCTTCAAGTTATAATTTGCACTAATAATTTGTATTTAACAATTCGAAGTTCTGTATTTGACTATTACAAGTTCAGATCTTCAAATTATTAATTACAATCTTAGTTTGAAATTAACAATTGGAAGTTCTGTATTTACATATTACAAGTTCAGATCTTCCAGTTATAATTTGCAATCATAATTTGAAGTTATGAATTCTAAGTGCTGTATTTGACAATTACAAGTTCAGATCTTCAAGTTATAATTTGCACTAATAATTTGTATTTAACAATTCGAAGTTCTGTATTTGACTATTACAAGTTCAGATCTTCAAATTATTAATTACAATCTTAGTTTGAAATTAACAATTCGAAGTTCTGTATTTACATATTACAAGTTCAGATCTTCCAGTTATAATTTGCAATCATAATTTGAAGTTATGAATTCTAAGTGCTGTATTTGACAATTACAAGTTCAGATCTTCAAGTTATAATTTGCACTAATAATTTGTATTTAACAATTCGGAGTTCTGTATTTGACTATTACAAGTTCAGATCTTCAAATTATTAATTACAATCATAGTTTGAAATTAACAATTTGAAGTTCTGTAATTCACTATTACAAGTTCAGATCTTCAAGTTATAATTTGCAATTATAATTATAAGCAATCAATTCTAAGTTCTGTATTTGACAATTACAAGTTCAGATCTTCCAGTTATAATTTGCAATCATAATTTGAAGTTATGTATTCTAAGTGCTGTATTTGACAATTACAAGTTCAGATCTTTATGTTATAATTTGCACTAATAATTTGTATTTAACAATTCGGAGATCTGTATTTGACTATTACAAGTTCAGATCTTCAAATTATTAATTACAATCTTAGTTTGAAATTAACAATTAGAAGTTCTGTATTTACCGATTACAAGTTCAGATCTTCAACTTATAATTTTCAATTATAATTATAAGTTATCAATTTTAAGTTCTGTATTTGACAATTACAAGTTCAGATCTTCAAGTTTTAATTTGCAATTATAATTATAAGCTATCAATTTTAAGTTCTGTATTTGACTATTACAAGTTCAGATCTTCAAGTTATAATTTGCAACCATAATTTGAATTTCCCAATTCTAAGTTCTGTATTTGACTATTACAAGTTCAGATCTTCAAGTTATAATTAGCAATCATAATTTGAAGTTATGAATTCTAAGTTCTGTATTTGACAATTACAAGTTCAGATCTTCAACTTATAATTTGCAATTATAATTATAAGCTATCAATTTTAAGTTCTGTATTTGACAATTACAAGTTCAGATCTTCAAGTTATAATTTGCACTAATAATTTGTATTTAACAATTCGGAGTTCTGTATTTGACTATTACAAGTTCAGATCTTCAAATTATTAATTACAATCTTAGTTTAAAATTAATAATTAGAAGTTCTGTATTTGACAATTACAAGTTCAGATCTTCAAGTTATAATTTGCACTAATAATTTGTATTTAACAATTCGAAGTTCTGTATTTGACTATTACAAGATCAGATCTTCTACTTCTTATTTACATTCATAATTTGAAGTTATGAATTCTAAGTTCTGTATTTGACAATTACAAGTTCAGATCTTCAAGTTATAATTTGCAATCTTAGTTTGAAATTAACAATTCGAAATTCTGTATTTACCTATTACAAGTTCATATCTTCTAGTTATAATTTGCAATTATACTTATAAGCTATCAATTTTAAGTTCTGTATTTGACAATTACAAGTTCAGATCTTCAAGTTATAATTTGAAATAATAATTAGTATTTAACAAATCTAAGTTCTGTAATTGACTATTACAAGTTCAGTTCTTCAAGGTATAATTTGCAATTGTAATTATAAGCTATCAATTCTAAGTTCTGTATTTGACTATTACAAGTTCAGATCTTCAAGTTATAATTTGCACTAATAATTTGAATTTAACAATTTGAAGTTCTGTATTTGACTATTACAAGTACAGATCTTCTAATTATTATTTACAATCATAATTTGAAGCTATCAATTCTAAGTTCTGTATTTGACTATTACAAGTTCAGATCTTCAAGTTATAATTTGCACTAATAATTTGAATTTAACAATTTGAAGTTCTGTATTTGACTATTACAAGTTCAGATCTTCTAATTATTATTTACAATCATAATTTGAAGTTATGAATTCTAAGTTTTGTATTTGACAAATACAAGTTCAGATCTTCAAGTTATAATTTGCAATCATAATTTGAAGTTATGAATTCCAAGTGCTGTATTTGATAATTACAAGTTCAGATCTTCAAGTTATAATTTGCACTAATAATTTGTATTTAACAATTCGAAGTTCCGTATTTGACTATTACAAGTTCAGATCTTCAAATTATTAATTACAATCTTAGTTTGAAATTAACAATTCGAAGTTCTGTATTTACATATTACAAGTTCAGATCTTCCAGTTATAATTTGCAATCATAATTTGAAGTTATGAATTCTAAGTGCTGTATTTGACAATTACAAGTTCAGATCTTCAAGTTATAATTTGCACTAATAATTTGTATTTAACAATTCGAAGTTCTGTATTTGACTATTACAAGTTCAGATCTTCAAATTATTAATTACAATCCTAGTTTGAAATTAACAATTGGAAGTTCTGTATTTACATATTACAAGTTCAGATCTTCCAGTTATAATTTGCAATCATAATTTGAAGTTATGAATTCTAAGTGCTGTATTTGACAATTACAAGTTCAGATCTTCAAGTTATAATTTGCACTAATAATTTGTATTTAACAATTCGAAGTTCTGTATTTGACTATTACAAGTTCAGATCTTCAAATTATTAATTACAATCTTAGTTTGAAATTAACAATTCGAAGTTCTGTATTTACATATTACAAGTTCAGATCTTCCAGTTATAATTTGCAATCATAATTTGAAGTTATGAATTCTAAGTGCTGTATTTGACAATTACAAGTTCAGATCTTCAAGTTATAATTTGCACTAATAATTTGTATTTAACAATTCGGAGTTCTGTATTTGACTATTACAAGTTCAGATCTTCAAATTATTAATTACAATCATAGTTTGAAATTGACAATTTGAAGTTCTGTAATTCACTATTACAAGTTCAGATCTTCAAGTTATAATTTGCAATTATAATTATAAGCAATCAATTCTAAGTTCTGTATTTGACAATTACAAGTTCAGATCTTCCAGTTATAATTTGCAATCATAATTTGAAGTTATGTATTCTAAGTGCTGTATTTGACAATTACAAGTTCAGATCTTTAAGTTATAATTTGCACTAATAATTTGTATTTAACAATTCGGAGATCTGTATTTGACTATTACAAGTTCAGATCTTCAAATTATTAATTACAATCTTAGTTTGAAATTAACAATTAGAAGTTCTGTATTTACCGATTACAAGTTCAGATCTTCAACTTATAATTTTCAATTATAATTATAAGTTATCAATTTTAAGTTCTGTATTTGACAATTACAAGTTCAGATCTTCAAGTTTTAATTTGCAATTATAATTATAAGCTATCAATTTTAAGTTCTGTATTTGACTATTACAAGTTCAGATCTTCAAGTTATAATTTGCAACCATAATTTAAATTTCCCAATTCTAAGTTCTGTATTTGACTATTACAAGTTCAGATCTTCAAGTTATAATTAGCAATCATAATTTGAAGTTATGAATTCTAAGTTCTGTATTTGACAATTACAAGTTCAGATCTTCAAGTTATAATTTGCACTAATAATTTGTATTTAACAATTCGAAGTTCTGTATTTGACTATTACAAGTTCAGATCCTCAAATTACTAATTACAATCTTAGTTTGAAACTAACAATTCGAAGTTCTGTATTTACCTATTACAAGTTCAGATCTTCAACTTATAATTTGCAATTATAATTATAAGCTATCAATTTTAAGTTCTGTATTTGACAATTACAAGTTCAGATTTACAAGTTATAATTTGCACTAATAATTTGTATTTAACAATTCGAAGTTCTGTATTTGACTTTAACAAGTTCAGGTCTTCAAATTATTATTTACAATCTTAGTTTGAAATTAACAATTCGAAGTTCTGTATTTACCTATTACAAATTCAGATCTTCAAGTTATAATTTGCAATTATAATTATAAGCTATCAATTTTAAGTTCTGTATTTGACTATTGCAAGTTCAGATCTTCAAGTTATAATTTGCAATCATAATTTGAATTTCCCAATTCTAAGTTCTGTATTTGACTATTACAAGTTCAGATCTTCAAGTTATAATTAGCAATCATAATTTGAAGTTATGGATTCTAAGTTCTGTATTTGACAATTACAAGTTCAGATCTTCAAGTTATAATTTGCACTAATAATTTGTATTTAACAATTCGTAGTTCTGTATTTGACTATTACAAGTTCAGATCTTCGAATTATTATTTACAATCATAATTTGAAGTTATGAATTCTAAGTTCTGTATTTAACAATTACAAGTTCAGATCTTCAAGTTATAATTTGCAATCATAATTTGAAGTTATGAATTCTAAGTGCTGTATTTGACAATTTCAAGTTCAGATCTTCAAGTTATAATTTGCACTAATAATTTGTATTTAACAATTCGAAGTTCTGTATTTGACTATTACAAGTTCAGATCTTCAAATTATTAATTACAATCTTAGTTTGAAATTAACAATTCGAAGTTCAGTATTTACCTATTACAAGTTCAGATCTTCAACTTATAATTTGCAATTATAATTATAAGCTATCAATTTTAAGTTCTGTATTTGACAATTACAAGTTCAGATCTTCAAGTTATAATTTGCACTAATAATTTGTATTTAACAATTCGGAGTTCTGTATTTGACTATTACAAGTTCAGATCTTCAAATTATTAATTACAATCTTAGTTTAAAATTAATAATTAGAAGTTCTGTATTTGACAATTACAAGTTCAGATCTTCAAGTTATAATTTGCACTAATAATTTGTATTTAACAATTCGAAGTTCTGTATTTGACTATTACAAGTTCAGATCTTCTACTTCTTATTTACAATCATAATTTGAAGTTATGAATTCTAAGTTCTGTATTTGACAATTACAAGTTCAGATCTTCAAGTTATAATTTGCACTAATAATTTATATTTAACAATTCGAAGTTCTGTATTTGACTATTACAAGTTCAGATCTTCTAATTATTATTTACTATCATAATTTGAAGTTATGAATTCTAAGTTCTGTATTTGATAATTACAAGTTCAGATCTTCGAGTTATAATTTGCAATCTTAGTTTGAAATTAACAATTCGAAATTCTGTATTTACCTATTACAAGTTCATATCTTCTAGTTATAATTTGCAATTATACTTATAAGCTATCAATTGTAAGTTCTGTATTTGACAATTACAAGTTCAGATCTTCAAGTTATAATTTGAAATAATAATTAGTATTTAACAAATCTAAGTTCTGTAATTGACTATTACAAGTTCAGTTCTTCAAGGTATAATTTGCAATTGTAATTATAAGCTATCAATTCTAAGTTCTGTATTTGACTATTACAAGTTCAGATCTTCAAGTTATAATTTGCACTAATAATTTGAATTTAACAATTTGAAGTTCTGTATTTGACTATTACAAGTACAGATCTTCTAATTATTATTTACAATCATAATTTGAAGGTATCAATTCTAAGTTCTGTATTTGACTATTACAAGTTCAGATCTTCAAGTTATAATTTGCACTAATAATTTGAATTTAACAATTTGAAGTTCTGTATTTGACTATTACAAGTTCAGATCTTCTAATTATTATTTACAATCATAATTTGAAGTTATGAATTCTAAGTTCTGTATTTGACAAATACAAGTTCAGATCTTCAAGTTATAATTTGCAATCATAATTTGAAGTTATGAATTCCAAGTGCTGTATTTGATAATTACAAGTTCAGATCTTCAAGTTATAATTTGCACTAATAATTTGTATTTAACAATTCGAAGTTCCGTATTTGACTATTACAAGTTCAGATCTTTAAATTATTAATTACAATCTTAGTTTGAAATTAACAATTCGAAGTTCTGTATTTACCTATTACAACTTCAGATCTTCAACTTATAATTTGCAATTATAATTATAAGCTATCAATTTTAAGTTCTGTATTTGACAATTACAAGTTCAGATCTTCAAGTTATAATTTGCACTAATAATTTGTATATAACAATTCGAAGTTCTGTATTTGACTATTACAAGTTCAGATCTTCTAATTATTATTTGCAATCATAATTTGAAGTTATGAATTCTAAGTTCTGTATTTGACAATTACAAGTTCAGATCTTCAAGTTATAATTTGCACTAATAATTTGTATTTAACAATTCGAAGTTCTGTATTTGACTATTACAAGTTCAGATCTTCTACTTATTATTTACAATCATAATTTGAAGTTATGAATTCTAAGTTCTGTATTTGACAATTACAAGTTCAGATCTTCAAGTTAAAATTTGCAATCTTAGTTTGAAATTAACAATTCGAAGTTCTGTATTTACCTATTACAAGTTCATATCTTCTAGTTATTATTTGCAATTATACTTATAAGCTATCAATTTTAAGTTCTGTATTTGACAATTACAAGTTCAGATCTTCAAGTTATAATTTGAAATATTAATTAGTATTTAACAAATCTAAGTTCTGTAATTGACTATTACAAGTTCAGATCTTGAAGTTATAATTTGCAATTATAATTATAAGCTATCAATTCTAAGTTCTGTATTTGACAATTACAAGTTCAGATCTTCAAGTTATAATTTGCACTAATAATTTGAATTTAACAATTTGAAGTTCTGTATTTGACTATTACAAGTTCAGATCTTCAAATTATTAATTACAATATTAGTTTGTAATTAACAATTCGAAGTTCTGTATTTGACTATTACAAGTTCAGATCTTCAACTTATAATTTGCAATTATAATTATAAGCTATCAATTTTAATTCTGTATTTGACTATTACAAGTTCAGATCTTCAAATTATTATTTACAATCTTAGTTTGAAATTAACAATTCGAAGTTCTGTATTTACCTATTACAAATTCAGATCTTCAAGTTATAATTTGCAATTATATTTTTGAATTTCCCAATTCTAAGTTCTGTATTTGTTTATTACAAGTTCAGATCTTCAAGTTATAATCAGCAATCATAATTTGAAGTTATGAATTCTAAGTTCTGTATTTGACAATTACAAGTTCAGATCTTCAAGTTATAATTTGCAATCTTAATTTGAAGTTATGAATTCTAAGTTCTGAATTTGACTATTACAAGTTCGGATCTTCAAATTATTAATTACAATATTAGTTGGAAATTAACAATTAGAAGTTCTGAATTTACCTATTACAAGTTCAGATCTTCAAGTTATAATTTGCAATTATAATTATAAGCTATCAATTATAAGTTCTGTATTTGACAATTACAAGTTCAGATTTTCCAGTTATAAATTGCACTAATAATTTGTATTTAACAATTCGAAGATCTGTATTTGACTATTACAAGTTCATATCTTCAAATTGTTATTTACAATCTTAGTTTGAAATTAACAATTCGAAGTTCTGTATTTACCTATTACAAGTTCAGATCTTCTAGTTATAATTTGCAATTATAATTTAAAGCTATCAATTTTAAGTTTTGTATTTGACAATTACAAGTTCAGATCTTCAAGTTATAATTTGTACTAATAATTTGTATTTAACAATTCGAAGTTCTGTAATTCACTATTACAAGTTCAGATCTTCAAGTTATAATTTGCAATTATAATTTTAAGCTATCAATTCTAAGTTCTGTATTAGACAATTACAAGTTCAGGTCTTCAAGTTATTATTTGCACTAATAATTTGTATTTAACAATTCGAAGTTCTGTATTTGACTATTACAAGTTCAGATCTTCTAATTATTATTTACAATCATAATTTGAAGTTATGAATTCTAAGTTCTGTATTTGACAATTACAAGTTCAGATCTTCAAGTTATAATTTGCAATCATAATTTGAAGTTATGAATTCTAAGTGCTGTATTTGACAATTACAAGTTCAGATCTTCAAGTTATAATTTGCACTAATAATTTGTATTTAACAATTCGAAGTTCTGTATTTGACTATTACAAGTTCAGATCTTCAAATTATTAATTACAATCTTAGTTTGAAATTAACAATTCGAAGTTCAGTATTTACCTATTACAAGTTAAGATCTTCAACTTATAATTTGCAATTATAATTATAAGCTATCAATTTTAAGTTCTGTATTTGACAATTACAAGTTCAGATCTTCAAGTTATAATTTGCACTAATAATTTGTATTTAACAATTCGAAGTTCTGTATTTGACTATTACAAGTTCAGATCTTCAAATTATTAATTACAATCTTAGTTTGAAATTAACAATTCGAAGTTCAGTATTTACCTATTACAAGTTCAGATCTTCAACTTATAATTTGCAATTATAATTATAAGCTATCAATTTTAAGTTCTGTATTTGACAATTACAAGTTCAGATCTTCAAGTTATAATTTGCACTAATAATTTGTATTTAACAATTCGAAGTTCTGTATTTGACTATTACAAGTTCAGATCTTCAAATTATTAATTACAATCTTAGTTTGAAATTAACAATTCGAAGTTCAGTATTTACCTATTACAAGTTAAGATCTTCAACTTATAATTTGCAATTATAATTATAAGCTATCAATTTTAAGTTCTGTATTTGACAATTACAAGTTCAGATCTTCAAGTTATAATTTGCACTAATAATTTGTATTTAACAATTCGAAGTTCTGAATTTGACTATTACAAGTTCGGATCTTCAAATTATTAATTACAATATTAGTTGGAAATTAACAATTAGAAGTTCTGAATTTACCTATTACAAGTTCAGATCTTCAAGTTATAATTTGCAATTATAATTATAAGCTATCAATTATAAGTTCTGTATTTGACAATTACAAGTTCAGATTTTCCAGTTATAAATTGCACTAATAATTTGTATTTAACAATTCGAAGATCTGTATTTGACTATTACAAGTTCATATCTTCAAATTGTTATTTACAATCTTAGTTTGAAATTAACAATTCGAAGTTCTGTATTTACCTATTACAAGTTCAGATCTTCTAGTTATAATTTGCAATTATAATTTAAAGCTATCAATTTTAAGTTTTGTATTTGACAATTACAAGTTCAGATCTTCAAGTTATAATTTGTACTAATAATTTGTATTTAACAATTCGAAGTTCTGTAATTCACTATTACAAGTTCAGATCTTCAAGTTATAATTTGCAATTATAATTTTAAGCTATCAATTCTAAGTTCTGTATTAGACAATTACAAGTTCAGGTCTTCAAGTTATTATTTGCACTAATAATTTGTATTTAACAATTCGAAGTTCTGTATTTGACTATTACAAGTTCAGATCTTCTAATTATTATTTACAATCATAATTTGAAGTTATGAATTCTAAGTTCTGTATTTGACAATTACAAGTTCAGATCTTCAAGTTATAATTTGCAATCATAATTTGAAGTTATGAATTCTAAGTGCTGTATTTGACAATTACAAGTTCAGATCTTCAAGTTATAATTTGCACTAATAATTTGTATTTAACAATTCGAAGTTCTGTATTTGACTATTACAAGTTCAGATCTTCAAATTATTAATTACAATCTTAGTTTGAAATTAACAATTCGAAGTTCAGTATTTACCTATTACAAGTTAAGATCTTCAACTTATAATTTGCAATTATAATTATAAGCTATCAATTTTAAGTTCTGTATTTGACAATTACAAGTTCAGATCTTCAAGTTATAATTTGCACTAATAATTTGTATTTAACAATTCGAAGTTCTGTATTTGACTATTACAAGTTCAGATCTTCAAATTATTAATTACAATCTTAGTTTGAAATTAACAATTCGAAGTTCAGTATTTACCTATTACAAGTTCAGATCTTCAACTTATAATTTGCAATTATAATTATAAGCTATCAATTTTAAGTTCTGTATTTGACAATTACAAGTTCAGATCTTCAAGTTATAATTTGCACTAATAATTTGAATTTAACAATTTGAAGTTCTGTATTTGACTATTACAAGTTCAGATCTTCTAATTATTATTTACAATCATAATTTGAAGTTATGAATTCTAAGTTCTGTATTTGACAAATACAAGTTCAGATCTTCAAGTTATAATTTGCAATCATAATTTGAAGTTATGAATTCCAAGTGCTGTATTTGATAATTACAAGTTCAGATCTTCAAGTTATAATTTGCACTAATAATTTGTATTTAACAATTCGAAGTTCCGTATTTGACTATTACAAGTTCAGATCTTTAAATTATTAATTACAATCTTAGTTTGAAATTAACAATTCGAAGTTCTGTATTTACCTATTACAACTTCAGATCTTCAACTTATAATTTGCAATTATAATTATAAGCTATCAATTTTAAGTTCTGTATTTGACAATTACAAGTTCAGATCTTCAAGTTAAAATTTGCAATCTTAGTTTGAAATTAACAATTCGAAGTTCTGTATTTACCTATTACAAGTTCATATCTTCTAGTTATTATTTGCAATTATACTTATAAGCTATCAATTTTAAGTTCTGTATTTGACAATTACAAGTTCAGATCTTCAAGTTATAATTTGAAATAATAATTAGTATTTAACAAATCTAAGTTCTGTAATTGACTATTACAAGTTCAGATCTTGAAGTTATAATTTGCAATTATAATTATAAGCTATCAATTCTAAGTTCTGTATTTGACAATTACAAGTTCAGATCTTCAAGATATAATTTGCACTAATAATTTGAATTTAACAATTTGAAGTTCTGTATTTGACTATTACAAGTTCAGATCTTCAAATTATTAATTACAATATTAGTTTGTAATTAACAATTCGAAGTTCTGTATTTGACTATTACAAGTTCAGATCTTCAACTTATAATTTGCAATTATAATTATAAGCTATCAATTTTAATTCTGTATTTGACTATTACAAGTTCAGATCTTCAAATTATTATTTACAATCTTAGTTTGAAATTAACAATTCGAAGTTCTGTATTTACCTATTACAAATTCAGATCTTCAAGTTATAATTTGCAATTATATTTTTGAATTTCCCAATTCTAAGTTCTGTATTTGTTTATTACAAGTTCAGATCTTCAAGTTATAATCAGCAATCATAATTTGAAGTTATGAATTCTAAGTTCTGTATTTGACAATTACAAGTTCAGATCTTCAAGTTATAATTTGCAATCTTAATTTGAAGTTATGAATTCTAAGTTCTGAATTTGACTATTTCAAAGTTCGGATCTTCAAATTATTAATTACAATATTAGTTGGAAATTAACAATTAGAAGTTCTGAATTTACCTATTACAAGTTCAGATTTTCCAGTTATAATTTGCACTAATAATTTGTATTTAACAATTCGAAGATCTGTATTTGACTATTACAAGTTCATATCTTCAAATTGTTATTTACAATCTTAGTTTGAAATTAACAATTCGAAGTTCTGTATTTACCTATTACAAGTTCAGATCTTCTAGTTATAATTTGCAATTATAATTTAAAGCTATCAATTTTAAGTTTTGTATTTGACAATTACAAGTTCAGATCTTCAAGTTATAATTTGTACTAATAATTTGTATTTAACAATTCGAAGTTCTGTAATTCACTATTACAAGTTCAGATCTTCAAGTTATAATTTGCAATTATAATTTTAAGCTATCAATTCTAAGTTCTGTATTAGACAATTACAAGTTCAGGTCTTCAAGTTATTATTTGCACTAATAATTTGTATTTAACAATTCGAAGTTCTGTATTTGACTATTACAAGTTCAGATCTTCTAATTATTATTTACAATCATAATTTGAAGTTATGAATTCTAAGTTCTGTATTTAACAATTACAAGTTCAGATCTTCAAGTTATAATTTGCAATCATAATTTGAAGTTATGAATTCTAAGTGCTGTATTTGACAATTACAAGTTCAGATCTTCAAGTTATAATTTGCACTAATAATTTGTATTTAACAATTCGAAGTTCTGTATTTGACTATTACAAGTTCAGATCTTCAAATTATTAATTACAATCTTAGTTTGAAATTAACAATTCGAAGTTCAGTATTTACCTATTACAAGTTCAGATCTTCAACTTATAATTTGCAATTATAATTATAAGCTATCAATTTTAAGTTCTGTATTTGACTATTACAAGTTCAGATCTTCAAGTTATAATTAGCAATCATAATTTGAAGTTATGGATTCTAAGTTCTGTATTTGACAATTACAAGTTCAGATCTTCAAGTTATAATTTGCACTAATAATTTGTATTTAACAATTCGTAGTTCTGTATTTGACTATTACAAGTTCAGATCTTCTAATTATTATTTACAATCATAATTTGAAGTTATGAATTCTAAGTTCTGTATTTAACAATTACAAGTTCAGATCTTCAAGTTATAATTTGCAATCATAATTTGAAGTTATGAATTCTAAGTGCTGTATTTGACAATTTCAAGTTCAGATCTTCAAGTTATAATTTGCACTAATAATTTGTATTTAACAATTCGAAGTTCTGTATTTGACTATTACAAGTTCAGATCTTCAAATTATTAATTACAATCTTAGTTTGAAATTAACAATTCGAAGTTCAGTATTTACCTATTACAAGTTCAGATCTTCAACTTATAATGTGCAATTATAATTATAAGCTATCAATTTTAAGTTCTGTATTTGACAATTACAAGTTCAGATCTTCAAGTTATAATTTGCACTAATAATTTGTATTTAACAATTCGGAGTTCTGTATTTGACCATTACAAGTTCAGATCTTCAAATTATTAATTACAATCTTAGTTTAAAATTAATAATTAGAAGTTCTGTATTTGACAATTCAAGTTCAGATCTTCAAGTTATAATTTGCACTAATAATTTGTATTTAACAATTCGAAGTTCTGTATTTGACTATTACAAGTTCAGATCTTCTACTTCTTATTTACAATCATAATTTGAAGTTATGAATTCTAAGTTCTGTATTTGACAATTACAAGTTCAGATCTTCAAGTTATAATTTGCACTAATAATTTATATTTAACAATTCGAAGTTCTGTATTTGACTATTACAAGTTCAGATCTTCTAATTATTATTTACTATCATAATTTGAAGTTATGAATTCTAAGTTCTGTATTTGACAATTACAAGTTCAGATCTTCAAGTTATAATTTGCAATCTTAGTTTGAAATTAACAATTCGAAATTCTGTATTTACCTATTACAAGTTCATATCTTCTAGTTATAATTTGCAATTATACTTATAAGCTATCAATTTTAAGTTCTGTATTTGACAATTACAAGTTCAGATCTTCAAGTTATAATTTGCACTAATAATTTGAATTTAACAATTTGAAGTTCTGTATTTGACTATTACAAGTTCAGATCTTCTAATTATTATTTACAATCATAATTTGAAGTTATGAATTCTAAGTTCTGTATTTGACAAATACAAGTTCAGATCTTCAAGTTATAATTTGCAATCATAATTTGAAGTTATGAATTCCAAGTGCTGTATTTGATAATTACAAGTTTAGATCTTCTAGTTATAATTTGCACTAATAATTTGTATTTAACAATTCGAAGTTCCGTATTTGACTATTACAAGTTCAGATCTTTAAATTATTAATTACAATCTTAGTTTGAAATTAACAATTCGAAGTTCTGTATTTACCTATTACAACTTCAGATCTTCAACTTATAATTTGCAATTATAATTATAAGCTATCAATTTTAAGTTCTGTATTTGACAATTACAAGTTCAGATCTTCAAGTTATAATTTGCACTAATAATTTGTATTTAACAATTCGAAGTTCTGTATTTGACTATTACAAGTTCAGATCTTCTAATTATTATTTGCAATCATAATTTGAAGTTATGAATTCTAAGTTCTGTATTTGACAATTTCAAGTTCAGATCTTCAAGTTATAATTTGCACTAATAATTTGTATTTAACAATTCGAAGTTCTGTATTTGACTATTACAAGTTCAGATCTTCAAATTATTAATTACAATCTTAGTTTGAAATTAACAATTCGAAGTTCAGTATTTACCTATTACAAGTTCAGATCTTCAACTTATAATGTGCAATTATAATTATAAGCTATCAATTTTAAGTTCTGTATTTGACAATTACAAGTTCAGATCTTCAAGTTATAATTTGCACTAATAATTTGTATTTAACAATTCGGAGTTCTGTATTTGACCATTACAAGTTCAGATCTTCAAATTATTAATTACAATCTTAGTTTAAAATTAATAATTAGAAGTTCTGTATTTGACAATTACAAGTTCAGATCTTCAAGTTATAATTTGCACTAATAATTTGTATTTAACAATTCGAAGTTCTGTATTTGACTATTACAAGTTCAGATCTTCTACTTCTTATTTACAATCATAATTTGAAGTTATGAATTCTAAGTTCTGTATTTGACAATTACAAGTTCAGATCTTCAAGTTATAATTTGCACTAATAATTTATATTTAACAATTCGAAGTTCTGTATTTGACTATTACAAGTTCAGATCTTCTAATTATTATTTACTATCATAATTTGAAGTTATGAATTCTAAGTTCTGTATTTGACAATTACAAGTTCAGATCTTCAAGTTATAATTTGCAATCTTAGTTTGAAATTAACAATTCGAAATTCTGTATTTACCTATTACAAGTTCATATCTTCTAGTTATAATTTGCAATTATACTTATAAGCTATCAATTTTAAGTTCTGTATTTGACAATTACAAGTTCAGATCTTCAAGTTATAATTTGCACTAATAATTTGAATTTAACAATTTGAAGTTCTGTATTTGACTATTACAAGTTCAGATCTTCTAATTATTATTTACAATCATAATTTGAAGTTATGAATTCTAAGTTCTGTATTTGACAAATACAAGTTCAGATCTTCAAGTTATAATTTGCAATCATAATTTGAAGTTATGAATTCCAAGTGCTGTATTTGATAATTACAAGTTCAGATCTTCTAGTTATAATTTGCACTAATAATTTGTATTTAACAATTCGAAGTTCCGTATTTGACTATTACAAGTTCAGATCTTTAAATTATTAATTACAATCTTAGTTTGAAATTAACAATTCGAAGTTCTGTATTTACCTATTACAACTTCAGATCTTCAACTTATAATTTGCAATTATAATTATAAGCTATCAATTTTAAGTTCTGTATTTGACAATTACAAGTTCAGATCTTCAAGTTATAATTTGCACTAATAATTTGTATTTAACTATTCGAAGTTCTGTATTTGACTATTACAAGTTCAGATCTTCTAATTATTATTTGCAATCATAATTTGAAGTTATGAATTCTAAGTTCTGTATTTGACAATTACAAGTTCAGATCTTCAAGTTATAATTTGCACTAATAATTTGTATTTAACAATTCGAAGTTCTGTATTTGACTATTACAAGTTCAGATCTTCTACTTATTATTTACAATCATAATTCTAAGTTATGAATTCTAAGTTCTGTATTTGACAATTACAAGTTCAGATCTTCAAGTTAAAATTTGCAATCTTAGTTTGAAATTAACAATTCGAAGTTCTGTATTTACCTATTACAAGTTCATATCTTCTAGTTATTATTTGCAATTATACTTATAAGCTATCAATTTTAAGTTCTGTATTTGACAATTACAAGTTCAGATCTTCAAGTTATAATTTGAAATAATAATTAGTATTTAACAAATCTAAGTTCTGTAATTGACTATTACAAGTTCAGATCTTGAAGTTATAATTTGCAATTATAATTATAAGCTATGAATTCTAAGTTCTGTATTTGACAATTACAAGTTCAGATCTTCAAGTTATAATTTGCACTAATAATTTGAATTTAACAATTTGAAGTTCTGTATTTGACTATTACAAGTTCAGATCTTCAACTTATAATTTGCAATTATAATTATAAGCTATCAATTTTAAGTTCTGTATTTGACAATTACAAGTTCAGATTTTCAAGTTATAATTTGCACTAATAATTTGTATTTAACAATTCGAAGATCTGAATTTGACTATTACAAGTTCATATCTTCAAATTATTATTTACAATCTTAGTTTGAAATTAACAATTCGAAGTTCTGTATTTACCTATTACAAGTTCAGATCTTCTAGTTATAATTTGCAATTATAATTTAAAGCTATCAATTTTAAGTTCTGTATTTGACAATTACAAGTTCAGATTTACAAGTTATAATTTGCACTATTAATTTGTATTTAACAATTCGAAGTTCTGTATTAGGCTATTACAAGTTCAGGTCTTCAAATTATTATTTACAATCTTAGTTTGAAATTAACAATTCGAAGTTCTGTATTTACCTATTACAAATTCAGATCTTCAAGTTATAATTTGCAATTATAATTATAAGCTATCAATTTTAAGTTCTGTATTTGACTATTGCAAGTTCAGATCTTCAAGTTATAATTTGCAATCATAATTTGAATTTCCCAATTCTAAGTTCTGTATTTGACTATTACAAGTTCAGATCTTCAAGTTATAATTAGCAATCATAATTTGAAGTTATGGATTCTAAGTTCTGTATTTGACAATTACAAGTTCAGATCTTCAAGTTATAATTTGCACTAATAATTTGTATTTAACAATTCGTAGTTCTGTATTTGACTATTACAAGTTCAGATCTTCTAATTATTATTTACAATCATAATTTGAAGTTATGAATTCTAAGTTCTGTATTTAACAATTACAAGTTCAGATCTTCAAGTTATAATTTGCAATCATAATTTGAAGTTATGAATTCTAAGTGCTGTATTTGACAATTTAAAGTTCAGATCTTCAAGTTATAATTTGCACTAATAATTTGTATTTAACAATTCGAAGTTCTGTATTTGACTATTACAAGTTCAGATTTTCAAATTATTAATTACAATCTTAGTTTGAAATTAACAATTCGAAGTTCAGTATTTACCTATTACAAGTTCAGATCTTCAACTTATAATGTGCAATTATAATTATAAGCTATCAATTTTAAGTTCTGTATTTGACAATTACAAGTTCAGATCTTCAAGTTATAATTTGCACTAATAATTTGTATTTAACAATTCGGAGTTCTGTATTTGACCATTACAAGTTCAGATCTTCAAATTATTAATTACAATCTTAGTTTAAAATTAATAATTAGAAGTTCTGTATTTGACAATTACAAGTTCAGATCTTCAAGTTATAATTTGCACTAATAATTTGTATTTAACAATTCGAAGTTCTGTATTTGACTATTACAAGTTCAGATCTTCTACTTCTTATTTACAATCATAATTTGAAGTTATGAATTCTAAGTTCTGTATTTGACAATTGCAAGTTCAGATCTTCAAGTTATAATTTGCACTAATAATTTATATTTAACAATTCGAAGTTCTGTATTTGACTATTACAAGTTCAGATCTTCTAATTATTATTTACTATCATAATTTGAAGTTATGAATTCTAAGTTCTGTATTTGACAATTACAAGTTCAGATCTTCAAGTTATAATTTGCAATCTTAGTTTGAAATTAACAATTCGAAATTCTGTACTTACCTATTACAAGTTCATATCTTCTAGTTATAATTTGCAATTATACTTATAAGCTATCAATTTTAAGTTCTGTATTTGACAATTACAAGTTCAGATCTTCAAGTTATAATTTGCACTAATAATTTGAATTTAACAATTTGAAGTTCTGTATTTGACTATTACAAGTTCAGATCTTCTAATTATTATTTACAATCATAATTTGAAGTTATGAATTCTAAGTTCTGTATTTGACAAATACAAGTTCAGATCTTCAAGTTATAATTTGCAATCATAATTTGAAGTTATGAATTCCAAGTGCTGTATTTGATAATTACAAGTTCAGATCTTCTAGTTATAATTTGCACTAATAATTTGTATTTAACAATTCGAAGTTCCGTATTTGACTATTACAAGTTCAGATCTTTAAATTATTAATTACAATCTTAGTTTGAAATTAACAATTCGAAGTTCTGTATTTACCTATTACAACTTCAGATCTTCAACTTATAATTTGCAATTATAATTATAAGCTATCAATTTTAAGTTCTGTATTTGACAATTACAAGTTCAGATCTTCAAGTTATAATTTGCACTAATAATTTGTATTTAACAATTCGAAGTTCTGTATTTGACTATTACAAGTTCAGATCTTCTAATTATTATTTGCAATCATAATTTGAAGTTATGAATTCTAAGTTCTGTATTTGACAATTACAAGTTCAGATCTTCAAGTTATAATTTGCACTAATAATTTGTATTTAACAATTCGAAGTTCTGTATTTGACTATTACAAGTTCAGATCTTCTACTTATTATTTACAATCATAATTCTAAGTTATGAATTCTAAGTTCTGTATTTGACAATTACAAGTTCAGATCTTCAAGTTAAAATTTGCAATCTTAGTTTGAAATTAACAATTCGAAGTTCTGTATTTACCTATTACAAGTTCATATCTTCTAGTTATTATTTGCAATTATACTTATAAGCTATCAATTTTAAGTTCTGTATTTGACAATTACAAGTTCAGATCTTCAAGTTATAATTTGAAATAATAATTAGTATTTAATAAATCTAAGTTCTGTAATTGACTATTACAAGTTCAGATCTTGAAGTTATAATTTGCAATTATAATTATAAGCTATCAATTCTAAGTTCTGTATTTGACAATTACAAGTTCAGATCTTCAAGTTATAATTTGCACTAATAATTTGAATTTAACAATTTGAAGTTCTGTATTTGACTATTACAAGTTCAGATCTTCAAATTATTAATTACAATATTAGTTTGTAATTAACAATTCGAAGTTCTGTATTTGACTATTACAAGTTCAGATCTTCAACTTATAATTTGCAATTATAATTATAAGCTATCAATTTTAAGTTCTGTATTTGACAATTACAAGTTCAGATTTTCAAGTTATAATTTGCACTAATAATTTGTATTTAACAATTCGAAGATCTGAATTTGACTATTACAAGTTCATATCTTCAAATTATTATTTACAATCTTAGTTTGAAATTAACAATTCGAAGTTCTGTATTTACCTATTACAAGTTCAGATCTTCTAGTTATAATTTGCAATTATAATTTAAAGCTATCAATTTTAAGTTCTGTATTTGACAATTACAAGTTCAGATTTACAAGTTATAATTTGCACTATTAATTTGTATTTAACAATTCGAAGTTCTGTATTTGGCTATTACAAGTTCAGGTCTTCAAATTATTATTTACAATCTTAGTTTGAAATTAACAATTCGAAGTTCTGTATTTACCTATTACAAATTCAGATCTTCAAGTTATAATTTGCAATTATAATTATAAGCTATCAATTTTAAGTTCTGTATTTGACTATTGCAAGTTCAGATCTTCAAGTTATAATTTGCAATCATAATTTGAATTTCCCAATTCTAAGTTCTGTATTTGACTATTACAAGTTCAGATCTTCAAGTTATAATTAGCAATCATAATTTGAAGTTATGGATTCTAAGTTCTGTATTTGACAATTACAAGTTCAGATCTTCAAGTTATAATTTGCACTAATAATTTGTATTTAACAATTCGTAGTTCTGTATTTGACTATTACAAGTTCAGATCTTCTAATTATTATTTACAATCATAATTTGAAGTTATGAATTCTAAGTTCTGTATTTAACAATTACAAGTTCAGATCTTCAAGTTATAATTTGCAATCATAATTTGAAGTTATGAATTCTAAGTGCTGTATTTGACAATTTCAAGTTCAGATCTTCAAGTTATAATTTGCACTAATAATTTGTATTTAACAATTCGAAGTTCTGTATTTGACTATTACAAGTTCAGATTTTCAAATTATTAATTACAATCTTAGTTTGAAATTAACAATTCGAAGTTCAGTATTTACCTATTACAAGTTCAGATCTTCAACTTATAATGTGCAATTATAATTATAAGCTATCAATTTTAAGTTCTGTATTTGACAATTACAAGTTCAGATCTTCAAGTTATAATTTGCACTAATAATTTGTATTTAACAATTCGGAGTTCTGTATTTGACCATTACAAGTTCAGATCTTCAAATTATTAATTACAATCTTAGTTTAAAATTAATAATTAGAAGTTCTGTATTTGACAATTACAAGTTCAGATCTTCAAGTTATAATTTGCACTAATAATTTGTATTTAACAATTCGAAGTTCTGTATTTGACTATTACAAGTTCAGATCTTCTACTTCTTATTTACAATCATAATTTGAAGTTATGAATTCTAAGTTCTGTATTTGACAATTACAAGTTCAGATCTTCAAGTTATAATTTGCACTAATAATTTATATTTAACAATTCGAAGTTCTGTATTTGACTATTACAAGTTCAGATCTTCTAATTATTATTTACTATCATAATTTGAAGTTATGAATTCTAAGTTCTGTATTTGACAATTACAAGTTCAGATCTTCAAGTTATAATTTGCAATCTTAGTTTGAAATTAACAATTCGAAATTCTGTATTTACCTATTACAAGTTCATATCTTCTAGTTATAATTTGCAATTATACTTATAAGCTATCAATTTTAAGTTCTGTATTTGACAATTACAAGTTCAGATCTTCAAGTTATAATTTGAAATAATAATTAGTATTTAACAAATCTAAGTTCTGTAATTGACTATTACAAGTTCAGTTCTTCAAGGTATAATTTGCAATTGTAATTATAAGCTATCAATTCTAAGTTCTGTATTTGACTATTACAAGTTCAGATCTTCAAGTTATAATTTGCACTAATAATTTGAATTTAACAATTTGAAGTTCTGTATTTGACTATTACAAGTACAGATCTTCTAATTATTATTTACAATCATAATTTGAAGCTATCAATTCTAAGTTCTGTATTTGACTATTACAAGTTTAGATCTTCAAGTTATAATTTGCACTAATAATTTGAATTTAACAATTTGAAGTTCTGTATTTGACTATTACAAGTTCAGATCTTCTAATTATTATTTACAATCATAATTTGAAGCTATCAATTCTAAGTTCTGTATTTGACTATTACAAGTTTAGATCTTCAAGTTATAATTTGCACTAATAATTTGAATTTAACAATTTGAAGTTCTGTATTTGACTATTACAAGTACAGATCTTCTAATTATTATTTACAATCATAATTTGAAGCTATCAATTCTAAGTTCTGTATTTGACTATTACAAGTTTAGATCTTCAAGTTATAATTTGCACTAATAATTTGTATTTAACAATTCGAAGTTCCGTATTTGACTATTACAAGTTCAGATCTTTAAATTATTAATTACAATCTTAGTTTGAAATTAACAATTCGAAGTTCTGTATTTACCTATTACAACTTCAGATCTTCAACTTATAATTTGCAATTATAATTATAAGCTATCAATTTTAAGTTCTGTATTTGACAATTACAAGTTCAGATCTTCAAGTTATAATTTGCACTAATAATTTGTATTTAACAATTCGAAGTTCTGTATTTGACTATTACAAGTTCAGATCTTCTAATTATTATTTGCAATCATAATTTGAAGTTATGAATTCTAAGTTCTGTATTTGACAATTACAAGTTCAGATCTTCAAGTTATAATTTGCACTAATAATTTGTATTTAACAATTCGAAGTTCTGTATTTGACTATTACAAGTTCAGATCTTCTACTTATTATTTACAATCATAATTTGAAGTTATGAATTCTAAGTTCTGTATTTGACAATTACAAGTTCAGATCTTCAAGTTAAAATTTGCAATCTTAGTTTGAAATTAACAATTCGAAGTTCTGTATTTACCTATTACAAGTTCATATCTTCTAGTTATTATTTGCAATTATACTTATAAGCTATCAATTTTAAGTTCTGTATTTGACAATTACAAGTTCAGATCTTCAAGTTATAATTTGAAATAATAATTAGTATTTAACAAATCTAAGTTCTGTAATTGACTATTACAAGTTCAGATCTTGAAGTTATAATTTGCAATTATAATTATAAGCTATCAATTCTAAGTTCTGTATTTGACAATTACAAGTTCAGATCTTCAAGTTATAATTTGCACTAATAATTTGAATTTAACAATTTGAAGTTCTGTATTTGACTATTACAAGTTCAGATCTTCAAATTATTAATTACAATATTAGTTTGTAATTAACAATTCGAAGTTCTGTATTTGACTATTACAAGTTCAGATCTTCAACTTATAATTTGCAATTATAATTATAAGCTATCAATTTTAATTCTGTATTTGACTATTACAAGTTCAGATCTTCAAATTATTATTTACAATCTTAGTTTGAAATTAACAATTCGAAGTTCTGTATTTACCTATTACAAATTCAGATCTTCAAGTTATAATTTGCAATTATATTTTTGAATTTCCCAATTCTAAGTTCTGTATTTGTTTATTACAAGTTCAGATCTTCAAGTTATAATCAGCAATCATAATTTGAAGTTATGAATTCTAAGTTCTGTATTTGACAATTACAAGTTCAGATCTTCAAGTTATAATTTGCAATCTTAATTTGAAGTTATGAATTCTAAGTTCTGAATTTGACTATTACAAGTTCGGATCTTCAAATTATTAATTACAATATTAGTTGGAAATTAACAATTAGAAGTTCTGAATTTACCTATTACAAGTTCAGATCTTCAACTTATAATTTGCAATTATAATTATAAGCTATCAATTATAAGTTCTGTATTTGACAATTACAAGTTCAGATTTTCCAGTTATAATTTGCACTAATAATTTGTATTTAACAATTCGAAGATCTGTATTTGACTATTACAAGTTCATATCTTCAAATTGTTATTTACAATCTTAGTTTGAAATTAACAATTCGAAGTTCTGTATTTACCTATTACAAGTTCAGATCTTCTAGTTATAATTTGCAATTATAATTTAAAGCTATCAATTTTAAGTTTTGTATTTGACAATTACAAGTTCAGATCTTCAAGTTATAATTTGTACTAATAATTTGTATTTAACAATTCGAAGTTCTGTAATTCACTATTACAAGTTCAGATCTTCAAGTTATAATTTGCAATTATAATTTTAAGCTATCAATTCTAAGTTCTGTATTAGACAATTACAAGTTCAGGTCTTCAAGTTATTATTTGCACTAATAATTTGTATTTAACAATTCGAAGTTCTGTATTTGACTATTACAAGTTCAGATCTTCTAATTATTATTTACAATCATAATTTGAAGTTATGAATTCTAAGTTCTGTATTTAACAATTACAAGTTCAGATCTTCAAGTTATAATTTGGAATCATAATTTGAAGTTATGAATTCTAAGTGCTGTATTTGACAATTACAAGTTCAGATCTTCAAGTTATAATTTGCACTAATAATTTGTATTTAACAATTCGAAGTTCTGTATTTGACTATTACAAGTTCAGATCTTCAAATTATTAATTACAATCTTAGTTTGAAATTAACAATTCGAAGTTCAGTATTTACCTATTACAAGTTCAGATCTTCAACTTATAATTTGCAATTATAATTATAAGCTATCAATTTTATGTTCTGTATTTGACAATTACAAGTTCAGATCTTCAAGTTATAATTTGCACTAATAATTTGTATTTAACAATTCGAAGTTCTGTATTTGACTATTACAAGTTCAGATCTTCAAATTATTAATTACAATCTTAGTTTGAAATTAACAATTCGAAGTTCAGTATTTACCTATTACAAGTTCAGATCTTCAACTTATAATTTGCAATTATAATTATAAGCTATCAATTTTAAGTTCTGTATTTGACAATTACAAGTTCAGATCTTCAAGTTATAATTTGCACTAATAATTTGAATTTAACAATTTGAAGTTCTGTATTTGACTATTACAAGTTCAGATCTTCTAATTATTATTTACAATCATAATTTGAAGTTATGAATTCTAAGTTCTGTATTTGACAAATACAAGTTCAGATCTTCAAGTTATAATTTGCAATCATAATTTGAAGTTTTGAATTCCAAGTGCTGTATTTGATAATTACAAGTTCAGATCTTCAAGTTATAATTTGCACTAATAATTTGTATTTAACAATTCGAAGTTCCGTATTTGACTATTACAAGTTCAGATCTTTAAATTATTAATTACAATCTTAGTTTGAAATTAACAATTCGAAGTTCTGTATTTACCTATTACAACTTCAGATCTTCAACTTATAATTTGCAATTATAATTATAAGCTATCAATTTTAAGTTCTGTATTTGACAATTACAAGTTCAGATCTTCAAGTTATAATTTGCACTAATAATTTGTATTTAACAATTCGAAGTTCTGTATTTGACTATTACAAGTTCAGATCTTCTAATTATTATTTGCAATCATAATTTGAAGTTATGAATTCTAAGTTCTGTATTAGACAATTACAAGTTCAGATCTTCAAGTTATAATTTGCACTAATAATTTGTATTTAACAATTCGAAGTTCTGTATTTGACTATTACAAGTTCAGATCTTCTACTTATTATTTACAATCATAATTTGAAGTTATGAATTCTAAGTTCTGTATTTGACAATTACAAGTTCAGATCTTCAAGTTAAAATTTGCAATCTTAGTTTGAAATTAACAATTCGAAGTTCTGTATTTACCTATTACAAGTTCATATCTTCTAGTTATTATTTGCAATTATACTTATAAGCTATCAATTTTAAGTTCTGTATTTGACAATTACAAGTTCAGATCTTCAAGTTATAATTTGAAATAATAATTAGTATTTAACAAATCTAAGTTCTGTAATTGACTATTACAAGTTCAGATCTTGAAGTTATAATTTGCAATTATAATTATAAGCTATCAATTCTAAGTTCTGTATTTGACAACTACAAGTTCAGATCTTCAAGTTATAATTTGCACTAATAATTTGAATTTAACAATTTGAAGTTCTGTATTTGACTATTACAAGTTCAGATCTTCAAATTATTAATTACAATATTAGTTTGTAATTAACAATTCGAAGTTCTGTATTTGACTATTACAAGTTCAGATCTTCAACTTATAATTTGCAATTATAATTATAAGCTATCAATTTTAAGTTCTGTATTTGACAATTACAAGTTCAGATTTTCAAGTTATAATTTGCACTAATAATTTGTATTTAACAATTCGAAGTTCTGTATTTACCTATTACAACTTCAGATCTTCAACTTATAATTTGCAATTATAATTATAAGCTATCAATTTTAAGTTCTGTATTTGACAATTACAAGTTCAGATCTTCAAGTTATAATTTGCACTAATAATTTGTATTTAACAATTCGAAGTTCTGTATTTGACTATTACAAGTTCAGATCTTCTAATTATTATTTGCAATCATAATTTGAAGTTATGAATTCTAAGTTCTGTATTAGACAATTACAAGTTCAGATCTTCAAGTTATAATTTGCACTAATAATTTGTATTTAACAATTCGAAGTTCTGTATTTGACTATTACAAGTTCAGATCTTCTACTTATTATTTACAATCATAATTTGAAGTTATGAATTCTAAGTTCTGTATTTGACAATTACAAGTTCAGATCTTCAAGTTAAAATTTGCAATCTTAGTTTGAAATTAACAATTCGAAGTTCTGTATTTACCTATTACAAGTTCATATCTTCTAGTTATTATTTGCAATTATACTTATAAGCTATCAATTTTAAGTTCTGTATTTGACAATTACAAGTTCAGATCTTCAAGTTATAATTTGAAATAATAATTAGTATTTAACAAATCTAAGTTCTGTAATTGACTATTACAAGTTCAGATCTTGAAGTTATAATTTGCAATTATAATTATAAGCTATCAATTCTAAGTTCTGTATTTGACAACTACAAGTTCAGATCTTCAAGTTATAATTTGCACTAATAATTTGAATTTAACAATTTGAAGTTCTGTATTTGACTATTACAAGTTCAGATCTTCAAATTATTAATTACAATATTAGTTTGTAATTAACAATTCGAAGTTCTGTATTTGACTATTACAAGTTCAGATCTTCAACTTATAATTTGCAATTATAATTATAAGCTATCAATTTTAAGTTCTGTATTTGACAATTACAAGTTCAGATTTTCAAGTTATAATTTGCACTAATAATTGGTATTTAACAATTCGAAGATCTGAATTTGACTATTACAAGTTCATATCTTCAAATTATTATTTACAATCTTAGTTTGAAATTAACAATTCGAAGTTCTGTATTTACCTATTACAAGTTCAGATCTTCTAGTTATAATTTGCAATTATAATTTAAAGCTATCAATTTTAAGTTCTGTATTTGACAATTACAAGTTCAGATTTACAAGTTATAATTTGCACTATTAATTTGTATTTAACAATTCGAAGTTCTGTATTTGACTATTACAAGTTCAGGTCTTCAAATTATTATTTACAATCTTAGTTTGAAATTAACAATTCGAAGTTCTGTATTTACTTATTACAAGTTCAGATCTTCTAGTTATAATTTGCAATTATAATTATAAGCTATCAATTTTAAGTTCTGTATTTGACAATTACAAGTTCAGATCTTCAAGTTATAATTTGAAATAATAATTAGTATTTAACAAATCTAAGTTCTATAATTCACTATTACAAGTTCAGTTCGTCAAGTTATAATTTGCAATTATAATTATAAGCTATCAATTTTAAGTTCTGTATTTGACAATTACAAGTTCAGATCTTCAAGTTATAATTTGCACTAATAATTTGTATTTAACAATTCGAAGTTCTGTATTTGACTATTACAAGTTCAGATCTTCAAATTATTATTTACAATCTTAGTTTGAAATTAACAATTCGAAGTTCTGTATTTACCTATTACAAGTTCAGATCTTCAAGTTTTAATTTGCAATTATAATTATAAGCTATCAATTTTAAGTTCTGTATTTGACTATTACAAGTTCAGATCTTCAAGTTATAATTTGCAACCATAATTTGAATTTCCCAATTCTAAGTTCTGTATTTGACTATTACAAGTTCAGATCTTCAAGTTATAATTAGCAATCATAATTTGAAGTTATGAATTCTAAGTTCTGTATTTGACAATTACAAGTTCAGATCTTCAAGTTATAATTTGCACTAATAATTTGTATTTAACAATTCGAAGTTCTGTATTTGACTATTACAAGTTCAGATCCTCAAATTATTAATTACAATCTTAGTTTGAAATTAACAATTCGAAGTTCTGTATTTACCTATTACAAGTTCAGATCTTCAACTTATAAATTTGCAAATATAATTATAATTATAATTTTAAGTTCTGTATTTGACAATTACAAGTTCAGATTTACAAGTTATAATTTGCACTATTAATTTGTATTTAACAATTCGAAGTTCTGTATTTGACTATTACAAGTTCAGGTCTTCAAATTATTATTTACAATCTTAGTTTGAAATTAACAATTCGAAGTTCTGTATTTACTTATTACAAGTTCAGATCTTCTAGTTATAATTTGCAATTATAATTATAAGCTATCAATTTTAAGTTCTGTATTTGACAATTACAAGTTCAGATCTTCAAGTTATAATTTGAAATAATAATTAGTATTTAACAAATCTAAGTTCTATAATTCACTATTACAAGTTCAGTTCGTCAAGTTATAATTTGCAATTATAATTATAAGCTATCAATTTTAAGTTCTGTATTTGACAATTACAAGTTCAGATCTTCAAGTTATAATTTGCACTAATAATTTGTATTTAACAATTCGAAGTTCTGTATTTGACCATTACAAGTTCAGATCTTCAAATTATTAATTACAATCTTAGTTTGAAATTAACAATTCGAAGTTCTGTATTTACATATTACAAGTTCAGATCTTCCAGTTATAATTTGCAATCATAATTTGAAGTTATGAATTCTAAGTGCTGTATTTGACAATTACAAGTTCAGATCTTCAAGTTATAATTTGCACTAATAATTTGTATTTAACAATTCGAAGTTCTGTATTTGACTATTACAAGTTCAGATCTTCAAATTATTAATTACAATCTTAGTTTGAAATTAACAATTGGAAGTTCTGTATTTACATATTACAAGTTCAGATCTTCCAGTTATAATTTGCAATCATAATTTGAAGTTATGAATTCTAAGTGCTGTATTTGACAATTACAAGTTCAGATCTTCAAGTTATAATTTGCACTAATAATTTGTATTTAACAAGTCGAAGTTCTGTATTTGACTATTACAAGTTCAGATCTTCAAATTATTAATTACAATCTTAGTTTGAAATTAACAATTCGAAGTTCTGTATTTACATATTACAAGTTCAGATCTTCCAGTTATAATTTGCAATCATAATTTGAAGTTATGAATTCTAAGTGCTGTATTTGACAATTACAAGTTCAGATCTTCAAGTTATAATTTGCACTAATAATTTGTATTTAACAATTCGGAGTTCTGTATTTGACTATTACAAGTTCAGATCTTCCAATTATTAATTACAATCTTAGTTTGAAATTAACAATTCGAAGTTCTGTATTTACATATTACAAGTTCAGATCTTCCAGTTATAATTTGCAATCATAATTTGAAGTTATGAATTCTAAGTGCTGTATTTGACAATTACAAGTTCAGATCTTCAAGTTATAATTTGCACTAATAATTTGTATTTAACAATTCGGAGTTCTGTATTTGACTATTACAAGTTCAGATCTTCAAATTATTAATTACAATCTTAGTTTGAAATTAACAATTAGAAGTTCTGTATTTACCTATTACAAGTTCAGATCTGCAACTTATAATTTTCAATTATAATTATAAGTTATCAATTTTAAGTTCTGTATTTGACAATTACAAGTTCAGATCTTCAAGTTATAATTTGCACTAATAATTTGTATTTAACAATTCGGAGTTCTGTATTTGACTATTACAAGTTCAGATCTTCAAATTATTAATTACAATCTTAGTTTGAAATTAACAATTCGAAGTTCTGTATTTACATATTACAAGTTCAGATCTTCCAGTTATAATTTGCAATCATAATTTGAAGTTATGAATTCTAAGTGCTGTATTTGACAATTACAAGTTCAGATCTTCAAGTTATAATTTGCACTAATAATTTGTATTTAACAATTCGGAGTTCTGTATTTGACTATTACAAGTTCAGATCTTCAAATTATTATTTACAATCTTAGTTTGAAATTAACAATTCGAAGTTCTGTATTTACCTATTACAAGTTCAGATCTTTTAGTTTTAATTTGCAATTATAATTATAAGCTATCAATTTTAAGTTCTGTATTTGACTATTACAAGTTCAGATCTTCAAGTTATAATTTGCAATCATAATTTGAAGTTATGAATTCTAAGTGCTGTATTTGACAATTACAAGTTCAGATCTTCAAGTTATAATTTGCACTAATAATTTGTATTTAACAATTCGGAGTTCTGTATTTGACTATTACAAGTTCAGATCTTCAAATTATTAATTACAATCTTAGTTTGAAATTAACAATTCGAAGTTCTGTATTTACATATTACAAGTTCAGATCTTCCAGTTATAATTTGCAATCATAATTTGAAGTTATGAATTCTAAGTGCTGTATTTGACAATTACAAGTTCAGATCTTCAAGTTATAATTTGCACTAATAATTTGTATTTAACAATTCGGAGTTCTGTATTTGACTATTACAAGTTCAGATCTTCAAATTATTATTTACAATCTTAGTTTGAAATTAACAATTCGAAGTTCTGTATTTACCTATTACAAGTTCAGATCTTCAAGTTTTAATTTGCAATTATAATTATAAGCTATCAATTTTAAGTTCTGTATTTGACTATTACAATTTCAGATCTTCAAGTTATAATTTGCAACCATAATTTGAATTTCCCAATTCTAAGTTCTGTATTTGACTATTACAAGTTCAGATCTTCCAGTTATAATTTGCAATCATAATTTGAAGTTATGAATTCTAAGTGCTGTATTTGACAATTACAAGTTCAGATCTTCAAGTTATAATTTGCACTAATAATTTGTATTTAACAATTCGGAGTTCTGTATTTGACTATTACAAGTTCAGATCTTCAAATTATTAATTACAATCTTAGTTTGAAATTAACAATTAGAAGTTCTGTATTTACCTATTACAAGTTCAGATCTGCAACTTATAATTTTCAATTATAATTATAAGTTATCAATTTTAAGTTCTGTATTTGACAATTACAAGTTCAGATCTTCAAGTTATAATTTGCACTAATAATTTGTATTTAACAATTCGGAGTTCTGTATTTGACTATTACAAGTTCAGATCTTCAAATTATTAATTACAATCTTAGTTTGAAATTAACAATTCGAAGTTCTGTATTTACATATTACAAGTTCAGATCTTCCAGTTATAATTTGCAATCATAATTTGAAGTTATGAATTCTAAGTGCTGTATTTGACAATTACAAGTTCAGATCTTCAAGTTATAATTTGCACTAATAATTTGTATTTAACAATTCGGAGTTCTGTATTTGACTATTACAAGTTCAGATCTTCAAATTATTATTTACAATCTTAGTTTGAAATTAACAATTCGAAGTTCTGTATTTACCTATTACAAGTTCAGATCTTTTAGTTTTAATTTGCAATTATAATTATAAGCTATCAATTTTAAGTTCTGTATTTGACTATTACAAGTTCAGATCTTCAAGTTATAATTTGCAATCATAATTTGAAGTTATGAATTCTAAGTGCTGTATTTGACAATTACAAGTTCAGATCTTCAAGTTATAATTTGCACTAATAATTTGTATTTAACAATTCGGAGTTCTGTATTTGACTATTACAAGTTCAGATCTTCAAATTATTAATTACAATCTTAGTTTGAAATTAACAATTCGAAGTTCTGTATTTACATATTACAAGTTCAGATCTTCCAGTTATAATTTGCAATCATAATTTGAAGTTATGAATTCTAAGTGCTGTATTTGACAATTACAAGTTCAGATCTTCAAGTTATAATTTGCACTAATAATTTGTATTTAACAATTCGGAGTTCTGTATTTGACTATTACAAGTTCAGATCTTCAAATTATTATTTACAATCTTAGTTTGAAATTAACAATTCGAAGTTCTGTATTTACCTATTACAAGTTCAGATCTTCAAGTTTTAATTTGCAATTATAATTATAAGCTATCAATTTTAAGTTCTGTATTTGACTATTACAATTTCAGATCTTCAAGTTATAATTTGCAACCATAATTTGAATTTCCCAATTCTAAGTTCTGTATTTGACTATTACAAGTTCAGATCTTCCAGTTATAATTTGCAATCATAATTTGAAGTTATGAATTCTAAGTGCTGTATTTGACAATTACAAGTTCAGATCTTCAAGTTATAATTTGCACTAATAATTTGTATTTAACAATTCGAAGTTCTGTATTTGACTATTACAAGTTCAGATCCTCAAATTATTAATTACAATCTTAGTTTGAAATTAACAATTCGAAGTTCTGTATTTACCTATTACAAGTTCAGATCTTCAACTTATAAATTTGCAAATATAATTATAATTATAATTTTAAGTTCTGTATTTGACAATTACAAGTTCAGATTTACAAGTTATAATTTGCACTATTAATTTGTATTTAACAATTCGAAGTTCTGTATTTGACTATTACAAGTTCAGGTCTTCAAATTATTATTTACAATCTTAGTTTGAAATTAACAATTCGAAGTTCTGTATTTACTTATTACAAGTTCAGATCTTCCAGTTATAATTTGCAATTATAATTATAAGCTATCAATTTTAAGTTCTGTATTTGACAATTACAAGTTAAGATCTTCAAGTTATAATTTGAAATAATAATTAGTATTTAACAAATCTAAGTTCTATAATTCACTATTACAAGTTCAGTTCGTCAAGTTATAATTTGCAATTATAATTATAAGCTATCAATTTTAAGTTCTGTATTTGACAATTACAAGTTCAGATCTTCAAGTTATAATTTGCACTAATAATTTGTATTTAACAATTCGAAGTTCTGTATTTGACCATTACAAGTTCAGATCTTCAAATTATTAATTACAATCTTAGTTTGAAATTAACAATTCGAAGTTCTGTATTTACATATTACAAGTTCAGATCTTCCAGTTATAATTTGCAATCATAATTTGAAGTTATGAATTCTAAGTGCTGTATTTGACAATTACAAGTTCAGATCTTCAAGTTATAATTTGCACTAATAATTTGTATTTAACAATTCGAAGTTCTGTATTTGACTATTACAAGTTCAGATCTTCAAATTATTAATTACAATCTTAGTTTGAAATTAACAATTGGAAGTTCTGTATTTACATATTACAAGTTCAGATCTTCCAGTTATAATTTGCAATCATAATTTGAAGTTATGAATTCTAAGTGCTGTATTTGACCATTACAAGTTCAGATCTTCAAGTTATAATTTGCACTAATAATTTGTATTTAACAATTCTAAGTTCTGTATTTGACTATTACAAGTTCAGATCTTCAAATTATTAATTACAATCTTAGTTTGAAATTAACAATTCGAAGTTCTGTATTTACATATTACAAGTTCAGATCTTCCAGTTATAATTTGCAATCATAATTTGAAGTTATGAATTCTAAGTGCTGTATTTGACAATTTCAAGTTCAGATCTTCAAGTTATAATTTGCACTAATAATTTGTATTTAACAATTCGGAGTTCTGTATTTGACTATTACAAGTTCAGATCTTCAAATTATTAATTACAATCTTAGTTTGAAATTAACAATTCGAAGTTCTGTATTTACATATTACAAGTTCAGATCTTCCAGTTATAATTTGCAATCATAATTTGAAGTTATGAATTCTAAGTGCTGTATTTGACAATTACAAGTTGAGATCTTCAAGTTATAATTTGCACTAATAATTTGTATTTAACAATTCGGAGTTCTGTATTTGACTATTACAAGTTCAGATCTTCAAATTATTAATTACAATCTTAGTTTGAAATTAACAATTAGAAGTTCTGTATTTACCTATTACAAGTTCAAATCTTCAACTTATAATTTTCAATTATAATTATAAGTTATCAATTTTAAGTTCTGTATTTGACAATTACAAGTTCAGATCTTCAAGTTATAATTTGCACTAATAATTTGTATTTAACAATTCGAAGTTCTGTATTTGACTATTACAAGTTCAGATCTTCAAATTATTATTTACAAACTTAGTTTGAAATTAACAATTCGAAGTTCTGTATTTACCTATTACAAGTCCAGATCTTCAAGTTTTAATTTGCAATTATAATTATAAGCTATCAATTTTAAGTTCTGTATTTGACTATTACAAGTTCAGATCTTCAAGTTATAATTTGCAACCATAATTTGAATTTCCCAATTCTAAGTTCTGTATTTGACTATTACAAGTTCAGATCTTCAAGTTATAATTAGCAATCATAATTTGAAGTTATGAATTCTAAGTTCTGTATTTGACAATTACAAGTTCAGATCTTCAAGTTATAATTTGCACTAATAATTTGTATTTAACAATTCGAAGTTCTGTATTTGACTATTACAAGTTCAGATCCTCAAATTATTAATTACAATCTTAGTTTGAAATTAACAATTCGAAGTTCTGTATTTACCTATTACAAGTTCAGATCTTCAACTTATAATTTGCAAATATAAGTATAATTATAATTTTAAGTTCTGTATTTGACAATTACAAGTTCAGATTTACAAGTTATAATTTGCACTATTAATTTGTATTTAACAATTCGAAGTTCTGTATTTGACTATTACAAGTTCAGGTCTTCAAATTATTATTTACAATCTTAGTTTGAAATTAACAATTCGAAGTTCTGTATTTACTTATTACAAGTTCAGATCTTCTAGTTATAATTTGCAATTATAATTATAAGCTATCAATTTTAAGTTCTGTATTTGACAATTACAAGTTCAGATCTTCAAGTTATAATTTGAAATAATAATTAGTATTTAACAAATCTAAGTTCTATAATTCACTATTACAAGTTCAGTTTGTCAAGTTATAATTTGCAATTACAATTATAAGCTATCAATTTTAAGTTCTGTATTTGACAATTACAAGTTCAGATCTTCAAGTTATAATTTGCACTAATAATTTGTATTTAACAATTCGAAGTTCTGTATTTGACTATTACAAGTTCAGATCTTCAAATTATTATTTACAATCTTAGTTTGAAATTAACAATTCGAAGTTCTGTATTTACCTATTACAAGTTCATATCTTCAAGTTTTAATTTGCAATTATAATTATAAGCTATCAATTTTAAGTTCTGTATTTGACTATTACAAGTTCAGATCTTCAAATTATTATTTACAATCTTAGTTTGTAATTAACAATTCGAAGTTCTGTATTTACCTATTACAAGTTCATATCTTCAAGTTTTAATTTGCAATTATAATTATAAGCTATCAATTTTAAGTTCTGTATTTGACTATTACAAGTTCAGATCTTCAAGTTATAATTTGCAACCATAATTTGAATTTCCCAATTCTAAGTTCTGTATTTGACTATTACAAGTTCAGATCTTCAAGTTATAATTAGCAATCATAATTTGAAGTTATGAATTCTAAGTTCTGTATTTGACAATTACAAGTTCAGATCTTCAAGTTATAATTTGCACTAATAATTTGTATTTAACAATTCGAAGTTCTGTATTTACCTATTACAAGTTCAGATCTTCAACTTATAATTTGCAATTATAATTATAAGCTATCAATTTTAAGTTCTGTATTTGACAATTACAAGTTCAGATTTACAAGTTATAATTTGCACTAATAATAATTATTTAACAATTCGAAGTTCTGTATTTGACTATTACAAGTTCAGGTCTTCAACTTATAATTTGCAATTATAATTATAAGCTATCAATTTTAAGTTCTGTATTTGACAATTACAAGTTCAGATTTACAAGTTATAATTTGCACTAATAATTTGTATTTAACAATTCGAAGTTCTGTATTTACCTATTACAAGTTCAGATCTTCAACTTATAATTTGCAATTATAATTATAAGCTATCAATTCTAAGTTCTGTATTTGACAATTACAAGTTCAGATCTTCAAGTTATAATTTGCACTAATAATTTGTATTTAACAATTCGAAGTTCTGTATTTGACTATTACAAGTTCAGATCCTCAAATTATTAATTACAATCTTAGTTTGAAATTAACAATTCGAAGTTCTGTATTTACCTATTACAAGTTTAGATCTTCAACTTATAATTTGCAATTATAATTATAAGCTATCAATTTTAAGTTCTGTATTTGACAATTACAAGTTCAGATTTACAAGTTATAATTTGCACTAATAATTTGTATTTAACAATTCGAAGTTCTGTATTTGACTATTACAAGTTCAGGTCTTCAAATTATTATTTACAATCTTAGTTTGAAATTAACAATTCGAAGTTCTGTATTTACTTATTACAAGTTCAGATCTTCTAGTTATAATTTGCAATTATAATTATAAGCTATCAATTTTAAGTTCTGTATTTGACAATTACAAGTTCAGATCTTCAAGTTATAATTTGAAATAATAATTAGTATTTAACAAATCTAAGTTCTATAATTCACTATTACAAGTTCAGTTCGTCAAGTTATAATTTGCAATTATAATTATAAGCTATCAATTCTAAGTTCTGTATTTGACAATTACAAGTTCAGATTTTCAAGTTATAATTTGCACTAATAATTTGTATTTAACAATTTGAAGTTCTGTATTTGACTATTACAAGTTCAGATCTTCAAATTATTAATTACAATCTTAGTTTGAAATTAACAATTCGAAGTTCTGTATTTACCTATTACAAGTTCAGATCTTCAACTTATAATTTGCAATTATAATTATTACCTATCAATTTTAAGTTCTGTATTTGACAATTACAAGTTCAGATCTTCAAGTTATAATTTGCACTAATAATTTGTATTTAACAATTGGAAGTTCTGTATTTGACTATTACAAGTTCAGAACTTCAAATTACTATTTACAATCTTAGTTTGAAATTAACAATTCGAAGTTCTATATTTACCTACTACAAATTCAGATCTTCAAGTTATAATTTGCAATTATAATTATAAGCTATCAATTTTAAGTTCTGTATTTGACTATTACAAGTTCAGATCTTCAAGTTATAATTTGCAACCATAATTTGAATTTCCCAATTCTAAGTTCTGTATTTGACTATTACAAGTTCAGATCTTCAAGTTATAATTAGCAATCATAATTTGAAGTTATGAATTCTAAGTTCTGTATTTGACAATTACAAGTTCAGATTTACAAGTTATAATTTGCACTATTAATTTGTATTTAACAATTCGAAGTTCTGTATTTGACTATTACAAGTTCAGGTCTTCAAATTATTATTTACAATCTTAGTTTGAAATTAACAATTCGAAGTTCTGTATTTACTTATTACAAGTTCAGATCTTCTAGTTATAATTTGCAATTATAATTATAAGCTATCAATTTTAAGTTCTGTATTTGACAATTACAAGTTCAGATCTTCAAGTTATAATTTGAAATAATAATTAGTATTTAACAAATCTAAGTTCTATAATTCACTATTACAAGTTCAGTTTGTCAAGTTATAATTTGCAATTACAATTATAAGCTATCAATTTTAAGTTCTGTATTTGACAATTACAAGTTCAGATCTTCAAGTTATAATTTGCACTAATAATTTGTATTTAACAATTCGAAGTTCTGTATTTGACTATTACAAGTTCAGATCTTCAAATTATTATTTACAATCTTAGTTTGAAATTAACAATTCGAAGTTCTGTATTTACCTATTACAAGTTCATATCTTCAAGTTTTAATTTGCAATTATAATTATAAGCTATCAATTTTAAGTTCTGTATTTGACAATTACAAGTTCAGATCTTCAAGTTATAATTTGAAATAATAATTAGTATTTAACAAATCTAAGTTCTATAATTCACTATTACAAGTTCAGTTCGTCAAGTTATAATTTGCAATTATAATTATAAGCTATCAATTTTAAGTTCTGTATTTGACAATTACAAGTTCAGATCTTCAAGTTATAATTTGCACTAATAATTTGTATTTAACAATTCGAAGTTCTGTATTTGACCATTACAAGTTCAGATCTTCAAATTATTAATTACAATCTTAGTTTGAAATTAACAATTCGAAGTTCTGTATTTACATATTACAAGTTCAGATCTTCCAGTTATAATTTGCAATCATAATTTGAAGTTATGAATTCTAAGTGCTGTATTTGACAATTACAAGTTCAGATCTTCAAGTTATAATTTGCACTAATAATTTGTATTTAACAATTCGAAGTTCTGTATTTGACTATTACAAGTTCAGATCTTCAAATTATTAATTACAATCTTAGTTTGAAATTAACAATTGGAAGTTCTGTATTTACATATTACAAGTTCAGATCTTCCAGTTATAATTTGCAATCATAATTTGAAGTTATGAATTCTAAGTGCTGTATTTGACAATTACAAGTTCAGATCTTCAAGTTATAATTTGCACTAATAATTTGTATTTAACAAGTCGAAGTTCTGTATTTGACTATTACAAGTTCAGATCTTCAAATTATTAATTACAATCTTAGTTTGAAATTAACAATTCGAAGTTCTGTATTTACATATTACAAGTTCAGATCTTCCAGTTATAATTTGCAATCATAATTTGAAGTTATGAATTCTAAGTGCTGTATTTGACAATTACAAGTTCAGATCTTCAAGTTATAATTTGCACTAATAATTTGTATTTAACAATTCGGAGTTCTGTATTTGACTATTACAAGTTCAGATCTTCCAATTATTAATTACAATCTTAGTTTGAAATTAACAATTCGAAGTTCTGTATTTACATATTACAAGTTCAGATCTTCCAGTTATAATTTGCAATCATAATTTGAAGTTATGAATTCTAAGTGCTGTATTTGACAATTACAAGTTCAGATCTTCAAGTTTTAATTTGCAATTATAATTATAAGCTATCAATTTTAAGTTCTGTATTTGACTATTACAAGTTCAGATCTTCAAGTTATAATTTGCAACCATAATTTGAATTTCCCAATTCTAAGTTCTGTATTTGACTATTACAAGTTCAGATCTTCAAGTTATAATTAGCAATCATAATTTGAAGTTATGAATTCTAAGTTCTGTATTTGACAATTACAAGTTCAGATCTTCAAGTTATAATTTGCACTAATAATTTGTATTTAACAATTCGAAGTTCTGTATTTGACTATTACAAGTTCAGATCCTCAAATTATTAATTACAATCTTAGTTTGAAATTAACAATTCGAAGTTCTGTATTTACCTATTACAAGTTCAGATCTTCAACTTATAATTTGCAAATATAAGTATAATTATAATTTTAAGTTCTGTATTTGACAATTACAAGTTCAGATTTACAAGTTATAATTTGCACTATTAATTTGTATTTAACAATTCGAAGTTCTGTATTTGACTATTACAAGTTCAGGTCTTCAAATTATTATTTACAATCTTAGTTTGAAATTAACAATTCGAAGTTCTGTATTTACTTATTACAAGTTCAGATCTTCTAGTTATAATTTGCAATTATAATTATAAGCTATCAATTTTAAGTTCTGTATTTGACAATTACAAGTTCAGATCTTCAAGTTATAATTTGAAATAATAATTAGTATTTAACAAATCTAAGTTCTATAATTCACTATTACAAGTTCAGTTTGTCAAGTTATAATTTGCAATTACAATTATAAGCTATCAATTTTAAGTTCTGTATTTGACAATTACAAGTTCAGATCTTCAAGTTATAATTTGCACTAATAATTTGTATTTAACAATTCGAAGTTCTGTATTTGACTATTACAAGTTCAGATCTTCAAATTATTATTTACAATCTTAGTTTGAAATTAACAATTCGAAGTTCTGTATTTACCTATTACAAGTTCATATCTTCAAGTTTTAATTTGCAATTATAATTATAAGCTATCAATTTTAAGTTCTGTATTTGACTATTACAAGTTCAGATCTTCAAATTATTATTTACAATCTTAGTTTGAAATTAACAATTCGAAGTTCTGTATTTACCTATTACAAGTTCATATCTTCAAGTTTTAATTTGCAATTATAATTATAAGCTATCAATTTTAAGTTCTGTATTTGACTATTACAAGTTCAGATCTTCAAGTTATAATTTGCAACCATAATTTGAATTTCCCAATTCTAAGTTCTGTATTTGACTATTACAAGTTCAGATCTTCAAGTTATAATTAGCAATCATAATTTGAAGTTATGAATTCTAAGTTCTGTATTTGACAATTACAAGTTCAGATCTTCAAGTTATAATTTGCACTAATAATTTGTATTTAACAATTCGAAGTTCTGTATTTACCTATTACAAGTTCAGATCTTCAACTTATAATTTGCAATTATAATTATAAGCTATCAATTTTAAGTTCTGTATTAGACAATTACAAGTTCAGATTTACAAGTTATAATTTGCACTAATAATAATTATTTAACAATTCGAAGTTCTGTATTTGACTATTACAAGTTCAGGTCTTCAACTTATAATTTGCAATTATAATTATAAGCTATCAATTTTAAGTTCTGTATTTGACAATTACAAGTTCAGATTTACAAGTTATAATTTGCACTAATAATTTGTATTTAACAATTCGAAGTTCTGTATTTACCTATTACAAGTTCAGATCTTCAACTTATAATTTGCAATTATAATTATAAGCTATCAATTCTAAGTTCTGTATTTGACAATTACAAGTTCAGATCTTCAAGTTATAATTTGCACTAATAATTTATATTTAACAATTCGAAGTTCTGTATTTGACTATTACAAGTTCAGATCCTCAAATTATTAATTACAATCTTAGTTTGAAATTAACAATTCGAAGTTCTGTATTTACCTATTACAAGTTCAGATCTTCAACTTATAATTTGCAAATATAATTATAATTATAATTTTAAGTTCTGTATTTGACAATTACAAGTTCAGATTTACAAGTTATAATTTGCACTATTAATTTGTATTTAACAATTCGAAGTTCTGTATTTGACTATTACAAGTTCAGGTCTTCAAATTATTATTTACAATCTTAGTTTGAAATTAACAATTCGAAGTTCTGTATTTACTTATTACAAGTTCAGATCTTCTAGTTATAATTTGCAATTATAATTATAAGCTATCAATTTTAAGTTCTGTATTTGACAATTACAAGTTCAGATCTTCAAGTTATAATTTGAAATAATAATTAGTATTTAACAAATCTAAGTTCTATAATTCACTATTACAAGTTCAGTTCGTCAAGTTATAATTTGCAATTACAATTATAAGCTATCAATTTTAAGTTCTGTATTTGACAATTACAAGTTCAGATCTTCAAGTTATAATTTGCACTAATAATTTGTATTTAACAATTCGAAGTTCTGTATTTGACTATTACAAGTTCAGATCTTCAAATTATTATTTACAATCTTAGTTTGAAATTAACAATTCGAAGTTCTGTATTTACCTATTACAAGTTCAGATCTTCAAGTTTTAATTTGCAATTATAATTATAAGCTATCAATTTTAAGTTCTGTATTTGACTATTACAAGTTCAGATCTTCAAGTTATAATTTGCAACCATAATTTGAATTTCCCAATTCTAAGTTCTGTATTTGACAATTACAAGTCCAGATCTTCAAGTTATAATTAGCAATCATAATTTGAAGTTATGAATTCTAAGTTCTGTATTTGACAATTACAAGTTCAGATCTTCAAGTTATAATTTGCACTAATAATTTGTATTTAACAATTCGGAGTTCTGTATTTGACTATTACAAGTTCAGATCTTCAAATTATTAATTACAATCTTAGTTTGAAATTAACAATTCGAAGTTCTGTATTTACATATTACAAGTTCAGATCTTCCAGTTATAATTTGCAATCATAATTTGAAGTTATGAATTCTAAGTGCTGTATTTGACAATTACAAGTTCAGATCTTCAAGTTATAATTTGCACTAATAATTTGTATTTAACAATTCGGAGTTCTGTATTTGACTATTACAAGTTCAGATCTTCAAATTATTAATTACAATCTTAGTTTGAAATTAACAATTAGAAGTTCTGTATTTACCTATTACAAGTTCAGATCTTCAACTTATAATTTTCAATTATAATTATAAGTTATCAATTTTAAGTTCTGTATTTGACAATTACAAGTTCAGATCTTCAAGTTATAATTTGCACTAATAATTTGTATTTAACAATTCGGAGTTCTGTATTTGACTATTACAAGTTCAGATCTTCAAATTATTAATTACAATCTTAGTTTGAAATTAACAATTCGAAGTTCTGTATTTACATATTACAAGTTCAGATCTTCCAGTTATAATTTGCAATCATAATTTGAAGTTATGAATTCTAAGTGCTGTATTTGACAATTACAAGTTCAGATCTTCTAGTTATAATTTGCACTAATAATTTGTATTTAACAATTCGGAGTTCTGTATTTGACTATTACAAGTTCAGATCTTCAAATTATTATTTACAATCTTAGTTTGAAATTAACAATTCGAAGTTCTGTATTTACCTATTACAAGTTCAGATCTTCAAGTTTTAATTTGCAATTATAATTATAAGCTATCAATTTTAAGTTCTGTATTTGACTATTACAAGTTCAGATCTTCAAGTTATAATTTGCAATCATAATTTGAAGTTATGAATTCTAAGTGCTGTATTTGACAATTACAAGTTCAGATCTTCAAGTTATAATTTGCACTAATAATTTGTATTTAACAATTCGGAGTTCTGTATTTGACTATTACAAGTTCAGATCTTCAAATTATTATTTACAATCTTAGTTTGAAATTAACAATTCGAAGTTCTGTATTTACCTATTACAAGTTCAGATCTTCAAGTTTTAATTTGCAATTATAATTATAAGCTATCAATTTTAAGTTCTGTATTTGACTATTACAAGTTCAGATCTTCAAGTTATAATTTGCAACCATAATTTGAATTTCCCAATTCTAAGTTCTGTATTTGACTATTACAAGTTCAGATCTTCAAGTTATAATTAGCAATCATAATTTGAAGTTATGAATTCTAAGTTCTGTATTTGACAATTACAAGTTCAGATCTTCAAGTTATAATTTGCACTAATAATTTGTATTTAACAATTCGAAGTTCTGTATTTGACTATTACAAGTTCAGATCCTCAAATTATTAATTACAATCTTAGTTTGAAATTAACAATTCGAAGTTCTGTATTTACCTATTACAAGTTCAGATCTTCAACTTATAAATTTGCAAATATAATTATAATTATAATTTTAAGTTCTGTATTTGACAATTACAAGTTCAGATTTACAAGTTATAATTTGCACTATTAATTTGTATTTAACAATTCGAAGTTCTGTACTTGACTATTACAAGTTCAGGTCTTCAAATTATTATTTACAATCTTAGTTTGAAATTAACAATTCGAAGTTCTGTATTTACTTATTACAAGTTCAGATCTTCTAGTTATAATTTGCAATTATAATTATAAGCTATCAATTTTAAGTTCTGTATTTGACAATTACAAGTTAAGATCTTCAAGTTATAATTTGAAATAATAATTAGTATTTAACAAATCTAAGTTCTATAATTCACTATTACAAGTTCAGTTCGTCAAGTTATAATTTGCAATTATAATTATAAGCTATCAATTTTAAGTTCTGTATTTGACAATTACAAGTTCAGATCTTCAAGTTATAATTTGCACTAATAATTTGTATTTAACAATTCGAAGTTCTGTATTTGACCATTACAAGTTCAGATCTTCAAATTATTAATTACAATCTTAGTTTGAAATTAACAATTCGAAGTTCTGTATTTACATATTACAAGTTCAGATCTTCCAGTTATAATTTGCAATCATAATTTGAAGTTATGAATTCTAAGTGCTGTATTTGACAATTACAAGTTCAGATCTTCAAGTTATAATTTGCACTAATAATTTGTATTTAACAATTCGAAGTTCTGTATTTGACTATTACAAGTTCAGATCTTCAAATTATTAATTACAATCTTAGTTAGAAATTAACAATTGGAAGTTCTGTATTTACATATTACAAGTTCAGATCTTCCAGTTATAATTTGCAATCATAATTTGAAGTTATGAATTCTAAGTGCTGTATTTGACAATTACAAGTTCAGATCTTCAAGTTATAATTTGCACTAATAATTTGTATTTAACAATTCGAAGTTCTGTATTTGACTATTACAAGTTCAGATCTTCAAATTATTAATTACAATCTTAGTTTGAAATTAACAATTCGAAGTTCTGTATTTACATATTACAAGTTCAGATCTTCCAGTTATAATTTGCAATCATAATTTGAAGTTATGAATTCTAAGTGCTGTATTTGACAATTTCAAGTTCAGATCTTCAAGTTATAATTTGCACTAATAATTTGTATTTAACAATTCGGAGTTCTGTATTTGACTATTACAAGTTCAGATCTTCAAATTATTAATTACAATCTTAGTTTGAAATTAACAATTCGAAGTTCTGTATTTACATATTACAAGTTCAGATCTTCCAGTTATAATTTGCAATCATAATTTGAAGTTATGAATTCTAAGTGCTGTATTTGACAATTACAAGTTCAGATCTTCAAGTTATAATTTGCACTAATAATTTGTATTTAACAATTCGGAGTTCTGTATTTGACTATTACAAGTTCAGATCTTCAAATTATTAATTACAATCTTAGTTTGAAATTAACAATTAGAAGTTCTGTATTTACCTATTACAAGTTCAGATCTTCAACTTATAATTTTCAATTATAATTATAAGTTATCAATTTTAAGTTCTGTATTTGACAATTACAAGTTCAGATCTTCAAGTTATAATTTGCACTAATAATTTGTATTTAACAATTCGAAGTTCTGTATTTGACTATTACAAGTTCAGATCTTCAAATTATTATTTACAAACTTAGTTTGATATTAACAATTCGAAGTTCTGTATTTACCTATTACAAGTCCAGATCTTCAAGTTTTAATTTGCAATTATAATTATAAGCTATCAATTTTAAGTTCTGTATTTGACTATTACAAGTTCAGATCTTCAAGTTATAATTTGCAACCATAATTTGAATTTCCCAATTCTAAGTTCTGTATTTGACTATTACAAGTTCAGATCTTCAAGTTATAATTAGCAATCATAATTTGAAGTTATGAATTCTAAGTTCTGTATTTGACAATTACAAGTTCAGATCTTCAAGTTATAATTTGCACTAATAATTTGTATTTAACAATTCGAAGTTCTGTATTTGACTATTACAAGTTCAGATCCTCAAATTATTAATTACAATCTTAGTTTGAAATTAACAATTCGAAGTTCTGTATTTACCTATTACAAGTTCAGATCTTCAACTTATAATTTGCAAATATAATTATAATTATAATTTTAAGTTCTGTATTTGACAATTACAAGTTCAGATTTACAAGTTATAATTTGCACTATTAATTTGTATTTAACAATTCGAAGTTCTGTATTTGACTATTACAAGTTCAGGTCTTCAAATTATTATTTACAATCTTAGTTTGAAATTAACAATTCGAAGTTCTGTATTTACTTATTACAAGTTCAGATCTTCTAGTTATAATTTGCAATTATAATTATAAGCTATCAATTTTAAGTTCTGTATTTGACAATTACAAGTTCAGATCTTCAAGTTATAATTTGAAATAATAATTAGTATTTAACAAATCTAAGTTCTATAATTCACTATTACAAGTTCAGTTCGTCAAGTTATAATTTGCAATTACAATTATAAGCTATCAATTTTAAGTTCTGTATTTGACAATTACAAGTTCAGATCTTCAAGTTATAATTTGCACTAATAATTTGTATTTAACAATTCGAAGTTCTGTATTTGACTATTACAAGTTCAGATCTTCAAATTATTATTTACAATCTTAGTTTGAAATTAACAATTCGAAGTTCTGTATTTACCTATTACAAGTTCAGATCTTCAAGTTTTAATTTGCAATTATAATTATAAGCTATCAATTTTAAGTTCTGTATTTGACTATTACAAGTTCAGATCTTCAAGTTATAATTTGCAACCATAATTTGAATTTCCCAATTCTAAGTTCTGTATTTGACTATTACAAGTTCAGATCTTCAAGTTATAATTAGCAATCATAATTTGAAGTTATGAATTCTAAGTTCTGTATTTGACAATTACAAGTTCAGATCTTCAAGTTATAATTTGCACTAATAATTTGTATTTAACAATTCGAAGTTCTGTATTTGACTATTACAAGTTCAGATCCTCAAATTATTAATTACAATCTTAGTTTGAAATTAACAATTCGAAGTTCTGTATTTACCTATTACAAGTTCAGATCTTCAACTTATAATTTGCAATTATAATTATAAGCTATCAATTTTAAGTTCTGTATTTGACAATTACAAGTTCAGATTTACAAGTTATAATTTGCACTAATAATAATTATTTAACAATTCGAAGTTCTGTATTTGACTATTACAAGTTCAGGTCTTCAACTTATAATTTGCAATTATAATTATAAGCTATCAATTTTAAGTTCTGTATTTGACAATTACAAGTTCAGATTTACAAGTTATAATTTGCACTAATAATTTGTATTTAACAATTCGAAGTTCTGTATTTACCTATTACAAGTTCAGATCTTCAACTTATAATTTGCAATTATAATTATAAGCTATCAATTCTAAGTTCTGTATTTGACAATTACAAGTTCAGATCTTCAAGTTATAATTTGCACTAATAATTTGTATTTAACAATTCGTAGTTCTGTATTTGACTATTACAAGTTCAGATCCTCAAATTATTAATTACAATCTTAGTTTGAAATTAACAATTCGAAGTTCTGTATTTACCTATTACAAGTTTAGATCTTCAACTTATAATTTGCAATTATAATTATAAGCTATCAATTTTAAGTTCTGTATTTGACAATTACAAGTTCAGATTTACAAGTTATAATTTGTATTTAACAATTCGAAGTTCTGTATTTGACTATTACAAGTTCAGGTCTTCAAGTTATAATTTGCACTAATAATTTGTATTTAACAATTCGAAGTTCTGTATTTGACTATTACAAGTTCAAATCCACAAATTATTAATTACAATCTTAGTTTGAAATTAACAATTCGAAGTTCTGTATTTACCTATTACAAGTTCAGATCTTCAACTTATAATTTGCAAATATAATTATAATTATAATTTTAAGTTCTGTATTTGACAATTACAAGTTCAGATTTACAAGTTATAATTTGCACTATTAATTTGTATTTAACAATTCGAAGTTCTGTATTTGACTATTACAAGTTCAGGTCTTCAAATTATTATTTACAATCTTAGTTTGAAATTAACAATTCGAAGTTCTGTATTTACTTATTACAAGTTCAGATCTTCTAGTTATAATTTGCAATTATAATTATAAGCTATCAATTTTAAGTTCTGTATTTGACAATTACAAGTTCAGATCTTCAAGTTATAATTTGAAATAATAATTAGTATTTAACAAATCTAAGTTCTATAATTCACTATTACAAGTTCAGTTCGTCAAGTTATAATTTGCAATTACAATTATAAGCTATCAATTTTAAGTTCTGTATTTGACAATTACAAGTTCAGATCTTCAAGTTATAATTTGCACTAATAATTTGTATTTAACAATTCGAAGTTCTGTATTTGACTATTACAAGTTCAGATCTTCAAATTATTATTTACAAACTTAGTTTGAAATTAACAATTCGAAGTTCTGTATTTACCTATTACAAGTTCAGATCTTCAAGTTTTAATTTGCAATTATAATTATAAGCTATCAATTTTAAGTTCTGTATTTGACTATTACAAGTTCAGATCTTCAAGTTATAATTTGCAACCATAATTTGAATTTCCCAATTCTAAGTTCTGTATTTGACTATTACAAGTTCAGATCTTCAAGTTATAATTAGCAATCATAATTTGAAGTTATGAATTCTAAGTTCTGTATTTGACAATTACAAGTTCAGATCTTCAAGTTATAATTTGCACTAATAATTTGTATTTAACAATTCGAAGTTCTGTATTTGACTATTACAAGTTCAGATCCTCAAATTATTAATTACAATCTTAGTTTGAAATTAACAATTCGAAGTTCTGTATTTACCTATTACAAGTTCAGATCTTCAACTTATAATTTGCAATTATAATTATAAGCTATCAATTTTAAGTTCTGTATTTGACAATTACAAGTTCAGATTTACAAGTTATAATTTGCACTAATAATAATTATTTAACAATTCGAAGTTCTGTATTTACCTATTACAAGTTTAGATCTTCAACTTATAATTTGCAATTATAATTATAAGCTATCAATTTTAAGTTCTGTATTAGACAATTACAAGTTCAGATTTACAAGTTATAATTTGCACTAATAATTTGTATTTAACAATTCGAAGTTCTGTATTTGACTATTACAAGTTCAGGTCTTCAAATTATTATTTACAATCTTAGTTTGAAATTAACAATTCGAAGTTCTGTATTTACTTATTACAAGTTCAGATCTTCTAGTTATAATTTGCAATTATAATTATAAGCTATCAATTTTAAGTTCTGTATTTGACAATTACAAGTTCAGATCTTCAAGTTATAATTTGAAATAATAATTAGTATTTAACAAATCTAAGTTCTATAATTCACTATTACAAGTTCAGTTCGTCAAGTTATAATTTGCAATTATAATTATAAGCTATCAATTCTAAGTTCTGTATTTGACAATTACAAGTTCAGATCTTCAAGTTATAATTTGCACTAATAATTTGTATTTAACAATTTGAAGTTCTGTATTTGACTATTACAAGTTCAGATCTTCAAATTATTAATTACAATCTTAGTTTGAAATTAACAATTCGAAGTTCTGTATTTACCTATTACAAGTTCAGATCTTCAACTTATAATTTGCAATTATAATTATTACCTATCAATTTTAAGTTCTGTATTTGACAATTACAAGTTCAGATCTTCAAGTTATAATTAGCAATCATAATTTGAATTTATGAATTTTAGTTCTGTATTTGACAATTACAAGTTCAGATCTTCAAGTTGTAATTTGCACTAATAATTTGTATTTAACAATTCGAAGTTCTGTATTTGACTATTACAAGTTCAGATCTTCTAATTATTATTTACAATCATAATTTGAAGTTATGAATTCTTAGTTCTGTATTTTACAATTACAAGTTCAGATCTTCAAGTTATAATTTGCAACCATAATTTCAAGTTATGAATTCTAAGTGCTGTATTTGACAATTACAAGTTCAGATCTTCAAGTTATAATTTGCACTAATAATTTGTATTTAACAATTCGAAGTTCTGTATTTGACCATTACAAGTTCAGATCTTCAAATTATTAATTACAATCTTAGTTTGAAATTAACAATTCGAAGTTCTGTATTTACCTATTACAAGTTCAGATCTTCAACTTATAATTTGCAATTATAAATATAAGCTATCAATTTTAAGTTCTGTATTTGACAATTACAAGTTCAGATTTACAATTTATAATTTGCACTAATAATTTGTATTTAACAATTCGAAGTTCTGTATTTGACTATTACAAGTTCAGGTCTTCAAATTATTATTTACAATCTTAGTTTGAAATTAACAATTCGAAGTTCTGTATTTACTTATTACAAGTTCAGATCTTCTAGTTATAATTTGCAATTATAATTATAAGCTATCAATTTTAAGTTCTGTATTTGACAATTACAAGTTCAGATCTTCAAGTTATAATTTGAAATAATAATTAGTATTTAACAAATCTAAGTTCTATAATTCACTATTACAAGTTCAGTTCGTCAAGTTATAATTTGCAATTACAATTATAAGCTATCAATTTTAAGTTCTGTATTTGACAATTACAAGTTCAGATCTTCAAGTTATAATTTGCACTAATAATTTGTATTTAACAATTCGAAGTTCTGTATTTGACTATTACAAGTTCAGATCTTCAAATTATTATTTACAATCTTAGTTTGAAATTAACAATTCGAAGTTCTGTATTTACCTATTACATGTTCAGATCTTCAAGTTTTAATTTGCAATTATAATTATAAGCTATCAATTTTAAGTTCTGTATTTGACTATTACAAGTTCAGATCTTCAAGTTATAATTTGCAACCATAATTTGAATTTCCCAATTCTAAGTTCTGTATTTGACTATTACAAGTTCAGATCTTCAAGTTATAATTAGCAATCATAATTTGAAGTTATGAATTCTAAGTTCTGTATTTGACAATTACAAGTTCAGATCTTCAAGTTATAATTTGCACTAATAATTTGTATTTAACAATTCGAAGTTCTGTATTTGACTATTACAAGTTCAGATCCACAAATTATTAATTACAATCTTAGTTTGAAATTAACAATTCGAAGTTCTGTATTTACCTATTACAAGTTCAGATCTTCAACTTATAATTTGCAAATATAATTATAATTATAATTTTAAGTTCTGTATTTGACAATTACAAGTTCAGATTTACAAGTTATAATTTGCACTATTAATTTGTATTTAACAATTCGAAGTTCTGTATTTGACTATTACAAGTTCAGGTCTTCAAATTATTATTTACAATCTTAGTTTGAAATTAACAATTCGAAGTTCTGTATTTACTTATTACAAGTTCAGATCTTCTAGTTATAATTTGCAATTATAATTATAAGCTATCAATTTTAAGTTCTGTATTTGACAATTACAAGTTCAGATCTTCAAGTTATAATTTGAAATAATAATTAGTATTTAACAAATCTAAGTTCTATAATTCACTATTACAAGTTCAGTTCGTCAAGTTATAATTTGCAATTACAATTATAAGCTATCAATTTTAAGTTCTGTATTTGACAATTACAAGTTCAGATCTTCAAGTTATAATTTGCACTAATAATTTGTATTTAACAATTCGAAGTTCTGTATTTGACTATTACAAGTTCAGATCTTCAAATTATTATTTACAATCTTAGTTTGAAATTAACAATTCGAAGTTCTGTATTTACCTATTACAAGTTCAGATCTTCAAGTTTTAATTTGCAATTATAATTATAAGCTATCAATTTTAAGTTCTGTATTTGACTATTACAAGTTCAGATCTTCAAGTTATAATTTGCAATTATTAATATAAGCTATCAATTTTAAGTTCTGTATTTGACAATTACAAGTTCAGATTTTCAAGTTATTAATTACAATCTTAGTTTGAAATTAACAATTCGAAGTTCTGTATTTACCTATTACATGTTCAGATCTTCAACTTATAATTTGCAATTGTAATTATAAGCTATCAATTTTAAGTTCTGTATTTGACAATTACAAGTTCAGATCTTCAACTTATAATTTGCAATTATTAATATAAGCTATCAATTTTAAGTTCTGTATTTGACAATTACAAGTTCAGATTTTCAAGTTATAATTTGCACTAATAATTTGTATTTAACAATTCGAAGTTCTGTATTTGACTATTACAAGTTCAGAACTTCTAATTATTATTTACAATCATAATTTGAAGTTATGAATTCTAAGTTCTGTATTTAACAATTACAAGTTCAGATCTTCAAGTTATAATTTGCAATCATAATTTGAAGTTATGAATTCTAAGTGCTGTATTTGACAATTACAAGTTCAGATCTGCAAGTTATAATTTGCACTAATAATTTGTATTTAACAATTCGAATTTCTGTATTTGACTATTACAAGTTCAGATCTTCAAATTATTAATTACAATCTTAGTTTGAAATTAACAATTCGAAGTTCTGTATTTACCTATTACAAGTTCAGATCTTCAACTTATAATTTGCAATTATAATTATAAGCTATCAATTTTAAGTTCTGTATTTGACAATTACAAGTTCAGATCTTCAAGTTATAATTTGCACTAATAATATGTATTTAACAATTCGAAGTTCTGTATTTGACTATTACAAGTTCAGATCTTCAAGTTATAATTTGCACTAATAATATGTATTTAACAATTCGAAGTTCTGTATTTGACTATTACAAGTTCAGATCTTCAAATTATTAATTACAATCTTAGTTTGAAATTAACAACTCGAAGTTCTGTATTTACCTATTACAAGTTCAGATCTTCAACTTATAATTTGCAATTATAATTATAAGCTATCAATTTTAAGTTCTGTATTTGACAATTACTAGTTCAGATTTTCAAGTTATAATTTGCACTAATAATTTGTATTTAACAATTCGAAGATCTATATTTGACTATTACAAGTTCATATCTTCAAATTATTATTTACAATCTTAGTTTGAAATTAACAATTCGAAGTTCTGTATTTACCTATTACAAGTTCAGATCTTCTAGTTATAATTTGCAATTATAATTTAAAGCTATCAATTTTAAGTTATGTATTTGACAATTACAAGTTCAGATCTTCAAGTTATAATTTGTACTAATAATTTGTATTTAACAATTCGAAGTTCTGTAATTCACTATTACAAGTTCTGATCTTCAAGTTATAATTTGCAATTATAATTTTAAGCTATCAATTCTAAGTTCTGTATTAGACAATTACAAGTTCAGATCTTCAAGTTATTATTTGCACTAATAATTTGTATTTAACAATTCGAAGTTCTGTATTTGACTATTACAAGTTCAGATCTTCTAATTATTATTTACAATCATAATTTGAAGTTATGAATTCTAAGTTCTGTATTTGACAATTACAAGTTCAGATCTTCAAGTTATAATTTGCACTAATAATTTGTATTTAACAATTCGAAGTTCTGTATTTGACTATTACAAGTTAAGATCTTCAAATTATTTATTACAATCTTAGTTTGAAATTAACAATTCGAAGTTCTGTATTTACCTATTACAAGATCAGATCTTCAACTTATAATTTGCAATTATAATTATAAGCTATCAATTTTAAGTTCTGTATTTGACAATTACAAGTTCAGATCTTCAAGTTATAATTTGCACTAATAATATGTATTTAACAATTCGAAGTTCTGTATTCGACTATTACAAGTTCAGATCTTCAAATTATTAATTACAATTTTAGTTTGAAATTAACAATTCGAAGTTCTGTATTTACCTATTACAAGTTCAGATCTTCAACTTATAATTTGCAATTACAATTATAAGCTATCAATTTTAAGTTCTGTATTTGACAATTACAAGTTCAGATTTTCAAGTTATAATTTGCACTAATAATTTGTATTTAACAATTCGAAGATCTGTATTTGACTATTACAAGTTCATATCTTCAAATTATTATTTACAATCTTAGTTTGAAATTAACAATTCGAAGTTCTGTATTTACCTATTACAAGTTCAGATCTTCTAGTTATAATTTGCAATTATAATTTAAAGCTATCAATTTTAAGTTATGTATTTGACAATTACAAGTTCAGATCTTCAAGTTATAATTTGTACTAATAATTTGTATTTAACAATTCGAAGTTCTGTAATTCACTATTACAAGTTCAGATCTTCAAGTTATAATTTGCAATTATAATTTTAAGCTATCAATTCTAGGTTCTGTATTAGACAATTACAAGTTCAGATCTTCAAGTTATTATTTGCACTAATAATTTGTATTTAACAATTCGAAGTTCTGTATTTGACTATTACAAGTTCAGATCTTCTAATTATTATTTACAATCATAATTTGAAGTTATGAATTCTAAGTTCTGTATTTGACAATTACAAGTTCAGATCTTCAAGTTATAATTTGCACTAATAATTTGTATTTAACAATTCGAAGTTCTGTATTTGACTATTCCAAGTTAAGATCTTCAAATTATTTATTACAATCTTAGTTTGAAATTAACAATTCGAAGTTCTGTATTTACCTATTACAAGTTCAGATCTTCAACTTATAATTTGCAATTATAATTATAAGCTATCAATTTTAAGTTCTGTATTTGACAATTACAAGTTCAGATCTTCAAGTTATAATTTGCACTAATAATTTGTATTTAACAATTCTAAGTTCTGTATTTGACTATTACAAGTTCAGATCTTCAAATTATTATTTACAATCTTAGTTTGAAATTAACAATTCGAAGTTCTGTATTTACCTATTACAAATTCAGATCTTCAAGTTATAATTTGCAATCATGATTTGAATTTTACAATTCTAAGTTCTGTATTTGACTATTACAAGCTCAGATCTTCAAGTTATAATTAGCAATCATAATTTGAAGTTATGAACTCTAAGTGCTGTATTTGACAATTACAAGTTCAGATCTTCAAGTTATAATTTGCACTAATAATTTGTATTTAACAATTCGGAGTTCTGTATTTTACTATTACAAGTTTAGATCTTCAAATTATTAATTACAATCTTAGTTTGATATTAACAATTAGAAGTTCTGTAATTCACTATTACAAGTTCAGATCTTCAAGTTATAATTTGAATTATAATTATAAGCTATCAATTCTAAGTTCTGTATTTGACAATTACAAGTTCAGATCTTCAAGTTATAATTTGCACTAATAATTTGTATTTAACAATTCGAAGTTCTGTATTTGACTATTACAAGTTCAGATCTTCTAATTATTATTTACAATCATAATTTGAAGTTATGAATTCTAAGTTCTGTATTTGACAATTACAAGTTCAGATCTTCAAGTTATAATTTGCACTAATAATTTGTATTTAACAATTCGAAGTTCTGTATTTGACTATTACAAGTTCAGATCTTCAAGTTATAATTTGCACTAATAATTTGTATTTAACAATTCGAAGTTCTGTATTTGACTATTACAAGTTCAGATCTTCAAATTATTATTTACAAACTTAGTTTGAAATTAACAATTCGAAGTTCTGTATTTACCTATTACAAATTCAGATCTTCAAGTTATAATTTGCAATTATAATTATAAGCTATCAATTTTAAGTTCTGTATTTGACTATTACAAGTTCAGATCTTCAAGTAATAATTTGCAATCATAATTTGAATTTCCCAATTCTAAGTTCTGTATTTGACTATTACAAGTTCAGATCTTCAAGTTATAATTAGCAATCATAATTTGAAGTTATGAATTCTAAGTTCTGTATTTGACAATTACAAGTTCAGATCTTCAAGTTATAATTTGCACTAATAATTTGTATTTAACAATTCGTAGTTCTGTATTTGACTATTACAAGTTCAGACCTTCTAATTATTATTTACAATCATAATTTGAAGTTATGAATTCTTAGTTCTATATTTTACAATTACAAGTTCAGATCTTCAAGTTATAATTTGCAATCATAATTTGAAATTATGAATTCTAAGTTCCGAATTTGACTATTACAAGTTCAGATCTTCAAATTATTAATTACAATCTTAGTTGGAAATTAACAATTAGAAGTTCTGTATTTACCTATTACAAGTTCAGATCTTCAACTTATAATTTGCAATTATAATTATAAGCTATCAATTTTAAGTTCTGTATTTGACAATTACAAGTTCAGATTTTCAAGTTATAATTTGCACTAATAATTTGTATTTAACAATTCGAAGTTCTGTATTTGATTATTGCAAGTTCAGATCTTCAAATTATTAATTACAATCTTAGTTTGAAATTAACAATTCGAAGTTCTGTATTTACCTATTACAAGTCCAGATCTTCAACTTATAATTTGCAATTATAATTATAAGCTATCAATTTTAAGTTCTGTATTTGACAATTACAAGTTCAGATCTTCAAGTTATAATTTGCACTAATAATTTGTATTTAACAATTCGAAGTTCTGTATTTGCCTATTACAAGTTCAGATCTTCAAATTATTATTTACAATCTTAGTTTGAAATGAACAATTCGAAGTTCTGTATTTACCTATTACAAATTCAGATCTTCTAGTTATAATTTGCAATTATAATTATAAGCTATCAATTTTAAGTTCTGTATTTGACTATTACAAGTTCAGATCTTCAAATTATTAATTACAATCTTAGTTTGAAATTAACAATTCGAAGTTCTGTATTTACCTATTACAAGTTCAGATCTTCTAGTTATAATTTGCAATTATAATTTAAAGCTATCAATTTTAAGTTCTGTATTTGACAATTACAAGTTCAGATCTTCAAGTTATAATTTGTACTAATAATTTGTATTTAACAAAATTCGAAGTTCTGTAATTCACTATTACAAGTTCAGATCTTCAAGTTATAATTTACAATCATAATTTGAAGTTATGAATTCTAAGTTCTGTATTTGACAATTACAAGTTCAGATCTTCAAGTTATAATTTGCACTAATAAATTGTATTTAACAATTCGAAGTTCTGTATTTGACTATTACAAGTTAAGATCTTCAAATTATTTATTACAATCTTAGTTTGAAATTAACAATTCGAAGTTCTGTATTTACCTATTACAAGTTCAGATCTTCAACTTATAATTTGCAATTATAATTATAAGCTATCAATTTTAAGTTCTGTATTTGACAATTACAAGTTCAGATCTTCAAGTTATAATTTGCACTAATAATTTGTATTTAACAATTCGAAGTTCTGTATTTGACTATTACAAGTTCAGATCTTCAAGTTATAATTTGCACTAATAATTTGTATTTAACAATTCGAAGTTCTGTATTTGACTATTACAAGTTCAGATCTTCAAATTATTATTTACAAACTTAGTTTGAAATTAACAATTCGAAGTTCTGTATTTACCTATTACAAATTCAGATCTTCAAGTTATAATTTGCAATTATAATTATAAGCTATCAATTTTAAGTTCTGTATTTGACTATTACAAGTTCAGATCTTCAAGTAATAATTTGCAATCATAATTTGAATTTCCCAATTCTAAGTTCTGTATTTGACTATTACAAGTTCAGATCTTCAAGTTATAATTAGCAATCATAATTTGAAGTTATGAGTTCTAAGTTCTGTATTTGACAATTACAAGTTCAGATCTTCAAGTTATAATTTGCACTAATAATTTGTATTTAACAATTCGTAGTTCTGTATTTGACTATTACAAGTTCAGATCTTCTAATTATTATTTACAATCATAATTTGAAGTTATGAATTCTTAGTTCTATATTTTACAATTACAAGTTCAGATCTTCAAGTTATAATTTGCAATCATAATTTGAAGTTATGAATTCTAAGTTCCGAATTTGACTATTACAAGTTCAGATCTTCAAATTATTAATTACAATCTTAGTTGGAAATTAACAATTAGAAGTTCTGTATTAACTATTACTAGTTCAGATCTTCAACTTATAATTTGCAATTATATTTATAAGCTATCAACTTTAAGTTCTGTATTTGACAATTACAAGTTCAGATTTTCAAGTTATAATTTGCACTAATAATTTGTATTTAACAATTCGAAGTTCTGTATTTGATTATTGCAAGTTCAGATCTTCAAATTATTAATTACAATCTTAGTTTGAAATTAACCATTCGAAGTTCTGTATTTACCTATTACAAGTTCAGATCTTCAACTTATAATTTGCAATTATAATTATAAGCTATCAATTTTAAGTTCTGTATTTGACAATTACAAGTTCAGATCTTCAAGTTATAATTTGCACTAATAATTTGTATTTAACAATTCGAAGTTCTGTATTTGACTATTACAAGTTCAGATCTTCAAATTATTATTTACAATCTTAGTTTGAAATTAACAATTCGAAGTTCTGTATTTACCTATTACAAATTCAGATCTTCAAGTTATAATTTGCAATTATAATTATAAGCTATCAATTTTAAGTTCTGTATTTGACTATTACAAGTTCAGATCTTCAAATTATTAATTACAATCTTAGTTTGAAATTAACAATTCGAAGTTCTGTATTTACCTATTACAAGTTCAGATCTTCTAGTTATAATTTGCAATTATAATTTAAAGCTATCAATTTTAAGTTCTGTATTTGACAATTACAAGTTCAGATCTTCAAGTTATAATTTGTACTAATAATTTGTATTTAACAATTCGAAGTTCTGTAATTCACTATTACAAGTTCAGATCTTCAAGTTATAATTTGCAATTATAATTTTAAGCTATCAATTCTAAGTTCTGTATTAGACAATTACAAGTTCAGATCTTCAAGTTATTATTTGCACTAATAATTTGTATTTAACAATTCGAAGTTCTGTATTTGACTATTACAAGTTCAGATCTTCTAATTATTATTTACAATCATAATTTGAAGTTATGAATTGTAAGTTCTGTATTTAACAATTACAAGTTCAGATCTTCAAGTTATAATTTGCAATCATAATTTGAAGTTATGAATTCTAAGTGCTGTATTTGACAATTACAAGTTCAGATCTTCAAGTTATAATTTGCACTAATAATTTGTATTTAACAATTCGAAGTTCTGTATTTGACTATTACAAGTTCAGATCTTCAACTTATAATTTGCAATTATAATTATAAGCTATCAATTTTAAGTTCTGTATTTGACAATTACAAGTTCAGATCTTCAAGTTATAATTTGCACTAATAATTTGTATTTAATAATTCGAAGTTCTGTATTTGACTATTACAAGTTCAGATCTTCTAATTTTTATTTACAATCATAATTTGAAGTTATGAATTCTAAGTTCTGTATTAGACAATTACGAGTTCAGATCTTCAAGTTATAATTTGCAATCATAATTTGAAGTTATGAATTCTAAGTTCTGTATTTGACAATTACAAGTTCAGATCTTCAAGTTATAATTTGCACTAATAATTTGTATATAACAATTCGAAGTTCTGTATTTGACTATTACAAGTTCAGATCTTCAAATTATTAATTACAATCTTAGTTTGAAATTAACAATTCGAAGTTCAGTATTTACCTATTACAAATTCAGATCTTCAGGTTATAATTTGCAATTATAATTATAAGCTATCAATTTTAAGTTCTGTATTTGACTATTACAAGTTCAGATCTTCAAGTTATAATTTGCAATTATAATTATAAGCTATCAATTCTAAGTTCTGTATTTGACAATTACAAGTTCAGATCTTCAAGTTATAATTTGCACTAATAATTTGTATTTAACAATTCGAAGTTCTGTATTTGACTATTACAAGTTCAGATCTTCTAATTATTATTTACAATCATAATTTGAAGTTATGAATTCTAAGTTCTGTATTTGACAATTACAAGTTCAGATCTTCAAGTTATAATTTGCACTAATAATTTGTATTTAACAATTCGAAGTTCTGTATTTGACTATTACAAGTTCAGATCTTCTAATAATTATTTACAATCATAATTGGAAGTTATGAATTCTAAGTTCTGTATTTGACAATTACAAGTTCAGATCTTCAAGTTATAATTTGCATTAATAATGTGTATTTAACAATTCGAAGTTCTGTATTTGACTATTACAAGTTCAGATCTTCAAGTTATAATTTGCACTAATAATTTGTATTTAACAATTCGAAGTTCTGTATTTGACTATTACAAGTTCAGATCTTCTAATTATTATTTACAATCATAATTTGAAGTTATGAATTTTAAGTTCTGTATTTGACAATTACAAGTTCAGATCTACAAGTTATAATTTGCACTAATAATTTGTATTTAACAATTCGAAGTTCTGTATTTGACTATTACAAGTTCAGATCTTCTAATAATTATTTACAATCATAATTTGAAGTTATGAATTCTAAGTTCTGTATTTGACAATTACAAGTTCAGATCTTCAAGTTATAATTTGCACTAATAATTTGTATTTAACAATTCGAAGTTCTGTATTTGACTATTACAAGTTCAGATCTTCAAGTTATAATTTGCACTAATAATTTGTATTTAACAATTCGAAGTTCTGTATTTGACTATTACAAGTTCAGATCTTCAAATTATTATTTACAAACTTAGTTTGAAATTAACAATTCGAAGTTCTGTATTTACCTATTACAAATTCAGATCTTCAAGTTATAATTTGCAATTATAATTATAAGCTATCAATTTTAAGTTCTGTATTTGACTATTACAAGTTCAGATCTTCAAGTAATAATTTGCAATCATAATTTGAATTTCCCAATTCTAAGTTCTGTATTTGACTATTACAAGTTCAGATCTTCAAGTTATAATTAGCAATCATAATTTGAAGTTATGAATTCTAAGTTCTGTATTTGACAATTACAAGTTCAGATCTTCAAGTTATAATTTGCACTAATAATTTGTATTTAACAATTCGTAGTTCTGTATTTGACTATTACAAGTTCAGATCTTCTAATTATTATTTACAATCATAATTTGAAGTTATGAATTCTTAGTTCTATATTTTACAATTACAAGTTCAGATCTTCAAGTTATAATTTGCAATCATAATTTGAAGTTATGAATTCTAAGTTCCGAATTTGACTATTACAAGTTCAGATCTTCAAATTATTAATTACAATCTTAGTTGGAAATTAACAATTAGAAGTTCTGTATTTACCTATTACAAGTTCAGATCTTCAACTTATAATTTGCAATTATAATTATAAGCTATCAACTTTAAGTTCTGTATTTGACAATTACAAGTTCAGATTTTCAAGTTATAATTTGCACTAATAATTTGTATTTAACAATTCGAAGTTCTGTATTTGATTATTGTAAGTTCAGATCTGCAAATTATTAATTACAATCTTAGTTTGAAATTAACAATTCGAAGTTCTGTATTTACCTATTACAAGTTCAGATCTTCAACTTATAATTTGCAATTATAATTATAAGCTATCAATTTTAAGTTCTGTATTTGACAATTACAAGTTCAGATCTTCAAGTTATAATTTGCACTAATAATTTGTATTTAACAATTCGAAGTTCTGTATTTGACTATTACAAGTTCAGATCTTCAAATTATTATTTACAATCTTAGTTTGAAATTAACAATTCGAAGTTCTGTATTTACCTATTACAAATTCAGATCTTCAAGTTATAATTTGCAATTATAATTATAAGCTATCAATTTTAAGTTCTGTATTTGACTATTACAAGTTCAGATCTTCAAATTATTAATTACAATCTTAGTTTGAAATTAACAATTCGAAGTTCTGTATTTACCTATTACAAGTTCAGATCTTCTAGTTATAATTTGCAATTATAATTATAGCTATCAATTTTAAGTTCTGTATTTGACAATTACAAGTTCAGATCTTCAAGTTATAATTTGTACTAATAATTTGTATTTAACAATTCGAAGTTCTGTAATTCACTATTACAAGTTCAGATCTTCAAGTTATAATTTGCAATTATAATTTTAAGCTATCAATTCTAAGTTCTGTATTAGACAATTACAAGTTCAGATCTTCAAGTTATTATTTGCACTAATAATTTGTATTTAACAATTCGAAGTTCTGTATTTGACTATTACAAGTTCAGATCTTCTAATTATTATTTACAATCATAATTTGAAGTTATGAATTGTAAGTTCTGTATTTAACAATTACAAGTTCAGATCTTCAAGTTATAATTTGCAATCATAATTTGAAGTTATGAATTCTAAGTGCTGTATTTGACAATTACAAGTTCAGATCTTCAAGTTATAATTTGCACTAATAATTTGTATTTAACAATTCGAAGTTCTGTATTTGACTATTACAAGTTCAGATCTTCAACTTATAATTTGCAATTATAATTATAAGCTATCTATTTTAAGTTCTGTATTTGACAATTACATGTTCAGATCTTCAAGTTATAATTTGCACTAATAATTTGTATTTAATAATTCGAAGTTCTGTATTTGACTATTACAAGTTCAGATCTTCTAATTTTTATTTACAATCATAATTTGAAGTTATGAATTCTAAGTTCTGTATTAGACAATTACAAGTTCAGATCTTCAAGTTATAATTTGCACTAATAATTTGTATTTAACAATTCGAAGTTCTGTATTTGACTATTACAAGTTCAGATCTTCAAATTATTAATTACAATCTTAGTTTGAAATTAACAATTCGAAGTTCAGTATTTACCTATTACAAATTCAGATCTTCAGGTTATAATTTGCAATTATAATTATAAGCTATCAATTTTAAGTTCTGTATTTGACTATTACAAGTTCAGATCTTCAACTTATAATTTGCAATTATAATTATAAGCTATCAACTTTAAGTTCTGTATTTGACAATTACAAGTTCAGATTTTCAAGTTATAATTTGCACTAATAATTTGTATTTAACAATTCGAAGTTCTGTATTTGATTATTGTAAGTTCAGATCTGCAAATTATTAATTACAATCTTAGTTTGAAATTAACAATTCGAAGTTCTGTATTTACCTATTACAAGTTCAGATCTTCAACTTATAATTTGCAATTATAATTATAAGCTATCAATTTTAAGTTCTGTATTTGACAATTACAAGTTCAGATCTTCAAGTTATAATTTGCACTAATAATTTGTATTTAACAATTCGAAGTTCTGTATTTGACTATTACAAGTTCAGATCTTCAAATTATTATTTACAATCTTAGTTTGAAATTAACAATTCGAAGTTCTGTATTTACCTATTACAAATTCAGATCTTCAAGTTATAATTTGCAATTATAATTATAAGCTATCAATTTTAAGTTCTGTATTTGACTATTACAAGTTCAGATCTTCAAATTATTAATTACAATCTTAGTTTGAAATTAACAATTCGAAGTTCTGTATTTACCTATTACAAGTTCAGATCTTCTAGTTATAATTTGCAATTATAATTATAGCTATCAATTTTAAGTTCTGTATTTGACAATTACAAGTTCAGATCTTCAAGTTATAATTTGTACTAATAATTTGTATTTAACAATTCGAAGTTCTGTAATTCACTATTACAAGTTCAGATCTTCAAGTTATAATTTGCAATTATAATTTTAAGCTATCAATTCTAAGTTCTGTATTAGACAATTACAAGTTCAGATCTTCAAGTTATTATTTGCACTAATAATTTGTATTTAACAATTCGAAGTTCTGTATTTGACTATTACAAGTTCAGATCTTCTAATTATTATTTACAATCATAATTTGAAGTTATGAATTGTAAGTTCTGTATTTAACAATTACAAGTTCAGATCTTCAAGTTATAATTTGCAATCATAATTTGAAGTTATGAATTCTAAGTTTTGTATTTGACAATTACAAGTTCAGATCTTCAAGTTATAATTTGCACTAATAATTTGTATTTAACAATTCGAAGTTCTGTATTTGACTATTACAAGTTCAGATCTTCAACTTATAATTTGCAATTATAATTATAAGCTATCTATTTTAAGTTCTGTATTTGACAATTACATGTTCAGATCTTCAAGTTATAATTTGCACTAATAATTTGTATTTAATAATTCGAAGTTCTGTATTTGACTATTACAAGTTCAGATCTTCTAATTTTTATTTACAATCATAATTTGAAGTTATGAATTCTAAGTTCTGTATTAGACAATTACGAGTTCAGATCTTCAAGTTATAATTTGCAATCATAATTTGAAGTTATGAATTCTAAGTTCTGTATTTGACAATTACAAGTTCAGATCTTCAAGTTATAATTTGCACTAATAATTTGTATTTAACAATTCGAAGTTCTGTATTTGACTATTACAAGTTCAGATCTTCTAATTTTTATTTACAATCATAATTTGAAGTTATAAATTCTAAGTTCTGTATTAGACAATTACGAGTTCAGATCTTCAAGTTATAATTTGCAATCATAATTTGAAGTTATGAATTCTAAGTTCTGTATTTGACAATTACAAGTTCAGATCTTCAAGTTATAATTTGCACTAATAATTTGTATTTAACAATTCGAAGTTCTGTATTTGACTATTACAAGTTCAGATCTTCAAATTATTAATTACAATCTTAGTTTGAAATTAACAATTCGAAGTTCAGTATTTACCTATTACAAATTCAGATCTTCAGGTTATAATTTGCAATTATAATTATAAGCTATCAATTTTAAGTTCTGTATTTGACTATTACAAGTTCAGATCTTCAAGTTATAATTTGCAATTATAATTATAAGCTATCAATTCTAAGTTCTGTATTTGACAATTACAAGTTCAGATCTTCAAGTTATAATTTGCACTAATAATTTGTATTTAACAATTCGAAGTTCAGTATTTGACTATTACAAGTTCAGATCTTCTAATTATTATTTACAATCATAATTTGAAGTTATGAATTCTAAGTTCTGTATTTGACAATTACAAGTTCAGATCTTCAAGTTATAATTTGCACTAATAATTTGTATTTAACAATTCGAAGTTCTGTATTTGACTATTACAAGTTCAGATCTTCTAATAATTATTTACAATCATAATTTGAAGTTATGAATTCTAAGTTCTGTATTTGACAATTACAAGTTCAGATCTTCAAGTTATAATTTGCACTAATAATGTGTATTTAACAATTCGAAGTTCTGTATTTGACTATTACAAGTTCAGATCTTCAAGTTATAATTTGCACTAATAATTTGTATTTAACAATTCGAAGTTCTGTATTTGACTATTACAAGTTCAGATCTTCTAATTATTATTTACAATCATAATTTGAAGTTATGAATTTTAAGTTCTGTATTTGACAATTACAAGTTCAGATCTACAAGTTATAATTTGCACTAATAATTTGTATTTAATAATTCGAAGTTCTGTATTTGACTATTACAAGTTCAGATCTTCAAATTATTATTTACAATCTTAGTTTGAAATTAACAATTCGAAGTTCTGTATTTACCTATTACAAATTCAGATCTTCAAGTTATAATTTGCAATTATAATTATAAGCTATCAATTTTAAGTTCTGTATTTGACTATTACAAGTTCAGATCTTCAAGTTATAATTTGCACTAATAATTTGTATTTAACAATTCGAAGTTCTGTATTTGACTATTACAAGTTCAGATCTTCAAATTATTATTTACAATCTTAGTTTGAAATTAACAATTCGAAGTTCTGTATTTACCTATTACAAATTCAGATCTTCAAGTTATAATTTGCAATTATAATTATAAGCTATCAATTTTAAGTTCTGTATTTGACTATTACAAGTTCAGATCTTCAAATTATTAATTACAATCTTAGTTTGAAATTAACAATTCGAAGTTCTGTATTTACCTATTACAAGTTCAGATCTTCTAGTTATAATTTGCAATTATAATTATAGCTATCAATTTTAAGTTCTGTATTTGACAATTACAAGTTCAGATCTTCAAGTTATAATTTGCAATCATAATTTGAAGTTATGAATTCTAAGTGCTGTATTTGACAATTACAAGTTCAGATCTTCAAGTTATAATTTGCACTAATAATTTGTATTTAACAATTCGAAGTTCTGTATTTGACTATTACAAGTTCAGATCTTCAAATTATTAATTACAATCTTAGTTTGAAATTAACAATTCGAAGTTCTGTATTTACCTATTACAAGTTCAGATCTTCTAATTATTATTTACAATCATAATTTGAAGTTATGAATTGTAAGTTCAGTATTTAACAATTACAAGTTCAGATCTTCAAGTTATAATTTGCAATCATAATTTGAAGTTATGAATTCTAAGTGCTGTATTTGACAATTACAAGTTCAGATCTTCAAGTTATAATTTGCACTAATAATTTGTATTTAACAATTCGAAGTTCTGTATTTGACTATTACAAGTTCAGATCTTCAACTTATAATTTGCAATTATAATTATAAGCTATCAATTTTAAGTTCTGTATTTGACAATTACAAGTTCAGATCTTCAAGTTATAATTTGCACTAATAATTTGTATTTAATAATTCGAAGTTCTGTATTTGACTATTACAAGTTCAGATCTTCTAATTTTTATTTACAATCATAATTTGAAGTTATAAATTCTAAGTTCTGTATTAGACAATTACGAGTTCAGATCTTCAAGTTATAATTTGCAATCATAATTTGAAGTTATGAATTCTAAGTTCTGTATTTGACAATTACAAGTTCAGATCTTCAAGTTATAATTTGCACTAATAATTTGTATTTAACAATTCGAAGTTCTGTATTTGACTATTACAAGTTCAGATCTTCAAATTATTAATTACAATCTTAGTTTGAAATTAACAATTCGAAGTTCAGTATTTACCTATTACAAATTCAGATCTTCAGGTTATAATTTGCAATTATAATTATAAGCTATCAATTTTAAGTTCTGTATTTGACTATTACAAGTTCAGATCTTCAAGTTATAATTTGCAATTATAATTATAAGCTATCAATTCTAAGTTCTGTATTTGACAATTACAAGTTCAGATCTTCAAGTTATAATTTGCACTAATAATTTGTATTTAACAATTCGAAGTTCTGAACTATTACAAGTTCAGATCTTCTAATTATTATTTACAATCATAATTTGAAGTTATGAATTTTAAGTTCTGTATTTGACAATTACAAGTTCAGATCTACAAGTTATAATTTGCACTAATAATTTGTATTTAATAATTCGAAGTTCTGTATTTGACTATTACAAGTTCAGATCTTCAAATTATTATTTACAATCTTAGTTTGAAATTAACAATTCGAAGTTCTGTATTTACCTATTACAAATTCAGATCTTCAAGTTATAATTTGCAATTATAATTATAAGCTATCAATTTTAAGTTCTGTATTTGACTATTACAAGTTCAGATCTTCAAGTTATAATTTGCAATCATAATTTGAATTTCCCAATTCTAAGTTCTGAATATGACTATTACAAGTTCAGATCTTCAAGTTATAATTAGCAATCATAATTTGAAGTTATGAATTCTAAGTTCTGTATTTGACAATTACTAGTTCAGATCTTCAAGTTATAATTTGCACTAATAATTTGTATTTAACAATTCGTAGTTCTGTATTTGACTATTACAAGTTCAGATCTTCTAATTATTATTTACAATCATAATTTGAAGTTATGAATTCTTAGTTCTGTATTTTACAATTACAAGTTCAGATCTTCAAGTTATAATTTGCAATCATAATTTGAAGTTATGAATTCTAAGTTCTGAATTTGACTATTACAAGTTGAGATCTTCAAATTATTAATTACAATCTTAGTTGGAAATTAACAATTAGAAGTTCTGTATTTACCTATTACAACTTCAGATCTTCAACTTATAATTTGCAATTATAATTATAAGCTATCAATTTTAAGTTCTGTATTTGACAATTACAAGTTCAGATTTTCAAGTTATAATTTGCACTAATAATTTGTATTTAATAATTCGAAGATCTGTATTTGACTATTACAAGTTCATATATTCAAATTATTATTTACAATCTTAGTTTGAAATTAACAATTCGAAGTTCTGTATTTACCTATTACAAGTTCAGATCTTCTAGTTATAATTTGCAATTATAATTTAAAGCTATCAATTTTAAGTTCTGTATTTGACAATTACAAGTTCAGATCTTCAAGTTATAATTTGTACTAATAATTTGTATTTAACAATTCGAAGTTCTGTAATTCACTATTACATGTTCAGATCTTCAAGTTATAATTTGCAATTATAATTTTAAGCTATCAATTCTAAGTTCTGTATTAGACAATTACAAGTTCAGATCTTCAAGTTATTATTTGCACTAATAATTTGTATTTAACAATTCGAAGTACTCTATTTGACTATTACAAGTTCAGATCTTCTAATTATTATTTACAATCATAATTAGAAGTTATGAATTCTAAGTTCTGTATTTAACAATTACAAGTTCAGATCTTCAAGTTATAATTTGCAATCATAATTTGAAGTTATGAATTCTAAGTGCTGTATTTGACAATTACAAGTTCAGATCTTCAAGTTATAATATGCACTAATAATTTGTATTTAACAATTCGAAGTTCTGTATTTGACTATTACAAGTTCAGTTCTTCAAATTATTAATTACAATCTTAGTTTGAAAGTAACAATTCGAAGTTCTGTATTTACCTATTACAAGTTCAGATCTTCAACTTATAATTTGCAATTATAATTATAAGCTATCAATTTTAAGTTCTGTATTTGACAATTACAAGTTCAGATCTTCAAGTTATAATTTGCACTAATAATTTGTATTTAATAATTCGAAGTTCTGTATTTGACTATTACAAGTTCAGATCTTCTAATTATTATTTACAATCATAATTTGAAGTTATGAATTCTAAGTTCTGTATTAGACAATTACGAGTTCAGATCTTCAAGTTATAATTTGCAATCATAATTTGAAGTTATGAATTCTAAGTTCTGTATTTGACAATTACAAGTTCAGATCTTCAAGTTATAATTTGCACTAATAATTTGTATTTAACAATTCGAAGTTCTGTATTTGACTATTACAAGTTCAGATCTTCAAATTTTTAATTACAATCTTAGTTTGAAATTAACAATTCGAAGTTCAGTATTTTCCTATTACAAATTCAGATCTTCAGGTTATAATTTGCAATTATAATTATAAGCTATCAATTTTAAGTTCTGTATTTGACTATTACAAGTTCAGATCTTCAAGTTATAATTTGCAATTATAATTATAAGCTATCAATTCTAAGTTCTGTATTTGACAATTACAAGTGCAGATCTTCAAGTTATAATTTGCACTAATAATTTGTATTTAACAATTCGAAGTTCTGTATTTGACTATTACAAGTTCAGATCTTCAAATTACTAATTACAATCTTAGTTGGAAATTAACAATTAGAAGTTCTGTATTTACCTATTACAAGTTCAGATCTTCAACTTATAATTGGAATTATAATTATAAGCTATCAATTTTAAGTTCTGTATTTGACAATTACAAGTTCAGATTTTCAAGTTATAATTTGCACTAATAATTTGTATTTAACAATTCGAAGTTCTGTATTTGACTATTGCAAGTTCAGATCTTCAAATTATTAATTACAATCTTAGTTTGAAATTAACAATTCGAAGTTCTGTATTTACCTATTACAAGTTCAGATCTTCAACTTATAATTTGCAATTATAATTATAAGCTATCAATTTTAAGTTCTGTATTTGACTATTACAAGTTCAGATCTTCAAATTATTAATTACAATCTTAGTTTGAAATTAACAATTCGAAGTTCTGTATTTACCTATTACAAGTTCAGATCTTCTAGTTATAATTTGCAATTATAATTTAAAGCTATCAATTTTAAGTTCTGTATTTGACAATTACAAGTTCAGATCTTCAAGCTGTAATTTGCACTAATAATTTGTATTTAACAATTCGAAGTTCTGTATTTGACTATTACAAGTTCAGGTCTTCAAATTATTATTTACAATCTTAGTTTGAAATTAACAATTCGAAGTTCTGTATTTACCTATTACAACTTCAGATCTTCTAGTTATAATTTGCAATTATAATTATAAGCTATCAATTTTAAGTTCTGTATTTGACAATTACAAGTTCAAATCTTCAAGTTATAATTTGAAATAATAATTTGTATTTCACAAATCTAAGTTTGTAATTCACTATTACAAGTTCAGATCATCAAGTTATAATTTGCAATTATAATTATAAGCCATCAATTCTAAGTTCTGTATTTTACAATTACAAGTTCAGATCTTCAAGTTATAATTTGCAATCATAATTTGAAGTTATGAATTCTAAGTTCTGAATTTGACTATTACAAGTTGAGATCTACAAATTATTAATTACAATCTTAGTTGGAAATTAACAATTAGAAGTTCTGTATTTACCTATTACAAGTTCAGATCTTCAACTTATAATTTGCAATTATAATTATAAGCTATCAATTTTAAGTTCTGTATTTGACAATTACAAGTTCAGATTTTCTAGTTATAATTTGCACTAATAATTTGTATTTAACAATTCGAAGATCTGTATTTGACTATTACAAGTTCATATCTTCAAATTATTATTTACAATCTTAGTTTGAAATTAACAATTCGAAGTTCTGTATTTACCTATTACAAGTTCAGATCTTCTAGTTATAATTTGCAATTATAATTTAAAGCTATCAATTTTAAGTTCTGTATTTGACAATTACAAGTTCAGATCTTCAAGTTATAATTTGTACTAATAATTTGTATTTAACAATTCGAAGTTCTGTAATTCACTATTACAAGTTCAGATCTTCAAGTTATAATTTGCAATTATAATTTTAAGCTATCAATTCTAAGTTCTGTATTAGACAATTACAAGTTCAGATCTTCAAGTTATTATTTGCACTAATAATTTGTATTTAACAATTCGAAGTTCTGTATTTGACTATTACAAGTTCAGATCTTCTAATTATTATTTACAATCATAATTAGAAGTTATGAATTCTAAGTTCTGTATTTAACAATTACAAGTTCAGATCTTCAAGTTATAATTTGCAATCATAATTTGAAGTTATGAATTCTAAGTGCTGTATTTGACAATTACAAGTTCAGATCTTCAAGTTATAATTTGCACTAATAATTTGTATTTAACAATTCGAAGTTTTGTATTTGACTATTACAAGTTCAGATCTTCAAATTATTAATTACAATCTTAGTTTGAAATTAACAATTCGAAGTTCTGTATTTACCTATTACAAGTTCAGATCTTCAACTTATAATTTGCAATTATAATTATAAGCTATCAATTTTAAGTTCTGTATTTGACAATTACAAGTTCAGATCTTCAAGTTATAATTTGCACTAATAATTTGTATTTAATAATTCGAAATTCTGTATTTGACTATTACAAGTTCAGATCTTCTAATTATTATTTACAATCATAATTTGAAGTTATGAATTCTAAGTTCTGTATTAGACAATTACGAGTTCAGATCTTCAAGTTATAATTTGCAATCATAATTTGAAGTTATGAATTCTAAGTTCTGTATTTGACAATTACAAGTTCAGATCTTCAAGTTATAATTTGCACTAATAATTAGTATTTAACAATTCGAAGTTCTGTATTTGACTATTACAAGTTCAGATCTTCAAATTATTAATTACAATCTTAGTTTGAAATTAACAATTCGAAGTTCAGTATTTACCTATTACAAATTCAGATCTTCAGGTTATAATTTGCAATTATAATTATAAGCTATCAATTTTAAGTTCTGTATTTGACTATTACAAGTTCAGATCTTCAAGTTATAATTTGCAATTATAATTATAAGCTATCAATTCTAAGTTCTGTATTTGACAATTACAAGTTCAGATCTTCAAGTTATAATTTGCACTAATAATTTGTATTTAACAATTCGAAGTTCTGTATTTGACTATTACAAGTTCAGATCTTCAAATTACTAATTACAATCTTAGTTGGAAATTAACAATTAGAAGTTCTGTATTTACCTATTACAAGTTCAGATCTTCAACTTATAATTGGAATTATAATTATAAGCTATCAATTTTAAGTTCTGTATTTGACAATTACAAGTTCAGATTTTCAAGTTATAATTTGCACTAATAATTTGTATTTAACAATTCGAAGTTCTGTATTTGACTATTGCAAGTTCAGATCTTCAAATTATTAATTACAATCTTAGTTTGAAATTAACAATTCGAAGTTCTGTATTTACCTATTACAAGTTCAGATCTTCAAGTTATAATTTGCAATTATAATTATAAGCTATCAATTTTAAGTTCTGTATTTGACTATTACAAGTTCAGATCTTCAAGTTATAATTTGCAATCATAATTTGAATTTCCCAATTCTAAGTTCTGAATATGACTATTACAAGTTCAGATCTTCAAGTTATAATTAGCAATCATAATTTGAAGTTATGAATTCTAAGTTCTGTATTTGACAATTACTAGTTCAGATCTTCAAGTTATAATTTGCCCTAATAATTTGTATTTAACAATTCGTAGTTCTGTATTTGACTATTACAAGTTCAGATCTTCTAATTATTATTTACAATCATAATTTGAAGTTATGAATTCTAAGTTCTGTATTTGACAATTACTAGTTCAGATCTTCAAGTTATAATTTGCCCTAATAATTTGTATTTAACAATTCGTAGTTCTGTATTTGACTATTACAAGTTCAGATCTTCTAATTATTATTTACAATCATAATTTGAAGTTATGAATTCTTAGTTCTGTATTTTACAATTACAAGTTCAGATCTTCAAGTTATAATTTGCAATCATAATTTGAAGTTATGAATTCTAAGTTCTGAATTTGACTATTACAAGTTGAGATCTTCAAATTATTAATTACAATCTTAGTTGGAAATTAACAATTAGAAGTTCTGTATTTACCTATTACAAGTTCAGATCTTCAACTTATAATTTGCAATTATAATTATAAGCTATCAATTTTAAGTTCTGTATTTGACAATTACAAGTTCAGATTTTCAAGTTATAATTTGCACTAATAATTTGTATTTAACAATTCGAAGTTCTGTATTTGACTATTACAAGTTCAGATCTTCTAATTATTATTTACAATCATAATTTGAAGTTATGAATTTTAAGTTCTGTATTTGACAATTACAAGTTCAGATCTACAAGTTATAATTTGCACTAATAATTTGTATTTAACAATTCGAAGTTCTGTATTTGACTATTACAAGTTCAGATCTTCAAATTATTATTTACAATCTTAGTTTGAAATTAACAATTCGAAGTTCTGTATTTACCTATTACAAATTCAGATCTTCAAGTTATAATTTGCAATTATAATTATAAGCTATCAATTTTAAGTTCTGTATTTGACTATTACAAGTTCAGATCTTCAAGTTATAATTTGCAATCATAATTTGAATTCCCATTTCTAAGTTCTGAATATGACTATTACAAGTTCAGATCTTCAAGTTATAATTAGCAATCATAATTTGAAGTTATGAATTCTAAGTTCTGTATTTGACAATTACTAGTTCAGATCTTCAAGTTATAATTTGCACTAATAATTTGTATTTAACAATTCGTAGTTCTGTATTTGACTATTACAAGTTCAGATCTTCTAATTATTATTTACAATCATAATTTGAAGTTATGAATTCTTATTTCTGTATTTCACAATTACAAGTTCAGATCTTCAAGTTATAATTTGCAATCATAATTTGAAGTTATGAATTCTAAGTTCTGAATTTGACTATTACAAGTTGAGATCTTCAAATTATTAATTACAATCTTAGTTGGAAATTAACAATTAGAAGTTCTGTATTTACCTATTACAAGTTCAGATCTTCAACTTATAATTTGCAATTATAATTATAAGCTATCAATTTTAAGTTCTGTATTTGACAATTACAAGTTCAGATTTTCAAGTTATAATTTGCACTAATAATTTGTATTTAACAATTCGAAGATCTGTATTTGACTATTACAAGTTCATATCTTCAAATTATTATTTACAATCTTAGTTTGAAATTAACAATTCGAAGTTCTGTATTTACCTATTACAAGTTCAGATCTTCTAATAATTATTTACAATCATAATTTGAAGTTATGAATTCTAAGTTCTCTATTTGACAATTACAAGTTCAGATCTTCAAGTTATAATTTGCACTAATAATGTGTATTTAACAATTCGACGTTCTGTATTTGACTATTACAAGTTCAGATCTTCAAGTTATAATTTGCACTAATAATTTGTATTTAACAATTCGAAGTTCTGTATTTGACTATTACAAGTTCAGATCTTCTAATTATTATTTACAATCATAATTTGAAGTTATGAATTTTAAGTTCTGTATTTGACAATTACAAGTTCAGATCTACAAGTTATAATTTGCACTAATAATTTGTATTTAACAATTCGAAGTTCTGTATTTGACTATTACAAGTTCAGATCTTCAAATTATTATTTACAATCTTAGTTTGAAATTAACAATTCGAAGTTCTGTATTTACCTATTACAAATTCAGATCTTCAAGTTATAATTTGCAATTATAATTATCAGCTATCAATTTTAAGTTCTGTATTTGACTATTACAAGTTCAGATCTTCAAATTATTAATTACAATCTTAGTTTGAAATTAACAATTCGAAGTTCTGTATTTACCTATTACAAGTTCAGATCTTCTAGTTATAATTTGCAATTATAATTTAAAGCTATCAATTTTAAGTTCTGTATTTGACAATTACTAGTTCAGATCTTCAAGTTATAATTTGCACTAATAATTTGTATTTAACAATTCGTAGTTCTGTATTTGACTATTACAAGTTCAGATCTTCTAATTATTATTTACAATCATAATTTGAAGTTATGAATTCTTAGTTCTGTATTTTACAATTACAAGTTCAGATCTTCAAGTTATAATTTGCAATCATAATTTGAAGTTATGAATTCTAAGTTCTGAATTTGACTATTAAAGTTGAGATCTACAAATTATTAATTACAATCTTAGTTGGAAATTAACAATTAGAAGTTCTGTATTTACCTATTACAAGTTCAGATCTTCAACTTATAATTTGCAATTATAATTATAAGCTATCAATTTTAAGTTCTGTATTTGACAATTACAAGTTCAGATTTTCTAGTTATAATTTGCACTAATAATTTGTATTTAACAATTCGAAGATCTGTATTTGACTATTACAAGTTCATATCTTCAAATTATTATTTACAATCTTAGTTTGAAATTAACAATTCGAAGTTCTGTATTTACCTATTACAAGTTCAGATCTTCTAGTTATAATTTGCAATTATAATTTAAAGCTATCAATTTTAAGTTCTGTATTTGACAATTACAAGTTCAGATCTTCAAGTTATAATTTGTACTAATAATTTGTATTTAACAATTCGAAGTTCTGTAATTCACTATTACAAGTTCAGATCTTCAAGTTATAATTTGCAATTATAATTTTAAGCTATCAATTCTAAGTTCTGTATTAGACAATTACAAGTTCAGATCTTCAAGTTATTATTTGCACTAATAATTTGTATTTAACAATTCGAAGTTCTGTATTTGACTATTACAAGTTCAGATCTTCTAATTATTATTTACAATCATAATTACTATTACAAGTTCATATCTTCAAATTATTATTTACAATCTTAGTTTGAAATTAACAATTCGAAGTTCTGTATTTACCTATTACAAGTTCAGATCTTCTAGTTATAATTTGCAATTATAATTTAAAGCTATCAATTCGAAGTTTTGTATTTGACTATTACAAGTTCAGATCTTCAAATTATTAATTACAATCTTAGTTTGAAATTAACAATTCGAAGTTCTGTATTTACCTATTACAAGTTCAGATCTTCAACTTATAATTTGCAATTATAATTATAAGCTATCAATTTTAAGTTCTGTATTTGACAATTACAAGTTCAGATCTTCAAGTTATAATTTGCACTAATAATTTGTATTTAATAATTCGAAATTCTGTATTTGACTATTACAAGTTCAGATCTTCTAATTATTATTTACAATCATAATTTGAAGTTATGAATTCTAAGTTCTGTATTAGACAATTACGAGTTCAGATCTTCAAGTTATAATTTGCAATCATAATTTGAAGTTATGAATTCTAAGTTCTGTATTTGACAATTACAAGTTCAGATCTTCAAGTTATAATTTGCACTAATAATTAGTATTTAACAATTCGAAGTTCTGTATTTGACTATTACAAGTTCAGATCTTCTAATTATTATTTACAATCATAATTTGAAGTTATGAATTCTTAGTTCTGTATTTTACAATTACAAGTTCAGATCTTCAAGTTATAATTTGCAATCATAATTTGAAGTTATGAATTCTAAGTTCTGAATTTGACTATTACAAGTTGAGATCTTCAAATTATTAATTACAATCTTAGTTTGAAATTAACAATTCGAAGTTCTGTATTTACCTATTACAAGTTCAGATCTTCAACTTATAATTTGCAATTATAATTATAAGCTATCAATTTTAAGTTCTGTATTTGACAATTACAAGTTCAGATCTTCAAGTTATAATTTGCACTAATAATTTGTATTTAATAATTCGAAATTCTGTATTTGACTATTACAAGTTCAGATCTTCTAATTATTATTTACAATCATAATTTGAATTTCCCAATTCTAAGTTCTGAATATGACTATTACAAGTTCAGATCTTCAAGTTATAATTAGCAATCATAATTTGAAGTTATGAATTCTAAGTTCTGTATTTGACAATTACTAGTTCAGATCTTCAAGTTATAATTTGCCCTAATAATTTGTATTTAACAATTCGTAGTTCTGTATTTGACTATTACAAGTTCAGATCTTCTAATTATTATTTACAATCATAATTTGAAGTTATGAATTCTTAGTTCTGTATTTTACAATTACAAGTTCAGATCTTCAAGTTATAATTTGCAATCATAATTTGAAGTTATGAATTCTAAGTTCTGAATTTGACTATTACAAGTTGAGATCTTCAAATTATTAATTACAATCTTAGTTGGAAATTAACAATTAGAAGTTCTGTATTTACCTATTACAAGTTCAGATCTTCAACTTATAATTTGCAATTATAATTATAAGCTATCAATTTTAAGTTCTGTATTTGACAATTACAAGTTCAGATTTTCAAGTTATAATTTGCACTAATAATTTGTATTTAACAATTCGAAGATCTGTATTTGACTATTACAAGTTCATATCTTCAAATTATTATTTACAATCTTAGTTTGAAATTAACAATTCGAAGTTCTGTATTTACCTATTACAAGTTCAGATCTTCTAGTTATAATTTGCAATTATAATTTAAAGCTATCAATTTTAAGTTATGTATTTGACAATTACAAGTTCAGATCTTCAAGTTATAATTTGTACTATTAATTTGTATTTAACAATTCGAAGTTCTGTAATTCACTATTACAAGTTCAGATCTACAAGTTATAATTTGCAATTATAATTTTAAGCTATCAATTCTAAGTTCTGTATTAGACAATTACAAGTTCAGATCTTCAAGTTATAATTTGGACTAATAATTTGTATTTAACAATTCGAAGTTCTGTGTTTGACTATTACAAGTTCATATCTTCTAATTATTATTTACAATCATAATTTGAAGTTATGAATTCTAAGTTCTGTATTTGACAATTACAAGTTCAGATCTTCAAGTTATAATTTGCACTAATAATTTGTATTTAACAATTCGAAGTTCTGTATTTGACTATTACAAGTTAAGATCATCAAATTATTTATTACAATCTTAGTTTGAAATTAACAATTCGAAGTTCTGTATTTACCTATTACAAGTTCAGATCTTCAACTTATAATTTGCAATTATAATTATAAGCTATCAATTATAAGTTCTGTATTTGACAATTAAAGTTCAGATCTTCAAGTTATAATTTGCACTAATAATTTGTATTTAACAATTCTAAGTTCTGTATTTGACTATTACAAGTTCAGATCTTCAAATTATTATTTACAATCTTAGTTTGAAATTAACAATTCGAAGTTCTGTATTTACCTATTACAAATTCAGATCTTCAAGTTATAATTTGCAATCATGATTTGAATCTTACAATTCTAAGTTCTGTATTTGACTATTACAAGCTCAGATCTTCAAGTTATAATTAGCAATCATAATTTGAAGTTATGAATTCTAAGTGCTGTATTTGACAATTACAAGTTCAGATCTTCAAGTTATAATTTGCACTAATAATTTGTATTTAACAATTCGGAGTTCTGTATTTGACTATTACAAGTTTAGATTTTCAAATTATTAATTACAATCTTAGTTTGAAATTAACAATTAGAAGTTCTGTAATTCACTATTACAAGTTCAGATCTTCAAGTTATAATTTGCAATTATAATTATAAGCTATCAATTCTAAGTTCTGTATTTGACAATTACAAGTTCAGATCTTCAAGTTATAATTTGCACTAATAATTTGTATTTAACAATTCGAAGTTCTGTATTTGACTATTACAAGTTCAGATCTTCAAGTTATAATTTGCACTAATAATTTGTATTTAACAATTCGAAGTTCTGTATTTGACTATTACAAGTTCAGATCTTCAAATTATTATTTACAAACTTAGTTTGAAATTAACAATTCGAAGTTCTGTATTTACCTATTACAAATTCAGATCTTCAAGTTATAATTTGCAATTATAATTATAAGCTATCAATTTTAAGTTCTGTATTTGACTATTACAAGTTCAGATCTTCAAGTAATAATTTGCAATCATAATTTGAATTTCCCAATTCTAAGTTCTGTATTTGACTATTACAAGTTCAGATCTTCAAGTTATAATTAGCAATCATAATTTGAAGTTATGAATTGTAAGTTCTGTATTTGACAATTACAAGTTCAGATCTTCAAGTTATAATTTGCACTAATAATTTGTATTTAACAATTCGTAGTTCTGTAGTTGACTATTACAAGTTCAGATCTTCAACTTATAATTTGCAATTATAATTATAAGCTATCAATTTTAAGTTCTGTATTTGACAATTACAAGTTCAGATTTTCAAGTTATAATTTGCACTAATAATTTGTATTTAACAATTCGAAGTTCTGTATTTGATTATTGCAAGTTCAGATCTTCAAATTATTAATTACAATCTTAGTTTGAAATTAACAATTCGAAGTTCTGTTTTTACCTATTACAAGTTCAGATCTTCAACTTATAATTTGCAATTATAATTATAAGCTATCAATTTTAAGTTCTGTATTTGACAATTACAAGTTCAGATCTTCAAGTTATAATTTGCACTAATAATTTGTATTTAACAATTCGAAGTTCTGTATTTGACTATTACAAGTTCAGATCTTCAAATTATTATTTACAATCTTAGTTTGAAATTAACAATTCGAAGTTCTGTATTTACCTATTACAAATTCAGATCTTCAAGTTATAATTTGCAATTATAATTATAAGCTATCAATTTTAAGTTCTGTATTTGACTATTACAAGTTCAGATCTTCAAGTTATAATTTGCAATCATAATTTGAATTTCCCAATTCTAAGTTCTGAATATGACTATTACAAGTTCAGATCTTCAAGTTATAATTAGCAATCATAATTTGAAGTTATGAATTCTAAGTTCTGTATTTGACAATTACTAGTTCAGATCTTCAAGTTATAATTTGCCCTAATAATTTGTATTTAACAATTCGTAGTTCTGTATTTGACTATTACAAGTTCAGATCTTCTAATTATTATTTACAATCATAATTTGAAGTTATGAATTCTTAGTTCTGTATTTTACAATTACAAGTTCAGATCTTCAAGTTATAATTTGCAATCATAATTTGAAGTTATGAATTCTAAGTTCTGAATTTGACTATTACAAGTTGAGATCTTCAAATTATTAATTACAATCTTAGTTGGAAATTAACAATTAGAAGTTCTGTATTTACCTATTACAAGTTCAGATCTTCAACTTATAATTTGCAATTATAATTATAAGCTATCAATTTTAAGTTCTGTATTTGACAATTACAAGTTCAGATTTTCAAGTTATAATTTGCACTAATAATTTGTATTTAACAATTCGAAGATCTGTATTTGACTATTACAAGTTCATATCTTCAAATTATTATTTACAATCTTAGTTTGAAATTAACAATTCGAAGTTCTGTATTTACCTATTACAAGTTCAGATCTTCTAGTTATAATTTGCAATTATAATTTAAAATTATCAATTTTAAGTTCTGTATTTGACAATTACAAGTTCAGATCTTCAAGTTATAATTTGTACTAATAATTTGTATTTAACAATTCGAAGTTCTGTAATTCACTATTACAAGTTCAGATCTTCAAGTTATAATTTGCAATTATAATTTTAAGCTATCAATTCTAAGTTCTGTATTTGACTATTACAAGTTCAGATCTTCTAATTATTATTTACAATCATAATTTGAAGTTATGAATTCTAAGTTCTGTATTTAACAATTACAAGTTCAGATCTTCAAGTTATAATTTGCAATCATAATTTGAAGTTATGAATTCTAAGTGCTGTATTTGACAATTACAAGTTCAGATCTTCAAGTTATAATTTGCACTAATAATTTGTATTTAACAATTCGAAGTTCTGTATTTCACTATTACAAGTTCAGATCTTCAAATTATTAATTACAATCTTAGTTTGAAATTAACAATTCGAAGTTCTGTATTTACCTATTACAAGTTCAGATCTTCAACTTATAATTTGCAATTATAATTATAAGCTATCAATTTTAAGTTCTGTATTTGACAATTACAAGTTCAGATCTTCAAGTTATAATTTGCACTAATAATTTGTATTTAATAATTCGAAGTTCTGTATTTGACTATTACAAGTTCAGATCTTCTAATTATTATTTACAATCATAATTTGAAGTTATGAATTCTAAGTTCTGTATTAGACAATTACGAGTTCAGATCTTCAAGTTATAATTTGCAATCATAATTTGAAGTTATGAATTCTAAGTTCTGTATTTGACAATTACAAGTTCAGATCTTCAAGTTATAATTTGCACTAATAATTTGTATTTAACAATTCGAAGTTCTGTATTTGACTATTACAAGTTCAGATCTTCAAATTATTAATTACAATCTTAGTTTGAAATTAACAATTCGAAGTTCAGTATTTACCTATTACAAATTCAGATCTTCAGGTTATAATTTGCAATTATAATTATAAGCTATCAATTTTAAGTTCTGTATTTGACTATTACAAGTTCAGATCTTCAAGTTATAATTTGCAATTATAATTATAAGCTATCAATTCTAAGTTCTGTATTTGACAATTACAAGTTCAGATCTTCAAGTTATAATTTGCACTAATAATTTGTATTTAACAATTCGAAGTTCTGTATTTGACTATTACAAGTTCAGATCTTCTAATTATTATTTACAATCATAATTTGAAGTTATGAATTCTAAGTTCTGTATTTAACAATTACAAGTTCAGATCTTCAAGTTATAATTTGCAATCATAATTTGAAGTTATGAATTCTAAGTGCTGTATTTGACAATTACAAGTTCAGATCTTCAAGTTATAATTTGCACTAATAATTTGTATTTAACAATTCGAAGTTCTGTATTTGACTATTACAAGTTCAGATCTTCAAATTATTAATTACAATCTTAGTTTGAAATTAACAATTCGAAGTTCTGTATTTACCTATTACAAGTTCAGATCTTCAACTTATAATTTGCAATTATAATTATAAGCTATCAATTTTAAGTTCTGTATTTGACAATTACAAGTTCAGATCTTCAAGTTATAATTTGCACTAATAATTTGTATTTAATAATTCGAAGTTCTGTATTTGACTATTACAAGTTCAGATCTTCTAATTATTATTTACAATCATAATTTGAAGTTATGAATTCTAAGTTCTGTATTAGACAATTACGAGTTCAGATCTTCAAGTTATAATTTGCAATCATAATTTGAAGTTATGAATTCTAAGTTCTGTATTTGACAATTACAAGTTCAGATCTTCAAGTTATAATTTGCACTAATAATTTGTATTTAACAATTCGAAGTTCTGTATTTGACTATTACAAGTTCAGATCTTCAAATTATTAATTACAATCTTAGTTTGAAATTAACAATTCGAAGTTCAGTATTTACCTATTACAAATTCAGATCTTCAGGTTATAATTTGCAATTATAATTATAAGCTATCAATTTTAAGTTCTGTTTTTGACTATTACAAGTTCAGATCTTCAAGTTATAATTTGCAATTATAATTATAAGCTATCAATTCTAAGTTCTGTATTTGACAATTACAAGTTCAGATCTTCAAGTTATAATTTGCACTAATAATTTGTATTTAACAATTCGAAGTTCTGTATTTGACTATTACAAGTTCAGATCTTCTAATTATTATTTACAATCATAATTTGAAGTTATGAATTCTAAGTTCTGTATTTGACAATTACAAGTTCAGATCTTCAAGTTATAATTTGCACTAATAATTTGTATTTAACAATTCGAAGTTCTGTATTTGACTATTACAAGTTCAGATCTTCTAATTATTATTTACAATCATAATTTGAAGTTATGAATTCTAAGTTCTGTATTTGACAATTACAAGTTCAGATCTTCAAGTTATAATTTGCACTAATAATGTGTATTTAACAATTCGAAGTTCTGTATTTGACTATTACAAGTTCAGATCTTCAAGTTATAATTTGCACTAATAATTTGTATTTAACAATTCGAAGTTCTGTATTTGACTATTACAAGTTCAGATCTTCTAATTATTATTTACAATCATAATTTGAAGTTATGAATTCTAAGTTCTGTATTTGACAATTACAAGTTCAGATCTTCAAGTTATAATTTGCACTAATAATTTGTATTTAACAATTCGAAGTTCTGTATTTGACTATTACAAGTTCAGATCTTCAAGTTATAATTTGCACTAATAATTTGTATTTAACAATTCGAAGTTCTGTATTTGACTATTACAAGTTCAGATCTTCAAATTATTAATTACAATCTTAGTTTGAAATTAACAACTCGAAGTTCTGTATTTACCTATTACAAGTTTAGATCTTCAACTTATAATTTGCAATTATAATTATAAGCTATCAATTTTAAGTTCTGTATTTGACAATTACTAGTTCAGATTTTCAAGTTATAATTTGCACTAATAATTTGTATTTAACAATTCGAAGATCTATATTTGACTATTACAAGTTCATATCCTCAAATTATTATTTACAATCTTAGTTTGAAATTAACAATTCGAAGTTCTGTATTTACCTATTACAAGTTCAGATCTTCTAGTTATAATTTGCAATTATAATTTAAAGCTATCAATTTTAAGTTATGTATTTGACAATTACAAGTTCAGATCTTCAAGTTATAATTTGTACTAATAATTTTTATTTAACAATTCGAAGTTCTGTAATTCACTATTACATCTTCAAGTTATAATTTGCAATTATAATTTTAAGCTATCAATTCTAAGTTCTGTATTAGACAATTCCAAGTTCAGATCTTCAAGTTATTATTTGCACTAATAATTTGTATTTAACAATTCGAAGTTCTGTATTTGACTATTACAAGTTCAGATCTTCTAATTATTATTTACAATCATAATTTGAAGTTATGAATTCTAAGTTCTGTATTTGACAATTACAAGTTCAGATCTTCAAGTTATAATTTGCACTAATAATTTGTATTTAACAATTCGAAGTTCTGTATTTGACTATTACAAGTTAAGATCTTCAAATTATTTATTACAATCTTAGTTTGAAATTAACAATTTGAAGTTCTGTATTTACCTATTACAAGTTCAGATCTTCAACTTATAATTTGCAATTATAATTATAAGCTATCAATTTTAAGTTCTGTATTTGACAATTACAAGTTCAGATCTTCAAGTTATAATTTGCACTAATAATATGTATTTAACAATTCGAAGTTCTGTATTTGACTATTACAAGTTCAGATCTTCAAATTATTAATTACAATTTTAGTTTGTAATTAAGAATTCGAAGTTCTGTATTTACCTATTACAAGTTCAGATCTTCAACTTATAATTTGAAATTATAATTATAAGCTATCAATTTTAAGTTCTGTATTTGACAATTACAAGTTCAGATTTTCAAGTTATAATTTGCACTAATAATTTGTATTTAACAATTCGAAGTTCTGTATTTGACTATTACAAGTTCAGATCTTCAAGTTATAATTTGCACTAATAATTTGTATTTAACAATTCGAAGTTCTGTATTTGACTATTACAAGTTCAGATCTTCAAATTATTAATTACAATCTTAGTTTGAAATTAACAACTCGAAGTTCTGTATTTACCTATTACAAGTTCAGATCTTCAACTTATAATTTGCAATTATAATTATAAGCTATCAATTTTAAGTTCTGTATTTAACAATTACTAGTTCAGATTTTCAAGTTATAATTTGCACTAATAATTTGTATTTAACAATTCGAAGATCTATATTTGACTATTACAAGTTCATATCTTCAAATTATTATTTACAATCTTAGTTTGAAATTAACAATTCGAAGTTCTGTATTTACCTATTACAAGTTCAGATCTTCTAGTTATAATTTGCAATTATAATTTAAAGCTATCAATTTTAAGTTATGTATTTGACAATTACAAGTTCAGATCTTCTAGTTATAATTTGTACTAATAATTTTTATTTAACAATTCGAAGTTCTGTAATTCACTATTTCAAGTTCTGATCTTCAAGTTATAATTTGCAATTATAATTTTAAGCTATCAATTCTAAGTTCTGTATTAGACAATTACAAGTTCAGATCTTCAAGTTATTATTTGCACTAATAATTTGTATTTAACAATTCGAAGTTCTGTATTTGACTATTACAAGTTCAGATCTTCTAATTATTATTTACAATCATAATTTGAAGTGATGAATTCTAAGTTCTGTATTTGACAATTACAAGTTCAGATCTTCAAGTTATAATTTGCACTAATAATTTGTATTTAACAATTCGTAGTTCTGTATTTGACTATTACAAGTTAAGATCTTCAAATTATTTATTACAATCTTAGTTTGAAATTAACAATTCGAAGTTCTGTATTTACCTATTACAAGTTCAGATCTTCAACTTATAATTTGCAATTATAATTATAAGCTATCAATTTTAAGTTCTGTATTTGACAATTACAAGTTCAGATCTTCAAGTTATAATTTGCACTAATAATATGTATTTAACAATTCGAAGTTCTGTATTTGACTATTACAAGTTCAGATCTTCAAATTATTAATTACAATCTTAGTTTGAAATTAACAATTCGAAGTTCAGTATTTACCTATTACAAATTCAGATCTTCAGGTTATAATTTGCAATTATAATTATAAGCTATCAATTTTAAGTTCTGTATTTGACTATTACAAGTTCAGATCTTCAAGTTATAATTTGCAATTATAATTATAAGCTATCAATTCTAAGTTCTGTATTTGACAATTACAAGTTCAGATCTTCAAGTTATAATTTGCACTAATAATTTGTATTTAACAATTCGAAGTTCTGTATTTGACTATTACAAGTTCAGATCTTCTAATTATTATTTACAATCATAATTTGAAGTTATGAATTCTAAGTTCTGTATTTAACAATTACAAGTTCAGATCTTCAAGTTATAATTTGCAATCATAATTTGAAGTTATGAATTCTAAGTGCTGTATTTGACAATTACAAGTTCAGATCTTCAAGTTATAATTTGCACTAATAATTTGTATTTAACAATTCGAAGTTCTGTATTTGACTATTACAAGTTCAGATCTTCAAATTATTAATTACAATCTTAGTTTGAAATTAACAATTCGAAGTTCTGTATTTACCTATTACAAGTTCAGATCTTCAACTTATAATTTGCAATTATAATTATAAGCTATCAATTTTAAGTTCTGTATTTGACAATTACAAGTTCAGATCTTCAAGTTATAATTTGCACTAATAATTTGTATTTAATAATTCGAAGTTCTGTATTTGACTATTACAAGTTCAGATCTTCTAATTATTATTTACAATCATAATTTGAAGTTATGAATTCTAAGTTCTGTATTAGACAATTACGAGTTCAGATCTTCAAGTTATAATTTGCAATCATAATTTGAAGTTATGAATTCTAAGTTCTGTATTTGACAATTACAAGTTCAGATCTTCAAGTTATAATTTGCACTAATAATTTGTATTTAACAATTCGAAGTTCTGTATTTGACTATTACAAGTTCAGATCTTCAAATTATTAATTACAATCTTAGTTTGAAATTAACAATTCGAAGTTCAGTATTTACCTATTACAAATTCAGATCTTCAGGTTATAATTTGCAATTATAATTATAAGCTATCAATTTTAAGTTCTGTATTTGACTATTACAAGTTCAGATCTTCAAGTTATAATTTGCAATTATAATTATAAGCTATCAATTCTAAGTTCTGTATTTGACAATTACAAGTTCAGATCTTCAAGTTATAATTTGCACTAATAATTTGTATTTAACAATTCGAAGTTCTGTATTTGACTATTACAAGTTCAGATCTTCTAATTATTATTTACAATCATAATTTGAAGTTATGAATTCTAAGTTCTGTATTTGACAATTACAAGTTCAGATCTTCAAGTTATAATTTGCACTAATAATTTGTATTTAACAATTCGAAGTTCTGTATTTGACTATTACAAGTTCAGATCTTCTAATTATTATTTACAATCATAATTTGAAGTTATGAATTCTAAGTTCTGTATTTGACAATTACAAGTTCAGATCTTCAAGTTATAATTTGCACTAATAATGTGTATTTAACAATTCGAAGTTCTGTATTTGACTATTACAAGTTCAGATCTTCAAGTTATAATTTGCACTAATAATTTGTATTTAACAATTCGAAGTTCTGTATTTGACTATTACAAGTTCAGATCTTCTAATTATTATTTACAATCATAATTTGAAGTTATGAATTCTAAGTTCTGTATTTGACAATTACAAGTTCAGATCTTCAAGTTATAATTTGCACTAATAATTTGTATTTAACAATTCGAAGTTCTGTATTTGACTATTACAAGTTCAGATCTTCAAGTTATAATTTGCACTAATAATTTGTATTTAACAATTCGAAGTTCTGTATTTGACTATTACAAGTTCAGATCTTCAAATTATTAATTACAATCTTAGTTTGAAATTAACAACTCGAAGTTCTGTATTTACCTATTACAAGTTTAGATCTTCAACTTATAATTTGCAATTATAATTATAAGCTATCAATTTTAAGTTCTGTATTTGACAATTACTAGTTCAGATTTTCAAGTTATAATTTGCACTAATAATTTGTATTTAACAATTCGAAGATCTATATTTGACTATTACAAGTTCATATCCTCAAATTATTATTTACAATCTTAGTTTGAAATTAACAATTCGAAGTTCTGTATTTACCTATTACAAGTTCAGATCTTCTAGTTATAATTTGCAATTATAATTTAAAGCTATCAATTTTAAGTTATGTATTTGACAATTACAAGTTCAGATCTTCAAGTTATAATTTGTACTAATAATTTTTATTTAACAATTCGAAGTTCTGTAATTCACTATTACATCTTCAAGTTATAATTTGCAATTATAATTTTAAGCTATCAATTCTAAGTTCTGTATTAGACAATTCCAAGTTCAGATCTTCAAGTTATTATTTGCACTAATAATTTGTATTTAACAATTCGAAGTTCTGTATTTGACTATTACAAGTTCAGATCTTCTAATTATTATTTACAATCATAATTTGAAGTTATGAATTCTAAGTTCTGTATTTGACAATTACAAGTTCAGATCTTCAAGTTATAATTTGCACTAATAATTTGTATTTAACAATTCGAAGTTCTGTATTTGACTATTACAAGTTAAGATCTTCAAATTATTTATTACAATCTTAGTTTGAAATTAACAATTTGAAGTTCTGTATTTACCTATTACAAGTTCAGATCTTCAACTTATAATTTGCAATTATAATTATAAGCTATCAATTTTAAGTTCTGTATTTGACAATTACAAGTTCAGATCTTCAAGTTATAATTTGCACTAATAATATGTATTTAACAATTCGAAGTTCTGTATTTGACTATTACAAGTTCAGATCTTCAAATTATTAATTACAATTTTAGTTTGTAATTAAGAATTCGAAGTTCTGTATTTACCTATTACAAGTTCAGATCTTCAACTTATAATTTGCAATTATAATTATAAGCTATCAATTTTAAGTTCTGTATTTGACAATTACAAGTTCAGATTTTCAAGTTATAATTTGCACTAATAATTTGTATTTAACAATTCGAAGTTCTGTATTTGACTATTACAAGTTCAGATCTTCAAGTTATAATTTGCACTAATAATTTGTATTTAACAATTCGAAGTTCTGTATTTGACTATTACAAGTTCAGATCTTCAAATTATTAATTACAATCTTAGTTTGAAATTAACAACTCGAAGTTCTGTATTTACCTATTACAAGTTCAGATCTTCAACTTATAATTTGAAATTATAATTATAAGCTATCAATTTTAAGTTCTGTATTTGACAATTACTAGTTCAGATTTTCAAGTTATAATTTGCACTAATAATTTGTATTTAACAATTCGAAGATCTATATTTGACTATTACAAGTTCATATCTTCAAATTATTATTTACAATCTTAGTTTGAAATTAACAATTCGAAGTTCTGTATTTACCTATTACAAGTTCAGATCTTCTAGTTATAATTTGCAATTATAATTTAAAGCTATCAATTTTAAGTTATGTATTTGACAATTACAAGTTCAGATCTTCAAGTTATAATTTGTACTAATAATTTTTATTTAACAATTCGAAGTTCTGTAATTCACTATTACAAGTTCTGATCTTCAAGTTATAATTTGCAATTATAATTTTAAGCTATCAATTCTAAGTTCTGTATTAGACAATTACAAGTTCAGATCTTCAAGTTATTATTTGCACTAATAATTTGTATTTAACAATTCGAAGTTCTGTATTTGACTATTACAAGTTCAGATCTTCTAATTATTATTTACAATCATAATTTGAAGTAATGTATTCTAAGTTCTGTATTTGACAATTACAAGTTCAGATCTTCAAGTTATAATTTGTACTAATAATTTGTATTTAACAATTCGTAGTTCTGTATTTGACTATTACAAGTTAAGATCTTCAAATTATTTATTACAATCTTAGTTTGAAATTAACAATTCGAAGTTCTGTATTTACCTATTACAAGTTCAGATCTTCAACTTATAATTTGCAATTATAATTATAAGCTATCAATTTTAAGTTCTGTATTTGACAATTACAAGTTCAGATCTTCAAGTTATAATTTGCACTAATAATATGTATTTAACAATTCGAAGTTCTGTATTTGACTATTACAAGTTCAGATCTTCAAATTATTAATTACAATTTTAGTTTGAAATTAACAATTCGAAGTTCTGTATTTACCTATTACAAGTTCAGATCTTCAACTTATAATTTGCAATTATAATTATAAGCTATCAATTTTAAGTTCTGTATTTGACAATTACTAGTTCAGATTTTCAAGTTATAATTTGCACTAATAATTTGTATTTAACAATTCGAAGATCTATATTTGACTATTACAAGTTCATATCTTCAAATTATTATTTACAATCTTAGTTTGAAATTAACAATTCGAAGTTCTGTATTTACCTATTACAAGTTCAGATCTTCTAGTTATAATTTGCAATTATAATTTAAAGCTATCAATTTTAAGTTATGTATTTGACAATTACAAGTTCAGATCTTCAAGTTATAATTTGTACTAATAATTTTTATTTAACAATTCGAAGTTCTGTAATTCACTATTACAAGTTCTGATCTTCAAGTTATAAATTGCAATTATAATTTTAAGCTATCAATTCTAAGTTCTGTATTAGACAATTACAAGTTCAGATCTTCAAGTTATTATTTGCACTAATAATTTGTATTTAACAATTCGAAGTTCTGTATTTGACTATTACAAGTTCAGATCTTCTAATTATTATTTACAATCATAATTTGAAGTTATGAATTCTAAGTTCTGTATTTGACAATTACAAGTTCAGATCTTCAAGTTATAATTTGCACTAATAATTTGTATTTAACAATTCGTAGTTCTGTATTTGACTATTACAAGTTAAGATCTTCAAATTATTTATTACAATCTTAGTTTGAAATTAACAATTCGAAGTTCTGTATTTACCTATTACAAGTTCAGATCTTCAACTTATAATTTGCAATTATAATTATAAGCTATCAATTTTAAGTTCTGTATTTGACAATTACAAGTTCAGATCTTCAAGTTATAATTTGCACTAATAATATGTATTTAACAATTCGAAGTTCTGTATTTGACTATTACAAGTTCAGATCTTCAAATTATTAATTACAATTTTAGTTTGAAATTAACAATTCGAAGTTCTGTATTTACCTATTACAAGTTCAGATCTTCAACTTATAATTTGTAATTATAATTATAAGCTATCAATTTTAAGTTCTGTATTTGACAATTACAAGTTCAGATTTTCAAGTTATAATTTGCACTAATAATTTGTATTTAACAATTCGAAGATCTGTATTTGACTATTACAAGTTCATACCTTCAAATTATTATTTACAATCTTAGTTTGAAATTAACAATTCGAAGTTCTGTATTTACCTATTACAAGTTCAGATCTTCTAGTTATAATTTGCAATTATAATTTAAAGCTATCAATTTTAAGTTCTGTATTTGACAATTACAAGTTCAGATTTTCAAGTTATAATTTGCACTAATAATTTGTATTTAACAATTCGAAGTTCTGTATTTGATTATTGCAAGTTCAGATCTTCAAATTATTAATTACAATCTTAGTTTGAAATTAACAATTCGAAGTTCTGTATTTACCTATTACAAGTTCAGATCTTCAACTTATAATTTGCAATTATAATTATAAGCTAACAATTTTAAGTTCTGTATTTGACAATTACAAGTTCAGATCTTCAAGTTATAATTTGCACTAATAATTTGTATTTAACAATTCGAAGTTCTGTATTTGACTATTACAAGTTCAGATCTTCAAATTATTATTTACAATCTTAGTTTGAAATTAACAATTCGAAGTTCTGTATTTACCTATTACAAATTCAGATCTTCAAGTTATAATTTGCAATTATAATTATAAGCTATCAATTTTAAGTTCTGTATTTGACTATTACAAGTTCAGATCTTCAAATTATTAATTACAATCTTAGTTTGAAATTAACAATTCGAAGTTCTGTATTTACTTATTACAAGTTCAGATCTTCTAGTTATAATTTGCAATTATAATTTAAAGCTATCAATTTTAGGTTCTGTATTTGACAATTACAAGTTCAGATCTTCAAGTTATAATTTGTACTAATAATTTGTATTTAACATTTCGAAGTTCTGTAATTCACTATTACAAGTTCAGAGCTTCAAGTTATAATTTACAATCATAATTTGAAGTTATGAATTCTAAGTTCTGTATTTGACAATTACAAGTTCAGATCTTCAAGTTATAATTTGCACTAATAATTTGTATTTAACAATTCGAAGTTCTGTATTTGACTATTACAAGTTAAGATCTTCAAATTATTTATTACAATCTTAGTTTGAAATTAACAATTCGAAGTTCTGTATTTACCTATTACAAGTTCAGATCTTCAACTTATAATTTGCAATTATAATTATAAGCTATCAATTTTAAGTTCTGTATTTGACAATTACAAGTTCAGATCTTCAAGTTATAATTTGCACTAATAATTTGTATTTAACAATTCTAAGTTCTGTATTTGACTATTACAAGTTCAGATCTTCAAATTATTATTTACAATCTTAGTTTGACATTAACAATTCGAAGTTCTGTATTTACCTATTACAAATTCAGATCTTCAAGTTATAATTTGCAATCATGATTTGAATTTTACAATTCTAAGTTCTGTATTTGACTATTACAAGCTCAGATCTTCAAGTTATAATTAGCAATCATAATTTGAAGTTATGAATTCTAAGTGCTGTATTTGACAATTACAAGTTCAGATCTTCAAGTTATAATTTGCACTAATAATTTGTATTTAACAATTCGGAGTTCTGTATTTGACTATTACAAGTTTAGATCTTCAAATTATTAATTACAATCTTAGTTTGAAATTAACAATTAGAAGTTCTGTAATTCACTATTACAAGTTCAGATCTTCAAGTTATAATTTGCAATTATAATTATAAGCTATCAATTCTAAGTTCTGTATTTGACAATTACAAGTTCAGATCTTCAAGTTATAATTTGCACTAATAATTTGTATTTAACAATTCGAAGTTCTGTATTTGACTATTACAAGTTCAGATCTTCTAATTATTATTTACAATCATAATTTGAAGTTATGAATTCTAAGTTCTGTATTTGACAATTACAAGTTCAGATCTTCAAGTTATAATTTGCACTAATAATTTGTATTTAACAATTCGAAGTTCTGTATTTGACTATTACAAGTTCAGATCTTCAAGTTATAATTTGCACTAATAATTTGTATTTAACAATTCGAAGTTCTGTATTTGACTATTACAAGTTCAGATCTTCAAATTATTATTTACAAACTTAGTTTGAAATTAACAATTCGAAGTTCTGTATTTACCTATTACAAATTCAGATCTTCAAGTTATAATTTGCAATTATAATTATAAGCTATCAATTTTAAGTTCTGTATTTGACTATTACAAGTTCAGATCTTCCAGTAATAATTTGCAATCATAATTTGAATTTCCCAATTCTAAGTTCTGTATTTGACTATTACAAGTTCAGATCTTCAAGTTATAATTAGCAATCATAATTTGAAGTTATGAATTCTAAGTTCTGTATTTGACAATTACAAGTTCAGATCTTCAAGTTATAATTTGCACTAATAATTTGTATTTAACAATTCGTAGTTCTGTATTTGACTATTACAAGTTCAGATCTTCTAATTATTATTTACAATCATAATTTGAAGTTATGAATTCTTAGTTCTATATTTTACAATTACAAGTTCAGATCTTCAAGTTATAATTTGCAATCATAATTTGAAGTTATGAATTCTAACTTCCGAATTTGACTATTACAAGTTCAGATCTTCAAATTATTAATTACAATCTTAGTTGGAAATTAACAATTAGAAGTTCTGTATTTACCTATTACAAGTTCAGATCTTCAACTTATAATTTGCAATTAACTATAATTATAAGCTATCAATTTTAAGTTCTGTATTTGACAATTACAAGTTCAGATTTTCAAGTTATAATTTGCACTAATAATTTGTATTTAACAATTCGAAGTTCTGTATTTGATTATTGCAAGTTCAGATCTTCAAATTATTAATTACAATCTTAGTTTGAAATTAACAATTCGAAGTTCTGTATTTACCTATTACAAGTTCAGATCTTCAACTTATAATTTGCAATTATAATTATAAGCTAACAATTTTAAGTTCTGTATTTGACAATTACAAGTTCAGAACTTCAAGTTTAAATTTGCACTAATAATTTGTATTTAACAATTCGAAGTTCTGTATTTGACTATTACAAGTTCAGATCTTCAAATTATTATTTACAATCTTAGTTTGAAATTAACAATTCGAAGTTCTGTATTTCATGTATTCATGATCTGTATATCTTCAAGTTATAATTTGCAATTATAATTATAAGCTATCAATTTTAAGTTCTGTATTTGACTATTACAAGTTCAGATCTTCAAATTATTAATTACAATCTTAGTTTGAAATTAACAATTCGAAGTTCTGTATTTACCTATTACAAGTTCAGATCTTCTAGTTATAATTTGCAATTATAATTTAAAGCTATCAATTTTAAGTTCTGTATTTGACAATTACAAGTTCAGATCTTCAAGTTATAATTTGTACTAATAATTTGTATTTAACAATTCGAAGTTCTGTAATTCACTATTACAAGTTCAGAGCTTCAAGTTATAATTTACAATCATAATTTGAAGTTATGAATTCTAAGTTCTGTATTTGACAATTACAAGTTCAGATCTTCAAGTTATAATTTGCACTAATAATTTGTATTTAACAATTCGAAGTTCTGTATTTACCTATTACAAGTTCAGATCTTCAACTTATAATTTGCAATTATAATTATAAGCTATCAATTTTAAGTTCTGTTATTGACAATTACAAGTTCAGATCTTCAAGTTATAATTTGCACTAATAATTTGTATTTAACAATTCTAAGTTCTGTATTTGACTATTACAAGTTCAGATCTTCAAATTATTATTTACAATCTTAGTTTGAAATTAACAATTCGAAGTTCTGTATTTACCTATTACAAATTCAGATCTTCAAGTTATAATTTGCAATCATGATTTGAATTTTACAATTCTAAGTTCTGTATTTGACTATTACAAGTTCAGATCTTCAAGTTATAATTAGCAATCATAATTTGAAGTTATGAATTCTAAGTGCTGTATTTGAAAATTACAAGTTCAGATCTTCAAGTTATAATTTGCACTAATAATTTGTATTTAACAATTCGGAGTTCTGTATTTGACTATTACAAGTTTAGATCTTCAAATTATTAATTACAATCTTAGTTTGAAATTAACAATTAGAAGTTCTGTAATTCACTATTACAAGTTCAGATCTTCAAGTTATAATTTGTAATTATAATTATAAGCTATCAATTCTAAGTTCTGTATTTGACAATTACAAGTTCAGATCTTCAAGTTATAATTTGCACTAATAATTTGTATTTAACAATTCGAAGTTCTGTATTTGACTATTACAAGTTCAGATCTTCTAATTATTATTTACAATCATAATTTGAAGTTATGAATTCTAAGTTCTGTATTTGACAATTACAAGTTCAGATCTTCAAGTTATAATTTGCACTAATAATTTGTATTTAACAATTCGAAGTTCTGTATTTGACTATTACAAGTTCAGATTTTCAAGTTATAATTTGCACTAATAATTTGTATTTAACAATTCGAAGTTCTGTATTTGACTATTACAAGTTCAGATCTTCAAATTATTACTTACAAACTTAGTTTGAAATTAACAATTCGAAGTTCTGTATTTACCTATTACAAATTCAGATCTTCAAGTTATAATTTGCAATTATAATTATAAGCTATCAATTTTAAGTTCTGTATTTGACTATTACAAGTTCAGATCTTCAAGTAATAATTGGCAATCATAATTTGAATTTCCCAATTCTAAGTTCTGTATTTGACTATTACAAGTTCAGATCTTCAAGTTATAATTAGCAATCATAATTTGAAGTTATGAATTCTAAGTTCTGTATTTGACAATTACAAGTTCAGATCTTCAAGTTATAATTTGCACTAATAATTTGTATTTAACAATTCGTAGTTCTGTATTTGACTATTACAAGTTCAGATTTTCTAATTATTATTTACAATCATAATTTGAAGTTATGAATTCTTAGTTCTATATTTTACAATTACAAGTTCAGATCTTCAAGTTATAATTTGCAATCATAATTTGAAGTTATGAATTCTAAGTTCCGAATTTGACTATTACAAGTTCAGATCTTCAAATTATTAATTACAATCTTAGTTGGAAAATAACAATTAGAAGTTCTGTATTTACCTATTACAAGTTCAGATCTTCAACTTATAATTTGCAATTATAATTATAAGCTATCAATTTTAAGTTCTGTATTTGACAATTACAAGTTCAGATTTTCAAGTTATAATTTGCACTAATAATTTGTATTTAACAATTCGAAGTTCTGTATTTGATTATTGCAAGTTCAGATCTTCAAATTATTAATTACAATCTTAGTTTGAAATTAACAATTCGAAGTTCTGTATTTACCTATTACAAGTTCAGATCTTCAACTTATAATTTGCAATTATAATTATAAGCTAACAATTTTAAGTTCTGTATTTGACAATTACAAGTTCAGATCTTCAAGTTATAATTTGCACTAATAATTTGTATTTAACAATTCGAAGTTCTGTATTTGACTATTACAAGTTCAGATCTTCAAATTATTATTTACAATCTTAGTTTGAAATTAACAATTCGAAGTTCTGTATTTACCTATTACAAATTCAGATCTTCAAGTTATAATTTGCAATTATAATTATAAGCTATCAATTTTAAGTTCTGTATTTGACTATTACAAGTTCAGATCTTCAAATTATTAATTACAATCTTAGTTTGAAATTAACAATTCGAAGTTCTGTATTTACCTATTACAAGTTCAGATCTTCTAGTTATAATTTGCAATTATAATTTAAAGCTATCAATTTTAAGTTCTGTATTTGACAATTACAAGTTCAGATCTTCAAGTTATAATTTGTACTAATAATTTGTATTTAACAATTCGAAGTTCTGTAATTCACTATTACAAGTTCAGAGCTTCAAGTTATAATTTACAATCATAATTTGAAGTTATGAATTCTAAGTTCTGTATTTGACAATTACAAGTTCAGATCTTCAAGTTATAATTTGCACTAATAATTTGTATTTAACAATTCGAAGTTCTGTATTTGACTATTACAAGTTAAGATCTTCAAATTATTTATTACAATCTTAGTTTGAAATTAACAATTCGAAGTTCTGTATTTACCTATTACAAGTTCAGATCTTCAACTTATAATTTGCAATTATAATTATAAGCTATCAATTTTAAGTTCTGTATTTGACAATTACAAGTTCAGATCTTCAAGTTATAATTTGCACTAATAATTTGTATTTAACAATTCTAAGTTCTGTATTTGACTATTACAAGTTCAGATCTTCAAATTATTATTTACAATCTTAGTTTGACATTAACAATTCGAAGTTCTGTATTTACCTATTACAAATTCAGATCTTCAAGTTATAATTTGCAATCATGATTTGAATTTTACAATTCTAAGTTCTGTATTTGACTATTACAAGCTCAGATCTTCAAGTTATAATTAGCAATCATAATTTGAAGTTATGAATTCTAAGTGCTGTATTTGACAATTACAAGTTCAGATCTTCAAGTTATAATTTGCACTAATAATTTGTATTTAACAATTCGGAGTTCTGTATTTGACTATTACAAGTTTAGATCTTCAAATTATTAATTACAATCTTAGTTTGAAATTAACAATTAGAAGTTCTGTAATTCACTATTACAAGTTCAGATCTTCTAATTATTATTTACAATCATAATTTGAAGTTATGAATTCTAAGTTCTGTATTTGACAATTACAAGTTCAGATCTTCAAGTTATAATTTGCACTAATAATTTGTATTTAACAATTCGAAGTTCTGTATTTGACTATTACAAGTTCAGATCTTCAAGTTATAATTTGCACTAATAATTTGTATTTAACAATTCGAAGTTCTGTATTTGACTATTACAAGTTCAGATCTTCAAATTATTATTTACAAACTTAGTTTGAAATTAACAATTCGAAGTTCTGTATTTACCTATTACAAATTCAGATCTTCAAGTTATAATTTGCAATTATAATTATAAGCTATCCATTTTAAGTTCTGTATTTGACTATTACAAGTTCAGATCTTCCAGTAATAATTTGCAATCATAATTTGAATTTCCCAATTCTAAGTTCTGTATTTGACTATTACAAGTTCAGATCTTCAAGTTATAATTAGCAATCATAATTTGAAGTTATGAATTCTAAGTTCTGTATTTGACAATTACAAGTTCAGATCTTCAAGTTATAATTTGCACTAATAATTTGTATTTAACAATTCGTAGTTCTGTATTTGACTATTACAAGTTCAGATCTTCTAATTATTATTTACTATCATAATTTGAAGTTATGAATTCTTAGTTCTATATTTTACAATTACAAGTTCAGATCTTCAAGTTATAATTTGCAATCATAATTTGAAGTTATGAATTCTAAGTTCCGAATTTGACTATTACAAGTTCAGATCTTCAAATTATTAATTACAATCTTAGTTGGAAATTAACAATTAGAAGTTCTGTATTTACCTATTACAAGTTCAGATCTTCAACTTATAATTTGCAATTATAATTATAAGCTATCAATTTTAAGTTCTGTATTTGACAATTACAAGTTCAGATTTTCAAGTTATAATTTGCACTAATAATTTGTATTTAACAATTCGAAGTTCTGTATTTGATTATTGCAAGTTCAGATCTTCAAATTATTAATTACAATCTTAGTTTGAAATTAACAATTCGAAGTTCTGTATTTACCTATTACAAGTTCAGATCTTCAACTTATAATTTGCAATTATAATTATAAGCTAACAATTTTAAGTTCTGTATTTGACAATTACAAGTTCAGATCTTCAAGTTATAATTTGCACTAATAATTTGTATTTAACAATTCGAAGTTCTGTATTTGACTATTACAAGTTCAGATCTTCAAATTATTATTTACAATCTTAGTTTGAAATTAACAATTCGAAGTTCTGTATTTCATGTATTCATGATCTGTATATCTTCAAGTTATAATTTGCAATTATAATTATAAGCTATCAATTTTAAGTTCTGTATTTGACTATTACAAGTTCAGATCTTCAAATTATTAATTACAATCTTAGTTTGAAATTAACAATTCGAAGTTCTGTATTTACCTATTACAAGTTCAGATCTTCTAGTTATAATTTGCAATTATAATTTAAAGCTATCAATTTTAAGTTCTGTATTTGACAATTACAAGTTCAGATCTTCAAGTTATAATTTGTACTAATAATTTGTATTTAACAATTCGAAGTTCTGTAATTCACTATTACAAGTTCAGAGCTTCAAGTTATAATTTACAATCATAATTTGAAGTTATGAATTCTAAGTTCTGTATTTGACAATTACAAGTTCAGATCTTCAAGTTATAATTTGCACTAATAATTTGTATTTAACAATACGAAGTTCTGTATTTGACTATTACAAGTTAAGATCTTCAAATTATTTATTACAATCTTAGTTTGAAATTAACAATTCGAAGTTCTGTATTTACCTATTACAAGTTCAGATCTTCAACTTATAATTTGCAATTATAATTATAAGCTATCAATTTTAAGTTCTGTTATTGACAATTACAAGTTCAGATCTTCAAGTTATAATTTGCACTAATAATTTGTATTTAACAATTCTAAGTTCTGTATTTGACTATTACAAGTTCAGATCTTCAAATTATTATTTACAATCTTAGTTTGAAATTAACAATTCGAAGTTCTGTATTTACCTATTACAAATTCAGATCTTCAAGTTATAATTTGCAATCATGATTTGAATTTTACAATTCTAAGTTCTGTATTTGACTATTACAAGCTCAGATCTTCAAGTTATAATTAGCAATCATAATTTGAAGTTATGAATTCTAAGTGCTGTATTTGACAATTACAAGTTTAGATCTTCAAGTTATAATTTGCACTAATAATTTGTATTTAACAATTCGGAGTTCTGTATTTGACTATTACAAGTTTAGATCTTCAAATTATTAATTACAATCTTAGTTTGAAATTAACAATTAGAAGTTCTGTAATTCACTATTACAAGTTCAGATCTTCAAGTTATAAATTGCAATTATAATTATAAGCTATCAATTCTAAGTGCTGTATTTGACAATTACAAGTTCAGATCTTCAAGTTATGATTTGCACTAATAATTTGTATTTAACAATTCGGAGTTCTGTATTTGACTATTACAAGTTTAGATCTTCAAATTATTAATTACAATCTTAGTTTGAAATTAACAATTAGAAGTTCTGTAATTCACTATTACAAGTTCAGATCTTCAAGTTATAATTTGCAATTATAATTATAAGCTATCAATTCTAAGTGCTGTATTTGACAATTACAAGTTCAGATCTTCAAGTTATAATTTGCATTAATAATTTGTATTTAACAATTCGGAGTTCTGTATTTGACTATTACAAGTTTAGATCTTCAAATTATTAATTACAATCTTAGTTTGAAATTAACAATTAGAAGTTCTGTAATTCACTATTACAAGTTCAGATCTTCAAGTTATAATTTGCAATTATAATTATAAGCTATCAATTCTAAGTTCTGTATTTGACAATTACAAATTCAGATCTTCAAGTTATAATTTGCAATTATAATTATAAGCTATCAATTTTAAGTTCTGTATTTGACTATTACAAGTTCAGATCTTCAAATTATTAATTACAATCTTAGTTTGAAATTAACAATTCGAAGTTCTGTATTTACCTATTACAAGTTCAGATCTTCTAGTTATAATTTGCAATTATAATTTAAAGCTATCAATTTTAAGTTCTGTATTTGACAATTACAAGTTCAGATCTTCAAGTTATAATTTGTACTAATAATTTGTATTTAACAATTCGAAGTTCTGTAATTCACTATTACAAGTTCAGAGCTTCAAGTTATAATTTACAATCATAATTTGAAGTTATGAATTCTAAGTTCTGTATTTACCTATTACAAGTTCAGATCTTCAAGTTATAATTAGCAATCATAATTTGAAGTTATGAATTCTAAGTGCTGTATTTGACAATTACAAGTTCAGATCTTCAAGTTATAATTTGCACTAATAATTTGTATTTAACAATTCGGAGTTCTGTATTTGACTATTACAAGTTCAGATCTTCAAATTATTAATTACAATCTTAGTTTGAAATTAACAATTAGAAGTTCTGTAATTCACTATTACAAGTTCAGATCTTCAAGTTATAATTTGCAATTATATTTATAAGCTATCAATTCTAAGTTCTGTATTTGACAATTACAAGTTCAGATCTTCAAGTTATAATTTGCACTAATAATTTGTATTTAACAATTCGAAGTTCTGTATTTGACTATTACAAGTTCAGATCTTCTAATTATTATTTACAATCATAATTTGAAGTTATGAATTCTAAGTTCTGTATTTGACAATTACAAGTTCAGATCTTCAAGTTATAATTTGCAATTATAATTATAAGCTATCAATTCTAAGTTCTGTATTTGACAATTACAAGTTCAGATCTTCAAGTTATAATTTGCACTAATAATTTGTATTTAACAATTCGAAGTTCTGTATTTGACTATTACAAGTTCAGATCTTCTAATTATTATTTACAATCATAATTTGAAGTTATGAATTCTAAGTTCTGTATTTGACAATTACAAGTTCAGATCTTCAAGTTATAATTTGCACTAATAATTTGTATTTAACAATTCGAAGTTCTGTATTTGACTATTACAAGTTCAGATCTTCAAGTTATAATTTGCACTAATAATTTGTATTTAACAATTCGAATTTCTGTATTTGACTATTACAAGTTCAGATCTTCAAATTATTATTTACAAACTTAGTTTGAAATTAACAATTCGAAGTTCTGTATTTACCTATTACAAATTCAGATCTTGAAGTTATAATTTGCAATTATAATTATAAGCTATCAATTTTAAGTTCTGTATTTGACTATTACAAGTTCAGATCTTCAAGTAATAATTTGCAATCATAATTTGAATTTCCCAATTCTAAGTTCTGTATTTGACTATTACAAGTTCAGATCTTCAAGTTATAATTAGCAATCATAATTTGAAGTTATGAATTCTAAGTTCTGTATTTGACAATTACAAGTTCAGATCTTCAAGTTATAATTTGCACTAATAATTTGTATTTAACAATTCGTAGTTCTGTATTTGACTATTACAAGTTCAGATCTTCTAATTATTATTTACCATCATAATTTGAAGTTATGAATTCTTAGTTCTATATTTTACAATTACAAGTTCAGATCTTCAAGTTATAATTTGCAATCATAATTTGAAGTTATGAATTCTAAGTTCCGAATTTGACTATTACAAGTTCAGATCTTCAAATTATTAATTACAATCTTAGTTGGAAATTAACAATTAGAAGTTCTGTATTTACCTATTACAAGTTCAGATCTTCAACTTATAATTTGCAATTATAATTATAAGCTATCAATTTTAAGTTCTGTATTTGACAATTACAAGTTCAGATTTTCAAGTTATAATTTGCACTAATAATTTGTATTTAACAATTCGAAGTTCTGTATTTGATTATTGCAAGTTCAGATCTTGAAATTATTAATTACAATCTTAGTTTGAAATTAACAATTCGAAGTTCTGTATTTACTTATTACAAGTTCAGATCTTCAACTTATAATTTGCAATTATAATTATAAGCTATCAATTTTAAGTTCTGTATTTGACAATTACAAGTTCAGATCTTCAAGTTATAATTTGCACTAATAATTTGTATTTAACAATTCGAAGTTCTGTATTTGACTATTACAAGTTCAGATCTTCAAATTATTATTTACAATCTTAGTTTGAAATTAACAATTCGAAGTTCTGTATTTACCTATTACAAATTCAGATCTTCAAGTTATAATTTGCAATTATAATTATAAGCTATCAATTTTAAGTTCTGTATTTGACTATTACAAGTTCAGATCTTCAAATTATTAATTACAATCTTAGTTTGAAATTAACAATTCGAAGTTCTGTATTTACTTGTAATAACAAGTTCAGATCTTCTAGTTATAATTTGCAATTATAATTTAAAGCTATCAATTTTAAGTTCTGTATTTGACACTTACAAGTTCAGATCTTCAAGTTATAATTTGTACTAATAATTTGTATTTAACAATTCGAAGTTCTGTAATTCACTATTACAAGTTCAGATCTTCAAGTTATAATTTGCAATTATAATTTTAAGCTATCAATTCTAAGTTCTGTATTAGACAATTACAAGTTCAGATCTTCAAGTTATTATTTGCACTAATAATTTGTATTTAACAATTCGAAGTTCTGTATTTGACTATTACAAGTTCAGATCTTCTAATTATTATTTACAATCATAATTTGAAGTTATGAATTCTAAGTTCTGTATTTAACAATTACAAGTTCAGATCTTCAAGTTATAATTTGCAATCATAATTTGAAGTTATGAATTCTAAGTGCTGTATTTGACAATTACAAGTTCAGATCTTCAAGTTATAATTTGCACTAATAATTTGAATTTAACAATTCGAAGTTCTGTATTTGACTATTACAAGTTCAGATCTTCAAATTATTAATTACAATCTTAGTTTGAAATTAACAATTCGAAGTTCTGTATTTACCTATTACAAGTTCAGATCTTCAACTTATAATTTGCAATTATAATTATAAGCTATCAATTCTAAGTTCTGTATTTAACAATTACAAGTTCAGATCTTCAAGTTATAATTTGCAATCATAATTTGAAGTTATGAATTCTAAGTTCTGTATTTGACAATTACAAGTTCAGAACTTCAAGTTATAATTTGCACTAATAATTTGTATTTAACAATTCGAAGTTCTGTATTTGACTATTACAAGTTCAGATCTTCAAATTATTAATTACAATCTTAGTTTGAAATTAACAATTCGAAGTTCAGTATTTACCTATTACAAGTTCAGATCTTCAACTTATAATTTGCAATTATAATTATAAGCTATCAATTTTAAGTTCTGTTATTGACAATTACAAGTTCAGATCTTCAAGTTATAATTTGCACTATTAATTTGTATTTAACAATTCTAAGTTCTGTATTTGACTATTACAAGCTCAGATCTTCAAGTTATAATTAGCAATCATAATTTGAAGTTATGAATTCTAAGTGCTGTATTTGACAATTACAAGTTCAGATCTTCAAGTTATAATTTGCACTAATAATTTGTATTTAACAATTCGGAGTTCTGTATTTGACTATTACAAGTTTAGATCTTCAAATTATTAATTACAATCTTAGTTTGAAATTAACAATTAGAAGTTCTGTAATTCACTATTACAAGTTCAGATCTTCAAGTTATAATTTGCAATTATAATTATAAGCTATCAATTCTAAGTTCTGTATTTGACAATTACAAGTTCAGATCTTCAAGTTATAATTTGCACTAATAATTTGTATGTAACAATTCGAAGTTCTGTATTTGACTATTACAAGTTCAGATCTTCTAATTATTATTTACAATCATAATTTGAAGTTATGAATTCTAAGTTCTGTATTTGACAATTACAAGTTCAGATCTTCAAGTTATAATTTGCACTAATAATTTGTATTTAACAATTCGAAGTTCTGTATTTGACTATTACAAGTTCAGATCTTCAAGTTATAATTTGCACTAATAATTTGTATTTAACAATTCGAAGTTCTGTATTTGGCTATTACAAGTTCAGATCTTCAAATTATTATTTACAAACTTAGTTTGAAATTAACAATTCGAAGTTCTGTATTTACCTATTACAAATTCAGATCTTCAAGTTATAATTTGCAATTATAATTATAAGCTATCAATTCTAAGTTCTGTATTTGACAATTACAAGTTCAGATCTTCAAGTTATAATTTGCACTAATAATTTGTATGTAACAATTCGAAGTTCTGTATTTGACTATTACAAGTTCAGATCTTCTAATTATTATTTACAATCATAATTTGAAGTTATGAATTCTAAGTTCTGTATTTGACAATTACAAGTTCAGATCTTCAAGTTATAATTTGCACTAATAATTTGTATTTAACAATTCGTAGTTCTGTATTTGACTATTACAAGTTCAGATCTTCTAATTATTATTTACAATCATAATTTGAAGTTATGAATTCTTAGTTCTATATTTTACAATTACAAGTTCAGATCTTCAAGTTATAATTTGCAATCATAATTTGAAGTTATGAATTCTAAGTTCCGAATTTGACTATTACAAGTTCAGATCTTCAAATTATTAATTACAATCTTAGTTGGAAATTAACAATTAGTAGTTCTGTATTTACCTATTACAAGTTCAGATCTTCAACTTATAATTTGCAATTATAATTATAAGCTATCAATTTTAAGTTCTTAATTTGACAATTACAAGTTCAGATTTTCAAGTTATAATATGCACTAATAATTTGTATTTAACAATTCGAAGTTCTGTATTTGATTATTGCAAGTTCAGATCTTCAAATTATTAATTACAATCTTAGTTTGAAATTAACAATTCGAAGTTCTGTATTTACCTATTACAAGTTCAGATCTTCAACTTATAATTTGCAATTATAATTATAAGCTATCAATTTTAAGTTCTGTATTTGACAATTACAAGTTCAGATCTTCAAGTTATAATTTGCACTAATAATTTGTATTTAACAATTCGAAGTTCTGTATTTGACTATTACAAGTTCAGATCTTCAAATTATTATTTACAATCTTAGTTTGAAATTAACAATTCGAAGTTCTGTATTTACCTATTACAAATTCAGATCTTCAAGTTATAATTTGCAATTATAATTATAAGCTATCAATTTTAAGTTCTGTATTTGACTATTACAAGTTCAGATCTTCAAATTATTAATTACAATCTTAGTTTGAAATTAACAATTCGAAGTTCTGTATTTACCTATTACAAGTTCAGATCTTCTAGTTATAATTTGCAATTATAATTTAAAGCTATCAATTTTAAGTTCTGTATTTGACAATTACAAGTTCAGATCTTCAAGTTATAATTTGCACTAATAATTTGGATTTAACAATTCGAAGTTCTGTATTTGACTATTACAAGTTAAGATCTTCAAATTATTTATTACAATCTTAGTTTGAAATTAACAATTCGAAGTTCTGTATTTACCTATTACAAGTTCAGATCTTCAACTTATAATTTGCAATTATAATTATAAGCTATCAATTTTAAGTTCTGTATTTGACAATTACAAGTTCAGATCTTCAAGTTATAATTTGCACTAATAATTTGTATTTAACAATTCTAAGTTCTGTATTTGACTATTACAAGTTCAGATCTTCAAATTATTATTTACAATCTTAGTTTGAAATTAACAATTCGAAGTTCTGTATTTACCTATTACAAATTCAGATCTTCAAGTTATAATTTGCAATCATGATTTGAATTTTACAATTCTAAGTTCTGTATTTGACAATTACAAGCTCAGATCTTCAAGTTATAATTTGCACTAATAATTTGTATTTAACAATTCGGAGTTCTGTATTTGACTATTACAAGTTTAGATCTTCAAATTATTAATTACAATCATAGTTTGAAATTAACAATTAGAAGTTCTGTAATTCACTATTACAAGTTCAGATCTTCAAGTTATAATTTGCAATTATAATTATAAGCTATCAATTCTAAGTTCTGTATTTGACAATTACAAGTTCAGATCTTCAAGTTATAATTTGCACTAATAATTTGTATTTAACAATTCGAAGTTCTGTATTTGACTATTACAAGTTCAGATCTTCTAATTATTATTTACAATCATAATTTGAAGTTATGAATTCTAAGTTCTGTATTTGACAATTACAAGTTCAGATCTTCAAGTTATAATTTGCACTAATAATTTGTATTTAACAATTCGAAGTTCTGTATTTGACTATTACAAGTTCAGATCTTCAAGTTATAATTTGCACTAATAATTTGTATTTAACAATTCGAATTTCTGTATTTGACTATTACAAGTTCAGATCTTCAAATTATTATTTACAAACTTAGTTTGAAATTAACAATTCGAAGTTCTGTATTTACCTATTACAAATTCAGATCTTCAAGTTATAATTTGCAATTATAATTATAAGCTATCAATTTTAAGTTCTGTATTTGACTATTACAAGTTCAGATCTTCAAGTAATAATTTGCAATCATAATTTGAATTTCCCAATTCTAAGTTCTGTATTTGACAATTACAAGTTCAGATCTTCAATTTATAATTAGCAATCATAATTTGAAGTTATGAATTCTAAGTTCTGTATTTGACAATTACAAGTTCAGATCTTCAAGTTATAATTTGCACTAATAATTTGTATTTAACAATTCGTAGTTCTGTATTTGACTATTACAAGTTCAGATCTTCTAATTATTATTTACCATCATAATTTGAAGTTATGAATTCTTAGTTCTATATTTTACAATTACAAGTTCAGATCTTCAAGTTATAATTTGCAATCATAATTTGAAGTTATGAATTCTAAGTTCCGAATTTGACTATTACAAGTTCAGATTTTCAAATTATTAATTACAATCTTAGTTGGAAATTAACAATTAGAAGTTCTGTATTTACCTATTACAAGTTCAGATCTTCAACTTATAATTTGCAATTATAATTATAAGCTATCAATTTTAAGTTCTGTATTTGACAATTACAAGTTCAGATTTTCAGGTTATAATTTGCACTAATAATTTGTATTTAACAATTCGAAGTTCTGTATTTGATTATTGCAAGTTCAGATCTTGAAATTATTAATTACAATCTTAGTTTGAAATTAACAATTCGAAGTTCTGTATTTACTTATTACAAGTTCAGATCTTCAACTTATAATTTGCAATTATAATTATAAGCTATCAATTTTAAGTTCTGTATTTGACAATTACAAGTTCAGATCTTCAAGTTATAATTTGCACTAATAATTTGTATTTAACAATTCGAAGTTCTGTATTTGACTATTACAAGTTCAGATCTTCAAATTATTATTTACAATCTTAGTTTGAAATTAACAATTCGAAGTTCTGTATTTACCTATTACAAATCGGGATCTTCAAGTTATAATTTGCAATTATAATTATAAGCTATCAATTTTAAGTTCTGTATTTGACTATTACAAGTTCAGATCTTCAAATTATTAATTACAATCTTAGTTTGAAATTAACAATTCGAAGTTCTGTATTTACCTATTACAAGTTCAGATCTTCTAGTTATAATTTGCAATTATAATTTAAAGCTATCGATTTTAAGTTCTGTATTTGACAATTACAAGTTCAGATCTTCAAGTTATAATTTGTACTAGTAATTTGTATTTAACAATTCGAAGTTCTGTAATTCACTATTACAAGTTCAGATCTTCAAGTTATAATTTGCAATTATAATTTTAAGCTATCAATTCTAAGTTCTGTATTAGATAATTACAAGTTCAGATCTTCAAGTTATTATTTGCACTAATAATTAGTATTTAACAATTCGAAGTTCTGTATTTGACTATTACAAGTTCAGATCTACTAATTATTATTTACAATCATAATTTGAAGTTATGAATTCTAAGTTCTGTATTTAACAATTACAAGTTCAGATCTTCAAGTTATAATTTGCAATTATAATTTTAAGCTATCAATTTTAAGTTCTGTATTTGACAATTACAAGTTCAGATTTTCAAGTTATAATTTGCACTAATAATTTGTATTTAACAATTCGAAGATCTGTATTTGACTATTACAAGTTCATATCTTCAAATTATTATTTACAATCTTAGTTTGAAATTAACAATTCGAAGTTCTGTATTTACCTATTACAAGATCAGATCTTCTAGTTATAATTTGCAATTATAATTTAAAGCTATCAATTTTAAGTTATGTATATTTTACAATTACAAGTTCAGATCTTCAAGTTATAATTTGTACTAATAATTTGTATTTAACAATTCGAAGTTCTGTAATTCACTATTACAAGTTCAGATCTTCAAGTCATAATTTGCAATTATAATTTTAAGCTATCAATTCTAAGTTCTGTATTAGACAATTACAAGTTCAGATCTTCAAGTTATTATTTGCACTAATAATTTGTATTTAACAATTCGAAGTTCTGTATTTGACTATTACAAGTTCAGATCTTCTAATTATTATTTACAATCATATTTTGAAGTTATGAATTCTAAGTTCTGTATTTGACAATTACAAGTTCAGATCTTCAAGTTATAATTTGCACAAATAATTTGTATTTAACAATTCGAAGTTCTGTATTTGACTATTACAAGTTCAGATCTTCTAATTATTATTTACAATCATAATTTGAAGTTATGAATTCTAAGTTCTGTATTTAACAATTACAAGTTCAGATCTTCAAGTTATAATTTGCAATTATAATTTTAAGCTATCAATTTTAAGTTCTGTATTTGACAATTACAAGTTCAGATTTTCAAGTTATAATTTGCACTAATAATTTGTATTTAACAATTCGAAGATCTGTATTTGACTATTACAAGTTCATATCTTCAAATTATTATTTACAATCTTAGTTTGAAATTAACAATTCGAAGTTCTGTATTTACCTATTACAAGTTCAGATCTTCTAGTTATAATTTGCAATTATAATTTAAAGCTATCAATTTTAAGTTATGTATTTGACAATTACAAGTTCAGATCTTCAAGTTATAATTTGTACTAATAATTTGTATTTAACAATTCGAAGTTCTGTAATTCACTATTACAAGTTCAGATCTTCAAGTCATAATTTGCAATTATAATTTTAAGCTATCAATTCTAAGTTCTGTATTAGACAATTACAAGTTCAGATCTTCAAGTTATTATTTGCACTAATAATTTGTATTTAACAATTCGAAGTTCTGTATTTGACTATTACAAGTTCAGATCTTCTAATTATTATTTACAATCATAATTTGAAGTTATGAATTCTAAGTTCTGTATTTGACAATTACAAGTTCAGATCTTCAAGTTATAATTTGCACAAATAATTTGTATTTAACAATTCGAAGTTCTGTATTTGACTATTACAAGTTAAGATCTTCAAATTATTTATTACAATCTTAGTTTGAAATTAACAATTCGAAGTTCTGTATTTACCTATTACAAGTTCAGATCTTCAACTTATAATTTGCAATTATAATTATAAGCTATCAATTTTAAGTTCTGTATTTGACAATTACAAGTTCAGATCTTCAAGTTATAATTTGCACTAATAATTTGTATTTAACAATTCTAAGTTCTGTATTTGACTATTACAAGTTCAGATCTTCAAATTATTATTTACAATCTTAGTTTGAAATTAACAATTCGAAGTTCTGTATTTACCTATTACAAATTCAGATCTTCAAGTTATAATTTGCAATCATGATTTGAATTTTACAATTCTAAGTTCTGTATTTGACTATTACAAGCTCAGATCTTCAAGTTATAATTAGCAATCATAATTTGAAGTTATGAATTCTAAGTGCTGTATTTGAAAATTACAAGTTCAGATCTTCAAGTTATAATTTGCACTAATAATTTGTATTTAACATATCTAAGTTCTGTATTTGACAATTACAAGTTCAGATCTTCAAGTTATAATTTGCAATCATAATTTGAATTTCCCAATTCTAAGTTCTGTATTTGACTATTACAAGTTCAGATCTTCAAGTTATAATTAGCAATCATAATTTGAAGTTATGAATTCTAAGTTCTGTATTTGACAATTACAAGTTCAGAACTTCAAGTTATAATTTGCACTAATAATTTGTATTTAACAATTCGAAGTTCTGTATTTGACTATTACAAGTTCAGATCTTCTACTTATTATTTACAATCATAATTTGAAGTTATGAATTCGTAGTTCTGTATTTTACAATTACAAGTTCAAATCTTCAAGTTATAATTTGCAATCATAATTTGAAGTTATGAATTCTAAGTGCTGTATTTGACAATTACAAGTTCAGATCTTCAAGTTATAATTTGCACTAATAATTTGAATTTAACAATTTGAAGTTCTGTATTTGACTATTACAAGTTCAGATCTTCTAATTATTATTTACAATCATAATTTGAAGTTATGAATTCTAAGTTCTGCATTTGACAATTACAAGTTCAGATCTTCAAGTTATAATTTGCAATAATAATTAGTATTTAACAAATCTAAGTTCTGTAATTCACTATTACAAGTTCAGTTCTTCAAGTTATAATTTGCAATTATAATTATAAGCTATCAATTCTAAGTTCTGTATTTGACAATTACAAGTTCAGATCTTCAAGTTATAATTTGCACTAATAATTTGTATTTAACAATTTGAAGTTATGTATTTGACTATTACAAGTTCAGATCTTCAAATTATTAATTACAATCTTAGTTTGTAATTAACAATTCGAAGTTCTGTATTTACCTATTACAAGTTCAGATCTTTAACTTATAATTTGCAATTATAATTATAAGCTATCAATTTTAAGTTCTGTATTTGACAATTACAAGTTCAGATCTTCAAGTTACAATTTGCACTAATAATTTGTATTTAACAATTCGAAGTTCTGTATTTGACTATTACAAGTTCAGCTCTTCAAATTATTATTTACAATCTTAGTTTGAAATTAACAATTCGAAGTTCTGTATTTACCTATTACAAGTTCAGATCTTCAAGTTATAATTTGCAATTATAATTATAAGCTATCAATTCTAAGTTCTGTATTTGACTATTACAAGTTCAGATCTTCAAGTTATAATTTGCAATCATAATTTGTAGTTATGAATTCTAAGTGCTGTATTTGACAATTACAAGTTCAGATCTACAAGTTATAATTTGCACTAATAATTTGTATTTAACAATTCGTAGTTCTGTATTTTACTATTACAAGTTCAGATCTTCAACTTATAATTTGCAATTATAATTATAAGCTCTCAATTTTAAGTTCTGTATTTGACAATTACAAGTTCAGATCTTCAAGATATAATTTGCACTAATAATTTGTATTTAACAATTAGTAGTTCTGTATTTTACTATTACAAGTTCAGATCTTCAAATTATTATTTACAGTCTTAGTTTGAAATTAACAATTCGAAGTTCTGTATTTGACTATTACTAGTTCAGATCTTCTAATTATTATTTACAACCATAATTAGAAGTTATGAATTCTAAGTCCTGTATTTGACAATTACAAGTTCAGATCTTAAAGTTATAATTTGCACTAATAATTTGTATTTAACAATTCGAAGTTCTGTATTTGCCTATTACAAGTTCAGCTCTTCAAATTATTATTTACAATCTTAGTTTGAAATTAACAATTCGAAGTTCTGTATTTACCTATTACAAGTTCAGATCTTCAAGTTATAATTTGCAATTATAATTATAATCTATCAATTCTAAGTTCTGTATTTGACTATTACAAGTTCAGATCTTCAAGTTATAATTTGCAATCATAATTTGTAGTTATGAATTCTAAGTGCTGTATTTGACAATTACAAGTTCAGATCTTCAAGTTATAATTTGCACTAATAATTTGTATTTAACAATTCGTAGTTCTGTATTTGACTATTACAAGTTCAGATCTTCAAATTATTAATTACAATTTTAGTTGCAATTAACAATTCGAAGTTCTGTATTTACCTATTTCAAGTTAAGATCTTCAACTTATAATTTGCAATTATAATTATAAGCTCTCAATTTTAAGTTCTGTATTTGACAATTACAAGTTCAGATCTTCAAGATATAATTTGCACTAATAATTTGTATTTAACAATTAGTAGTTCTGTATTTGACTATTACAAGTTCAGATCTTCAAATTATTATTTACAGTCTTAGTTTGAAATTAACAATTCGAGTTCTGTATTTACCTATTACAAATTCAGATCTTCAAGTTATAATTTGCAATTATAATTATAAGCTATCAATTTTAAGTTCTGAATTTGACAATTACAAGTTCAGATCTTCGAGTTATAATTAGCAATTATAATTTGAAGTTATGAATTCTAAGTTCTGTATTTGACAATTACAAGTTCAGATCTTCAAGTTATAATTAGAAATAATAATTAGGATTTAACAAATCTAAGTTCTGTAATTCTTTATTACATGTTCAGATCTTCAAGTTATAATTTGCAATTATAATTATAAGCTATCAATGTTAACTTCTGTATTTGACAATGACAAGTTCAGATCTTCAAGTTATAATTTGCACTAATAATTTGTATTTAACAATTCGAAGTTCTGTATTTGACTATTACTAGTTCAGATCTTCTACTTATTATTTACAATCATAATTAGAAGTTATGAATTCTAAGTTCTGTATTTGACAATTACAAGTTCAGATCTTCAAGTTATAATTTGCAATCATAATTTGAAGTTATGAATTCTAAGTGCTGTATTTGACAATTACAAATTCAGATCTTCAAGTTATAATTTGCACTAATAATTTGTATTTAACAATTCGAAGTTCTATATTTGACTATTACAAGTTCAGATCTTCAAATTATTAATTACATTCTTAGTTTGAAATTAACAATTAGAAGTTCTGTATTTACCTATAACAAGTTCAGATCTTCAACTTATAATTTGCAATTATAATTATAAGCTATCAATTACAAGTTCTGTATTTGACAATTACAAGTTCAGATCTTCAAGTTATAATTTGCACTAATAATTTGTATTTAACAATTCGTAGTTCTGTATTTGACTATTACAAGTTCAGATCTTCAAATTATTAATTACAATTTTAGTTAGAATTTAACAATTCGAAGTTCTGTAAGTTCATCTTTGCATCTGTAAGTTCAGATCTTCAACTTATAATTTGCAATTATAATTATAAGCTCTCAATTTTAAGTTCTGGATTTGACAATTACAAGTTCAGATCTTCAAGATATAATTTGCACTAATAATTTGTATTTAACAATTAGTAGTTCTGTATTTGACTATCACAAGTTCAGATCTTCAAATTATTATTTACAGTCTTAGTTTGAAATTAACAATTCGAAGTTCTGTATTTACCTATTACAAATTCAGATCTTCAAGTTATAATTTGCAATTATAATTATAAGCTATCAATTTTAAATTCTGTATTTGACAATTACAAGTTCAGATCTTCAAGTTATCATTTACACTAATAATTTGTATTTAACAATTCGAAGGTCTGCATTTGACTATTACAAGTTCAGATTTTCAAATTAATATTTACAATCTTAGTTTCAAATTAACAATTCGAAGTTCTGTATTTACCTATTACAAGTTCCGATCTTCAAGTTATAATTTTCAATTATAATTATAAGCTATCAATTTTAAGTTCTGTATTTGACAATTACAAGTTTAGATCTTCAAGTTATAATTAGAAATAATAATTAGGATTTAACAAATCTAAGTTCTGTAATTCACTATTACATGTTCAGATCTGCAAGTTATAATTTGCAATTATAATTATAAGCTATCAATGTTAACTTCTGTATTTGACAATGACAAGTTCAGATCTTCAAGTTATAATTTGCACTAATAATTTGTATTTAACAATTCGAAGTTCTGTATTTGACTATTACTAGTTCAGATCTTCTAATTATTATTTACAATCATAATTAGAAGTTATGAATTCTAAGTTCTGTATTTGACAATTACAAGTTCAGATCTTCAAGTTATAATTTGCAATCATAATTTGAAGTTATGAATTCTAAGTGCTGTATTTGCCAATTACAAATTCAGATCTTCAAGTTATAATTTGCACTAATAATTTGTATTTAACAATTCGAAGTTCTATATTTGACTATTACAAGTTCAGATCTTCAAATTATTAATTACAATCTTAGTTTGAAATTAACAATTCGAAGTTCTGTATTTACCTATTACAAGTTCAGATCTACAAGCTATAATTTGCAATTATAATTATAAGCTATCAATTTTAAGTTCTGTATTTGACAATTACAAGTTCAGATCTTCAAGTTATAATTTGAAATAATAATTAGTATTTAACAAAGCTAAGTTCTGTAATTCACAATTACATGTTCAGATCTTCAAGTTATAATTTGCAATTATAATTATAAGCTATCAATTCTAAGTTCTGTATTTGATAATTACAAGTTCAGATCTTCAAGTTATAATTTGCACTAAAATTTGTATTTAACAATTCGAAGTTCTGTATTTGACTATTACAAGTTCAGATCTTCTAATTATTATTTACAATCATAATTTGAAGTTATGAATTCTTAGTTCTGTATTTTACAATTACAAGTTCAGATCTTCAAGTTATAATTTGCAATCATAATTTGAAGTTATGGATTCTAAGTTCTGAATTTGACTATTACAAGTTTTGATCTTCAAATTATTAATTACAATCTTAGTTGGAAATTAACAATTAGTAGTTCTGTATTTACCTATTACAAGTTCAGATCTTCAACTTATAATTTGCAATTATAATTATAAGATATCAATTTTAGGTTCTGTATTTGACAATTACAAGTTCAGATTTTCAAGTTATAATTTGCACTAATAAATTGTATTTAACAATTCGAAGATCTGTATTTGACTATTACAAGTTCATATCTTCAAATTATTATTTACTATCTTAGTTTGAAATTAACAATTCGAAGTTCTGTATTCACCTATTACAAGTTCAGATCTTCAACTTATAATTTGCAATTATAATTTAAAGCTATCAATTTTAAGTTATGTATTTGACAATTACAAGTTCAGATCTTCAAGTTATAATTTGTACTAATAATTTGTATTTAACAATTCGAAGTTCTGTAATTCACTATTACAAGTTCAGATCTTCAAGTTATAATTTGCAATTATAATTTTAAGCTATCAATTGTAAGTTCTGCATTAGACAATTACAAGTTCAGATCTTCAAGCTATTATTTGCACTAATAATTTGTATTTAACAATTCGAAGTTCTGAATTTGACTATTACAAGTTCAGATCTTCTAATTATTATTTACAATCATAATTTGAAGTTATGAATTCTAAGTTCTGTATTTAACAATTAAAGTTCAGATCTTCAAGTTATAATTTGCAATCATAATTTGAAGTTATGAATTCTAAGTGCTGTATTTGACAATTACAAGTTCAGATCTTCAAGTTATAATTTGCACTAATAATTTGTATTTAACAATTCGAAGTTCTGTATTTGACTATTACAAGTTCAGATCTTCAAATTATTAATTACAATCTTAGTTTGAAATTAACAATTCGAAGTTCTGTATTTACCTATTACAAGTTCAGATCTTCAACTTATAATTTGCAATTATAATTATAAGCTATCAATTTTAAGTTCTGTATTTGACAATTACAAGTTCAGATCTTCAAGTTATAATTTGCACTAATAATATGTATTTAACAATTCGAAGTTATGTATTTGACTATTACAAGTTCAGATCTTCAAGTTATAATTTGCACTAATAATTTGTATTTAACAATTCGAAGTTCTGTATTTGACTATTACAAGTTCAGATCTTCAAGTTATAATTTGCACTAATAATTTGTATTTAACAATTCGAAGTTTTGTATTTGACTATTACAAGTTCAGATCTTCAAATTATTATTTACAATCTTAGTTTGAAATTAACAATTCGAAGTTCTGTATTTACCTATTACAAATCGGGATCTTCAAGTTATAATTTGCAATTATAATTATAAGCTATCAATTTTAAGTTCTGTATTTGACTATTACAAGTTCAGATCTTCAAATTATTAATTACAATCTTAGTTTGAAATTAACAATTCGAAGTTCTGTATTTACCTATTACAAGTTCAGATCTTCTAGTTATAATTTGCAATTATAATTTAAAGCTATCGATTTTAAGTTCTGTATTTGACAATTACAAGTTCAGATCTTCAAGTTATAATTTGTACTAATAATTTGTATTTAACAATTCGAAGTTCTGTAATTCACTATTACAAGTTCAGATCTTCAAGTTATAATTTGCAATTATAATTTTAAGCTATCAATTCTAAGTTCTGTATTAGACAATTACAAGTTCAGATCTTCAAGTTATTATTTGCACTAATAATTTGTATTTAACAATTCGAAGTTCTGTATTTGACTATTACAAGTTCAGATCTTCTAATTATTATTTACAATCATAATTTGAAGTTATGAATTCTAAGTTCTGTATTTAACAATTACAAGTTCAGATCTTCAAGTTATAATTTGCAATTATAATTTTAAGCTATCAATTTTAAGTTCTGTATTTGACAATTACAAGTTCAGATTTTCAAGTTATAATTTGCACTAATAATTTGTATTTAACAATTCGAAGATCTGTATTTGACTATTACAAGTTCATATCTTCAAATTATTATTTACAATCTTAGTTTGAAATTAACAATTCGAAGTTCTGTATTTACCTATTACAAGTTCAGATCTTCTAGTTATAATTTGCAATTATAATTTAAAGCTATCAATTTTAAGTTATGTATTTGACAATTACAAGTTCAGATCTTCAAGTTATAATTTGTACTAATAATTTGTATTTAACAATTCGAAGTTCTGTAATTCACTATTACAAGTTCAGATCTTCAAGTCATAATTTGCAATTATAATTTTAAGCTATCAATTCTAAGTTCTGTATTAGACAATTACAAGTTCAGATCTTCAAGTTATTATTTGCACTAATAATTTGTATTTAACAATTCGAAGTTCTGTATTTGACTATTACAAGTTCAGATCTTCTAATTATTATTTACAATCATAATTTGAAGTTATGAATTCTAAGTTCTGTATTTGACAATTACAAGTTCAGATCTTCAAGTTATAATTTGCACAAATAATTTGTATTTAACAATTCGAAGTTCTGTATTTGACTATTACAAGTTAAGATCTTCAAATTATTTATTACAATCTTAGTTTGAAATTAACAATTCGAAGTTCTGTATTTACCTATTACAAGTTCAGATCTTCAACTTATAATTTGCAATTATAATTATAAGCTATCAATTTTAAGTTCTGTATTTGACAATTACAAGTTCAGATCTTCAAGTTATAATTTGCACTAATAATTTGTATTTAACAATTCTAAGTTCTGTATTTGACAATTACAAGTTCAGATCTTCAAGTTATAATTTGTACTAATAATTTGTATTTAATAATTCGAAGTTCTGTAATTCACTATTACAAGTTCAGATCTTCAAGTTATAATTTGCAATTATAATTTTAAGCTATCAATTCTAAGTTCTGTATTAGACAATTACAAGTTCAGATCTTCAAGTTATAATTTGCACTAATAATTTGTATTTAACAATTCGAAGTTCTGTATTTGACTATTACAAGTTCAGATCTTCTAATTATTATTTACAATCATAATTTGAAGTTATGAATTCTAAGTTCTGTATTTAACAATTACAAGTTCAGATCTTCAAGTTATAATTTGAAATTATAATTTTAAGCTATCAATTTTAAGTTCTGTATTTGACAATTACAAGTTCAGATTTTCAAGTTATAATTTGCACTAATAATTTGTATTTAACAATTCGAAGATCTGTATTTGACTATTACAAGTTCATATCTTCAAATTATTATTTACAATCTTAGTTTGAAATTAACAATTCGAAGTTCTGTATTTACCTATTACAAGTTCAGATCTTCTAGTTATAATTTGCAATTATAATTTAAAGCTATCAATTTTAAGTTATGTATTTGACAATTACAAGTTCAGATCTTCAAGTTATAATTTGTACTAATAATTTGTATTTAACAATTCGAAGTTCTGTAATTCACTATTACAAGTTCAGATCTTCAAGTCATAATTTGCAATTATAATTTTAAGCTATCAATTCTAAGTTCTGTATTAGACAATTACAAGTTCAGATCTTCAAGTTATTATTTGCACTAATAATTTGTATTTAACAATTCGAAGTTCTGTATTTGACTATTACAAGTTCAGATCTTCTAATTATTATTTACAATCATAATTTGAAGTTATGAATTCTAAGTTCTGTATTTGACAATTACAAGTTCAGATCTTCAAGTTATAATTTGCACAAATAATTTGTATTTAACAATTCGAAGTTCTGTATTTGACTATTACAAGTTCAGATCTTCTAATTATTATTTACAATCATAATTTGAAGTTATGAATTCTAAGTTCTGTATTTAACAATTACAAGTTCAGATCTTCAAGTTATAATTTGCAATTATAATTTTAAGCTATCAATTTTAAGTTCTGTATTTGACAATTACAAGTTCAGATTTTCAAGTTATAATTTGCACTAATAATTTGTATTTAACAATTCGAAGATCTGTATTTGACTATTACAAGTTCATATCTTCAAATTATTATTTACAATCTTAGTTTGAAATTAACAATTCGAAGTTCTGTATTTACCTATTACAAGTTCAGATCTTCTAGTTATAATTTGCAATTATAATTTAAAGCTATCAATTTTAAGTTATGTATTTGACAATTACAAGTTCAGATCTTCAAGTTATAATTTGTACTAATAATTTGTATTTAACAATTCGAAGTTCTGTAATTCACTATTACAAGTTCAGATCTTCAAGTCATAATTTGCAATTATAATTTTAAGCTATCAATTCTAAGTTCTGTATTAGACAATTACAAGTTCAGATCTTCAAGTTATTATTTGCACTAATAATTTGTATTTAACAATTCGAAGTTCTGTATTTGACTATTACAAGTTCAGATCTTCTAATTATTATTTACAATCATAATTTGAAGTTAAGAATTCTAAGTTCTGTATTTGACAATTACAAGTTCAGATCTTCAAGTTATAATTTGCACAAATAATTTGTATTTAACAATTCGAAGTTCTGTATTTGACTATTACAAGTTAAGATCTTCAAATTATTTATTACAATCTTAGTTTGAAATTAACAATTCGAAGTTCTGTATTTACCTATTACAAGTTCAGATCTTCAACTTATAATTTGCAATTATAATTATAAGCTATCAATTTTAAGTTCTGTATTTGACAATTACAAGTTCAGATCTTCAAGTTATAATTTGCACTAATAATTTGTATTTAACAATTCTAAGTTCTGTATTTGACTATTACAAGTTCAGATCTTCAAATTATTATTTACAATCTTAGTTTGAAATTAACAATTCGAAGTTCTGTATTTACCTATTACAAGTTCAGATCTTCAACTTATAATTTGCAATTATAATTATAAGCTATCAATTTTAAGTTCTGTATTTGACAATTACAAGTTCAGATCTTCAAGTTATAATTTGCACTAATAATTTGTATTTAACAATTCTAAGTTCTGTATTTGACAATTACAAGTTCAGATCTTCAAGTTATAATTTGTACTAATAATTTGTATTTAATAATTCGAAGTTCTGTAATTCACTATTACAAGTTCAGATCTTCAAGTTATAATTTGCAATTATAATTTTAAGCTATCAATTCTAAGTTCTGTATTAGACAATTACAAGTTCAGATCTTCAAGTTATAATTTGCACTAATAATTTGTATTTAACAATTCGAAGTTCTGTATTTGACTATTACAAGTTCAGATCTTCTAATTATTATTTACAATCATAATTTGAAGTTATGAATTCTAAGTTCTGTATTTAACAATTACAAGTTCAGATCTTCAAGTTATAATTTGAAATTATAATTTTAAGCTATCAATTTTAAGTTCTGTATTTGACAATTACAAGTTCAGATTTTCAAGTTATAATTTGCACTAATAATTTGTATTTAACAATTCGAAGATCTGTATTTGACTATTACAAGTTCATATCTTCAAATTATTATTTACAATCTTAGTTTGAAATTAACAATTCGAAGTTCTGTATTTACCTATTACAAGTTCAGATCTTCTAGTTATAATTTGCAATTATAATTTAAAGCTATCAATTTTAAGTTATGTATTTGACAATTACAAGTTCAGATCTTCAAGTTATAATTTGTACTAATAATTTGTATTTAACAATTCGAAGTTCTGTAATTCACTATTACAAGTTCAGATCTTCAAGTCATAATTTGCAATTATAATTTTAAGCTATCAATTCTAAGTTCTGTATTAGACAATTACAAGTTCAGATCTTCAAGTTATTATTTGCACTAATAATTTGTATTTAACAATTCGAAGTTCTGTATTTGACTATTACAAGTTCAGATCTTCTAATTATTATTTACAATCATAATTTGAAGTTATGAATTCTAAGTTCTGTATTTGACAATTACAAGTTCAGATCTTCAAGTTATAATTTGCACAAATAATTTGTATTTAACAATTCGAAGTTCTGTATTTGACTATTACAAGTTCAGATCTTCTAATTATTATTTACAATCATAATTTGAAGTTATGAATTCTAAGTTCTGTATTTAACAATTACAAGTTCAGATCTTCAAGTTATAATTTGCAATTATAATTTTAAGCTATCAATTTTAAGTTCTGTATTTGACAATTACAAGTTCAGATTTTCAAGTTATAATTTGCACTAATAATTTGTATTTAACAATTCGAAGATCTGTATTTGACTATTACAAGTTCATATCTTCAAATTATTATTTACAATCTTAGTTTGAAATTAACAATTCGAAGTTCTGTATTTACCTATTACAAGTTCAGATCTTCTAGTTATAATTTGCAATTATAATTTAAAGCTATCAATTTTAAGTTATGTATTTGACAATTACAAGTTCAGATCTTCAAGTTATAATTTGTACTAATAATTTGTATTTAACAATTCGAAGTTCTGTAATTCACTATTACAAGTTCAGATCTTCAAGTCATAATTTGCAATTATAATTTTAAGCTATCAATTCTAAGTTCTGTATTAGACAATTACAAGTTCAGATCTTCAAGTTATTATTTGCACTAATAATTTGTATTTAACAATTCGAAGTTCTGTATTTGACTATTACAAGTTCAGATCTTCTAATTATTATTTACAATCATAATTTGAAGTTAAGAATTCTAAGTTCTGTATTTGACAATTACAAGTTCAGATCTTCAAGTTATAATTTGCACAAATAATTTGTATTTAACAATTCGAAGTTCTGTATTTGACTATTACAAGTTAAGATCTTCAAATTATTTATTACAATCTTAGTTTGAAATTAACAATTCGAAGTTCTGTATTTACCTATTACAAGTTCAGATCTTCAACTTATAATTTGCAATTATAATTATAAGCTATCAATTTTAAGTTCTGTATTTGACAATTACAAGTTCAGATCTTCAAGTTATAATTTGCACTAATAATTTGTATTTAACAATTCTAAGTTCTGTATTTGACTATTACAAGTTCAGATCTTCAAATTATTATTTACAATCTTAGTTTGAAATTAACAATTCGAAGTTCTGTATTTACCTATTACAAGTTCAGATCTTCAACTTATAATTTGCAATTATAATTATAAGCTATCAATTTTAAGTTCTGTATTTGACAATTACAAGTTCAGATCTTCAAGTTATAATTTGCACTAATAATTTGTATTTAACAATTCGAAGTTCTGTATTTGACTATTACAAGTTCAGATCTTCAAATTATTATTTACAATCTTAGTTTGAAATTAACAATTCGAAGTTCTGTATTTACCTATTACAAATTCAGATCTTCAAGTTATAATTTGCAATTATAATTATAAGCTATCAATTTTATGTTCTGTATTTGACTATTACAAGTTCAGATCTTCAAATTATTAATTACAATCTTAGTTTGAAATTAACAATTCGAAGTTCTGTATTTACCTATTACAAGTTCAGATCTTCTAGTTATAATTTGCAATTATAATTTAAAGCTATCAATTTTAAGTTCTGTATTTGACAATTACAAGTTCAGATCTTCAAGTTATAATTTGCACTAATAATTTGTATTTAACAATTCGAAGTTCTGTATTTGACTATTACAAGTTAAGATCTTCAAATTATTTATTACAATCTTAGTTTGAAATTAACAATTCGAAGTTCTGTATTTACCTATTACAAGTTCAGATCTTCAACTTATAATTTGCAATTATAATTATAAGCTATCGATTTTAAGTTCTGTATTTGACAATTACAAGTTCAGATCTTCAAGTTATAATTTGCACTAATAATTTGTATTTAACAATTCTAAGTTCTGTATTTGACTATTACAAGTTCAGATCTTCAAATTATTATTTACAATCTTAGTTTGAAATTAACAATTCGAAGTTCTGTATTTACCTATTACAAATTCAGATCTTCAAGTTATAATTTGCAATCATGATTTGAATTTTACAATTCTAAGTTCTGTATTTGACAATTACAAGCTCAGATCTTCAAGTTATAATTTGCACTAATAATTTGTATTTAACAATTCGGAGTTCTGTATTTGACTATTACAAGTTTAGATCTTCAAATTATTAATTACAATCTTAGTTTGAAATTAACAATTAGAAGTTCTGTAATTCACTATTACAAGTTCAGATCTTCAAGTTATAATTTGCAATTATAATTATAAGCTATCAATTCTAAGTTCTGTATTTGACAATTACAAGTTCAGATCTTCAAGTTATAATTTGCACTAATAATTTGTATTTAACAATTCGAAGTTCTGTATTTGACTATTACAAGTTCAGATCTTCTAATTATTATTTACAATCATAATTTGAAGTTATGAATTCTAAGTTCTGTATTTGACAATTACAAGTTCAGATCTTCAAGTTATAATTTGCACTAATAATTTGTATTTAACAATTCGCAGTTCTGTATTTGACTATTACAAGTTCAGATCTTCAAGTTATAATTTGCACTAATAATTTGTATTTAACAATTCGAATTTCTGTATTTGACTATTACAAGTTCAGATCTTCAAATTATTATTTACAAACTTAGTTTGAAATTAACAATTCGAAGTTCTGTATTTACCTATTACAAATTCAGATCTTCAAGTTATAATTTGCAATTATAATTATAAGCTATCAATTTTAAGTTCTGTATTTGACTATTACAAGTTCAGATCTTCAAGTAATAATTTGCAATCATAATTTGAATTTCCCAATTCTAAGTTCTGTATTTGACAATTACAAGTTCAGATCTTCAAGTTATAATTAGCAATCATAATTTGAAGTTATGAATTCTAAGTTCTGTATTTGACAATTACTAGTTCAGATCTTCAAGTTATAATTTGCACTAATAATTTGTATTTAACAATTCGTAGTTCTGTAATTGACTATTACAAGTTCAGATCTTCTAATTATTATTTACCATCATAATTTGAAGTTATGAATTCTTAGTTCTATATTTTACAATTACAAGTTCAGATCTTCAAGTTATAATTTGCAATCATAATTTGAAGTTATGAATTCTAAGTTCCGAATTTGACTATTACAAGTTCAGATTTTCAAATTATTAATTACAATCTTAGTTGGAAATTAACAATTAGAAGTTCTGTATTTACCTATTACAAGTTCAGATCTTCAACTTATAATTTGCAATTATAATTATAAGCTATCAATTTTAAGTTCTGTATTTGACAATTACAAGTTCAGATTTTCAGGTTATAATTTGCACTAATAATTTGTATTTAACAATTCGAAGTTCTGTATTTGATTATTGCAAGTTCAGATCTTGAAATTATTAATTACAATCTTAGTTTGAAATTAACAATTCGAAGTTCTGTATTTACTTATTACAAGTTCAGATCTTCAACTTATAATTTGCAATTATAATTATAAGCTATCAATTTTAAGTTCTGTATTTGACAATTACAAGTTCAGATCTTCAAGTTATAATTTGCACTAATAATTTGTATTTAACAATTTGAAGTTCTGTATTTGACTATTACAAGCTCAGATCTTCAAATTATTAATTACAATATTAGTTTGAAATTAACAATTCGAAGTTCTGTATTTGACTATTACAAGTTCAGATCTTCAACTTATAATTTGCAATTATAATTATAAGCTATCAATTTTAAGTTCTGTATTTGACTATTACAAGTTCAGATCTTCAAATTATTAATTACAATCTTAGTTTGAAATTAACAATTCGAAGTTCTGTATTTACCTATTACAAGTTCAGATCTTCTAGTTATAATTTGCAATTATAATTTAAAGCTATCGATTTTAAGTTCTGTATTTGACAATTACAAGTTCAGATCTTCAAGTTATAATTTGTACTAATAATTTGTATTTAACAATTCGAAGTTCTGTAATTCACTATTACAAGTTCAGATCTTCAAGTTATAATTTGCAATTATAATTATAAGCTATCAATTTTAAGTTCTGTATTTGACTATTACAAGTTCAGATCTTCAAGTAATAATTTGCAATCATAATTTGAATTTCCCAATTCTAAGTTCTGTATTTGACAATTACAAGTTCAGATCTTCAAGTTATAATTAGCAATCATAATTTGAAGTTATGAATTCTAAGTTCTGTATTTGACAATTACTAGTTCAGATCTTCAAGTTATAATTTGCACTAATAATTTGTATTTAACAATTCGTAGTTCTGTATTTGACTATTACAAGTTCAGATCTTGAAATTATTAATTACAATCTTAGTTTGAAATTAACAATTCGAAGTTCTGTATTTACTTATTACAAGTTCAGATCTTCAACTTATAATTTGCAATTATAATTATAAGCTATCAATTTTAAGTTCTGTATTTGACAATTACAAGTTCAGATTTTCAGGTTATAATTTGCACTAATAATTTGTATTTAACAATTCGAAGTTCTGTATTTGATTATTGCAAGTTCAGATCTTGAAATTATTAATTACAATCTTAGTTTGAAATTAACAATTCGAAGTTCTGTATTTACTTATTACAAGTTCAGATCTTCAACTTATAATTTGCAATTATAATTATAAGCTATCAATTTTAAGTTCTGTATTTGACAATTACAAGTTCAGATCTTCAAGTTATAATTTGCACTAATAATTTGTATTTAACAATTCGAAGTTCTGTATTTGACTATTACAAGTTCAGATCTTCAAATTATTATTTACAATCTTAGTTTGAAATTAACAATTCGAAGTTCTGTATTTACCTATTACAAATCGGGATCTTCAAGTTATAATTTGCAATTATAATTATAAGCTATCAATTTTAAGTTCTGTATTTGACTATTACAAGTTCAGATCTTCAAATTATTAATTACAATCTTAGTTTGAAATTAACAATTCGAAGTTCTGTATTTACCTATTACAAGTTCAGATCTTCTAGTTATAATTTGCAATTATAATTTAAAGCTATCGATTTTAAGTTCTGTATTTGACAATTACAAGTTCAGATCTTCAAGTTATAATTTGCACTAATAATTTGTATTTAACAATTCGAAGTTCTGTATTTGACTATTACAAGTTAAGATCTTCAAATTATTTATTACAATCTTAGTTTGAAATTAACAATTCGAAGTTCTGTATTTACCTATTACAAGTTCAGATCTTCAACTTATAATTTGCAATTATAATTATAAGCTATCGATTTTAAGTTCTGTATTTGACAATTACAAGTTCAGATCTTCAAGTTATAATTTGCACTAATAATTTGTATTTAACAATTCTAAGTTCTGTATTTGACTATTACAAGTTCAGATCTTCAAATTATTATTTACAATCTTAGTTTGAAATTAACAATTCGAAGTTCTGTATTTACCTATTACAAATTCAGATCTTCAAGTTATAATTTGCAATCATGATTTGAATTTTACAATTCTAAGTTCTGTATTTGACAATTACAAGCTCAGATCTTCAAGTTATAATTTGCACTAATAATTTGTATTTAACAATTCGGAGTTCTGTATTTGACTATTACAAGTTTAGATCTTCAAATTATTAATTACAATCTTAGTTTGAAATTAACAATTAGAAGTTCTGTAATTCACTATTACAAGTTCAGATCTTCAAGTTATAATTTGCAATTATAATTATAAGCTATCAATTCTAAGTTCTGTATTTGACAATTACAAGTTCAGATCTTCAAGTTATAATTTGCACTAATAATTTGTATTTAACAATTCGAAGTTCTGTATTTGACTATTACAAGTTCAGATCTTCTAATTATTATTTACAATCATAATTTGAAGTTATGAATTCTAAGTTCTGTATTTGACAATTACAAGTTCAGATCTTCAAGTTATAATTTGCACTAATAATTTGTATTTAACAATTCGCAGTTCTGTATTTGACTATTACAAGTTCAGATCTTCAAGTTATAATTTGCACTAATAATTTGTATTTAACAATTCGAATTTCTGTATTTGACTATTACAAGTTCAGATCTTCAAATTATTATTTACAAACTTAGTTTGAAATTAACAATTCGAAGTTCTGTATTTACCTATTACAAATTCAGATCTTCAAGTTATAATTTGCAATTATAATTATAAGCTATCAATTTTAAGTTCTGTATTTGACTATTACAAGTTCAGATCTTCAAGTAATAATTTGCAATCATAATTTGAATTTCCCAATTCTAAGTTCTGTATTTGACAATTACAAGTTCAGATCTTCAAGTTATAATTAGCAATCATAATTTGAAGTTATGAATTCTAAGTTCTGTATTTGACAATTACTAGTTCAGATCTTCAAGTTATAATTTGCACTAATAATTTGTATTTAACAATTCGTAGTTCTGTAATTGACTATTACAAGTTCAGATCTTCTAATTATTATTTACCATCATAATTTGAAGTTATGAATTCTTAGTTCTATATTTTACAATTACAAGTTCAGATCTTCAAGTTATAATTTGCAATCATAATTTGAAGTTATGAATTCTAAGTTCCGAATTTGACTATTACAAGTTCAGATTTTCAAATTATTAATTACAATCTTAGTTGGAAATTAACAATTAGAAGTTCTGTATTTACCTATTACAAGTTCAGATCTTCAACTTATAATTTGCAATTATAATTATAAGCTATCAATTTTAAGATCTGTATTTGACAATTACAAGTTCAGATTTTCAGGTTATAATTTGCACTAATAATTTGTATTTAACAATTCGAAGTTCTGTATTTGATTATTGCAAGTTCAGATCTTGAAATTATTAATTACAATCTTAGTTTGAAATTAACAATTCGAAGTTCTGTATTTACTTATTACAAGTTCAGATCTTCAACTTATAATTTGCAATTATAATTATAAGCTATCAATTTTAAGTTCTGTATTTGACAATTACAAGTTCAGATCTTCAAGTTATAATTTGCACTAATAATTTGTATTTAACAATTTGAAGTTCTGTATTTGACTATTACAAGTTCAGATCTTCAAATTATTAATTACAATATTAGTTTGAAATTAACAATTCGAAGTTCTGTATTTGACTATTACAAGTTCAGATCTTCAACTTATAATTTGCAATTATAATTATAAGCTATCAATTTTAAGTTCTGTATTTGACTATTACAAGTTCAGATCTTCAAATTATTAATTACAATCTTAGTTTGAAATTAACAATTCGAAGTTCTGTATTTACCTATTACAAGTTCAGATCTTCTAGTTATAATTTGCAATTATAATTTAAAGCTATCGATTTTAAGTTCTGTATTTGACAATTACAAGTTCAGATCTTCAAGTTATAATTTGTACTAATAATTTGTATTTAACAATTCGAAGTTCTGTAATTCACTATTACAAGTTCAGATCTTCAAGTTATAATTTGCAATTATAATTATAAGCTATCAATTTTAAGTTCTGTATTTGACTATTACAAGTTCAGATCTTCAAGTAATAATTTGCAATCATAATTTGAATTTCCCAATTCTAAGTTCTGTATTTGACAATTACAAGTTCAGATCTTCAAGTTATAATTAGCAATCATAATTTGAAGTTATGAATTCTAAGTTCTGTATTTGACAATTACTAGTTCAGATCTTCAAGTTATAATTTGCACTAATAATTTGTATTTAACAATTCGTAGTTCTGTATTTGACTATTACAAGTTCAGATCTTGAAATTATTAATTACAATCTTAGTTTGAAATTAACAATTCGAAGTTCTGTATTTACTTATTACAAGTTCAGATCTTCAACTTATAATTTGCAATTATAATTATAAGCTATCAATTTTAAGTTCTGTATTTGACAATTACAAGTTCAGATTTTCAGGTTATAATTTGCACTAATAATTTGTATTTAACAATTCGAAGTTCTGTATTTGATTATTGCAAGTTCAGATCTTGAAATTATTAATTACAATCTTAGTTTGAAATTAACAATTCGAAGTTCTGTATTTACTTATTACAAGTTCAGATCTTCAACTTATAATTTGCAATTATAATTATAAGCTATCAATTTTAAGTTCTGTATTTGACAATTACAAGTTCAGATCTTCAAGTTATAATTTGCACTAATAATTTGTATTTAACAATTCGAAGTTCTGTATTTGACTATTACAAGTTCAGATCTTCAAATTATTATTTACAATCTTAGTTTGAAATTAACAATTCGAAGTTCTGTATTTACCTATTACAAATCGGGATCTTCAAGTTATAATTTGCAATTATAATTATAAGCTATCAATTTTAAGTTCTGTATTTGACTATTACAAGTTCAGATCTTCAAATTATTAATTACAATCTTAGTTTGAAATTAACAATTCGAAGTTCTGTATTTACCTATTACAAGTTCAGATCTTCTAGTTATAATTTGCAATTATAATTTAAAGCTATCGATTTTAAGTTCTGTATTTGACAATTACAAGTTCAGATCTTCAAGTTATAATTTGTACTAATAATTTGTATTTAACAATTCGAAGTTCTGTAATTCACTATTACAAGTTCAGATCTTCAAGTTATAATTTGCAATTATAATTTTAAGCTATCAATTCGAAGTTCTGTATTAGACAATTACAAGTTCAGATCTTCAAGTTATTATTTGCACTAATAATTTGTATTTAACAATTCGAAGTTCTGTATTTGACTATTACAAGTTCAGATCTTCTACTTATTATTTACAATCATAATTTGAAGTTATGAATTCGTAGTTCTGTATTTTACAATTACAAGTTCAAATCTTCAAGTTATAATTTGCAATCATAATTTGAAGTTATGAATTCTAAGTGCTGTATTTGACAATTACAAGTTCAGATCTTCAAGTTATAATTTGCACTAATAATTTGAATTTAACAATTTGAAGTTCTGTATTTGACTATTACAAGATCAGATCTTCTAATTATTATTTACAATCATAATTTGAAGTTATGAATTCTAAGTTCTGCATTTGACAATTACAAGTTCAGATCTTCAAGTTATAATTTGCAATAATAATTAGTATTTAACAAATCTAAGTTCTGTAATTCACTATTACAAGTTCAGTTCTTCAAGTTATAATTTGCAATTATAATTATAAGCTATCAATTCTAAGTTCTGTATTTGACAATTACAAGTTCAGATCTTCAAGTTATAATTTGCACTAATAATTTGTATTTAACAATTTGAAGTTATGTATTTGACTATTACAAGTTCAGATCTTCAAATTATTAATTACAATCTTAGTTTGTAATTAACAATTCGAAGTTCTGTATTTACCTATTACAAGTTCAGATCTTCAACTTATAATTTGCAATTATAATTATAAGCTATCAATTTTAAGTTCTGTATTTGACAATTACAAGTTCAGATCTTCAAGTTACAATTTGCACTAATAATTTGTATTTAACAATTCGAAGTTCTGTATTTGACTATTACAAGTTCAGCTCTTCAAATTATTATTTACAATCTTAGTTTGAAATTAACAATTCGAAGTTCTGCATTTACCTATTACAAGTTCAGATCTTCAAGTTATAATTTGCAATCATAATTTGTAGTTATGAATTCTAAGTGCTGTATTTGACAATTACAAGTTCAGATCTACAAGTTATAATTTGCACTAATAATTTGTATTTAACAATTCGTAGTTCTGTATTTGACTATTACAAGTTCAGATCTTCAACTTATAATTTGCAATTATAATTATAAGCTCTCAATTTTAAGTTCTGTATTTGACAATTACAAGTTCAGATCTTCAAGATATAATTTGCACTAATAATTTGTATTTAACAATTAGTAGTTCTGTATTTTACTATTACAAGTTCAGATCTTCAAATTATTATTTACAGTCTTAGTTTGAAATTAACAATTCGAAGTTCTGTATTTGACTATTACTAGTTCAGATCTTCTAATTATTATTTACAACCATAATTAGATGTTATGAATTCTAAGTCCTGTATTTGACAATTACAAGTTCAGATCTTAAAGTTATAATTTGCACTAATAATTTGTATTTAACAATTCGAAGTTCTGTATTTGCCTATTACAAGTTCAGCTCTTCAAATTATTATTTACAATCTTCGTTTGAAATTAACAATTCGAAGTTCTGTATTTACCTATTACAAGTTCAGATCTTCAAGTTATAATTTGCAATTATAATTATAATCTATCAATTCTAAGTTCTGTATTTGACTATTACAAGTTCAGATCTTCAAGTTATAATTTGCAATCATAATTTGTAGTTATGAATTCTAAGTGCTGTATTTGACAATTACAAGTTCAGATCTTCAAGTTATAATTTGCACTAATAATTTGTATTTAACAATTCGTAGTTCTGTATTTGACTATTACAAGTTCAGATCTTCAAATTATTAATTACAATTTTAGTTGCAATTAACAATTCGAAGTTCTGTATTTACCTATTTCAAGTTAAGATCTTCAACTTATAATTTGCAATTATAATTATAAGCTCTCAATTTTAAGTTCTGTATTTGACAATTACAAGTTCAGATCTTCAAGATATAATTTGCACTAATAATTTGTATTTAACAATTAGTAGTTCTGTATTTGACTATTACAAGTTCAGATCTTCAAATTATTATTTACAGTCTTAGTTTGAAATTAACAATTCGAGTTCTGTATTTACCTATTACAAATTCAGATCTTCAAGTTATAATTTGCAATTATAATTATAAGCTATCAATTTTAAGTTCTGAATTTGACAATTACAAGTTCAGATCTTCGAGTTATAATTAGCAATTATAATTTGAAGTTATGAATTCTAAGTTCTGTATTTGACAATTACAAGTTCAGATCTTCAAGTTATAATTAGAAATAATAATTAGGATTTAACAAATCTAAGTTCTGTAATTCTTTATTACATGTTCAGATCTTCAAGTTATAATTTGCAATTATAATTATAAGCTATCAATGTTAACTTCTGTATTTGACAATGACAAGTTCAGATCTTCAAGTTATAATTTGCACTAATAATTTGTATTTAACAATTCGAAGTTCTGTATTTGACTATTACTAGTTCAGATCTTCTACTTATTATTTACAATCATAATTAGAAGTTATGAATTCTAAGTTCTGTATTTGACAATTACAAGTTCAGATCTTCAAGTTATAATTTGCAATCATAATTTGAAGTTATGAATTCTAAGTGCTGTATTTGACAATTACAAATTCAGATCTTCAAGTTATAATTTGCACTAATAATTTGTATTTAACAATTCGAAGTTCTATATTTGACTATTACAAGTTCAGATCTTCAAATTATTAATTACATTCTTAGTTTGAAATTAACAATTAGAAGTTCTGTATTTACCTATAACAAGTTCAGATCTTCAACTTATAATTTGCAATTATAATTATAAGCTATCAATTACAAGTTCTGTATTTGACAATTACAAGTTCAGATCTTCAAGTTATAATTTGCACTAATAATTTGTATTTAACAATTCGTAGTTCTGTATTTGACTATTACAAGTTCAGATCTTCAAATTATTAATTACAATTTTAGTTAGAATTTAACAATTCGAAGTTCTGTATTTACCTATTTCAAGTTCAGATCTTCAACTTATAATTTGCAATTATAATTATAAGCTCTCAATTTTAAGTTCTGGATTTGACAATTACAAGTTCAGATCTTCAAGATATAATTTGCACTAATAATTTGTATTTAACAATTAGTAGTTCTGTATTTGACTATCACAAGTTCAGATCTTCAAATTATTATTTACAGTCTTAGTTTGAAATTAACAATTCGAAGTTCTGTATTTACCTATTACAAATTCAGATCTTCAAGTTATAATTTGCAATTATAATTATAAGCTATCAATTTTAAATTCTGTATTTGACAATTACAAGTTCAGATCTTCAAGTTATCATTTACACTAATAATTTGTATTTAACAATTCGAAGGTCTGCATTTGACTATTACAAGTTCAGATTTTCAAATTAATATTTACAATCTTAGTTTCAAATTAACAATTCGAAGTTCTGTATTTACCTATTACAAGTTCCGATCTTCAAGTTATAATTTTCAATTATAATTATAAGCTATCAATTTTAAGTTCTGTATTTGACAATTACAAGTTTAGATCTTCAAGTTATAATTAGAAATAATAATTAGGATTTAACAAATCTAAGTTCTGTAATTCACTATTACATGTTCAGATCTGCAAGTTATAATTTGCAATTATAATTATAAGCTATCAATGTTAACTTCTGTATTTGACAATGACAAGTTCAGATCTTCAAGTTATAATTTGCACTAATAATTTGTATTTAACAATTCGAAGTTCTGTATTTGACTATTACTAGTTCAGATCTTCTAATTATTATTTACAATCATAATTAGAAGTTATGAATTCTAAGTTCTGTATTTGACAATTACAAGTTCAGATCTTCAAGTTATAATTTGCAATCATAATTTGAAGTTATGAATTCTAAGTGCTGTATTTGCCAATTACAAATTCAGATCTTCAAGTTATAATTTGCACTAATAATTTGTATTTAACAATTCGAAGTTCTATATTTGACTATTACAAGTTCAGATCTTCAAATTATTAATTACAATCTTAGTTTGAAATTAACAATTCGAAGTTCTGTATTTACCTATTACAAGTTCAGATCTACAAGTTATAATTTGCAATTATAATTATAAGCTATCAATTTTAAGTTCTGTATTTGACAATTACAAGTTCAGATCTTCAAGTTATAATTTGAAATAATAATTAGTATTTAACAAAGCTAAGTTCTGTAATTCACAATTACATGTTCAGATCTTCAAGTTATAATTTGCAATTATAATTATAAGCTATCAATTCTAAGTTCTGTATTTGATAATTACAAGTTCAGATCTTCAAGTTATAATTTGCACTAAAATTTGTATTTAACAATTCGAAGTTCTGTATTTGACTATTACAAGTTCAGATCTTCTAATTATTATTTACAATCATAATTTGAAGTTATGAATTCTTAGTTCTGTATTTTACAATTACAAGTTCAGATCTTCAAGTTATAATTTGCAATCATAATTTGAAGTTATGGATTCTAAGTTCTGAATTTGACTATTACAAGTTTTGATCTTCAAATTATTAATTACAATCTTAGTTGGAAATTAACAATTAGTAGTTCTGTATTTACCTATTACAAGTTCAGATCTTCAACTTATAATTTGCAATTATAATTATAAGATATCAATTTTAGGTTCTGTATTTGACAATTACAAGTTCAGATTTTCAAGTTATAATTTGCACTAATAAATTGTATTTAACAATTCGAAGATCTGTATTTGACTATTACAAGTTCATATCTTCAAATTATTATTTACTATCTTAGTTTGAAATTAACAATTCGAAGTTCTGTATTCACCTATTACAAGTTCAGATCTTCAACTTATAATTTGCAATTATAATTTAAAGCTATCAATTTTAAGTTATGTATTTGACAATTACAAGTTCAGATCTTCAAGTTATAATTTGTACTAATAATTTGTATTTAACAATTCGAAGTTCTGTAATTCACTATTACAAGTTCAGATCTTCAAGTTATAATTTGCAATTATAATTTTAAGCTATCAATTCTAAGTTCTGCATTAGACAATTACAAGTTCAGATCTTCAAGCTATTATTTGCACTAATAATTTGTATTTAACAATTCGAAGTTCTGAATTTGACTATTACAAGTTCAGATCTTCTAATTATTATTTACAATCATAATTTGAAGTTATGAATTCTAAGTTCTGTATTTAACAATTAAAGTTCAGATCTTCAAGTTATAATTTGCAATCATAATTTGAAGTTATGAATTCTAAGTGCTGTATTTGACAATTACAAGTTCAGATCTTCAAGTTATAATTTGCACTAATAATTTGTATTTAACAATTCGAAGTTCTGTATTTGACTATTACAAGTTCAGATCTTCAAATTATTAATTACAATCTTAGTTTGAAATTAACAATTCGAAGTTCTGTATTTACCTATTACAAGTTCAGATCTTCAACTTATAATTTGCAATTATAATTATAAGCTATCAATTTTAAGTTCTGTATTTGACAATTACAAGTTCAGATCTTCAAGTTATAATTTGCACTAATAATATGTATTTAACAATTCGAAGTTATGTATTTGACTATTACAAGTTCAGATCTTCATGTTATAATTTGCACTAATAATTTGTATTTAACAATTCGAAGTTCTGTATTTGACTATTACAAGTTCAGATCTTCAAGTTATAATTTGCACTAATAATTTGTATTTAACAATTCGAAGTTCTGTATTTGACTATTACAAGTTCAGATCTTCAAATTATTATTTACAATCTTAGTTTGAAATTAACAATTCGAAGTTCTGTATTTACCTATTACAAATCGGGATCTTCAAGTTATAATTTGCAATTATAATTATAAGCTATCAATTTTAAGTTCTGTATTTGACTATTACAAGTTCAGATCTTCAAATTATTAATTACAATCTTAGTTTGAAATTAACAATTCGAAGTTCTGTATTTACCTATTACAAGTTCAGATCTTCTAGTTATAATTTGCAATTATAATTTAAAGCTATCGATTTTAAGTTCTGTATTTGACAATTACAAGTCCAGATCTTCAAGTTATAATTTGTACTAATAATTTGTATTTAACAATTCGAAGTTCTGTAATTCACTATTACAAGTTCAGATCTTCAAGTTATAATTTGCAATTATAATTTTAAGCTATCAATTCTAAGTTCTGTATTAGACAATTACAAGTTCAGATCTTCAAGTTATTATTTGCACTAATAATTTGTATTTAACAATTCGAAGTTCTGTATTTGACTATTACAAGTTCAGATCTTCTAATTATTATTTACAATCATAATTTGAAGTTATGAATTCTAAGTTCTGTATTTAACAATTACAAGTTCAGATCTTCAAGTTATAATTTGCAATTATAATTTTAAGCTATCAATTTTAAGTTCTGTATTTGACAATTACAAGTTCAGATCTTCTAATTATTATTTACAATCATAATTTGAAGTTATGAATTTTAAGTTATGTATTTGACAATTACAAGTTCAGATCTTCAAGTTATAATTTGTACTAATAATTTGTATTTAACAATTCGAAGTTCTGTAATTCACTATTACAAGTTCAGATCTTCAAGTTATAATTTGCAATTATAATTTTAAGCTATCAATTCTAAGTTCTGCATTAGACAATTACAAGTTCAGATCTTCAAGCTATTATTTGCACTAATAATTTGTATTTAACAATTCGAAGTTCTGAATTTGACTATTACAAGTTCAGATCTTCTAATTATTATTTACAATCATAATTTGAAGTTATGAATTCTAAGTTCTGTATTTAACAATTAAAGTTCAGATCTTCAAGTTATAATTTGCAATCATAATTTGAAGTTATGAATTCTAAGTGCTGTATTTGACAATTACAAGTTCAGATCTTCAAGTTATAATTTGCACTAATAATTTGTATTTAACAATTCGAAGTTCTGTATTTGACTATTACAAGTTCAGATCTTCAAATTATTAATTACAATCTTAGTTTGAAATTAACAATTCGAAGTTCTGTATTTACCTATTACAAGTTCAGATCTTCAACTTATAATTTGCAATTATAATTATAAGCTATCAATTTTAAGTTCTGTATTTGACAATTACAAGTTCAGATCTTCAAGTTATAATTTGCACTAATAATATGTATTTAACAATTCGAAGTTATGTATTTGACTATTACAAGTTCAGATCTTCAAGTTATAATTTGCACTAATAATTTGTATTTAACAATTCGAAGTTCTGTATTTGACTATTACAAGTTCAGATCTTCAAGTTATAATTTGCACTAATAATTTGTATTTAACAATTCGAAGTTCTGTATTTGACTATTACAAGTTCAGATCTTCAAATTATTATTTACAATCTTAGTTTGAAATTAACAATTCGAAGTTCTGTATTTACCTATTACAAATCGGGATCTTCAAGTTATAATTTGCAATTATAATTATAAGCTATCAATTTTAAGTTCTGTATTTGACTATTACAAGTTCAGATCTTCAAATTATTAATTACAATCTTAGTTTGAAATTAACAATTCGAAGTTCTGTATTTACCTATTACAAGTTCAGATCTTCTAGTTATAATTTGCAATTATAATTTAAAGCTATCGATTTTAAGTTCTGTATTTGACAATTACAAGTTCAGATCTTCAAGTTATAATTTGTACTAATAATTTGTATTTAACAATTCGAAGTTCTGTAATTCACTATTACAAGTTCAGATCTTCAAGTTATAATTTGCAATTATAATTTTAAGCTATCAATTCTAAGTTCTGTATTAGACAATTACAAGTTCAGATCTTCAAGTTATTATTTGCACTAATAATTTGTATTTAACAATTCGAAGTTCTGTATTTGACTATTACAAGTTCAGATCTTCTAATTATTATTTACAATCATAATTTGAAGTTATGAATTCTAAGTTCTGTATTTAACAATTACAAGTTCAGTTCTTCAAGTTATAATTTGCAATTATAATTTTAAGCTATCAATTTTAAGTTCTGTATTTGACAATTACAAGTTCAGATTTTCAAGTTATAATTTGCACTAATAATTTGTATTTAACAATTCGAAGATCTGTATTTGACTATTACAAGTTCATATCTTCAAATTATTATTTACAATCTTAGTTTGAAATTAACAATTCGAAGTTCTGTATTTACCTATTACAAGTTCAGATCTTCTAGTTATAATTTGCAATTATAATTTAAAGCTATCAATTTTAAGTTATGTATTTGACAATTACAAGTTCAGATCTTCAAGTTATAATTTGTACTAATAATTTGTATTTAACAATTCGAAGTTCTGTAATTCACTATTACAAGTTCAGATCTTCAAGTCATAATTTGCAATTATAATTTTAAGCTATCAATTCTAAGTTCTGTATTAGACAATTACAAGTTCAGATCTTCAAGTTATTATTTGCACTAATAATTTGTATTTAACAATTCGAAGTTCTGTATTTGACTATTACAAGTTCAGATCTTCTAATTATTATTTACAAACATAATTTGAAGTTATGAATTCTAAGTTCTGTATTTGACAATTACAAGTTCAGATCTTCAAGTTATAATTTGCACAAATAATTTGTATTTAACAATTCGAAGTTCTGTATTTGACTATTACAAGTTAAGATCTTCAAATTATTTATTACAATCTTAGTTTGAAATTAACAATTCGAAGTTCTGTATTTACCTATTACAAGTTCAGATCTTCAACTTATAATTTGCAATTATAATTATAAGCTATCAATTTTAAGTTCTGTATTTGACAATTACAAGTTCAGATCTTCAAGTTATAATTTGCACTAATAATTTGTATTTAACAATTCTAAGTTCTGTATTTGACTATTACAAGTTCAGATCTTCAAATTATTATTTACAATCTTAGTTTGAAATTAACAATTCGAAGTTCTGTATTTACCTATTACAAATTCAGATCTTCAAGTTATAATTTGCAATCATGATTGGAATTTTACAATTCTAAGTTCTGTATTTGACTATTACAAGCTCAGATCTTCAAGTTATAATTAGCAATCATAATTTGAAGTTATGAATTCTAAGTGCTGTATTTGAAAATTACAAGTTCAGATCTTCAAGTTATAATTTGCACTAATAATTTGTATTTAACAATTCGGAGTTCTGTATTTGACTATTACAAGTTTAGATCTTCAAATTATTAATTACAATCTTAGTTTGAAATTAACAATTAGAAGTTCTGTAATTCACTATTACAAGTTCAGATCTTCAAGTTATAATTTGTAATTATAATTATAAGCTATCAATTCTAAGTTCTGTATTTGACAATTACAAGTTTAGATCTTCAAGTTATAATTTGCACTAATAATTTGTATTTAACAATTCGAAGTTCTGTATTTGACTATTACAAGTTCAGATCTTCTAATTATTATTTACAATCATAATTTGAAGTTATGAATTCTAAGTTCTGTATTTGACAATTACAAGTTCAGATCTTCAAGTTATAATTTGCACTAATAATTTGTATTTAACAATTCGAAGTTCTGTATTTGACTATTACAAGTTCAGATCTTCAAGTTATAATTTGCACTAATAATTTGTATTTAACAATTCGAAGTTCTGTATTTGACTATTACAAGTTCAGATCTTCAAATTATTATTTACAAACTTAGTTTGAAATTAACAATTCGAAGTTCTGTATTTACCTATTACAAATTCAGATCTTCAAGTTATAATTTGCAATTATAATTATAAGCTATCAATTTTAAGTTCTGTATTTGACTATTACAAGTTCAGATCTTCAAGTAATAATTTGCAATCATAATTTGAATTTCCCAATTCTAAGTTCTGTATTTGACTATTACAAGTTCAGATCTTCAAGTTATAATTAGCAATCATAATTTGAAGTTATGAATTCTAAGTTCTGTATTTGACAATTACAAGTTCAGATCTTCAAGTTATAATTTGCACTAATAATTTGTATTTAACAATTCGTAGTTCTGTATTTGACTATTACAAGTTCAGATCTTCTAATTAATATTTACAATCATAATTTGAAGTTATGAATTCTTAGTTCTATATTTTACCTTTACAAGTTCAGATCTTCAAGTTATAATTTGCAATCATAATTTGAAGTTATGAATTCTAAGTTCCGAATTTGACTATTACAAGTTCAGATCTTCAAATTATTAATTACAATCTTAGTTGGAAATTAACAATTAGAAGTTCTGTATTTACCTATTACAAGTTCAGATCTTCAAGTTATAATTTGCAATTATAATTATAAGCTATCAATTTTAAGTTCTGTATTTGACAATTACAAGTTCAGATTTTCAAGTTATAATTTGCACTAATAATTTGTATTTAACAATTCGAAGTTCTGTATTTGATTATTGCAAGTTCAGATCTTCAAATTATTAATTACAATCTTAGTTTGAAATTAACAATTCGAAGTTCTGTATTTACCTATTACAAGTTCAGATCTTCAACTTATAATTTGCAATTATAATTATAAGCTAACAATTTTAAGTTCTGTATTTGACAATTACAAGTTCAGATCTTCAAGTTATAATTTGCACTAATAATTTGTATTTAACAATTCGAAGTTCTGTATTTGACTATTACAAGTTCAGATCTTCAAATTATTATTTACAATCTTAGTTTGAAATTAACAATTCGAAGTTCTGTATTTACCTATTACAAATTCAGATCTTCAAGTTATAATTTGCAATTATAATTATAAGCTATCAATTTTAAGTTCTGTATTTGACTATTACAAGTTCAGATCTTCAAATTATTAATTACAATCTTAGTTTGAAATTAACAATTCGAAGTTCTGTATTTACCTATTACAAGTTCAGATCTTCTAGTTATAATTTGCAATTATAATTTAAAGCTATCAATTTTAAGTTCTGTATTTGACAATTACAAGTGCAGATCTTCAAGTTATAATTTGTACTAATAATTTGTATTTAACAATTCGAAGTTCTGTAATTCACTATTACAAGTTCAGAGCTTCAAGTTATAATTTACAATCATAATTTGAAGTTATGAATTGTAAGTTCTGTATTTGACAATTACAAGTTCAGATCTTCAAGTTATAATTTGCACTAATAATTTGTATTTAACAATTCGAAGTTCTGTATTTGACTATTACAAGTTAAGATCTTCAAATTATTAATTACAATCTTAGTTTGAAATTAACAATTCGAAGTTCTGTATTTACCTATTACAAGTTCAGATCTTCAAGTTATAATTTGTAATTATAATTATAAGCTATCAATTCTAAGTTCTGTATTTGACAATTACAAGTTTAGATCTTCAAGTTATAATTTGCACTAATAATTTGTATTTAACAATTCGAAGTTCTGTATTTGACTATTACAAGTTCAGATCTTCTAATTATTATTTACAATCATAATTTGAAGTTATGAATTCTAAGTTCTGTATTTGACAATTACAAGTTCAGATCTTCAAGTTATAATTTGCACTAATAATTTGTATTTAACAATTCGAAGTTCTGTATTTGACTATTACAAGTTCAGATCTTCAAGTTATAATTTGCACTAATAATTTGTATTTAACAATTCGAAGTTCTGTATTTGACTATTACAAGTTCAGATCTTCAAATTATTATTTACAAACTTAGTTTGAAATTAACAATTCGAAGTTCTGTATTTACCTATTACAAATTCAGATCTTCAAGTTATAATTTGCAATTATAATTATAAGCTATCAATTTTAAGTTCTGTATTTGACTATTACAAGTTCAGATCTTCAAGTAATAATTTGCAATCATAATTTGAATTTCCCAATTCTAAGTTCTGTATTTGACTATTACAAGTTCAGATCTTCAAGTTATAATTAGCAATCATAATTTGAAGTTATGAATTCTAAGTTCTGTATTTGACAATTACAAGTTCAGATCTTCAAGTTATAATTTGCACTAATAATTTGTATTTAACAATTCGTAGTTCTGTATTTGACTATTACAAGTTCAGATCTTCTAATTATTATTTACAATCATAATTTGAAGTTATGAATTCTTAGTTCTATATTTTACCTTTACAAGTTCAGATCTTCAAGTTATAATTTGCAATCATAATTTGAAGTTATGAATTCTAAGTTCCGAATTTGACTATTACAAGTTCAGATCTTCAAATTATTAATTACAATCTTAGTTGGAAATTAACAATTAGAAGTTCTGTATTTACCTATTACAAGTTCAGATCTTCAACTTATAATTTGCAATTATAATTATAAGCTATCAATTTTAAGTTCTGTATTTGACAATTACAAGTTCAGATTTTCAAGTTATAATTTGCACTAATAATTTGTATTTAACAATTCGAAGTTCTGTATTTGATTATTGCAAGTTCAGATCTTCAAATTATTAATTACAATCTTAGTTTGAAATTAACAATTCGAAGTTCTGTATTTACCTATTACAAGTTCAGATCTTCAACTTATAATTTGCAATTATAATTATAAGCTAACAATTTTAAGTTCTGTATTTGACAATTACAAGTTCAGATCTTCAAGTTATAATTTGCACTAATAATTTGTATTTAACAATTCGAAGTTCTGTATTTGACTATTACATGTTCAGATCTTCAAATTATTATTTACAATCTTAGTTTGAAATTAACAATTCGAAGTTCTGTATTTACCTATTACAAATTCAGATCTTCAAGTTATAATTTGCAATTATAATTATAAGCTATCAATTTTAAGTTCTGTATTTGACTATTACAAGTTCAGATCTTCAAATTATTAATTACAATCTTAGTTTGAAATTAACAATTCGAAGTTCTGTATTTACCTATTACAAGTTCAGATCTTCTAGTTATAATTTGCAATTATAATTTAAAGCTATCAATTTTAAGTTCTGTATTTGACAATTACAAGTTCAGATCTTCAAGTTATAATTTGTACTAATAATTTGTATTTAACAATTCGAAGTTCTGTAATTCACTATTACAAGTTCAGAGCTTCAAGTTATAATTTACAATCATAATTTGAAGTTATGAATTGTAAGTTCTGTATTTGACAATTACAAGTTCAGATCTTCAAGTTATAATTTGCACTAATAATTTGTATTTAACAATTCGAAGTTCTGTATTTGACTATTACAAGTTAAGATCTTCAAATTATTTATTACAATCTTAGTTTGAAATTAACAATTCGAAGTTCTGTATTTACCTATTACAAGTTCAGATCTTCAACTTATAATTTGCAATTATAATTATAAGCTATCAATTTTAAGTTCTGTATTTGACAATTACAAGTTCAGATCTTCAAGTTATAATTTGCACTAATAATTTGTATTTAACAATTCTAAGTTCTGTATTTGACTATTACAAGTTAAGATCTTCAAATTATTATTTACAATCTTAGTTTGAAATTAACAATTCGAAGTTCTGTATTTACCTATTACAAATTCAGATCTTCAAGTTATAATTTGCAATCATGATTTGAAATTTACAATTCTAAGTTCTGTATTTGACTATTACAAGCTCAGATCTTCAAGTTATAATTAGCAATCATAATTTGAAGTTATGAATTCTAAGTGCTGTATTTGACAATTACAAGTTCAGATCTTCAAGTTATAATTTGCACTAATAATTTGTATTTAACAATTCGGAGTTCTGTATTTGACTATTACAAGTTTAGATCTTCAAATTATTAATTACAATCTTAGTTTGAAATTAACAATTAGAAGTTCTGTAAATCACTATTACAAGTTCAGATCTTCAAGTTATAATTTGCAATTATAATTATAAGCTATCAATTCTAAGTTCTGTATTTGACAATTACAAGTTCAGATCTTCAAGTTATAATTTGCACTAATAATTTGTATTTAACAATTCGAAGTTCTGTATTTGACTATTACAAGTTCAGATCTTCTAATTATTATTTACAATCATAATTTGAAGTTATGAATTCTAAGTTCTGTATTTGACAATTACAAGTTCAGATCTTCAAGTTATAATTTGCACTAATAATTTGTATTTAACAATTCGAAGTTCTGTATTTGACTATTACAAGTTCAGATCTTCAAGTTATAATTTGCACTAATAATTTGTATTTAACAATTCGAAGTTCTGTATTTGACTATTACAAGTTCAGATCTTCAAGTTATAATTTGCACTAATAATTTGTATTTAACAATTCGAAGTTCTGTATTTGACTATTACAAGTTCAGATCTTCAAATTATTATTTACAAACTTAGTTTGAAATTAACAATTCGAAGTTCTGTATTTACCTATTACAAATTCAGATCTTCAAGTTATAATTTGCAATTATAATTATAAGCTATCAATTTTAAGTTCTGTATTTGACTATTACAAGTTCAGATCTTCAAGTAATAATTTGCAATCATAATTTGAATTTCCCAATTCTAAGTTCTGTATTTGACTATTACAAGTTCAGATCTTCAAGTTATAATTAGCAATCATAATTTGAAGTTATGAATTCTAAGTTCTGTATTTGACAATTACAAGTTCAGATCTTCAAGTTATAATTTGCACTAATAATTTGTATTTAACAATTCGTAGTTCTGTATTTGACTATTACAAGTTCAGATCTTCTAATTATTATTTACAATCATAATTTGAAGTTATGAATTCTTAGTTCTATATTTTACAATTACAAGTTCAGATCTTCAAGTTATAATTTGCAATCATAATTTGAAGTTATGAATTCTAAGTTCCGAATTTGACTATTACAAGTTCAGATCTTCAAATTATTAATTACAATCTTAGTTGGAAATTAACAATTAGAAGTTCTGTATTTACCTATTACAAGTTCAGATCTTCAACTTATAATTTGCAATTATAATTATAAGCTATCAATTTTAAGTTCTTAATTTGACAATTACAAGTTCAGATTTTCAAGTTATAATTTGCACTAATAATTTGTATTTAACAATTCGAAGTTCTGTATTTGACTATTACAAGTTCAGATCTTCAAATTATTATTTACAATCTTAGTTTGAAATTAACAATTCGAAGTTCTGTATTTACCTATTACAAATTCAGATCTTCAAGTTATAATTTGCTATCAATAGCAATAATAAGCTATCAATTTTAAGTTCTGTATTTGACTATTACAAGTTCAGATCTTCAAATTATTAATTACAATCTTAGTTTGAAATTAACAATTCGAAGTTCTGTATTTACCTATTACAAGTTCAGATCTTCTAGTTATAATTTGCAATTATAATTTAAAGCTATCAATTTTAAGTTCTGTATTTGACAATTACTATTACAAGTTAAGATCTTCAAATTATTTATTACAATCTTAGTTTGAAATTAACAATTCGAAGTTCTGTATTTACCTATTACAAGTTCAGATCTTCAACTTATAATTTGCAATTATAATTATAAGCTATCAATTTTAAGTTCTGTATTTGACAATAACAAGTTCAGATCTTCAAGTTATAATTTGCACTAATAATTTGTATTTAACAATTCTAAATTCTGTATTTGACTATTACAAGTTCAGATCTTCAAATTATTATTTACAATCTTAGTTTGAAATTAACAATTCGAAGTTCTGTATTTACCTATTACAAATTCAGATCTTCAAGTTATAATTTGCAATCATGATTTGAATTTTACAATTCTAAGTTCTGTATTTGACAATTACAAGCTCAGATCTTCAAGTTATAATTAGCAATCATAATTTGAAGTTATGAATTCTAAGTGCTGTATTTGATAATTACAAGTTCAGATCTTCAAGTTATAATTTGCACTAATAATTTGTATTTAACAATTCGGAGTTCTGTATTTGACTATTACAAGTTTAGATCTTGAAATTATTAATTACAATCTTAGTTTGAAATTAACAATTAGAAGTTCTGTAATTCACTATTACAAGTTCAGATCTTCAAGTTATAATTTGCAATTATAATTATAAGCTATCAATTCTAAGTTCTGTATTTGACAATTACAAGTTCAGATCTTCAAGTTATAATTTGCACTAATAATTTGTATTTAACAATTCGAAGTTCTGTATTTGACTATTACAAGTTCAGATCTTCTAATTATTATTTACAATCATAATTTGAAGTTATGAATTCTAAGTTCTGTATTTGACAATTACAAGTTCAGATCTTCAAGTTATAATTTGCACTAATAATTTGTATTTAACAATTCGAAGTTCTGTATTTGACTATTACAAGTTCAGATCTTCAAGTTATAATTTGCACAAATAATTTGTATTTAACAATTCGAAGTTCTGTATTTGACTATTACAAGTTCAGATCTTCAAATTATTATTTACAAACTTAGTTTGAAATTAACAATTCGAAGTTCTGTATTTACCTATTACAAATTCAGATCTTCAAGTTATAATTTGCAATTATAATTATAAGCTATCAATTTTAAGTTCTGTATTTGACTATTACAAGTTCAGATCTTCAAGTAATAATTTGCAATCATAATTTGAATTTCCCAATTCTAAGTTCTGTATTTGACTATTACAAGTTCAGATCTTCAAGTTATAATTAGCAATCATAATTTGAAGTTATGAATTCTAAGTTCTGTATTTGACAATTACAAGTTCAGATCTTCAAGTTATAATTTGCACTAATAATTTGTATTTAACAATTCGTAGTTCTGTATTTGACTATTACAAGTTCAGATCTTCTAATTATTATTTACCATCATAATTTGAAGTTATGAATTCTTAGTTCTATATTTTACAATTACAAGTTCAGATCTTCAAGTTATAATTTGCAATCATAATTTGAAGTTATGAATTCTAAGTTCCGAATTTGACTATTACAAGTTCAGATCTTCAAATTATTAATTACAATCTTAGTTGGAAATTAACAATTAGAAGTTCTGTATTTACCTATTACAAGTTCAGATCTTCAACTTATAATTTGCAATTATAATTATAAGCTATCAATTTTAAGTTCTGTATTTGACAATTACAAGTTCAGATTTTCAAGTTATAATTTGCACTAATAATTTGTATTTAACAATTCGAAGTTCTGTATTTGATTATTGCAAGTTCAGATCTTGAAATTATTAATTACAATCTTAGTTTGAAATTAACAATTCGAAGTTCTGTATTTACTTATTACAAGTTCAGATCTTCAACTTATAATTTGCAATTATAATTATAAGCTATCAATTTTAAGTTCTGTATTTGACAATTACAAGTTCAGATCTTCAAGTTATAATTTGCACTAATAATTTGTATTTAACAATTCGAAGTTCTGTATTTGACTATTACAAGTTCAGATCTTCAAATTATTATTTACAATCTTAGTTTGAAATTAACAATTCGAAGTTCTGTATTTACCTATTACAAGTTCAGATCTTCTAGTTATAATTTGCAATTATAATTTAAAGCTATCAATTTTAAGTTCTGTATTTGACACTTACAAGTTCAGATCTTCAAGTTATAATTTGTACTAATAATTTGTATTTAACATTTCGAAGTTCTGTAATTCACTATTACAAGTTCAGATCTTCAAGTTATAATTTGCAATTATAATTTTAAGCTATCAATTCTAAGTTCTGTATTAGACAATTACAAGTTCAGATCTTCAAGTTATTATTTGCACTAATAATTTGTATTTAACAATTCGAAGTTCTGTATTTGACTATTACAAGTTCAGATCTTCTAATTATTATTTACAATCATAATTTGAAGTTATGAATTCTAAGTTCTGTATTTAACAATTACAAGTTCAGATCTTCAAGTTATAATTTGCAATCATAATTTGAAGTTATGAATTCTAAGTGCTGTATTTGACAATTACAAGTTCAGATCTTCAAGTTATAATTTGCACTAATAATTTGTATTTAACAATTCGAAGTTCTGTATTTGACTATTACAAGTTCAGATCTTCTAATTATTATTTACAATCATAATTTGAAGTTATGAATTCTAAGTTCTGTATTTGACAATTACAAGTTCAGATCTTCAAGTTATAATTTGCACTAATAATTTGTATTTAACAATTCGAAGTTCTGTATTTGACTATTACAAGTTCAGATCTTCTAATTATTATTTACAATCATAATTTGAAGTTATGAATTCTAAGATCTGTATTTGACAATTACAAGTTCAGATCTTCAAGTTATAATTTGCACTAATAATTTGTATTTAACAATTAGAAGTTCTGTATTTGACTATTACAAGTTCAGATCTTCAAGTTATAATTTCACTAATAATTTGTATTTAACAATTCGAAGTTCTGTATTTGACTATTACAAGTTCAGATCTTCTAATTATTATTTACAATCATAATTTGAAGTTATAAATTCTAAGTTCTGTATTTGACAATTACAAGTTCAGATCTTCAAGTTATAATTTGCACTAATAATTTGTATTTCACAATTCGAAGTTCTGTATTTGACTATTACAAGTTCAGATCTTCAAGTTATAATTTGCACTAATAATTTGTATTTAACAATTCGAAGTTCTGTATTTGACTATTACAAGTTCAGATCTTCAAATTATTATTTACAAATTTAGTTTGAAATTAACAATTCGAAGTTCTGTATTTACCTATTACAAGTTCAGATCTTCAAGTTATAATTTGCAATCATAATTTGAATTTCCCAATTCTAAGTTCTGTATTTGACTATTACAAGTTCAGATCTTCAAGTTATAATTAGCAATCATAATTTGAAGTTATGAATTCTTAGTTCAATACTTAACAATTACAAGTTCAGATCTTCAAGTTATAATTTGCAATCATAATTTGAAGTTATGAATTCTAAGTTCTGTATTTGACTATTACAAGTTCAGATCTTCAAGTTATAATTTGCACTAATAATTTGTATTTAACAATTCGAAGTTCTGTATTTGACTATTGCAAGTTCAGATCTTCAAATTATTAATTACAATCTTAGTTTGAAATTAACAATTCGAAGTTCTGTATTTACCTATTACAAGTTCAGATCTTCAACTTATAATTTGCAATTATAATTATAAGCTATCAATTCTAAGTTCTGTATTTGACAATTACAAGTTCAGATCTTCAAGTTATAATTTGCACTAATAATTTGTATTTAACAATTCGAAGTTCTGTATTTGACTATTACAAGTTCAGATCTTCTAATTATTATTTACAATCATAATTTGAAGTTATGAATTCTAAGTTCTGTATTTGACAATTACAAGTTCAGATCTTCAAGTTATAATTTGCACTAATAATTTGTATTTAACAATTAGAAGTTCTGTATTTGACTATTACAAGTTCAGATCTTCAAGTTATAATTTCACTAATAATTTGTATTTAACAATTCGAAGTTCTGTATTTGACTATTACAAGTTCAGATCTTCTAATTATTATTTACAATCATAATTTGAAGTTATAAATTCTAAGTTCTGTATTTGACAATTACAAGTTCAGATCTTCAAGTTATAATTTGCACTAATAATTTGTATTTCACAATTCGAAGTTCTGTATTTGACTATTACAAGTTCAGATCTTCAAGTTATAATTTGCACTAATAATTTGTATTTAACAATTCGAAGTTCTGTATTTGACTATTACAAGTTCAGATCTTCAAATTATTATTTACAAATTTAGTTTGAAATTAACAATTCGAAGTTCTGTATTTACCTATTACAAGTTCAGATCTTCAAGTTATAATTTGCAATCATAATTTGAATTTCCCAATTCTAAGTTCTGTATTTGACTATTACAAGTTCAGATCTTCAAGTTATAATTAGCAATCATAATTTGAAGTTATGAATTCTTAGTTCAATACTTTACAATTACAAGTTCAGATCTTCAAGTTATAATTTGCAATCATAATTTGAAGTTATGAATTCTAAGTTCTGTATTTGACTATTACAAGTTCAGATCTTCAAGTTATAATTTGCACTAATAATTTGTATTTAACAATTCGAAGTTCTGTATTTGACTATTGCAAGTTCAGATCTTCAAATTATTAATTACAATCTTAGTTTGAAATTAACAATTCGAAGTTCTGTATTTACCTATTACAAGTTCAGATCTTCAACTTATAATTTGCAATTATAATTATAAGCTATCAATTCTAAGTTCTGTATTTGACAATTACAAGTTCAGATCTTCAAGTTATAATTTGCACTAATAATTTGTATTTAACAATTCGAAGTTCTGTATTTGACTATTACAAGTTCAGATCTTCAAGTTATAATTTGCACTAATAATTTGTATTTAACAATTCGAAGTTCTGTATTTGACTATTGCAAGTTCAGATCTTCAAATTATTAATTACAATCTTAGTTTGAAATTAACAATTCGAAGTTCTGTATTTACCTATTACAAGTTCAGATCTTCAACTTATAATTTGCAATTATAATTATAAGCTATCAATTTTAAGTTCTGTATTTGACAATTACAAGTTCAGATCTTCAAGTTATAATTTGCACTAATAATTTGTATTTAACAATTCGAAGTTCTGTATTTGACTATTACAAGTTCAGATCTTCTAATTATTATTTACAATCATAATTTGAAGTTATGAATTCTAAGTTCTGTATTTGACAATTACAAGTTCAGATCTTCAAGTTATAATTTGCACTAATAATTAGTATTTAACAATTCGAAGTTCTGTATTTGACTATTACAAGTTCAGATCTTCTAATTATTATTTACAATCATAATTTGAAGTTATGAATTCTAAGTTCTGTATTTGACAATTACAAGTTCAGATCTTCAAGTTATAATTTGCACTAATAATTTGTATTTAACAATTAGAAGTTCTGTATTTGACTATTACAAGTTCAGATCTTCAAGTTATAATTTCACTAATAATTTGTATTTAACAATTCGAAGTTCTGTATTTGACTATTACAAGTTCAGATCTTCTAATTATTATTTACAATCACAATTTGAAGTTATGAATTCTAAGTTCTGTATTTGACAATTACAAGTTCAGATGTTCAAGTTATAATTTGCACTAATAATTTGTATTTCACAATTCGAAGTTCTGTATTTGACTATTACAAGTTCAGATCTTCAAGTTATAATTTGCACTAATAATTTGTATTTAACAATTCGAAGTTCTGTATTTGACTATTACAAGTTCAGATCTTCAAATTATTATTTACAAATTTAGTTTGAAATTAACAATTCGAAGTTCTGTATTTACCTATTACAAATTCAGATCTTCAAGTTATAATTTGCAATTATAATTATAAGCTATCAATTTTAAGTTCTGTATTTGACTATTACAAGTTCAGATCTTCAAGTTATAATTTGCAATCATAATTTGAATTTCCCAATTCTAGGTTCTGTATTTGACTATTACAAGTTCAGATCCTCAAGTTATAATTAGCAATCATAATTTGAAGTTATGAATTCTTAGTTCTATACTTTACAATTACAAGTTCAGATCTTCAAGTTATAATTTGCAATCATAATTTGAGGTTATGAATTCTAAGTTCTGAATTTGACTATTACAAGTTCAGATCTTCAAATTATTAATTACAATCTTAGTTGGAAATTAACAATTAGAAGTTCTGTATTTACCTATTACAAGTTCAGATCTTCAACTTATAATTGGAATTATAATTATAAGCTATCAATTTTAAGTTTGTATTTGACAATTACAAGTTCAGATTTTCAAGTTATAATTTGCACTAATAATTTGTATTTAACAATTCGAAGTTCTGTATTTGACTATTGCAAGTTCAGATCTTCAAATTATTAATTACAATCTTAATTTGTGTTCAATCTAAGTTCTGTATTTGACTATTACAAGTTCAGATCTTAAAGTTATAATTTGCAATCTTAATTTGAATTTCCCAATTCTAAGTTCTGAATTTGACTATTACAAGTTCAGATCTTCTAATTATTATTTACAATCATAATTTGAAGTTATGAATTCTTAGTTCTGTATTTGACAATTACAAGTTCAGATCTTCAAGTTATAATTTGCACTAATAATTTGTATTTAACAATTCGTAGTTCTGTATTTGACTATTACAAGTTCAGATCTTCTAATTATTAATTACAATCTTAGTTTGAAATTAACAATTCGAAGTTCTGTATTTACCTATTACAAGTTCAGATCTTCAACTTATAATTTGCAATTATAATTATAAGCTTTCAATTTTAAGTTCTGTATTTGACTATTACAAGTTCAGATCTTCAAATTATTATTTACAATCATTGTTTGAAATTAACAATTCGAAGTTCTGTATTTACCTATTACAAATTCAGATCTTCAGGTTATAATTTGCAATTATAATTATAAGCTATCAATTTTAAGTTCTGTATTTGACTATTACAAGTTCAGATCTTCAAGTTATAATTTGCAATCATGATTTGAATTTTACAATTCTAAGTTCTGTATTTGACTATTACAAGTTCAGATCTTCAAGTTATAATTAGCAATCATAATTTGAAGTTATGAATTCTAAGTGCTGGATTTGACAATTACAAGTTCAGATCTTCAAGTTATAATTTGCACTAATAATTTGTATTTAACAATTCGGAGTTCTGTATTTGACTATTACAAGTTTAGATCTTCAAATTATTAATTACAATCTTAGTTTGAAATTAACAATTAGAAGTTCTGTAATTCACTATTACAAGTTCAGATCTTCAAGTTATAATTTGCAAATATAATTATAAGCTATCAATTCTAAGTTCTGTATTTGACAATTACAAGTTCAGATCTTCAAGTTATAACTTGCACTAATAATTTGTATTTAACAATTCGAAGTTCTGTATTTGACTATTACAAGTTCAGATCTTCTAATTATTATTTACACTCATAATTTGAAGTTATGAATTCTAAGTTCTGTATTTGACAATTACAAGTTCAGATCTTCAAGTTATAATTTGCACTAATAATTTGTATTTAACAATTCGAAGTTCTGTATTTGACTATTACAAGTTCAGATCTTCAAGTTATAATTTGCACTAATAATTTGTATTTAACAATTCGAAGTTCTGTATTTGACTATTACAAGTTCAGATCTTCAAATTATTATTTACAAATTTAGTTTGAAATTAACAATTCGAAGTTCTGTATTTACCTATTACAAATTCAGATCTTCAAGTTATAATTTGCAATTATAATTATAAGCTATCAATTTTAAGTTCTGTATTTGACTATTACAAGTTCAGATCTTCAAGTTATAATTTGCAATCATAATTTGAATTTCCCAATTCTAAGTTCTGTATTTGACTATTACAAGTTCAGATCTTCAAGTTATAATTAGCAATCATAATTTGAAGTTATGAATTTTAGTTCTATACTTTACAATTACAAGTTCAGATCTTCAAGTTATAATTTGCAATCATAATTTGAAGTTATGAATTCTAAGTTCTGAATTTGACTATTACAAGTTCAGATCTTCAAATTATTAATTACAATCTTAGTTGGAAATAAACAATTAGAAGTTCTGTATTTACCTATTACAAGTTCAGATCTTCAACTTATAATTGGAATTATAATTATAAGCTATCAATTTTAAGTTCTGTATTTGACAATTACAAGTTCAGATTTTCAAGTTATAATTTGCACTAATAATTTGTATTTAACAATTCGAAGTTCTGTATTTGACTATTGCAAGTTCAGATCTTCAAATTATTAATTACAATCTTAATTTGTGTTCAATCTAAGTTCTGTATTTGACTATTACAAGTTCAGATCTTCAAGTTATAATTTGCAATCTTAATTTGAATTTCCCAATTCTAAGTTCTGAATTTGACTATTACAAGTTCAGATCTTCAAGTTATAATTAGCAATCATAATTTGAAGTTATGAATTCTAAGTTCTGTATTTGACAATTACTAGTTCAGATCTTCAAGTTATAATTTGCACTAATAATTTGTATTTAACAATTCGTAGTTCTGTATTTGACTATTACAAGTTCAGATCTTCTAATTATTATTTACAATCATAATTTGAAGTTATGAATTCTTAGTTCTGTATTTGACAATTACAAGTTCAGATCTTCAAGTTATAATTTGCACTAATAATTTGTATTTAACAATTCGAAGTTCTGTATTTGACTATTACAAGTTCAGATCTTCTAATTATTATTTACAATCATAATTTGAAGTTATGAATTCTAAGTTCTGTATTTGACAATTACAAGTTCAGATCTTCAAGTTATAATTTGCACTAATAATTTGAATTTAACAATTTGAAGTTCTGTATTTGACTATTACAAGTTCAGATCTTCAAATTATTAATTACAATATTAGTTTGAAATTAACAATTCGAAGTTCTGTATTTGACTATTACAAGTTCAGATCTTCTAATTATTAATTACAATCTTAGTTTGAAATTAACAATTCGAAGTTCTGTATTTACCTATTACAAGTTCAGATCTTCAACTTATAATTTGCAATTATAATTATAAGCTATCAATTTTAAGTTCTGTATTTGACTATTACAAGTTCAGATCTTCAAATTATTATTTACAATCTTAGTTTGAAATTAACAATTCGAAGTTCTGTATTTACCTATTACAAATTCAGATCTTCAAGTTATAATTTGCAATTATAATTATAAGCTATCAATTTTAAGTTCTGTATTTGACTATTACAAGTTCAGATCTTCAAATTATTAATTACAATCTTAGTTTGAAATTAACAATTCGAAGTTCTGTATTTACCTATTACAAGTTCAGATCTTCTAGTTATAATTTGCAATTATAATTTAAAGCTATCAATTTTAAGTTCTGTATTTGACACTTACAAGTTCAGATCTTCAAGTTATAATTTGTACTAATAATTTGTATTTAACAATTCGAAGTTCTTTAATTCACTATTACAAGTTCAGATCTTCAAGTTATAATTTGCAATTATAATTTTAAGCTATCAATTCTAAGTTCTGTATTAGACAATTACAAGTTCAGATCTTCAAGTTATTATTTGCACTAATAATTTGTATTTAACAATTCGAAGTTCTGTATTTGACTATTACAAGTTCAGATCTTCTAATTATTATTTACAATCATAATTTGAAGTTATGAATTCTAAGTTCTGTATTTAACAATTACAAGTTCAGATCTTCAAGTTATAATTTGCAATCATAATTTGAAGTTATGAATTCTAAGTGCTGTATTTGACAATTACAAGTTCAGATCTTCAAGTTATAATTTGCACTAATAATTTGTATTTAACAATTCGAAGTTCTGTATTTGACTATTACAAGTTCAGATCTTCAAATTATTAATTACAATCTTAGTTTGAAATTAACAATTCGAAGTTCTGTATTTACCTATTACAAGTTCAGATCTTCAACTTATAATTTGCAATTATAATTATAAGCTATCAATTTTAAGTTCTGTATTTGACAATTACAAGTTCAGATCTTCAAGTTATAATTTGCACTAATAATTTGTATTTAATAATTCGAAGTTCTGTATTTGACTATTACAAGTTCAGATCTTCTAATTTTTATTTACAATCATAATTTGAAGTTATGAATTCTAAGTTCTGTATTAGACAATTACGAGTTCAGATCTTCAAGTTATAATTTGCAATCATAATTTGAAGTTATGAATTCTAAGTTCTGTATTTGACAATTACAAGTTCAGAACTTCAAGTTATAATTTGCACTAATAATTTGTATTTAACAATTCGAAGTTCTGTATTTGACTATTACAAGTTCAGATCTTCAAATTATTAATTACAATCTTAGTTTGAAATTAACAATTCGAAGTTCAGTATTTACCTATTACAAGTTCAGATCTTCAACTTATAATTTGCAATTATAATTATAAGCTATCAATTTTAAGAGATGTTATTGACAATTACAAGTTCAGATCTTCAAGTTATAATTTGCACTATTAATTTGTATTTAACAATTCTAAGTTCTGTATTTGACTATTACAAGTTCAGATCTTCAAATTATTATTTACAATCTTAGTTTGAAATTAACAATTCGAAGTTCTGTATTTACCTATTACAAATTCAGATCTTCAAGTTATAATTTGCAATCATGATTTGAATTTTACAATTCTAAGTTCTGTATTTGACTATTACAAGCTCAGATCTTCAAGTTATAATTAGCAATCATAATTTGAAGTTATGAATTCTAAGTGCTGTATTTGTCAATTACAAGTTCAGATCTTCAAGTTATAATTTGCACTAATAATTTGTATTTAACAATTCGGAGTTCTGTATTTGACTATTACAAGTTTAGATCTTCAAATTATTAATTACAATCTTAGTTTGAAATTAACAATTAGAAGTTCTGTAATTCACTATTACAAGTTCAGATCTTCAAGTTATAATTTGCAATTATAATTATAAGCTATCAATTCTAAGTTCTGTATTTGACAATTACAAGTTCAGATCTTCAAGTTATAATTTGCACTAATAATTTGTATTTAACAATTCGAAGTTCTGTATTTGACTATTACAAGTTCAGATCTTCTAATTATTATTTACAATCATAATTTGAAGTTATGAATTCTAAGTTCTGTATTTGACAATTACAAGTTCAGATCTTCAAGTTATAATTTGCACTAATAATTAGTATTTAACAATTCGAAGTTCTGTATTTGACTATTACAAGTTCAGATCTTCAAGTTATAATTTGCACTAATAATTTGTATTTAACAATTCGAAGTTCTGTATTTGACTATTACAAGTTCAGATCTTCAAGTTATAATTTGCAATCTTAATTTGAATTTCCCAATTCTAAGTTCTGAATTTGACTATTACAAGTTCAGATCTTTAAGTTATAATTAGCAATCATAATTTGAAGTTATGAATTCTAAGTTCTGTATTTGACAATTACTAGTTCAGATCTTCAAGTTATAATTTGCACTAATAATTTGTATTTAACAATTCGTAGTTCTGTACTTGACTATTACAAGTTCAGATCTTCTAATTATTATTTACAATCATAATTTGAAGTTATGAATTCTTAGTTCTGTATTTGACAATTACAAGTTCAGATCTTCAAGTTATAATTTGCACTAATAATTTGTATTTAACAATTCGAAGTTCTGTATTTGACTATTACAAGTTCAGATCTTCTAATTATTATTTACAATCATAATTTGAAGTTATGAATTCTAAGTTCTGTATTTGACAATTACAAGTTCAGATCTTCAAGTTATAATTTGCACTAATAATTTGAATTTAACAATTTGAAGTTCTGTATTTGACTATTACAAGTTCAGATCTTCAAATTATTAATTACAATATTAGTTTGAAATTAACAATTCGAAGTTCTGTATTTGACTATTACAAGTTCAGATCTTCTAATTATTAATTACAAACTTAGTTTGAAATTAACAATTCGAAGTTCTGTATTTACCTATTACAAATTCAGATCTTCAAGTTATAATTTGCAATTATAATTATAAGCTATCAATTTTAAGTTCTGTATTTGACTATTACAAGTTCAGATCTTCAAATTATTAATTACAATCTTAGTTTGAAATTAACAATTCGAAGTTCTGTATTTACCTATTACAAGTTCAGATCTTCTAGTTATAATTTGCAATTATAATTTAAAGCTATCAATTTTAAGTTCTGTATATGACACTTACAAGTTCAGATCTTCAAGTTATAATTTGTACTAATAATTTGTATTTAACAATTCGAAGTTCTGTAATTCACTATTACAAGTTCAGATCTTCAAGTTATAATTTGCAATTATAATTTTAAGCTATCAATTCTAAGTTCTGTATTAGACAATTACAAGTTCAGATCTTCAAGTTATTATTTGCACTAATAATTTGTATTTAACAATTCGAAGTTCTGTATTTGACTATTACAAGTTCAGATCTTCTAATTATTATTTACAATCATAATTTGAAGTTATGAATTCTAAGTTCTGTATTTAACAATTACAAGTTCAGATCTTCAAGATATAATTTGCAATCATAATTTGAAGTTATGAATTCTAAGTGCTGTATTTGACAATTACAAGTTCAGATCTTCAAGTTATAATTTGCACTAATAATTTGTATTTAACAATTCGAAGTTCTGTATTTGACTATTACAAGTTCAGATCTTCAAATTATTAATTACAATCTTAGTTTGAAATTAACAATTCGAAGTTCTGTATTTACCTATTACAAGTTCAGATCTTCAACGTATAATTTGCAATTATAATTATAAGCTATCAATTTTAAGTTCTGTATTTGACAATTACAAGTTCAGATCTTCAAGTTATAATTTGCACTAATAATTTGTATTTAATAATTCGAAGTTCTGTATTTGACTATTACAAGTTCAGATCTTCTAATTTTTATTTACAATCATAATTTGAAGTTATAAATTCTAAGTTCTGTATTAGACAATTACGAGTTCAGATCTTCAAGTTATAATTTGCAATCATAATTTGAAGTTATGAATTCTAAGTTCTGTATTTGACAATTACAAGTTCAGAACTTCAAGTTATAATTTGCACTAATAATTTGTATTTAACAATTCGAAGTTCTGTATTTGACTATTACAAGTTCAGATCTTCAAATTATTAATTACAATCTTAGTTTGAAATTAACAATTCGAAGTTCAGTATTTACCTATTACAAGTTCAGATCTTCAACTTATAATTTGCAATTATAATTATAAGCTATCAATTTTAAGTTCTGTTATTGACAATTACAAGTTCAGATCTTCAAGTTATAATTTGCACTATTAATTTGTATTTAACAATTCTAAGTTCTGTATTTGACTATTACAAGTTCAGATCTTCAAATTATTATTTACAATCTTAGTTTGAAATTAACAATTCGAAGTTCTGTATTTACCTATTACAAATTCAGATCTTCAAGTTATAATTTGCAATCATGATTTGAATTTTACAATTCTAAGTTCTGTATTTGACTATTACAAGCTCAGATCTTCAAGTTATAATTAGCAATCATAATTTGAAGTTATGAATTCTAAGTGCTGTATTTGACAATTACAAGTTCAGATCTTCAAGTTATAATTTGCACTAATAATTTGTATTTAACAATTCGGAGTTCTGTATTTGACTATTACAAGTTTAGATCTTCAAATTATTAATTACAATCTTAGTTTGAAATTAACAATTAGAAGTTCTGTAATTCACTATTACAAGTTCAGATCTTCAAGTTATAATTTGCACTATTAATTTGTATTTAACAATTCTAAGTTCTGTATTTGACTATTACAAGTTCAGATCTTCAAATTATTATTTACAATCTTAGTTTGAAATTAACAATTCGAAGTTCTGTATTTACCTATTACAAATTCAGATCTTCAAGTTATAATTTGCAATCATGATTTGAATTTTACAATTCTAAGTTCTGTATTTGACTATTACAAGCTCAGATCTTCAAGTTATAATTAGCAATCATAATTTGAAGTTATGAATTCTAAGTGCTGTATTTGACAATTACAAGTTCAGATCTTCAAGTTATAATTTGCACTAATAATTTGTATTTAACAATTCGGAGTTCTGTATTTGACTATTACAAGTTTAGATCTTCAAATTATTAATTACAATCTTAGTTTGAAATTAACAATTAGAAGTTCTGTAATTCACTATTACAAGTTCAGATCTTCAAGTTATAATTTGCAATTATAATTATAAGCTATCAATTCTAAGTTCTGTATTTGACAATTACAAGTTCAGATCTTCAAGTTATAATTTGCACTAATAATTTGTATTTAACAATTCGAAGTTCTGTATTTGACTATTACAAGTTCAGATCTTCTAATTATTATTTACAATCATAATTTGAAGTTATGAATTCTAAGTTCTGTATTTGACAATTACAAGTTCAGATCTTCAAGTTATAATTTGCACTAATAATTAGTATTTAACAATTCGAAGTTCTGTATTTGACTATTACAAGTTCAGATCTTCAAGTTATAATTTGCACTAATAATTTGTATTTAACAATTCGAAGTTCTGTATTTGACTATTACAAGTTCAGATCTTCAAGTTATAATTTGCAATCTTAATTTGAATTTCCCAATTCTAAGTTCTGAATTTGACTATTACAAGTTCAGATCTTCAAGTTATAATTAGCAATCATAATTTGAAGTTATGAATTCTAAGTTCTGTATTTGACAATTACTAGTTCAGATCTTCAAGTTATAATTTGCACTAATAATTTGTATTTAACAATTCGTAGTTCTGTATTTGACAATTACAAGTTCAGAACTTCAAGTTATAATTTGCACTAATAATTTGTATTTAACAATTCGAAGTTCTGTATTTGACTATTACAAGTTCAGATCTTCAAATTATTAATTACAATCTTAGTTTGAAATTAACAATTCGAAGTTCAGTATTTACCTATTACAAGTTCAGATCTTCAACTTATAATTTGCAATTATAATTATAAGCTATCAATTTTAAGTTCTGTTATTGACAATTACAAGTTCAGATCTTCAAGTTATAATTTGCACTATTAATTTGTATTTAACAATTCTAAGTTCTGTATTTGACTATTACAAGTTCAGATCTTCAAATTATTATTTACAATCTTAGTTTGAAATTAACAATTCGAAGTTTTGTATTTACCTATTACAAATTCAGATCTTCAAGTTATAATTTGCAATCATGATTTGAATTTTACAATTCTAAGTTCTGTATTTGACTATTACAAGCTCAGATCTTCAAGTTATAATTAGCAATCATAATTTGAAGTTATGAATTCTAAGTGCTGTATTTGACAATTACAAGTTCAGATCTTCAAGTTATAATTTGCACTAATAATTTGTATTTAACAATTCGGAGTTCTGTATTTGACTATTACAAGTTTAGATCTTCAAATTATTAATTACAATCTTAGTTTGAAATTAACAATTAGAAGTTCTGTAATTCACTATTACAAGTTCAGATCTTCAAGTTATAATTTGCACTATTAATTTGTATTTAACAATTCTAAGTTCTGTATTTGACTATTACAAGTTCAGATCTTCAAATTATTATTTACAATCTTAGTTTGAAATTAACAATTCGAAGTTCTGTATTTACCTATTACAAATTCAGATCTTCAAGTTATAATTTGCAATCATGATTTGAATTTTACAATTCTAAGTTCTGTATTTGACTATTACAAGCTCAGATCTTCAAGTTATAATTAGCAATCATAATTTGAAGTTATGAATTCTAAGTGCTGTATTTGACAATTACAAGTTCAGATCTTCAAGTTATAATTTGCACTAATAATTTGTATTTAACAATTCGGAGTTCTGTATTTGACTATTACAAGTTTAGATCTTCAAATTATTAATTACAATCTTAGTTTGAAATTAACAATTAGAAGTTCTGTAATTCACTATTACAAGTTCAGATCTTCAAGTTATAATTTGCAATTATAATTATAAGCTATCAATTCTAAGTTCTGTATTTGACAATTACAAGTTCAGATCTTCAAGTTATAATTTGCACTAATAATTTGTATTTAACAATTCGAAGTTCTGTATTTGACTATTACAAGTTCAGATCTTCTAATTATTATTTACAATCATAATTTGAAGTTATGAATTCTAAGTTCTGTATTTGACAATTACAAGTTCAGATCTTCAAGTTATAATTTGCACTAATAATTAGTATTTAACAATTCGAAGTTCTGTATTTGACTATTACAAGTTCAGATCTTCAAGTTATAATTTGCACTAATAATTTGTATTTAACAATTCGAAGTTCTGTATTTGACTATTACAAGTTCAGATCTTCAAGTTATAATTTGCAATCTTAATTTGAATTTCCCAATTCTAAGTTCTGAATTTGACTATTACAAGTTCAGATCTTCAAGTTATAATTAGCAATCATAATTTGAAGTTATGAATTCTAAGTTCTGTATTTGACAATTACTAGTTCAGATCTTCAAGTTATAATTTGCACTAATAATTTGTATTTAACAATTCGTAGTTCTGTATTTGACAATTACAAGTTCAGAACTTCAAGTTATAATTTGCACTAATAATTTGTATTTAACAATTCGAAGTTCTGTATTTGACTATTACAAGTTCAGATCTTCAAATTATTAATTACAATCTTAGTTTGAAATTAACAATTCGAAGTTCAGTATTTACCTATTACAAGTTCAGATCTTCAACTTATAATTTGCAATTATAATTATAAGCTATCAATTTTAAGTTCTGTTATTGACAATTACAAGTTCAGATCTTCAAGTTATAATTTGCACTATTAATTTGTATTTAACAATTCTAAGTTCTGTATTTGACTATTACAAGTTCAGATCTTCAAATTATTATTTACAATCTTAGTTTGAAATTAACAATTCGAAGTTCTGTATTTACCTATTACAAATTCAGATCTTCAAGTTATAATTTGCAATCATGATTTGAATTTTACAATTCTAAGTTCTGTATTTGACTATTACAAGCTCAGATCTTCAAGTTATAATTAGCAATCATAATTTGAAGTTATGAATTCTAAGTGCTGTATTTGACAATTACAAGTTCAGATCTTCAAGTTATAATTTGCACTAATAATTTGTATTTAACAATTCGGAGTTCTGTATTTGACTATTACAAGTTTAGATCTTCAAATTATTAATTACAATCTTAGTTTGAAATTAACAATTAGAAGTTCTGTAATTCACTATTACAAGTTCAGATCTTCAAGTTATAATTTGCACTATTAATTTGTATTTAACAATTCTAAGTTCTGTATTTGACTATTACAAGTTCAGATCTTCAAATTATTATTTACAATCTTAGTTTGAAATTAACAATTCGAAGTTCTGTATTTACCTATTACAAATTCAGATCTTCAAGTTATAATTTGCAATCATGATTTGAATTTTACAATTCTAAGTTCTGTATTTGACTATTACAAGCTCAGATCTTCAAGTTATAATTAGCAATCATAATTTGAAGTTATGAATTCTAAGTGCTGTATTTGACAATTACAAGTTCAGATCTTCAAGTTATAATTTGCACTAATAATTTGTATTTAACAATTCGGAGTTCTGTATTTGACTATTACAAGTTTAGATCTTCAAATTATTAATTACAATCTTAGTTTGAAATTAACAATTAGAAGTTCTGTAATTCACTATTACAAGTTCAGATCTTCAAGTTATAATTTGCAATTATAATTATAAGCTATCAATTCTAAGTTCTGTATTTGACAATTACAAGTTCAGATCTTCAAGTTATAATTTGCACTAATAATTTGTATTTAACAATTCGAAGTTCTGTATTTGACTATTACAAGTTCAGATCTTCTAATTATTATTTACAATCATAATTTGAAGTTATGAATTCTAAGTTCTGTATTTGACAATTACAAGTTCAGATCTTCAAGTTATAATTTGCACTAATAATTAGTATTTAACAATTCGAAGTTCTGTATTTGACTATTACAAGTTCAGATCTTCAAGTTATAATTTGCACTAATAATTTGTATTTAACAATTCGAAGTTCTGTATTTGACTATTACAAGTTCAGATCTTCAAGTTATAATTTGCAATCTTAATTTGAATTTCCCAATTCTAAGTTCTGAATTTGACTATTACAAGTTCAGATCTTCAAGTTATAATTAGCAATCATAATTTGAAGTTATGAATTCTAAGTTCTGTATTTGACAATTACTAGTTCAGATCTTCAAGTTATAATTTGCACTAATAATTTGTATTTAACAATTCGTAGTTCTGTATTTGACTATTACAAGTTCAGATCTTCTAATTATTATTTACAATCATAATTTGAAGTTATGAATTCTTAGTTCTGTATTTGACAATTACAAGTTCAGATCTTCAAGTTATAATTTGCACTAATAATTTGTATTTAACAATTCGAAGTTCTGTATTTGACTATTACAAGTTCAGATCTTCTAATTATTATTTACAATCATAATTTGAAGTTATGAATTCTAAGTTCTGTATTTGACAATTACAAGTTCAGATCTTCAAGTTATAATTTGCACTAATAATTTGAATTTAACAATTTGAAGTTCTGTATTTGACTATTACAAGTTCAGATCTTCAAATTATTAATTACAATATTAGTTTGAAATTAACAATTCGAAGTTCTGTATTTGACTATTACAAGTTCAGATCTTCTAATTATTAATTACAATCTTAGTTTGAAATTAACAATTCGAAGTTCTGTATTTACCTATTACAAGTTCAGATCTTCAACTTATAATTTGCAATTATAATTATAAGCTATCAATTTTAAGTTCTGTATTTGACTATTACAAGTTCAGATCTTCAAATTATTATTTACAATCTTAGTTTGAAATTAACAATTCCAAGTTCTGTATTTACCTATTACAAATTCAGATCTTCAAGTTATAATTTGCAATTATAATTATAAGCTATCAATTTTAAGTTCTGTATTTGACTATTACAAGTTCAGATCTTCAAATTATTAATTACAATCTTAGTTTGAAATTAACAATTCGAAGTTCTGTATTTACCTATTACAAGTTCAGATCTTCTAGTTATAATTTGCAATTATAATTTAAAGCTATCAATTTTAAGTTCTGTATTTGACACTTACAAGTTCAGATCTTCAAGTTATAATTTGTACTAATAATTTGTATTTAACAATTCGAAGTTCTGTAATTCACTATTACAAGTTCAGATCTTCAAGTTATAATTTGCAATTATAATTTTAAGCTATCAATTCTAAGTTCTGTATTAGACAATTACAAGTTCAGATCTTCAAGTTATTATTTGCACTAATAATTTGTATTTAACAATTCGAAGTTCTGTATTTGACTATTACAAGTTCAGATCTTCTAATTATTATTTACAATCATAATTTGAAGTTATGAATTCTAAGTTCTGTATTTAACAATTACAAGTTCAGATCTTCTAATTATTATTTACAATCATAATTTGAAGTTATGAATTCTAAGTTCTGTATTTAACAATTACAAGTTCAGATCTTCAAGATATAATTTGCAATCATAATTTGAAGTTATGAATTCTAAGTGCTGTATTTGACAATTACAAGTTCAGATCTTCAAGTTATAATTTGCACTAATAATTTGTATTTAACAATTCGAAGTTCTGTATTTGACTATTACAAGTTCAGATCTTCAAATTATTAATTACAATCTTAGTTTGAAATTAACAATTCGAAGTTCTGTATTTACCTATTACAAGTTCAGATCTTCAACGTATAATTTGCAATTATAATTATAAGCTATCAATTTTAAGTTCTGTATTTGACAATTACAAGTTCAGATCTTCAAGTTATAATTTGCACTAATAATTTGTATTTAATAATTCGAAGTTCTGTATTTGACTATTACAAGTTCAGATCTTCTAATTTTTATTTACAATCATAATTTGAAGTTATAAATTCTAAGTTCTGTATTAGACAATTACGAGTTCAGATCTTCAAGTTATAATTTGCAATCATAATTTGAAGTTATGAATTCTAAGTTCTGTATTTGACAATTACAAGTTCAGAACTTCAAGTTATAATTTGCACTAATAATTTGTATTTAACAATTCGAAGTTCTGTATTTGACTATTACAAGTTCAGATCTTCAAATTATTAATTACAATCTTAGTTTGAAATTAACAATTCGAAGTTCAGTATTTACCTATTACAAGTTCAGATCTTCAACTTATAATTTGCAATTATAATTATAAGCTATCAATTTTAAGTTCTGTTATTGACAATTACAAGTTCAGATCTTCAAGTTATAATTTGCACTATTAATTTGTATTTAACAATTCTAAGTTCTGTATTTGACTATTACAAGTTCAGATCTTCAAATTATTATTTACAATCTTAGTTTGAAATTAACAATTCGAAGTTCTGTATTTACCTATTACAAATTCAGATCTTCAAGTTATAATTTGCAATCATGATTTGAATTTTACAATTCTAAGTTCTGTATTTGACTATTACAAGCTCAGATCTTCAAGTTATAATTAGCAATCATAATTTGAAGTTATGAATTCTAAGTGCTGTATTTGACAATTACAAGTTCAGATCTTCAAGTTATAATTTGCACTAATAATTTGTATTTAACAATTCGGAGTTCTGTATTTGACTATTACAAGTTTAGATCTTCAAATTATTAATTACAATCTTAGTTTGAAATTAACAATTAGAAGTTCTGTAATTCACTATTACAAGTTCAGATCTTCAAGTTATAATTTGCACTATTAATTTGTATTTAACAATTCTAAGTTCTGTATTTGACTATTACAAGTTCAGATCTTCAAATTATTATTTACAATCTTAGTTTGAAATTAACAATTCGAAGTTCTGTATTTACCTATTACAAATTCAGATCTTCAAGTTATAATTTGCAATCATGATTTGAATTTTACAATTCTAAGTTCTGTATTTGACTATTACAAGCTCAGATCTTCAAGTTATAATTAGCAATCATAATTTGAAGTTATGAATTCTAAGTGCTGTATTTGACAATTACAAGTTCAGATCTTCAAGTTATAATTTGCACTAATAATTTGTATTTAACAATTCGGAGTTCTGTATTTGACTATTACAAGTTTAGATCTTCAAATTATTAATTACAATCTTAGTTTGAAATTAACAATTAGAAGTTCTGTAATTCACTATTACAAGTTCAGATCTTCAAGTTATAATTTGCAATTATAATTATAAGCTATCAATTCTAAGTTCTGTATTTGACAATTACAAGTTCAGATCTTCAAGTTATAATTTGCACTAATAATTTGTATTTAACAATTCGAAGTTCTGTATTTGACTATTACAAGTTCAGATCTTCTAATTATTATTTACAATCATAATTTGAAGTTATGAATTCTAAGTTCTGTATTTGACAATTACAAGTTCAGATCTTCAAGTTATAATTTGCACTAATAATTAGTATTTAACAATTCGAAGTTCTGTATTTGACTATTACAAGTTCAGATCTTCAAGTTATAATTTGCACTAATAATTTGTATTTAACAATTCGAAGTTCTGTATTTGACTATTACAAGTTCAGATCTTCAAGTTATAATTTGCAATCTTAATTTGAATTTCCCAATTCTAAGTTCTGAATTTGACTATTACAAGTTCAGATCTTCAAGTTATAATTAGCAATCATAATTTGAAGTTATGAATTCTAAGTTCTGTATTTGACAATTACTAGTTCAGATCTTCAAGTTATAATTTGCACTAATAATTTGTATTTAACAATTCGTAGTTCTGTATTTGACAATTACAAGTTCAGAACTTCAAGTTATAATTTGCACTAATAATTTGTATTTAACAATTCGAAGTTCTGTATTTGACTATTACAAGTTCAGATCTTCAAATTATTAATTACAATCTTAGTTTGAAATTAACAATTCGAAGTTCAGTATTTACCTATTACAAGTTCAGATCTTCAACTTATAATTTGCAATTATAATTATAAGCTATCAATTTTAAGTTCTGTTATTGACAATTACAAGTTCAGATCTTCAAGTTATAATTTGCACTATTAATTTGTATTTAACAATTCTAAGTTCTGTATTTGACTATTACAAGTTCAGATCTTCAAATTATTATTTACAATCTTAGTTTGAAATTAACAATTCGAAGTTTTGTATTTACCTATTACAAATTCAGATCTTCAAGTTATAATTTGCAATCATGATTTGAATTTTACAATTCTAAGTTCTGTATTTGACTATTACAAGCTCAGATCTTCAAGTTATAATTAGCAATCATAATTTGAAGTTATGAATTCTAAGTGCTGTATTTGACAATTACAAGTTCAGATCTTCAAGTTATAATTTGCACTAATAATTTGTATTTAACAATTCGGAGTTCTGTATTTGACTATTACAAGTTTAGATCTTCAAATTATTAATTACAATCTTAGTTTGAAATTAACAATTAGAAGTTCTGTAATTCACTATTACAAGTTCAGATCTTCAAGTTATAATTTGCACTATTAATTTGTATTTAACAATTCTAAGTTCTGTATTTGACTATTACAAGTTCAGATCTTCAAATTATTATTTACAATCTTAGTTTGAAATTAACAATTCGAAGTTCTGTATTTACCTATTACAAATTCAGATCTTCAAGTTATAATTTGCAATCATGATTTGAATTTTACAATTCTAAGTTCTGTATTTGACTATTACAAGCTCAGATCTTCAAGTTATAATTAGCAATCATAATTTGAAGTTATGAATTCTAAGTGCTGTATTTGACAATTACAAGTTCAGATCTTCAAGTTATAATTTGCACTAATAATTTGTATTTAACAATTCGGAGTTCTGTATTTGACTATTACAAGTTTAGATCTTCAAATTATTAATTACAATCTTAGTTTGAAATTAACAATTAGAAGTTCTGTAATTCACTATTACAAGTTCAGATCTTCAAGTTATAATTTGCAATTATAATTATAAGCTATCAATTCTAAGTTCTGTATTTGACAATTACAAGTTCAGATCTTCAAGTTATAATTTGCACTAATAATTTGTATTTAACAATTCGAAGTTCTGTATTTGACTATTACAAGTTCAGATCTTCTAATTATTATTTACAATCATAATTTGAAGTTATGAATTCTAAGTTCTGTATTTGACAATTACAAGTTCAGATCTTCAAGTTATAATTTGCACTAATAATTAGTATTTAACAATTCGAAGTTCTGTATTTGACTATTACAAGTTCAGATCTTCAAGTTATAATTTGCACTAATAATTTGTATTTAACAATTCGAAGTTCTGTATTTGACTATTACAAGTTCAGATCTTCAAGTTATAATTTGCAATCTTAATTTGAATTTCCCAATTCTAAGTTCTGAATTTGACTATTACAAGTTCAGATCTTCAAGTTATAATTAGCAATCATAATTTGAAGTTATGAATTCTAAGTTCTGTATTTGACAATTACTAGTTCAGATCTTCAAGTTATAATTTGCACTAATAATTTGTATTTAACAATTCGTAGTTCTGTATTTGACAATTACAAGTTCAGAACTTCAAGTTATAATTTGCACTAATAATTTGTATTTAACAATTCGAAGTTCTGTATTTGACTATTACAAGTTCAGATCTTCAAATTATTAATTACAATCTTAGTTTGAAATTAACAATTCGAAGTTCAGTATTTACCTATTACAAGTTCAGATCTTCAACTTATAATTTGCAATTATAATTATAAGCTATCAATTTTAAGTTCTGTTATTGACAATTACAAGTTCAGATCTTCAAGTTATAATTTGCACTATTAATTTGTATTTAACAATTCTAAGTTCTGTATTTGACTATTACAAGTTCAGATCTTCAAATTATTATTTACAATCTTAGTTTGAAATTAACAATTCGAAGTTCTGTATTTACCTATTACAAATTCAGATCTTCAAGTTATAATTTGCAATCATGATTTGAATTTTACAATTCTAAGTTCTGTATTTGACTATTACAAGCTCAGATCTTCAAGTTATAATTAGCAATCATAATTTGAAGTTATGAATTCTAAGTGCTGTATTTGACAATTACAAGTTCAGATCTTCAAGTTATAATTTGCACTAATAATTTGTATTTAACAATTCGGAGTTCTGTATTTGACTATTACAAGTTTAGATCTTCAAATTATTAATTACAATCTTAGTTTGAAATTAACAATTAGAAGTTCTGTAATTCACTATTACAAGTTCAGATCTTCAAGTTATAATTTGCACTATTAATTTGTATTTAACAATTCTAAGTTCTGTATTTGACTATTACAAGTTCAGATCTTCAAATTATTATTTACAATCTTAGTTTGAAATTAACAATTCGAAGTTCTGTATTTACCTATTACAAATTCAGATCTTCAAGTTATAATTTGCAATCATGATTTGAATTTTACAATTCTAAGTTCTGTATTTGACTATTACAAGCTCAGATCTTCAAGTTATAATTAGCAATCATAATTTGAAGTTATGAATTCTAAGTGCTGTATTTGACAATTACAAGTTCAGATCTTCAAGTTATAATTTGCACTAATAATTTGTATTTAACAATTCGGAGTTCTGTATTTGACTATTACAAGTTTAGATCTTCAAATTATTAATTACAATCTTAGTTTGAAATTAACAATTAGAAGTTCTGTAATTCACTATTACAAGTTCAGATCTTCAAGTTATAATTTGCAATTATAATTATAAGCTATCAATTCTAAGTTCTGTATTTGACAATTACAAGTTCAGATCTTCAAGTTATAATTTGCACTAATAATTTGTATTTAACAATTCGAAGTTCTGTATTTGACTATTACAAGTTCAGATCTTCTAATTATTATTTACAATCATAATTTGAAGTTATGAATTCTAAGTTCTGTATTTGACAATTACAAGTTCAGATCTTCAAGTTATAATTTGCACTAATAATTAGTATTTAACAATTCGAAGTTCTGTATTTGACTATTACAAGTTCAGATCTTCAAGTTATAATTTGCACTAATAATTTGTATTTAACAATTCGAAGTTCTGTATTTGACTATTACAAGTTCAGATCTTCAAGTTATAATTTGCAATCTTAATTTGAATTTCCCAATTCTAAGTTCTGAATTTGACTATTACAAGTTCAGATCTTCAAGTTATAATTAGCAATCATAATTTGAAGTTATGAATTCTAAGTTCTGTATTTGACAATTACTAGTTCAGATCTTCAAGTTATAATTTGCACTAATAATTTGTATTTAACAATTCGTAGTTCTGTATTTGACTATTACAAGTTCAGATCTTCTAATTATTATTTACAATCATAATTTGAAGTTATGAATTCTTAGTTCTGTATTTGACAATTACAAGTTCAGATCTTCAAGTTATAATTTGCACTAATAATTTGTATTTAACAATTCGAAGTTCTGTATTTGACTATTACAAGTTCAGATCTTCTAATTATTATTTACAATCATAATTTGAAGTTATGAATTCTAAGTTCTGTATTTGACAATTACAAGTTCAGATCTTCAAGTTATAATTTGCACTAATAATTTGAATTTAACAATTTGAAGTTCTGTATTTGACTATTACAAGTTCAGATCTTCAAATTATTAATTACAATATTAGTTTGAAATTAACAATTCGAAGTTCTGTATTTGACTATTACAAGTTCAGATCTTCTAATTATTAATTACAATCTTAGTTTGAAATTAACAATTCGAAGTTCTGTATTTACCTATTACAAGTTCAGATCTTCAACTTATAATTTGCAATTATAATTATAAGCTATCAATTTTAAGTTCTGTATTTGACTATTACAAGTTCAGATCTTCAAATTATTATTTACAATCTTAGTTTGAAATTAACAATTCCAAGTTCTGTATTTACCTATTACAAATTCAGATCTTCAAGTTATAATTTGCAATTATAATTATAAGCTATCAATTTTAAGTTCTGTATTTGACTATTACAAGTTCAGATCTTCAAATTATTAATTACAATCTTAGTTTGAAATTAACAATTCGAAGTTCTGTATTTACCTATTACAAGTTCAGATCTTCTAGTTATAATTTGCAATTATAATTTAAAGCTATCAATTTTAAGTTCTGTATTTGACACTTACAAGTTCAGATCTTCAAGTTATAATTTGTACTAATAATTTGTATTTAACAATTCGAAGTTCTGTAATTCACTATTACAAGTTCAGATCTTCAAGTTATAATTTGCAATTATAATTTTAAGCTATCAATTCTAAGTTCTGTATTAGACAATTACAAGTTCAGATCTTCAAGTTATTATTTGCACTAATAATTTGTATTTAACAATTCGAAGTTCTGTATTTGACTATTACAAGTTCAGATCTTCTAATTATTATTTACAATCATAATTTGAAGTTATGAATTCTAAGTTCTGTATTTAACAATTACAAGTTCAGATCTTCAAGTTATAATTTGCAATCATAATTTGAAGTTATGAATTCTAAGTGCTGTATTTGACAATTACAAGTTCAGATCTTCAAGTTATAATTTGCACTAATAATTTGTATTTAACAATTCGAAGTTCTGTATTTGACTATTACAAGTTCAGATCTTCAAATTATTAATTACAATCTTAGTTTGAAATTAACAATTCGAAGTTCTGTATTTACCTATTACAAGTTCAGATCTTCAACTTATAATTTGCAATTATAATTATAAGCTATCAATTTTAAGTTCTGTATTTGACAATTACAAGTTCAGATCTTCAAGTTATAATTTGCACTAATAATTTGTATTTAATAATTCGAAGTTCTGTATTTGACTATTACAAGTTCAGATCTTCTAATTTTTATTTACAATCATAATTTGAAGTTATGAATTCTAAGTTCTGTATTAGACAATTACGAGTTCAGATCTTCAAGTTATAATTTGCAATCATAATTTGAAGTTATGAATTCTAAGTTCTGTATTTGACAATTACAAGTTCAGAACTTCAAGTTATAATTTGCACTAATAATTTGTATTTAACAATTCGAAGTTCTGTATTTGACTATTACAAGTTCAGATCTTCAAATTATTAATTACAATCTTAGTTTGAAATTATCAATTCGAAGTTCAGTATTTACCTATTACAAGTTCAGATCTTCAACTTATAATTTGCAATTATAATTATAAGCTATCAATTTTAAGTTCTGTTATTGACAATTACAAGTTCAGATCTTCAAGTTATAATTTGCACTATTAATTTGTATTTAACAATTCTAAGTTCTGTATTTGACTATTACAAGTTCAGATCTTCAAATTAATATTTACAATCTTAGTTTGAAATTAACAATTCGAAGTTCTGTATTTACCTATTACAAATTCAGATCTTCAAGTTATAATTTGCAATCATGATTTGAATTTTACAATTCTAAGTTCTGTATTTGACTATTACAAGCTCAGATCTTCAAGTTATAATTAGCAATCATAATTTGAAGTTATGAATTCTAAGTGCTGTATTTGACAATTACAAGTTCAGATCTTCAAGTTATAATTTGCAATCATAATTTGAAGTTATGAATTCTAAGTTCCGAATTTGACTATTACAAGTTCAGATCTTCAAATTATTAATTACAATCTTAGTTGGAAATTAACAATTAGAAGTTCTGTATTTACCTATTACAAGTTCAGATCTTCAACTTATAATTTGCAATTATAATTATAAGCTATCAATTTTAAGTTCTTAATTTGACAATTACAAGTTCAGATTTTCAAGTTATAATTTGCACTAATAATTTGTATTTAACAATTCGAAGTTCTGTATTTGATTATTGCAAGTTCAGATCTTCAAATTATTAATTACAACCTTAGTTTGAAATTAACAATTCGAAGTTCTGTATTTACCTATTACAAGTTCAGATCTTCAACTTATAATTTGCAATTATAATTATAAGCTATCAATTTTAAGTTCTGTATTTGACAATTACAAGTTCAGATCTTCAAGTTATAATTTGCACTAATAATTTGTATTTAACAATTCGAAGTTCTGTATTTGACTATTACAAGTTCAGATCTTCAAATTATTATTTACAATCTTAGTTTGAAATTAACAATTCGAAGTTCTGTATTTACCTATTACAAATTCAGATCTTCAAGTTATAATTTGCAATTATAATTATAAGCTATCAATTTTAAGTTCTGTATTTGACTATTACAAGTTCAGATCTTCAAATTATTAATTACAATCTTAGTTTGAAATTAACAATTCGAAGTTCTGTATTTACCTATTACAAGTTCAGATCTTCTAGTTATAATTTGCAATTATAATTTAAAGCTATCAATTTTAAGTTCTGTATTTGACAATTACAAGTTCAGATCTTCAAGTTATAATTTGCACTAATAATTTGTATTTAACAATTCGAAGTTCTGTATTTGACTATTACAAGTTAAGATCTTCAAATTATTTATTACAATCTTAGTTTGAAATTAACAATTCGAAGTTCTGTATTTACCTATTACAAGTTCAGATCTTCAACTTATAATTTGCAATTATAATTATAAGCTATCAATTTTAAGTTCTGTATTTGACAATTACAAGTTCAGATCTTCAAGTTATAATTTGCACTAATAATTTGTATTTAACAATTCTAAGTTCTGTATTTGACTATTACAAGTTCAGATCTTCAAATTATTATTTACAATCTTAGTTTGAAATTAACAATTCGAAGTTCTGTATTTACCTATTACAATTTCAGATCTTCAAGTTATAATTTGCAATCATGATTTGAATTTTACAATTCTAAGTTCTGTATTTGACAATTACAAGCTCAGATCTTCAAGTTATAATTTGCACTAATAATTTGTATTTAACAATTCGGAGTTCTGTATTTGACTATTACAAGTTTAGATCTTCAAATTATTAATTACAATCTTAGTTTGAAATTAACAATTAGAAGTTCTGTAATTCACTATTACAAGTTCAGATCTTCAAGTTATAATTTGCAATTATAATTATAAGCTATCAATTCTAAGTTCTGTATTTGACAATTACAAGTTCAGATCTTCAAGTTATAATTTGCACTAATAATTTGTATTTAACAATTCGAAGTTCTGTATTTGACTATTACAAGTTCAGATCTTCTAATTATTATTTACAATCATAATTTGAAGTTATGAATTCTAAGTTCTGTATTTGACAATTACAAGTTCAGATCTTCAAGTTATAATTTGCACTAATAATTTGTATTTAACAATTCGAAGTTCTGTATTTGAATATTACAAGTTCAGATCTTCAAGTTATAATTTGCACTAATAATTTGTATTTCACAATTCGAAGTTCTGTATTTGACTATTACAAGTTCAGATCTTCAAGTTATAATTTGCACTAATAATTTGTATTTCACAATTCGAAGTTCTGTATTTTACTATTACAAGTTCAGATCTTCAAGTTATAATTTGCACTAATAATTTGTATTTAACAATTCGAAGTTCTGTATTTGACTATTACAAGTTCAGATCTTCAAATTATTATTTACAAATTTAGTTTGAAATTAACAATTCGAAGTTCTGTATTTACCTATTACAAATTCAGATCTTCAAGTTATAATTTGCAATTATAATTATAAGCTATCAATTTTAAGTTCTGTATTTGACTATTACAAGTTCAGATCTTCAAGTTATAATTTGCAATCATAATTTGAATTTCCCAATTCTAAGTTCTGTATTTGACTATTACAAGTTCAGATCTTCAAGTTATAATTAGCAATCATAATTTGAAGTTATGAATTCTTAGTTCTATACTTTACAATTACAAGTTCAGATCTTCAAGTTATAATTTGCAATCATAATTTGAAGTTATGAATTCTAAGTTCTGAATTTGACTATTACAAGTTCAGATCTTCAAATTATTAATTACAATCTTAGTTGGAAATTAACAATTAGAAGTTCTGTATTTACCTATTACAAGTTCAGATCTTCAACTTATAATTGGAATTATAATTATAAGCTATCAATTTTAAGTTCTGTATTTGACAATTACAAGTTCAGATTTTCAAGTTATAATTTGCACTAATAATTTGTATTTAACAATTCGAAGTTCTGTATTTGACTATTGCAAGTTCTGATCTTCAAATTATTAATTACAATCTTAATTTGTGTTCAATCTAAGTTCTGTATTTGACTATTACAAGTTCAGATCTTCAAGTTATAATTTGCAATCTTAATTTGAATTTCCCAATTCTAAGTTCTGAATTTGACTATTACAAGTTCAGATCTTCTAATTATTATTTACAATCATAATTTGAAGTTATGAATTCTTAGTTCTGTATTTGACAATTACAAGTTCAGATCTTCAAGTTATAATTTGCACTAATAATTTGTATTTAACAATTCGTAGTTCTGTATTTGACTATTACAAGTTCTGATCTTCTAATTATTAATTACAATCTTAGTTTGAAATTAACAATTCGAAGTTCTGTATTTACCTATTACAAGTTCAGATCTTCAACTTATAATTTGCAATTATTATTATAAGCTATCAATTTTAAGTTCTGTATTTGACTATTACAAGTTCAGATCTTCAAATTATTATTTACAATCATTGTTTGAAATTAACAATTCGAAGTTCTGTATTTACCTATTACAAATTCAGATCTTCAGGTTATAATTTGCAATTATAATTATAAGCTATCAATTTTAAGTTCTGTATTTGACTATTACAAGTTCAGATCTTCAAGTTATAATTTGCAATCATGATTTGAATTTTACAATTCTAAGTTCTGTATTTGACTATTACAAGTTCAGATCTTCAAATTATAATTAGCAATCATAATTTGAAGTTATGAATTCTAAGTGCTGGATTTGACAATTACAAGTTCAGATCTTCAAGTTATAATTTGCACTAATAATTTGTATTTAACAATTCGGAGTTCTGTATTTGACTATTACAAGTTTAGATCTTCAAATTATTAATTACAATCTTAGTTTGAAATTAACAATTAGAAGTTCTGTAATTCACTATTACAAGTTCAGATCTTCAAGTTATAATTTGCAAATATAATTATAAGCTATCAATTCTAAGTTCTGTATTTGACAATTACAAGTTCAGATCTTCAAGTTATAATTTGCACTAATAATTTGTATTTAACAATTCGAAGTTCTGTATTTGACTATTACAAGTTCAGATCTTCTAATTATTATTTACAAACATAATTTGAAGTTATGAATTCTAAGTTCTGTATTTGACAATTACAAGTTCAGATCTTCAAGTTATAATTTGCACTAATAATTTGTATTTAACAATTCGAAGTTCTGTATTTGACTATTACAAGTTCAGATCTTCTAATTATTATTTACAATCATAATTTGAAGTTATGAATTCTTAGTTCTGTATTTGACAATTACAAGTTCAGATCTTCAAGTTATAATTTGCACTAATAATTTGTATTTAACAATTAGAAGTTCTGTATTTGACTATTACAAGTTCAGATCTTCAAGTTATAATTTGCACTAATAATTTGTATTTAACAATTCGAAGTTCTGTATTTGACTATTACAAGTTCAGATCTTCTAATTATTATTTACAATCATAATTTGAAGTTATGAATTCTAAGTTCTGTATTTGACAATTACAAGTTCAGATCTTCAAGTTATAATTTGCACTAATAATTTGTATTTAACAATTCGAAGTTCTGTATTTGACTATTACAAGTTCAGATCTTCAAGTTATAATTTGCACTAATAATTTGTATTTAACAATTCGAAGTTCTGTATTTGACTATTACAAGTTCAGATCTTCAAATTATTATTTTCAAATTTAGTTTGAAATTAACAATTCGAAGTTCTGTATTTACCTATTACAAATTCAGATTTTCAAGTTATAATTTGCAATTATAATTATAAGCTATCAATTTTAAGTTCTGTATTTGACTATTACAAGTTCAGATCTTCAAGTTGTAATTTGCACACATAATTTGAATTTCCCAATTCTAAGTTCTGTATTTGACTATTACAAGTTCAGATCTTCAAGTTATAATTAGCAATCATAATTTGAAGTTATGAATTCTTAGTTCTATACTTTACAATTACAAGTTCAGATCTTCAAGTTATAATTTGCAATCATAATTTGAAGTTATGAATTCTAAGTTCTGAATTTGACTATTACAAGTTCAGATCTTCAAATTATTAATTACAATCTTAGTTGGAAATTAACAATTAGAAGTTCTGTATTTACCTATTACAAGTTCAGATCTTCAACTTATATTTGGAATTATTATTATAAGCTATCAATTTTAAGTTCTGTATTTGACAATTACAAGTTCAGATTTTCAAGTTATAATTTGCACTAATAATTTGTATTTAACAATTCGAAGTTCTGTATTTGACTATTGCAAGTTCAGATCTTCAAATTATTAATTACAATCTTAATTTGTGTTCAATCTAAGTTCTGTATTTGACTATTACAAGTTCAGATCTTCAAGTTATAATTTGCAATCTTAATTTGAATTTCCCAATTCTAAGTTCTGAATTTGACTATTACAAGTTCAGATCTTCAAGTTATAATTAGCAATCATAATTTGAAGTTATGAGTTCTAAGTTCTGTATTTGACAATTACTAGTTCAGATCTTCAAGTTATAATTTGCACTAATAATTTGTATTTAACATTTCGTAGTTCTGTATTTGACTATTACAAGTTCAGAACTTCTAATTATTATTTACAATCATAATTTGAAGTTATGAATTCTTAGTTCTGTATTTGACAATTACAAGTTCAGATCTTCAAGTTATAATTTGCACTAATAATTTGTATTTAACAATTCGAAGTTCTGTATTTGACTATTACAAGTTCAGATCTTCTAATTATTATTTACAATCATAATTTGAAGTTATGAATTCTAAGTTCTGTATTTGACAATTACAAGTTCAGATCTTCAAGTTATAATTTGCACTAATAATTTGAATTTAACAATTTGAAGTTCTGTATTTGACTATTACAAGTTCAGATCTTCAAATTATTAATTACAATCTTAGTTTGAAATTAACAATTCGAAGTTCAGTATTTACCTATTACAAGTTCAGATCTTCAACTTATAATTTGCAATTATAATTATAAGCTATCAATTTTAAGTTCTCTATTTGACAATTACAAGTTCAGATCTCCAAGTTATAATTTGCACTAATAATTTGTATTTAACAATTCTAAGTTCCTTATTTGACTATTACAAGTTCAGATCTTCAAATTATTTTTTACAATCTTAGTTTGAAATTAACAATTCGAAGTTCTGTATTTACCTATTACAAGTTCATATCTTCTAGTTATAATTTGCAATTATACTTATAAGCTATCAATTTTAAGTTCTGTATTTGACAATTACAAGTTCAGATCTTCAAGTTATAATTTGAAATAATAATTAGTATTTAACAAATCTAAGTTCTGTAATTGACTATTACAAGTTCAGATCTTCAAGTTATAATTTGCAATTATAATTATAAGCTATCAATTCTAAGTTCTGTATTTGACAATTACAAGGTCAGATCGTCAAGTTATAATTTGCACTAATAATTTGAATTTAACAATTTGAAGTTCTGTATTTGACTATTACAAGTTCAGATCTTCAAATTATTAATTACAATATTAGTTTGAAATTAACAATTCGAAGTTCTGTATTTGACCATTACAAGTTCAGATCTTCAACTTATAATTTGCAATTATAATTATAAGCTATCAATTTTAAGTTCTGTATTTGACTATTACAAGTTCAGATCCTCAAGTTAAAATTAGCAATCATAATTTGCATTTTACAATTCTAAGTTCTGTATTTGACTAATACAAGTTCAGATCTTCAAGTTATAATTTGCAATCATAATTTGAAGTTATTAATTCTAAGTTCTGTATTTGACAATTACAAGTTCAGATCTTCAAGTTATAATTTGCACTAATAATTTGTATTTAACAATTCGAAGTTCTGTATTTGAGTATTACAAGTTCAGATCTTCAAATTATTAATTACAATCTTAGTTTGAAATTAACAATTCGAAGTTCAGTATTTACCTATTACAAGTTCAGATCATCAACTTATAATTTGCAATTATAATTATAAGCTATCAATTCTAAGTTCTGTATTTGACAATTACAAGTTCAGATCTTCAAGTTATAATTTGCACTAATAATTTGTATTTAACAATTCGAAGTTCTGTATTTGACTATTACAAGTTCAGATCTTCTAATTATTATTTACAAACATAATTTGAAGTTATGAATTCTAAGTTCTGTATTTGACAATTACAAGTTCAGATCTTCAAGTTATAATTTGCACTAATAATTTGTATTTAACAATTCGAAGTTCTGTATTTGACTATTACAAGTTCAGATCTTCTAATTATTATTTACAATCATAATTTGAAGTTATGAATTCTTAGTTCTGTATTTGACAATTACAAGTTCAGATCTTCAAGTTATAATTTGCACTAATAATTTGTATTTAACAATTAGAAGTTCTGTATTTGACTATTACAAGTTCAGATCTTCAAGTTATAATTTGCACTAATAATTTGTATTTAACAATTCGAAGTACTGTATTTGACTATTACAAGTTCAGATCTTCTAATTATTATTTACAATCATAATTTGAAGTTATGAATTCTAAGTTCTGTATTTGACAATTACAAGTTCAGATCTTCAAGTTATAATTTGCACTAATAATTTGTATTTAACAATTCGAAGTTCTGTATTTGACTATTACAAGTTCAGATCTTCAAGTTATAATTTGCACTAATAATTTGTATTTAACAATTCGAAGTTCTGTATTTGACTATTACAAGTTCAGATCTTCAAATTATTATTTTCAAATTTAGTTTGAAATTAACAATTCGAAGTTCTGTATTTACCTATTACAAATTCAGATCTTCAAGTTATAATTTGCAATTATAATTATAAGCTATCAATTTTAAGTTCTGTATTTGACTATTACAAGTTCAGATCTTCAAGTTGTAATTTGCACACATAATTTGAATTTCCCAATTCTAAGTTCTGTATTTGACTATTACAAGTTCAGATCTTCAAGTTATAATTAGCAATCATAATTTGAAGTTATGAATTCTTAGTTCTATACTTTACAATTACAAGTTCAGATCTTCAAGTTATAATTTGCAATCATAATTTGAAGTTATGAATTCTAAGTTCTGAATTTGACTATTACAAGTTCAGATCTTCAAATTATTAATTACAATCTTAGTTGGAAATTAACAATTAGAAGTTCTGTATTTACCTATTACAAGTTCAGATCTTCAACTTATAATTGGAATTATTATTATAAGCTATCAATTTTAAGTTCTGTATTTGACAATTACAAGTTCAGATTTTCAAGTTATAATTTGCACTAATAATTTGTATTTAACAATTCGAAGTTCTGTATTTGACTATTGCAAGTTCAGATCTTCAAATTATTAATTACAATCTTAATTTGTGTTCAATCTAAGTTCTGTATTTGACTATTACAAGTTCAGATCTTCAAGTTATAATTTGCAATCTTAATTTGAATTTCCCAATTCTAAGTTCTGAATTTGACTATTACAAGTTCAGATCTTCAAGTTATAATTAGCAATCATAATTTGAAGTTATGAATTCTAAGTTCTGTATTTGACAATTACTAGTTCAGATCTTCAAGTTATAATTTGCACTAATAATTTGTATTTAACATTTCGTAGTTCTGTATTTGACTATTACAAGTTCAGAACTTCTAATTATTATTTACAATCATAATTTGAAGTTATGAATTCTTAGTTCTGTATTTGACAATTACAAGTTCAGATCTTCAAGTTATAATTTGCACTAATAATTTGTATTTAACAATTCGAAGTTCTGTATTTGACTATTACAAGTTCAGATCTTCTAATTATTATTTACAATCATAATTTGAAGTTATGAATTCTAAGTTCTGTATTTGACAATTACAAGTTCAGATCTTCAAGTTATAATTTGCACTAATAATTTGAATTTAACAATTTGAAGTTCTGTATTTGACTATTACAAGTTCAGATCTTCAAATTATTAATTACAATCTTAGTTTGAAATTAACAATTCGAAGTTCAGTATTTACCTATTACAAGTTCAGATCTTCAACTTATAATTTGCAATTATAATTATAAGCTATCAATTTTAAGTTCTCTATTTGACAATTACAAGTTCAGATCTCCAAGTTATAATTTGCACTAATAATTTGTATTTAACAATTCTAAGTTCCTTATTTGACTATTACAAGTTCAGATCTTCAAATTATTTTTTACAATCTTAGTTTGAAATTAACAATTCGAAGTTCTGTATTTACCTATTACAAGTTCATATCTTCTAGTTATAATTTGCAATTATACTTATAAGCTATCAATTTTAAGTTCTGTATTTGACAATTACAAGTTCAGATCTTCAAGTTATAATTTGAAATAATAATTAGTATTTAACAAATCTAAGTTCTGTAATTGACTATTACAAGTTCAGATCTTCAAGTTATAATTTGCAATTATAATTATAAGCTATCAATTCTAAGTTCTGTATTTGACAATTACAAGGTCAGATCGTCAAGTTATAATTTGCACTAATAATTTGAATTTAACAATTTGAAGTTCTGTATTTGACTATTACAAGTTCAGATCTTCAAATTATTAATTACAATATTAGTTTGAAATTAACAATTCGAAGTTCTGTATTTGACCATTACAAGTTCAGATCTTCAACTTATAATTTGCAATTATAATTATAAGCTATCAATTTTAAGTTCTGTATTTGACTATTACAAGTTCAGATCTTCAAGTTATAATTAGCAATCATAATTTGCATTTTACAATTCTAAGTTCTGTATTTGACTAATACAAGTTCAGATCTTCAAGTTATAATTTGCAATCATAATTTGAAGTTATTAATTCTAAGTTCTGTATTTGACAATTACAAGTTCAGATCTTCAAGTTATAATTTGCACTAATAATTTGTATTTAACAATTCGAAGTTCTGTATTTGACTATTACAAGTTCAGATCTTCAAATTATTAATTACAATCTTAGTTTGAAATTAACAATTCGAAGTTCAGTATTTACCTATTACAAGTTCAGATCATCAACTTATAATTTGCAATTATAATTATAAGCTATCAATTTTAAGTTCTCTATTTGACAATTACAAGTTCAGATCTTCAAGTTATAATTTGCACTTATAATTTGTATTTAACAATTCGAAGTTCAGTATTTGACTATTACAAGTTTAGATCTTTAAATTATTAATTACAATCTTAGTTTGAAATTAACAATTCGAAGTTCTGTATTTACCTATTACAAGTTCAGATTTTCAACTTATAATTTGCAATTATAATTATAAGCTATCAATTTTAAGTTCTGTATTTGACAATTACAAGTTCAGATCTCCAAGTTATAATTTGCACTAATAATTTGTATTTAACAATTCGAAGTACCTTATTTGACTATTACAAGTTCAGATCTTCAAATTATTTTTTACAATCTTAGTTTGAAATTAACAATTCGAAGTTCTGTATTTACCTATTACAAATTCAGATCTTCAAGTTATAATTTGCAACTATAATTATTAGCTATCAATTTTTGAGTTCTGTATTTGACTATTACAAGTTCAGATCTTCAAGTTATAATTTGCAATCATAATTTGAATTTTACAATTCTAAGTTCTGTATTTGACTATTACAAGTTCAGATCTTCAAATTATTAATTACAATCTTTGTTTGAAATTAACAATTCGAAGTTTTGTATTTACCTATTACAAGTTCAGATCTTCAACTTATAATTTGCAATTATAATTATAAGCTATCAATTTTAAGTTCTGTATTTGACAATTACAAGTTCAGATCTTCAAGTTATAATTTGCACTAATAATTTGTATTTAACAATTCGAAGTTCTGTATTTGACTATTACAAGTTCAGATCTTCAAATTATTATTTACAATCTTAGTTTGAAATTAACAATTCGAAGTTCTGTATTTCCCTATTACAAATTCAGATCTTCAAGTTATAATTTGCAATTATAATTATAAGCTATCAATTTTAAGTTCTGTATTTGACTATTACAAGTTCAGATCTTCAAGTTATAATTGGAATCATAATTTGAATTTTACTATTCTAAGTTCTGTATTTGACTATTTCAAGTTCAGATCTTCAAGTTATAGTTAGCAATCATAATTTGAAGTTATGCATTCTAAGTTATGTATTTGACAATTACAAGTTCAGATCTTCAAGTTATAATTTGCACTAATAATTTGTATTTAACAATTCGTAGTTCTGTATTTGACTATTACAAGTTCAGATCTTCTAATTATTATTTACAATCATAATTTGAAGTTATGAATTCTTAGTTCTGTATTTTCCAATTACAAGTTCAGATCTTCAAGTTATAATTTGCAATCATAATTTGAAGTTATGAATTCTAAGTTCTGAATTTGACTATTACAAGTTCAGATCTTCAAATTATTAATTACAATATTAGTTGGAAATTAACAATTAGAAGTTCTGTATTTACCTATTACAAGTTCAGATCTTCAACTTACAATTTGCAATTATAATTATAAGCTATCAATTTTAAGTTCTGTATTTGACAATTACAAGTTCAGATTTTCAAGTTATAATTTGCACTAATAATTTGTATTTAACAATTCGAAGATCTGTATTTGACTATTACAAGTTCATATCTTCAAATTATTATTTACAATCTTAGTTTGAAATTAACAATTCGAAGTTCTGTATTTACCTATTACAAGTTCAGATCTTCTAGTTATAATTTGCAATTATAATTTAAAGCTATCAATTTTAAGTTCTGTATTTGACAATTACAAGTTCAGATCTTCAAGTTATAATTTGTACTAATAATTTGTATTTAACAATTCGAAGTTCTGTAATTCACTATTACAAGTTCAGATCTTCAAGTTATAATTTGCAATTATAATTTTAAGCTATCAATTCTAAGTTCTGTATTAGACAATTACAAGTTCAGGTCTTCAAGTTATTATTTGCACTAATAATTTGTATTTAACAATTCGAAGTTCTGTATTTGACTATTACAAGTTCAGATCTTCAAATTATTAATTACAATCTTAGTTGGAAATTAACAATTAGAAGTTCTGTATTTACCTATTACAAGTTCAGATCTTCAACTTATAATTGGAATTATTATTATAAGCTATCAATTTTAAGTTCTGTATTTGACAATTACAAGTTCAGATTTTCAAGTTATAATTTGCACTAATAATTTGTATTTAACAATTCGAAGTTCTGTATTTGACTATTGCAAGTTCAGATCTTCAAATTATTAATTACAATCTTAATTTGTGTTCAATCTAAGTTCTGTATTTGACTATTACAAGTTCAGATCTTCAAGTTATAATTTGCAATCTTAATTTGAATTTCCCAATTCTAAGTTCTGAATTTGACTATTACAAGTTCAGATCTTCAAGTTATAATTAGCAATCATAATTTGAAGTTATGAATTCTAAGTTCTGTATTTGACAATTACTAGTTCAGATCTTCAAGTTATAATTTGCACTAATAATTTGTATTTAACATTTCGTAGTTCTGTATTTGACTATTACAAGTTCAGAACTTCTAATTATTATTTACAATCATAATTTGAAGTTATGAATTCTTAGTTCTGTATTTGACAATTACAAGTTCAGATCTTCAAGTTATAATTTGCACTAATAATTTGTATTTAACAATTCGAAGTTCTGTATTTGACTATTACAAGTTCAGATCTTCTAATTATTATTTACAATCATAATTTGAAGTTATGAATTCTAAGTTCTGTATTTGACAATTACAAGTTCAGATCTTCAAGTTATAATTTGCACTAATAATTTGAATTTAACAATTTGAAGTTCTGTATTTGACTATTACAAGTTCAGATCTTCAAATTATTAATTACAATCTTAGTTTGAAATTAACAATTCGAAGTTCAGTATTTACCTATTACAAGTTCAGATCTTCAACTTATAATTTGCAATTATAATTATAAGCTATCAATTTTAAGTTCTCTATTTGACAATTACAAGTTCAGATCTCCAAGTTATAATTTGCACTAATAATGTGTATTTAACAATTCTAAGTTCCTTATTTGACTATTACAAGTTCAGATCTTCAAATTATTTTTTACAATCTTAGTTTGAAATTAACAATTCGAAGTTCTGTATTTACCTATTACAAGTTCATATCTTCTAGTTATAATTTGCAATTATACTTATAAGCTATCAATTTTAAGTTCTGTATTTGACAATTACAAGTTCAGATCTTCAAGTTATAATTTGAAATAATAATTAGTATTTAACAAATCTAAGTTCTGTAATTGACTATTACAAGTTCAGATCTTCAAGTTATAATTTGCAATTATAATTATAAGCTATCAATTCTAAGTTCTGTATTTGACAATTACAAGGTCAGATCGTCAAGTTATAATTTGCACTAATAATTTGAATTTACCAATTTGAAGTTCTGTATTTGACTATTACAAGTTCAGATCTTCAAATTATTAATTACAATATTAGTTTGAAATTAACAATTCGAAGTTCTGTATTTGACCATTACAAGTTCAGATCTTCAACTTATAATTTGCAATTATAATTATAAGCTATCAATTTTAAGTTCTGTATTTGACTATTACAAGTTCAGATCTTCAAGTTATAATTAGCAATCATAATTTGCATTTTACAATTCTAAGTTCTGTATTTGACTAATACAAGTTCAGATCTTCAAGTTATAATTTGCAATCATAATTTGAAGTTATTAATTCTAAGTTCTGTATTTGACAATTACAAGTTCAGATCTTCAAGTTATAATTTGCACTAATAATTTGTATTTAACAATTCGAAGTTCTGTATTTGACTATTACAAGTTCAGATCTTCAAATTATTAATTACAATCTTAGTTTGAAATTAACAATTCGAAGTTCAGTATTTACCTATTACAAGTTCAGATCATCAACTTATAATTTGCAATTATAATTATTAGCTATCAATTTTAAGTTCTCTATTTGACAATTACAAGTTCAGATCTTCAAGTTATAATTTGCACTTATAATTTGTATTTAACAATTCGAAGTTCAGTATTTGACTATTACAAGTTTAGATCTTTAAATTATTAATTACAATCTTAGTTTGAAATTAACAATTCGAAGTTCTGTATTTACCTATTACAAGTTCAGATTTTCAACTTATAATTTGCAATTATAATTATAAGCTATCAATTTTAAGTTCTGTATTTGACAATTACAAGTTCAGATCTCCAAGTTATAATTTGCACTAATAATTTGTATTTAACAATTCGAAGTACCTTATTTGACTATTACAAGTGCAGATCTTCAAATTATTTTTTACAATCTTAGTTTGAAATTAACAATTCGAAGTTCTGTATTTACCTATTACAAATTCAGATCTTCAAGTTATAATTTGCAACTATAATTATTAGCTATCAATTTTTGAGTTCTGTATTTGACTATTACAAGTTCAGATCTTCAAGTTATAATTTGCAATCATAATTTGAATTTTACAATTCTAAGTTCTGTATTTGACTATTACAAGTTCAGATCTTCAAATTATTAATTACAATCTTAGTTTGAAATTAACAATTCGAAGTTTTGTATTTACCTATTACAAGTTCAGATCTTCAACTTATAATTTGCAATTATAATTATAAGCTATCAATTTTAAGTTCTGTATTTGACAATTACAAGTTCAGATCTTCAAGTTATAATTTGCACTAATAATTTGTATTTAACAATTCGAAGTTCTGTATTTGACTATTACAAGTTCAGATCTTCAAATTATTATTTACAATCTTAGTTTGAAATTAACAATTCGAAGTTCTGTATTTACCTATTACAAATTCAGATCTTCAAGTTATAATTTGCAATTATAATTATAAGCTATCAATTTTAAGTTCTGTATTTGACTATTACAAGTTCAGATCTTCAAGTTATAATTGGAATCATAATTTGAATTTTACTATTCTAAGTTCTGTATTTGACTATTTCAAGTTCAGATCTTCAAGTTATAGTTAGCAATCATAATTTGAAGTTATGCATTCTAAGTTATGTATTTGACAATTACAAGTTCAGATCTTCAAGTTATAATTTGCACTAATAATTTGTATTTAACAATTCGTAGTTCTGTATTTGACTATTACAAGTTCAGATCTTCTAATTATTATTTACAATCATAATTTGAAGTTATGAATTCTTAGTTCTGTATTTTCCAATTACAAGTTCAGATCTTCAAGTTATAATTTGCAATCATAATTTGAAGTTATGAATTCTAAGTTCTGAATTTGACTATTACAAGTTCAGATCTTCAATTTATTAATTACAATATTAGTTGGAAATTAACAATTAGAAGTTCTGTATTTACCTATTACAAGTTCAGATCTTCAACTTACAATTTGCAATTATAATTATAAGCTATCAATTTTAAGTTCTGTATTTGACAATTACAAGTTCAGATTTTCAAGTTATAATTTGCACTAATAATTTGTATTTAACAATTCGAAGATCTGTATTTGACTATTACAAGTTCATATCTTCAAATTATTATTTACAATCTTAGTTTGAAATTAACAATTCGAAGTTCTGTATTTACCTATTACAAGTTCAGATCTTCTAGTTATAATTTGCAATTATAATTTAAAGCTATCAATTTTAAGTTCTGTATTTGACAATTACAAGTTCAGATCTTCAAGTTATAATTTGTACTAATAATTTGTATTTAACAATTCGAAGTTCTGTAATTCACTATTACAAGTTCAGATCTTCAAGTTATAATTTGCAATTATAATTTTAAGCTATCAATTCTAAGTTCTGTATTAGACAATTACAAGTTCAGGTCTTCAAGTTATTATTTGCACTAATAATTTGTATTTAACAATTCGAAGTTCTGTATTTGACTATTACAAGTTCAGATCTTCTAATTATTATTTACAATCATAATTTGAAGTTATGAATTCTAAGTTCTGTATTTAACAATTACAAGTTCAGATCTTCAAGTTATAATTTGCAATCATAATTTGAAGTTATGAATTCTAAGTGCTGTATTTTACAATTACAAGTTCAGATCTTCAAGTTATAATTTGCACTAATAATTTGTATTTAACAATTCGAAGTTCTGTATTTGACTATTACAAGTTCAGATCTTCAAATTATTAATTACAATCTTAGTTTGAAATTAACAATTCGAAGTTCAGTATTTACCTATTACAAGTTCAGATCTTCAACTTATAATTGGAATTATAATTATAAGCTATCAATTTTAAGTTCTGTATTTGACAATTACAAGTTCAGATTTTCAAGTTATAATTTGCACTAATAATTTGTATTTAACAATTCGAAGTTCTGTATTTGACTATTGCAAGTTCAGATCTTCAAATTATTAATTACAATCTTAATTTGTGTTCAATCTAAGTTCTGTATTTGACTATTACATGTTCAGATCTTCAAGTTATAATTTGCAATCTTAATTTGAATTTCCCAATGCAAAGTTCTGAATTTGACTATTACAAGTTCAGATCTTCAAGTTATAATTAGCAATCATAATTTGAAGTTATGAATTCTAAGTTCTGTATTTGACAATTACTAGTTCAGATCTTCAAGTTATAATTTGCACTAATAATTTGTATTAAAAATTCGTAGTTCTGTATTTGACTATTACAAGTTCAGATCTTCTAATTATTATTTACAATCATAATTTGAAGTTATGAATTCTTAGTTCTGTATTTGACAATTACAAGTTCAGATCTTCAAGTTATAATTTGCACTAATAATTTGTATTTAACAATTCGTAGTTCTGTATTTGACTATTACAAGTTCAGATCTTCTAATTATTAATTACAATCTTAGTTTGAAATTAACAATTCGAAGTTCTGTATTTACCTATTACAAGTTCAGATCTTCAACTTATAATTTGCAATTATAATTATAAGCTATCAATTTTAAGTTCTGTATTTGACAATTACAAGTTCAGATCTTCAAGTTATAATTTGCACTTTTAATTTGTATTTAACAATTCTAAGTTCTGTGTTTGACTATTACAAGTTCAGATCTTCAAATTATTATTTACAATCATTGTTTGAAATTAACAATTCGAAGTTCTGTATTTACCTATTACAAATTCAGATCTTCAAGTTATAATTTGCAATCATGATTTGAATTTTACAATTCTAAGTTCTGTATTTGACTATTACAAGTTCAGATCTTCAAGTTATAATTAGCAATCATAATTTGAAGTTATGAATTCTAAGTGTTGGATTTGACAATTACAAGTTCAGATCTTCAAGTTATAATTTGCACTAATAATTTGTATTTAACAATTCGGAGTTCTGTATTTTACTATTACAAGTTTAGATCTTCAAATTATTAATTACAATCTTAGTTTGAAATTAACAATTAGAAGTTCTGTAATTCACTATTACAAGTTCAGATCTTCTAGTTATAATTTGCAATTATAATTATAAGCTATCAATTCTAAGTTCTGTATTTGACGATTACAAGTTCAGATCTTCAAGTTATAATTTGCACTAATAATTTGTATTTAACAATTCGAAGTTCTGTATTTGACTATTACAAGTTCAGATCTTCTAATTATTATTTACAAACATAATTTGAAGTTATGAATTCTAAGTTCTGTATTTGACAATTACAAGTTCAGATCTTCAACTTATAATTGGAATTATAATTATAAGCTATCAATTTTAAGTTCTGTATTTGACAATTACAAGTTCAGATTTTCAAGTTATAATTTGCACTAATAATTTGTATTTAACAATTCGAAGTTCTGTATTTGACTATTGCAAGTTCAGATCTTCAAATTATTAATTACAATCTTAATTTGTGTTCAATCTAAGTTCTGTATTTGACTATTACAAGTTCAGATCTTCAAGTTATAATTTGCAATCTTAATTTGAATTTCCCAATTCTAAGTTCTGAATTTGACTATTACAAGTTCAGATCTTCAAGTTATAATTAGCAATCATAATTTGAAGTTATGAATTCAAAGTTCTGTATTTGACAATTACTAGTTCAGATCTTCAAGTTATAATTTGCACTAATGATTTGTATTTAACAATTCGTAGTTCTGTATTTGACTATTACAAGTTCAGATCTTCTAATTATTATTTACAATCATAATTTGAAGTTATGAATTCTTAGTTCTGTATTTGACAATTACAAGTTCAGATCTTCAAGTTATAATTTGCACTAATAATTTGTATTTAACAATTCGTAGTTCTGTATTTGACTATTACAAGTTCAGATCTTCTAATTATTAATTACAATCTTAGTTTGAAATTAACAATTCGAAGTTCTGTATTTACCTATTACAAGTTCAGATCTTCAACTTATAATTTGCAATTATAATTATAAGCTATCAATTTTAAGTTCTGTATTTGACAATTACAAGTTCAGATCTTCAAGTTATAATTTGCACTTTTAATTGGTATTTAACAATTCTAAGTTCTGTATTTGACTATTACAAGTTCAGATCTTCAAATTATTATTTACAATCATTGTTTGAAATTAACAATTCGAAGTTCTGTATTTACCTATTACAAATTCAGATCTTCAGGTTATAATTTGCAATTATAATTATAAGCTATCAATTTTAAGTTCTGTACTTGACTATTACAAGTTCAGATCTTCAAGTTATAATTTGCAATCATGATTTGAATTTTACAATTCTAAGTTCTGTATTTGACTATTACAAGTTCAGATCTTCAAGTTATAATTAGCAATCATAATTTGAAGTTATGAATTCTAAGTGCTGGATTTGACAATTACAAGTTCAGATCTTCAAGTTATAATTTGCACTAATAATTTGTATTTAACAATTCGGAGTTCTGTATTTGACTATTACAAGTTTAGATCTTCAAATTATTAATTACAATCTTAGTTTGAAATTAACAATTAGAAGTTCTGTAATTCACTATTACAAGTTCAGATCTTCTTGTTATAATTTGCAATTATAATTATAAGCTATCAATTCTAAGTTCTGTATTTGACGATTACAAGTTCAGATCTTCAAGTTATAATTTGCACTAATAATTTGTATTTAACAATTCGAAGTTCTGTATTTGACTATTACAAGTTCAGATCTTCTAATTATTATTTACAAACATAATTTGAAGTTATGAATTCTAAGTTCTGTATTTGACAATTACAAGTTCAGATCTTCAAGTTATAATTTGCACTAATAATTTGTATTTAACAATTCGAAGTTCTGTATTTGACTATTACAAGTTCAGATCTTCTAATTATTATTTACAATCATAATTTGAAGTTATGAATTCTAAGTTCTGTATTTGACAATTACAAGTTCAGATCTTCAAGTTATAATTTGCACTAATAATTTGAATTTAACAATTTGAAGTTCTGTATTTGACTATTACAAGTTCAGATCTTCAAATTATTAATTACAATATTAGTTTGAAATTAACAATTCGAAGTTCTGTATTTGACTATTACAAGTTCAGATCTTCAACTTATAATTTGCAATTATAATTATAAGCTATCAATTTTAAGTTCTGTATTTGACTATTACAAGTTCAGATCTTCAAGTTATAATTAGCAATCATAATTTGCATTTTACAATTCTAAGTTCTGTATTTGACTAATACAAGTACAGATCTTCAAGTTATAATTTGCAATCATAATTTGAAGTTATGTATTCTAAAGGCTGTATGACACACACGTTAATTTTGTACAAAATTTAGTACAAAATTTTGTAGTAAACTTTGTACAAAATTATGTGACGTGTAAAACGTATAAATTTTGTACTAAATTTTGTACAAAATTTTGTACTAAATTTTTTCAAAATTGTTCTATTTTATCTTACCAAATTTGCAAGTTAAACTACGCGGGGTTTTACTTTAAATAAAAAGAATTTTTTTGCACGTATATACAAATAAAATGAGTTGGTAATTAATGGATTACTCTTGATTTTTTGCGGCCCGGGTTTTTATAATTCGGTAAATCTGTACGGAGAGGATATTATACGGCCGCTGTGACCTCCTAAAGATTTTAAAAGTGTTGATAATCCTTCTGCATGGAATGAAGAGGAGGTTGGAATATTTGGCGCCCTAAGAGCATTTCCTTTCACAGTGATAGTGTCGCCATTCTCATCATCCGTGATAACCAAGTGGTAAGAACAATCAACCAGGGAACCTGCGATTGGTGGACACACCTCCCCAACGCTAACGAACTGTGGGTTAAATCTCGGAAGCTGGCCAACCGTATAAAAACATCGACGGTTAAACAAGTGGCAATCTTGTTAGCGAGCACTTTAGGCTACAGCATATTGTTTTTATTAGATTTTATTTGCAAGTAAAATTAAAATGAATATAACAATAATTAGATCCTGTTAAAAATATATTACATTAGAAGTGTTAAAACGCTGATTTATTGTTAGTTTTCTAACCAAAACCTGTGGCTATATGGATATGAACAATTTCTTAACAGAACTCGACATCACATCACAAAGGTGTATTAGAACTAATCATAAGATCTCTAATGCCCGGTTTCTCAATCGCATCTTAAGGTGTTGCCTGGCTAAAGTCTAATCGCGCCTAAGCTTTACTTGAAACCTGAGTCGGGTTGCACCAAAATATTATCACGTCGCCCTCACCTAAGCAATTGCTTAGCTGATAGCCAATTTGGCAACAGCGTAAAATCTATCTTAAGCAACTTAAACTGCAGCTTAAGTCCTACCTGAACTTAAGACGCGATGGAGAAACCGGGCATAAGCGTTCGATAGTAAACTTATACATCATCGGAAGCTCATCCCAAAACAATAAGTTCAGATTTGATTAAAAGTTTAGTTTTCACTGACTGTTTCTTGATATTGCAAACACTAATGTCTTTTATATTCAGTGTTATTGCAAACCTACTGTGAGCTATCCTTCCTATAGACAATAGAATGGATGCAATTCCGGAAGACTCAACAGCTAAAGCGATTTTCTGTTATAATCGTATTTTATCCAAAACTGTGTTATTAAAGAAGGTTTTGCCTGTAAGGCGAAGAAAATTGGTATATGCCGATTTATCTTCATTTCGCAATTCCGAGTTCAACATATTTAATATTCCTTTTCCTTCGTTTCTTCGCCTTAACCATGGTCAAACCCAAGTTGTTCTTTTAGCCCGTTTAAAAATAGCAACCGCAGCAGTTACTGTTATTATAGTAGCACATGTAGCAGTTAAAATTTTTTGATCCATTTGACAATTGAGAAATTTGAAATTTCAAAATTTCAAACAAATATTCGTAACTACGTGTAATACACAGTTTTTTCAAAAAATTTAGTACAAAATTTTGTACAAAATTTAGTACAAAATTTATACGTTTTACACGTCACATAATTTTGTACAAAGTTTACTACAAAATTTTGTACTAAATTTTGTACAAAATTAACGTGTGTGTCATACAGCCTTAAGTTCTGTATTTCACAATTACAAGTTCAGATCTTCAAGTTATAATTTGCACTAATAATTTGTATTTAACAATTCGAAGTTCTGTATTACAAGTATTACTATTACAAGTTCAGATCTTCAAATTATTAATTACAATCTTAGTTAGAAATTAACAATTCGAAGTTCAGTATTTACCTATTACAAGTTCAGATCTTCAACTTATAATTTGCAATTATAATTATAAGCTATCAATTTTAAGTTCTCTATTTAACAATTACAAGTTCAAATCTCCAAGTTATAATTTGCACTAATAATTTGTATTTAACAATTCTAAGTTCCTTATTTGACTATTACAAGTTCAGATCTTCAAATTATTTTTTACAATCTTAGTTTGAAATTAACAATTCGAAGTTCTGTATTTACCTATTACAAGTTCATATCTTCTAGTTATAATTTGCAATTATACTTATAAGCTATCAATTTTAAGTTCTGTATTTGACAATTACAAGTTCAGATCTTCAAGTTATAATTTGAAATAATTATTAGTATTTAACAAATCTAAGTTCTGTAATTGACTATTACAAGTTCAGATCTTCAAGTTATAATTTGCAATTATAATTATAAGCTATCAATTCTAAGTTCTGTATTTGACAATTACAAGTTCAGATCTTCAAGTTATAATTTGCACTAATAATTTGAATTTAACAATTTGAAGTTCTGTATTTGACTATTACAAGTTCAGATCTTCAAATTATTAATTACAATATTAGTTTGAAATTAACAATTCGAAGTTCTGTATTTGACCATTACAAGTTCAGATCTTCAACTTATAATTTGCAATTATAATTATAAGCTATCAATTTTAAGTTCTGTATTTGACTATTACAAGTTCAGATCTTCAAGTTATAATTAGCAATCATAATTATAAGCTATCAATTCTAAGTTCTGTATTTGACAATTACAAGTTCAGATCTTCAAGTAATAATTTGCACTAATAATTTGAATTTAACAATTTGAAGTTCTGTATTTGACTATTACAAGTTCAGATCTTCAAATTATTAATTACAATATTAGTTTGAAATTAACAATTCTAAGTTCTGTATTTGACTAATACAAGTTCAGATCTTCAAGTTATAATTTGCAATCATAATTTGAAGTTATTAATTCTAAGTTCTGTATTTGACAATTACAAGTTCAGATCTTCAAGTTATAATTTGCACTTATAATTTGTATTTAACAATTCGAAGTTCAGTATTTGACTATTACAAGTTTAGATCTTCAAATTATTAATTACAATCTTAGTTTGAAATTAACAATTCGAAGTTCTGTATTTACCTATTACAAGTTCAGATTTTCAACTTATAATTTGCAATTATAATTATAAGCTATCAATTTTAAGTTCTGTATTTGACAATTACAAGTTCAGATCTCCAAGTTATAATTTGCACTAATAATTTGTTTTTAACTATTCGAAGTACCTTATTTGACTATTTCAAGTTCAGATCTTCAAATTATTTTTTACAATCTTAGTTTGAAATTAACAATTCGAAGTTCTGTATTTACCTATTACAAATTCAGATCTTCAAGTTATAATTTGCAACTATAATTATTAGCTATCAATTTTTGAGTTCTGTATTTGACTATTACAAGTTCAGATCTTCAAGTTATAATTTGCAATCATAATTTGAATTTTACAATTCTAAGTTCTGTATTTGACTATTACAAGTTCAGATCTTCAAATTATTAATTACAATCTTAGTTTGAAATTAACAATTCGAAGTTTTGTATTTACCTATTACAAGTTCAGATCTTCAACTTATAATTTGCAATTTTAATTATAAGCTATCTATTTTAAGTTCTGTATTTGACAATTACAAGTTCAGATCTTCAAGTTATAATTTGCACTAATAATTTGTATTTAACAATTCGAAGTTCTGTATTTGACTATTACAAGTACAGATCTTTAAATTATTAATTACAATCTTAGTTTGAAATTAACAATTCGAAGTTTTGTATTTACCTATTACAAGTTCAGATCTTCAACTTATAATTTGCAATTATAATTATAAGCTATCTATGTTAAGTTCTGTATTTGACAATTACAAGTTCAGATCTTCAAGTTATAATTTGCACTAATAATTTGTATTTAACAATTCGAAGTTCTGTATTTGACTATTACAAGTTCAGATCTTCAAATTATTATTTACAATCTTAGTTTGAAATTAACAATTCGAAGTTCTGTATTTACCTATTACAAATTCAGATCTTCAAGTTATAATTTGCAATTATAATTATAAGCTATCAATTCTAAGTTCTGTATTTGACTATTTCAAGTTCAGATCTTCAAGTTATAGTTAGCAATCATAATTTGAAGTTATGAATTCTAAGTTCTGTATGTGACAATTACAAGTTCAGATCTTCAAGTTATAATTTGCACTAATAATTTGTATTTAACAATTCGTAGTTCTGTATTTGACTATTACAAGTTCAGATCTTCTAATTATTATTTACAATCATAATTTGAAGTTATGAATTCTTAGTTCTGTATTTTCCAATTACAAGTTCAGATCTTCAAGTTATAATTTGCAATCATAATTTGAAGTTATGAATTCTCAGTTCTGAATTTGACTATTACAAGTTCAGATCTTCAAATTATTAATTACAATATTAGTTGGAAATTAACAATTAGAAGTTCTGTATTTACCTATTACAAGTTCAGATCTTCAACTTATAATTGGAATTATAATTATATGCTATCAATTTTAAGTTCTGTATTTGACAATTACAAGTTCAGATTTTCAAGTTATAATTTGCACTAATAATTTGTATTTAACAATTCGAAGTTCTGTATTTGACTATTGCAAGTTCAGATCTTCAAATTATTAATTACAATCTTAATTTGTGTTCAATCTAAGTTCTGTATTTGACTATTACAAGTTCAGATCTTCAAGTTATAATTTGCAATCTTAATTTGAATTTCCCAATTCTAAGTTCTGAATTTGACTATTACAAGTTCAGATCTTCAAGTTATAATTAGCAATCATAATTTGAAGTTATGAATTCTAAGTTCTGTATTTGACAATTACTAGTTCAGATCTTCAAGTTATAATTTGCACTAATAATTTGTATTTAACAATTCGTAGTTCTGTATTTGACTATTACAAGTTCAGATCTTCTAATTATTATTTACAATCTTAATTTGAAGTTATGAATTCTTAGTTCTGTATTTGACAATTACAAGTTCAGATCTTCAAGTTATAATTTGCACTAATAATTTGTATTTAACAATTCGTAGTTCTGTATTTGACTATTACAAGTTCAGATCTTCTAATTATTAATTACAATCTTAGTTTGAAATTAACAATTCGAAGTTCTGTATTTACTTATTACAAGTTCAGATCTTCAACTTATAATTTGCAATTATAATTATAAGCTATCAATTTTAAGTTCTGTATTTGACAATTACCAGTTCAGATCTTCAAGTTATAATTTGCACTAATAATTTGTATTTAACAATTCTAAGTTCTGTATTTGACTATTACAAGTTCAGATCTTCAAATTATTATTTACAATCATTGTTTGAAATTAACAATTCGAAGTTCTGTATTTACCTATTACAAATTCAGATCTTCAGGTTATAATTTGCAATTATAATTATAAGCTATCAATTTTAAGTTCTGTATTTGACTATTACAAGTTCAGATCTTCAAGTTATAATTTGCAATCATGATTTGAATTTTACAATTCTAAGTTCTGTATTAGTAGGTATGGGGGCACTTGGCCGTGGGAACCAAAATCGAGTCCAGGTCCGGACTCCAGGTTCCCAGCCAAATGCCCCCATGCTACTTTTATAAATACATATTATGTGTATTTATAAACACTGCTATAATTAAAATTATACAGCGATGGATAACGTAGGGCCCTTAAAAGCCCCCATTTAAAATTTAGGGGCCCCCTCTAGTTCTTCGAAATCTAGGGGGCCCCTTTTTTTTAATTTAGGGTTCCTTTGTACCTTACAATCTCTCTCTCTCTCTCTCTCTCTCTCTCTAACCTTTCTTCTTTCTTCTTCTTCTCTCTCTCTCTCTTTTTCTAGCTCCTCCTCCTTCACATAAATAATACACAATACTTTACATAAACCGATAACAATACTTAGAGATAAAACATCTGTCAGCGACACAACTACGAGGGTTTCAAGCTCTGATTTACCGATGTGTCTAAGATGTCTTATTATCCTTCGTAAAAGACCTAAGTATCAAACCGTCAATGGTCTAGTAAGTAAATTGATTACATCACGGTCGAAACGAATCTGAACGTTGTTTCTTGACAAAACTACACATGCGTAATTCGGTAGTTGTTTCAACGGCTCTAAACAAAAAAAAAAGAAAAACTATGAAATTTTAATAAATATTGATAGTAATAAATAATAAATTTACTCGATGAAAGTAAAAAAATTCTCGCACCTATGAAGACACAACCTTTCACGTTGAACACTGCAGATATACTAACGATGAAATTATCTACTCGTGGATTTACATACCTATACAAATTATAATAATGGAAACTGGTTACACGCTAAATAAAATGCTAAAAATATTCCAAACTATTAAAATTTAAAAAAATTACATACTGTATAATAATTAGTTTAATTGAGCTATCATACATGTCACGCAGTTGTTGTCTTTCAAAAAAAATTATTTAAAAAATCTTTTGAATGTTTGAATTATTTAATATAATTTTTCACTCGTTATAAATATGACAGTATTGAGGGTTACAATGTAGAGGAACGATTTTTCGTAAGCAAACATTGTAAAAAAATTAATTGACATTTTTATTTTTTAATTGTTTCAATACAATGCAATTCAGAATAATTATAGTGTTTATTTAATAAAAATCGGTTAAGTAAAATGATGATTTTGGGGGAGAATTACACATAGGTATACTACAAAGAGGGTCGTAGTATTTAAAAATAATAATAAAACACCTGAATTTGTATAAACCTCAGGAGTAATAAAATTATTCTCGCACTTATGAAGACACAACCTTTTACGTTGAACACTGCAGAAATACTAATATTCCAAACTATTAAAATTTATAATTTTTAATACCGTTTAAAATTAATATTGTGCAATGATAATTATTACGTTTTATTAAACTCTGACTCATCGTTGTAGACAACAGACTGTTGCAGGTGTAGGAGCATGAAAGCTCAATGAACCTAATTATTATTGCTCAATATTAATTTTATTACGCTGGGTCTATAGACAAAAAATAAAAAATGTTATTTAAAAAATTGTTACACTATATTTATTATAATAACAATTACTTACAATTATAACATAATTAAACTTTAAAAAAAATTATAATACAATTAAAATTTTAGAAAATATAACCTTATTCAAAATTTTAACTTTTTATATCCGTAAGGTACAGAGTCAAAATTTTCAATTCTTCTTCGTTTTTTAAAACTGACTTGATACTTTTTTGTTTCGTCTTTGGTAACAACCTGGTGATCCTCGGATCTTCTAATACCACGAAAATGAATTAATATTTTAGCTTCACCGCTATCGTTCAAGAGAAGATCTAGCATGGTTTTCATATTTATTTTTTGCCCCGTTTCGTAATTTAGAGTTATTCCTTTAGCCTTGATTTTAGTTATAGTGTTACCTGTGGAAGGTATAAGTACTAGGTAGGCGTAATTCTTAGGACCGCCACAGACAAAGGTATCGATGTAGGCATCTGGACCGTAATCTTCTAGCTCGTTTGTTAAATCTCCAAGATATCTACCCAAGGGTAGATCGAGTTCGTTGGGTTTTGAAACGTAAATTACTGAGTCTGTATCATAATATAACACACGGTCCTGTATCTTTTCCAAATAACTGTAAAGCTTGAGACGAGCCTGGGTCGTTACATATGACGCTATAACAACATTCACGGTTTTCAAAGGATCAGATGCTTCTTCCTTGTAAGACCAGTTTACTACTATTGTATCTTGGTTCACAAACTGAACATGATTTAAATTAATACAAGGGTTTAAAACTAAATCAATATATTCCATAGGTGTATTAACTATACTGGTCCTCGATTGGTTTTCTCGTTGACCAAATTTACCCTAAAAAAATTAGTTATATAGTCATATAATAATTATTAAAAAAAAACTCACCCAAAAGGAATTTAGCATAAGTTTGGCAAGGGACCTAAGACCAGGATTTTTCTCAATCTTTTCTTCGTTCATTATTACACCCTCGTTAATCGCATAGTTTTCAATGTACTCTTCTTTCTCTGCCAGAGTTGTACAACTATGAGGCCAGCCACTAGCTTGTTGTTTCATCTGTAGGAATGTGTTGATGAATCCGGAAAATAAACCACCCTGGTCACTGGACTTGTCATAGCTGTCTACTTCATAACACCAGATTTCTTGTATGGTTAATAACGTGTAACTTTTCTCAATAGCCTTAAGCACTTCATCAATCACCCAAGTTCCGTGTAAAGTTCTTTCCTCAACCCCGTGATCACACTCATGTTGATTTAATGATTCAGCACAAGTATGACATAAGGAAAACATTAACTTGTTTTGAGTTTTCACGGGTAGAACAGGATGATATAAATTTTGTGGTGGTAATATGCTACACTTTATTAAACCATTTATATGATGCATTCCACGTTCTTCAATTAGACGATTACACTCATCCCCGACATATACAGTAGGATGACCTACTGGAAACTTGCCGTATTTACACACCCAAGGATATAGCGAACAAACATCGACATATTTTATTTGTTCGCCCTGCTTTACTTCATACATTAGTTTTGCTGCTCCAGTCCTTCCTCCATAAAATGCATCTCGAGGGTTCAGAGGTAAATTTTGTAAAATTGGGTGATCTTTCAAGTCATTCAATTCAGGATTGCTTTTTAATTCCCGCACAAATTCACACTCCCACTTCTCAGTTACTTCGTATCCTATACCACGTAAATTTTTTGTACGATCTTTTGTTCTCTCATATCGCATATTCATAGTGTCGGAAGGATCATCATGTAGTTGTTCGTCACGTCTAGTTGTGAAACATGACGAACACCCGTGATAATAACAACCATGAAACTGATATATATGATTTTCATAGATACCATCGACCTTTGCCCCCGCAACTTTTACTTCATTTTGACGACCGGTATGTTTAATAGTTATACCTCTTTTTCTTTCCTCACTTAACAACCATTGAAGAGCAATTTTTGAATGAATATCTGCTCTTCTATAACCGCCCTTGGGAATAATTCCTATTGTTTCAGATTGTAAAAATTTACGCCTGAACATCAAGTTACATGCTGACGCAATTGTAAGGCTTTCGGCAAAAGGGTCCACATAACATTCTCCTAGAAACAGGTTTCTAAAGTGAATACAGGCCTTCTTTAAGATCTCCACATCTGTTCTGCAATACCCCACAATATCTCTTTGCATATCAAAATCTTGATTTTTGTTTTCTTCATACCACTTTAAAAACTCAGTACGAGCTTCAGGTTTCATGGTATCTGGTGAATAATATTCAAGAGCAGGTAAGGGACCAACATAATTAGCGTTTTCCATAGTGTTAAACAAGTGAGGAAAATAACCCTTAGACTGAGGCATATCGAAAGCCTTAGGGAGATCGGTAAGAGCCATAGGAAAATAATTCAGAGAATCAATAAACCGCAAGTTCCCCAATTCCATCATGAGAATTTTGCTCCCTCGCATTATAAGCTCTGGTTTTATAGATGTTTTTGTTAAAACATGGTTTAGGATAAATTGACAATCGAAAGCCTGGCTGTTATGAGCAATAGATATAACTTTCTTAAACAACTTTCTTGTTTTTAATAAATAACTTAGCAGCTTTTCAATACAATTAACTTTTAGAACTTGTTCTCTGAATCCGCACCTCTGACAGAAACGGAGTTTTGTTTCATTATAACAGTTAGGGCAAACTTGTTGTAACACACAGAGATTTGGTTCATGAAGTTTATAACCATCTGCAGTTACTTTTTCCTGCATGGTTTCCAGATCGAAAAACACAAAAAGGGTATCCTGCTTATCGGACAATTTAGTGGCTGGTTGACTGTAACAGTAGTGATTCTCAGGTTTATGGTCTAGACAAATCTTACAATAAATCTCACCGCATACATGTTCTTGTTTACGATTCTTTATGTTTATAGTTTTGAAGCATTTATCGCACTTTTTAATCTCGGCACACATTTTATTTTTATGATTTTCATGACATTGTGCATTATAAAACTTTCTATTACAATCTTCGCATTTTATTAACACCGACTCTCTATTACATGGTGGTGAATCTCCGCACTCTTTACAAGATTGTTTACATCTATGTCTATTTTTTGTATTGTAAGGAATATGGCACAACTCGCAGTAATAACTACAACAGAAGGCCGATGTTAGTGAGGTGATAACATTATAATGGTTTTCGTGATGCAAAAGATTTATCTTGAGAGATGCATCAGGACCTTCGAATATCACTTGAGTTCCTTTTATACCGTACTGATACACGGTAATTTTATAATCACTTAGATAATTTTGGAATATTTTGATTTCTTCAATACCAGAGCCTGCAGCAGGGATATCTTCGATGCATGCTTCTTTCATTAGCTTAATTGCCCTCTCCTTTTGCACACCCTGTTTATCTCGAATGCTTTTATAACCCGGATCTTTTCCAGAAAAAGCTATTCCCACAACTAGAGCTCTCGGTAAACATAAATTATCTCTGTTTTTTATCGTGACCACACCTCTCCTCTGTAGACACTCTTCACTAAAGCTGTTATGGATACGTTGCCGACCCCTACCAGTAGGTGGTCTTATAGAGGTCATAATTAGTTTAAAGTCTTGACTACTCAAAACTTCAGGATCACTTTGAAGTATTCCTTCCAATATAAACCATACATCGTTAAAAGTTATACTATCTGCTTGTCTAAAGGTCATGAACCCTGGTAATTTTTGTTTGAAACCACATAACTCGAAAGTAAATCCTACCTTATCCGTAGGTAGTACCGTTGACATAATATATACGAGAATTTGCTCAATCGCTTTCTTGAAAAAGTCAATTTTTTCTTCACCGGAAGGTAGGGAAACATCCTTTATCTTGAACACTACTTGACGTCTTTTAGTTTTAAATTTCCTAACACCTGTAGTAACTTCATCGATAATCTCAAAGTTCTGCATCCTGAACGTTTAAAATGTAATAATTAGAACAAATTGAGAATTGATAAATCAGAATACTGGGGACTGTCTCTTTACTAAGCCTAGAGCCTCTATCTGCCTACTCCCTAGACTGATCACTCAGCAATAACGAAACTCTATTTATATAGGTAGTTGTCTTGACAGGAAAAACTGCGCATGCGTAATTTAGTATTTACAATCCGGTATTAACCGAAAACAGGTTTTACGGTATAGTACGGTAGGGCGTTATACTGATTTAAGGTATTAAACGGTAATTTTATTTAGCAAAAAAAATAAAAATAAAAAAAATAATAATAATGTAATAGGTATCGCTATACCGCTATATGCCACTACACCATATTATACCGTTACAGCACACACCAAAGTGGTAATTAACGTTCCTCTAATTCTCTTTTAAAATACCTCTCATAATTTAATTTGTACTAAATATTGTTAGTCAGCAAAACATAAATTTGATCAATTTTATTTGATACCACGTATCAAATTAATTAATTAAAATTTTTTAAAAAAATTTAAAATTAATTATTATCATTAGGTCACTATCCCCATGATTCGGTCTCTATATATCCCATTAGGGTAGCTAGTAAGATACCTCTATTCTCTGAAAAGCATCAACCTACTTTGTAAATAGGTATTACCAATGCTAAATAGGGTACAATCTCTCTGAGTGAGAGCATAAGCCGAGCACCCAGAACTGTAGGTAAATAATGATCTGTTTCGTAAAAGACCTGAAAGCTTCTAGGGGAGACAAATTTTACACATATGGGCGATTCTCCGAAAATGATCATTTTGTGAGAGTAGAAAAATTTTGAAAAAAAAAATTAATATTTTTCCGCATAAAATAAACGGACCCGGGTCGAGTTTAGATTGGTTTAGCATAATTATCCAGTGATCAAACTGTATTTTCAATTTTAATAGATTAATGACATTGTTACAATGGCAACAGATCGAGAGGAACGATTCATGAAGCTGATTAATACAAGATTTCGAATTTTATTTTGAGACAACCAACAATATAACTTTTTAGATATTTGAGGGCAGTTGTTAATTTTTAATTATTTAAAAACTGTTTGAATTTTTAATATCGTTTTCATTCGCTATAAATATGACAAGTATTGAGGGTTACAATCAAGAGAAACGAATTTTTCGTAAGCAAACATTGTAAAAAAAATTTAATTGACATTTTAATTTTTAATTGTAAAGGAAAACATCAAATAATTATAGTATTTATTTAATAAAAATCGGATACGTAAAAATGATCATTTTTGGGGGAATTACCCATATAATACAGTCACCTGTCAACACCTATACTCACCTGAACTTGAATTTAAATAAACCTCAAGAGTGCTTTCGATACGTCCTGCGATCACGCTCCCTATCAAACAACTAATTGAAATTGAAATATTTCTACATATTCACGTGCATATTATAACAAGTAATCTCAGTGAATAAATAGCGCATGCGTAGGTACAGAAAGTGCATTTAGGTTTTAAAAGTGAAAATATTTATATTACATATAAATTGACTGTAAAAAAATCCATTTTCAGGTTCTAAATTCTAAAATTTTGCACTACATTTTTGGTAGTGCGCCCGCAAAAGATAGCAGTTAAAATTTTTGAAAAAAAATTCTAAAAATTATGGAAAGGTGTATGATGCAACTTCCTGTACAATTGTTAAACATGCGAATAATTTTATTGGTGCTCTTCATACGGTAATAATAATAATTTAAATTTTGGTTTTAGGGAAAAATTCGACTGTTATTATATGCGCTCACACGAAATTAGCAGTCTCTCAAAATTTTAAGTTTTTACGAGCGGAACTCTGTTTACGAGGATTAAATTTAACTTTTTATCAAAATAAATAAAGCACACATATTTTTTATTATGCACTATGTATACGAAGTATGTCTGTATGTTTCCATAATTATAGCAAATTTATCGGAAATCAGTGATTATAAGTCGAACTAAGATTAAAAATTTCAAAATTTTGTAAGACTATTATCTTAACGATAATGCACAAAATAGCAAACGAATTTTCTTTTAAACTAATTTTAAAAATGTTACCACATATTGTGCAATAATTTGGTTTACTCTGGTTTACTGAACCCCAGTTGCTATGATACATGTATAGGTATATGGTGAGTTCAGTATAGCAAATTATAAGTTAATAATGTAATGGAACCAGGAATCACTTAGATAGTAACCATCGTAAACCCATAATTTAGAAAACAAAAAAACATAAATAATGTTAATACGTCAAGCGAAGTTTTTCTTTATATTGTTTATAAATAAATAAATAAATAAATAAATATCTCCATAAAGAAGATAAATACTTTAAAAGAATTATTTGGGAATCATACGAAATACAAAAAAGCAACTAAACTACAAGAACCACTACTCAACAAACACGAACAATTAAATTTTACTCCACTTTACAACACTTTTCTTTAATACAACAACCTACACACTTCCTTGATTTTCTTATTTTTTCAACTGTCATATATATTTTTAAATTTCCATCACTACACTACTACAATTGACATCTTAACTTCAAAAATTGAACTATTTTTTAAAAAATTTAAAAAATACTTTATATCAACCCATAAATAACTACTCAAATCATAACCAAGCAGAACTAATTATTTGTTTTTTTTTAAAAATCGTTTTCAATATTTAATTGTTAATTTCAGGTATGTAATTAATTATTACAAAAAAATTTATATCTCTTCTTAAATTTAATTTTCTCTGTAGACTTGATAATGTATGCCATGCATACGAAACATGTCGTCTAATTAAAGAATAAATATTATAAAATAATATATAATTTCATTTGCGAAGAAGTACTACATAATTATTTAAATAAACAATATAAAAAAAACGTAAAATTAACCAGCAGTCGTACACGTCTGATCTGTGAGATATAGTTTACATTGCATTAATATTTTATTATTATATTTTATAAATCACCGTTATACATAGCTAAATACCGTTATACACAGCTAAATACCGCTATATACTGCTAAATACCTTTATATGATTATATATGTATATGTATACATTATCAATATAATTAACTATCAAAAAATCGTCTTGGAGAGCACCATGAACAGTCGACGTAACGATCGAATTAATTTTCGGGGTTGTTGAGGGTATGGGACGTACCTATTTGTGGTTTTATATGAAAACCAGAACGAACCATATCGCTAGCAAATTTTTCTGCCTGTTTGTAATCTTCATGGGTCTTTTCCTTCGCTATAATGTCATCGTACCTTCTCCTAACGCGCTCAGTTACATGTGGACACATACATTTAAAGATATATGAAGATGTTATTATTGTCTTATCCATTTTTATCACACCGCATATTACTGTGTAACCGTCAATATATATAATGTAGGCTAATTGCCCCGTAAACAGTATATGTTGCTGCAATCTCGTAGCTCGCTCGGCAAGTTGGTCCTCGATTCCTCGAGTTTTTTCCTCAGTACATCTATCTTCAAATGGTGTAACATTAGACGGTATATCATAACCCACCTCGATGTCTGACTCATCATAGTTGTTCTCCGGGAATAAGTCGAATAGAGGTACAACCTCCGTAAATGAATTAGGTCCCTCCGTAGGCTGTAACGGGTGGGGTAATACACAATTACCCTCTGTTATCACCTTTCCAGCACCTGAACCATCTATATTTATTTCATTGACCGATAATAATATGTGTTTTTCAGTCATGGTATTATCTCCGAGAAGCCTGAGTGCAGTAAAATTTAGCGGTATATCATAAGCTAAACCCGGTACTCTGTAACAGACATCGCTTATGTATTCTGGGGTGTTTATTATACGCTTTTCGGACCCCGATATTAATCGCTCGAAAATACTTAATGCTGTCTCGTGTCCCTCTACAGGATCTGTAGGTAAACATCTAGCAAGCGATACTACGACTTGTAGCAGAAATAAAGAATGGTATATTACCGTCATCTTCATTCTAAATAATAAAATACGAATATGGTTAAAATTATAAAGTAAAATTCATATAATTGTTACCTTGTGTTAAGAAGAGAATAACTGAATAAATGATAAAACTGTAAAGTAATAAAATTTTCTAGCTTCATGCTGAACTTTATATACTAAATTTATAGAAAGTAAAAATTCTTGCTATTAATATTTAATTTTTTAAAACACTTCATGATAACAACATTTTATTGAAGAGTTCTAAGAACACATCATTAAGGCCTTTTAAAATGTTGCAATTTAGCAAACACGATAGCTACTGATTTACAAATCAATTATATAATTTATGCATAAAAATTTCTGAATAAAATACAAAGTAATAATAAACTGTATAAAACGTTTATCTCATATGTACAAAACATCTACTTTGTATTATTTTATGTTAACGTATTTATTCACTTTCAAGATTTTTTAATATTGAATTAATGTTTAATTACAGGAACACGTCTAATAGTTGATCATTTAAAATTAATAGTAATTTATGGGGCTAATGAGTAAAGATTAATTTTATCCACAAACGAAAATGTTATCACACGAGGCATCGGTATTTTCCGTAAGTGAATAAAAGTATCTTTACTCAAGAGTGGCATATAACATTTTATCCAAAACCTGCAAGTAAAATGAAAATTTCAAAATCATATTTGTATCATATTGCTTGTTCGTGACAGTAATCAATTTGACACTCTAGACTTTTGATTGACTTTTAATAAAATACTGGGGATTTTGCAGTATAGATTGTTTTGATTATCATCGTAACTAAGGAATTGTTATGTAACTAGAGACTCTAGAGTTTTGTGCTTCAGCGATCTTATAATTTCACTCCTAAACATGAATATTTGTAAAACAGGTACAGTATATTATGTACCTGAGTGTATCGAGGAGGAAGCGCAAGATGTAACTTACAACCTACTATATAGCGGTATATTGCGGTGTACAGCGGTATATACCGCAGTACACCGCTATATACTGCTGTACACCGCTATACCGCAGTATATAGCGGTGTACGGCGGTATATACTGCAGTACACCGCTATATACCATATACAGCGGTATATAGCGGTGTACTGCGGTGTACTGTCATTTAGCACTCGATATTGCTTGTTCGTGACAGTAATCAATTTGACACCCTAGACTTTTGATTGACTTTTAATAAAATACAGGGATTTTGCAGTATAGATTGCTTTGATTATCATCGTAACTAAGGAATTGTTATGTAACTAGAGACGCTAGAGTTTTGTGCTTCAACGATCTTATAATTTCACTCCTAAACATGAATATTTGTAAAACGGGGACAGTATATGTACCTGAGTGTATCGAGGAGGAAGCGCAAGATGTAACTTACAACCTACTATATACCGCCATATACCGTTATACACCGCAGTATATCGCTATATTTATTTTATTTATTCATTCTGTACTGGTACAATGCACCATTAATGGTGTATTGGCCCAATACACCACTCGTGGGACCCTGCCTTAATATTGCAACTATGTAATACATAGTAATATAATTTATTTGTAGAGATAGTGAATTTTACAAAAACAAAGATCTTATTCTATTTATAATAATACATAATAAGTTTATAATAATTTAAAATGACCTTAAAGATATATTCCCGGAACTCTTCTTCAATAAAATGTTGTTATTTTGCATAAATAACCCATTGGGCTGCATTTCAATAGCGATCGTGTTTACTAAAATGATGACAATAAAAAAAATCATGAAGAGATTATAATACAAAGTAGATGTTTTTTGTACACATGAGATTATATTATAGTATATAAAGTAACAAACACATATTTTGCTAGCTATAGTTTGCTTGTAACTTACTAGTAGAAAACGTATTAAAAACTATAATGGGTAAGTTTAATTGTTTTTTTAACCAATAATTAATCAATCATCGTTAGAAATTACAGTAAATCGTTGTGGGCGAGGGTTTGGGCCGCCACCGTTTGAGCGGGAGGGGCCTTGCCCTATATGTTTAAACCCTCTCGCCATAATGAACGTGAAGTCTGCAAGTTGTATACACAGGTATGATTAATAATTTTAAAATAACGATGTTTAATAAATTAAAATATTTAAGATATTGCTCCAAATGTTTAAGAGGGTGGGTGACGAGGGGGGGGGATGGTCTTGCCCCTGTTGCCGTACCGAAATAAAGATAGTGTACTATCTCGAAAGAGATCGAATTCATTCCGTTATTACAAAACCGTATGTTAATAATACTGAATACATAATTTCATAGGTAATAATTTTTTTTAGATAGTCAAGCAATAGAGGAGACATCTTAACCCATTCAGAAACTTCTTCTTTTTTAATTTTTTCTGTGTGAGAGGGTGTGTGAGGGTGTGTGTGTGTGTGTAAAGTAAAATAATATTATAAATATGTATAGGTAGAAATAAAATATTAAATATAATAATAGGTGTAACTTTTTTCTTTTTATTAAAATATTTTTTATTCCGTAAGAAGATATTATGTCCTGGTAAAGTCACTTTAATTTTTTTTTGAGATTTTGAATATTTCGCTAGACTAGGAATGAGAATTGGTGTTGATTCCAACTGGTTGAACAGTACATTTCTCCTGCTTGTAGTTAATAAAGAATCTACTGAGACCAATATGTACAGGACGCATAGACACATATTTTATAGATATTAATAGGATCGACCTGATAGCTTTCTCTGACGATAGTGAAACTGCGAGATTAATAGGTTTTTGTATCTGGTACAGATATGTATAAATATGTTTCTTTGTCTTCTATGTCTGTAATATTTATCTTGGTTAACTCATCACAACGGCAACCTTCAGATATACCAAATAATAAAACAACCTAGAAAGGTACAAAAATTTAATGAAATTTAAATTTTAGTATAGGTTACAAAAATACCTTCATCATCAAATATTTATCGTTGGGTGCATCTGTTAAAATTGTTCAATATGTTGCCTTTCAAGAATTTTCGCTTTTTTTTTTTGGCTTATAGATCCGTCCTTGTGATTTTAGGTAACTAACTGTGGTATTTAGCGTTCTGAATGTAAAATAAACATTTTTGTTTTAGAATCTGATGAACCGATGTAGCATATCAGATTGAGGGCCTTATTTATATTATCTAATTAAAATAATTTAATAGCTCTTGAATACTTTCAGTATTTTATTTTAACGTTGATATCAGGTTACATTATTATAATAAATTAGAGTATGTAAGTTTTTAAAATTCTTGTGTTTTAAAAACTTGATTATTATTACACAATAGATCGTAATAATTAAAATAGAATTTTAAAATTTTATTTTATAGGTTCTTGTAGTGTATAGGACATACTAATCACACCCGTATTTCGTAAATTACATATAAATATATGGATATTTTATCGTAAATTACATATAAATATAATATGGATATTTTATCGTAAACTAATTTTAAAATGTATCAAGTTGATAAAGAGAAATTTACTATCAAAACGGTATATAACATATATAACATAGTATAATGTTATTAATTATATCTTCGCGTCGGAACATGTTTTAGGGTTTTTTCCAAAATTTTTTAACTGCTATCCTGTGCGGGCACGCTAGCATAGCTGTAGTGCAAAATTTCAGAATTTAAAATCCAAAAATGGATTTTTAGCGTCAGTTTATATAATATAATATGTTTTCAATTGCTAAATTTTCTGCACACTCATTGTTTTAGTATGCGCATGTGCTACTTGTTAACTGACTATTATATTATTAATGCAGGGTATAATTTATTTTATTTAGTTGATCCACGATAGTCGACTGGTTGAGATGTTGCTGAGCTATTGACCTAGCGTAATAAAATTTATATTGTGCAATAATAATTGGGTTCATTGAGCTGTAATGCTTCCACACCTGCAACATTCTGTTGTCTATAACGATGAGTCAGAGTTTAATAAACGTAATAATTATCATTGCACAATATTAATTTTAAAACGGTATTGAAAAATTATAAATTTTAATAGTTTGGAATATTAGTATTTCTGCAGTGTTCAACGTGGAAGGTTGTGTCTTCATAGGTGCAAGAATAATTTTATTACTCCTGAGGTTTATACAAATTCAGGTGTTGTATTATTATTTTTTAAATACTGCGACCCTCTTTGTCGTAACCTTACCTATGTGTAATTCTCCCCCCCCCCCCCCAAAATCATCATTTTACTTAACCGATTTTTTATTAAATAAACACTATAATTATTCTGAATTGCATTGTATTGAAACAATTAAAAAATAAAAATGTCAATTAATTTTTTTACAATGTTTGCTTACGAAAAATCGTTCCTCTACATTGTAACCCTCAATACTGTCATATTTATAACAAGTGAAAAATTATATTAAATAATTCAAACATTCAAAAGATTTTTTAAATAATTTTTTTTGAAAGACAACAACTGCGTGACATGTATGATAGCTCAATTAAACTAATTATTATACAGTATGTAATTTTTTTAAATTTTAATAGTTTGGAATATTTTTAGCATTTTATTTAGCGTGTAACCAGTTTCCATTATTATAATTTGTATAGGTATGTAAATCCACGAGTAGATAATTTCATCGTTAGTATATCTGCAGTGTTCAACGCGAAAGGTTGTGTCTTCATAGGTGCGAGAATTTTTTTACTTTCATCGAGTAAATTTATTATTTATTATTATCAATATTTATTAAATTTTCATAGTTTTTCTTTTTTTTGTTTAGAGCCGTTGAAACAACTACCGAATTACGCATGTGTAGTTTTGTCAAGAAACAACGTTCAGATTCGTTTCGACCGTGATGTAATCAATTTACTTACTAGACCTTTGACGGTTTGATACTTAGGTCTTTTACGAAAGATAATAAGACATCTTAGACACATCGGTAATCCGAGCTTCAAACCCTCGTAGTTGTGTCGTTGACAGATGTTTTATCTCTAAGTATTGTTATCGGTTTATGTAAAGTATTGTATATTATTTATGTGAAGGAGGAGGAGGAGGAGCTAGAAAAAGAGAGAGAGAGAAGAAGAAAGAAGAAAGAGGTTAGAGAGAGAGGGAGAGAGAGAGAGATTGTAAGGTACAAAGGAACCCTAAATTAAAAAAAAGGGGGCCCCTAGATTTCGAAGAACTAGAGGGGGCCCCTAAATTTTAAATGGGGGCTTTTAAGGGCCCTACGTTATCCATCGCTGTATAATTTTAATTATAGCAGTGTTTATAAATACACATAATATGTATTTATAAAAGTAGCATGGGGGCATTTGGCTGGGAACCTAGAGTCCGGACCTGGACTCGATTTTGGTTCCCACGGCCAAGTGCCCCCATACCTACTTGTATTTGACTATTACAAGTTCAGATCTTCAAGTTATAATTAGCAATCATAATTTGAAGTTATGAATTCTAAGTGCTGGATTTGACAATTACAAGTTCTGATCTTCAAGTTATAATTTGCACTAATAATTTGTATTTAACAATTCGGAGTTCTGTATTTGACTATTACAAGTTTAGATCTTCAAATTATTAATTACAATCTTAGTTTGAAATTAACAATTAGAAGTTCTGTAATTCACTATTACAAGTTCAGATCTTCAAGTTATAATTTGCAATTATAATTATAAGCTATCAATTCTAAGTTCTGTATTTGACAATTACAAGTTCAGATCTTCAAGTTATAATTTGCACTAATAATTTGTATTTAACAATTCGAAGTTCTGTATTTGACTATTACAAGTTCAGATCTTCTAATTATTATTTACAAACATAATTTGAAGTTATGAATTCTAAGTTCTGTATTTGACTATTACAAGTTCAGATCTTCTAATTATTATTTACAATCATAATTTGAAGTTATGAATTCTAAGTTCTGTATTTGACAATTACAAGTTCAGATCTTCAAGTTATAATTTACACTAATAATTTGAATTTAACAATTTGAAGTTCTGTATTTGACTATTACAAGTTCAGATCTTCAAATTATTAATTACAATATTAGTTTGAAATTAACAATTCGAAGTTCTGTATTTGACTATTACAAGTTCAGATCTTCAACTTATAATTTGCAATTATAATTATAAGCTATCAATTTTAAGTTCTGTATTTGACTATTACAAGTTCAGATCTTCAAGTTATAATTAGCAATCATAATTTGCATTTTACAATTCTAAGTTCTGTATTTGACTAATACAAGTACAGATCTTCAAGTTATAATTTGCAATCATAATTTGAAGTTATGAATTCTAAGTTCTGTATTTGACAATTACAAGTTCAGATCTTCAAGTTATAATTTGCACTAATAATTTGTATTTAACAATTCGAAGTTCTGTATTTGACTATTACAAGTTCAGATCTTCAAATTATTAATTACAATCTTAGTTTGAAATTAACAATTCGAAGTTCAGTATTTACCTATTACAAGTTCAGATCTTCAACTTATAATTTGCAATTATAATTATAAGCTATCAATTTTAAGTTCTCTATTTGAAAATTACAAGTTCAGATCTCCAAGTTATAATTTGCACTAATAATTTGTATTTAACAATTCTAAGTTCCTTATTTGACTATTACAAGTTCAGATCTTCAAATTATTTTTTACAATCTTAGTTTGAAATTAACAATTCGAAGTTCTGTATTTACCTATTACAAGTTCATATCTTCTAGTTATAATTTGCAATTATACTTATAAGCTATCAATTTTAAGTTCTGTATTTGACAATTACAAGTTCAGATCTTCAAGTTATAATTTGAAATAATAATTAGTATTTAACAAATCTAAGTTCTGTAATTGACTATTACAAGTTCAGATCTTCAAGTTATAATTTGCAATTATAATTATAAGCTATCAATTCTAAGTTCTGTATTTGACAATTACAAGTTCAGATCTTCAAGTTATAATTTGCACTAATAATTTGAATTTAACAATTTGAAGTTCTGTATTTGACTATTACAAGTTCAGATCTTCAAATTATTAATTACAATATTAGTTTGAAATTAACAATTCGAAGTTCTGTATTTGACCATTACAAGTTCAGATCTTCAACTTATAATTTGCAATTATAATTATAAGCTATCAATTTTAAGTTCTGTATTTGACTATTACAAGTTCAGATCTTCAAGTTATAATTAGCAATCATAATTTGCATTTTACAATTCTAAGTTCTGTATTTGACTAATACAAGTTCAGATCTTCAAGTTATAATTTGCAATCATAATTTGAAGTTATTAATTCTAAGTGCTGGATTTGACAATTACAAGTTCAGATCTTCAAGTTATAATTTGCACTAATAATTTGTATTTAACAATTCGAAGTTCTGTATTTGACTATTACAAGTTCAGATCTTCAAATTATTAATTACAATCTTAGTTTGAAATTAACAATTCGAAGTTCAGTATTTACCTATTACAAGTTCAGATCTTCAACTTATATTTGCAATTATAATTATAATCTATCAATTTTAAGTTCTCTATTTGACAATTACAAGTTCAGATCTTCAAGTTATAATTTGCACTTATAATTTGTATTTAACAATTCGAAGTTCAGTATTTGACTATTACAAGTTTAGATCTTCAAATTATTAATTACAATCTTAGTTTGAAATTAACAATTCGAAGTTCTGTATTTACCTATATTACTATATATTTCTATATTACAAGTTCAGATTTTCAACTTATAATTTGCAATTATAATTATAAGCTATCAATTTTAAGTTCTGTATTTGACAATTACAAGTTCAGATCTCCAAGTTATAATTTGCACTAATAATTTGTATTTAACAATTCGAAGTACCTTATTTGACTATTACAAGTTCAGATCTTCAAATTATTTTTTACAATCTTAGTTTGAAATTAACAATTCGAAGTTCTGTATTTACCTATTACAAATTCAGATCTTCAAGTTATAATTTGAAACTATAATTATTAGCTATCAATTTTTGAGTTCTGTATTTGACTATTACAAGTTCAGATCTTCAAGTTATAATTTGCAATCATAATTTGAATTTTACAATTCTAAGTTCTGTATTTGACTATTACAAGTTCAGATCTTCAAATTATTAATTACTATCTTAGTTTGAAATTAACAATTCGAAGTTTTGTATTTACCTATTACAAGTTCAGATCTTCAACTTATAATTTGCAATTATAATTATAAGCTATCAATTTTAAGTTCTGTATTTGACAATTACAAGTTCAGATCTTCAAGTTATAATTTGCACTAATAATTTGTATTTAACAATTCGAAGTTCTGTATTTGACTATTACAAGTTCAGATCTTCAAATTATTAATTACAATCTTAGTTTGAAATTAACAATTCGAAGTTCAGTATTTACCTATTACAAGTTCAGATCTTCAACTTATAATTTGCAATTATAATTATAAGCTATCAATTTTAAGTTCTCTATTTGAAAATTACAAGTTCAGATCTCCAAGTTATAATTTGCACTAATAATTTGTATTTAACAATTGAAGGGCTTATTGCAATAAAGTGATAAGCCACATTTCATGGTTTTTGAGATTTTAAGCGCAACTGGTTGTGAAATATAATGACTAGCCACTACCGAAATATTATTATAATAATATATACGGAAATATTATTAAAATATTATTGAAATATTTATTTATATGGCTTGGTATTATACTTCACAACCTTTAGCGCTTGATATCTCAATAACCATGAAATGTGGCTTATCACTATATTGCAATAAGCCCTTCAATTCTAAGTTCCTTATTTGACTATTACAAGTTCAGATCTTCAAATTATTTTTTACAATCTTAGTTTGAAATTAACAATTCGAAGTTCTGTATTTACCTATTACAAGTTCATATCTTCTAGTTATAATTTGCAATTATACTTATAAGCTATCAATTTTAAGTTCTGTATTTGACAATTACAAGTTCAGATCTTCAAGTTATAATTTGAAATAATAATTAGTATTTAACAAATCTAAGTTCTGTAATTGACTATTACAAGTTCAGATCTTCAAGTTATAATTTGCAATTATAATTATAAGCTATCAATTCTAAGGTCTGTATTTGACAATTACAAGTTCAGATCTTCAAGTTATAATTTGCACTAATAATTTGAATTTAACAATTTGAAGTTCTGTATTTGACTATTACAAGTTCAGATCTTCAAATTATTAATTACAATATTAGTTTGAAATTAACAATTCGAAGTTCTGTATTTGACCATTACAAGTTCAGATCTTCAACTTATAATTAGAATTATAATTATAAGCTATCAATTTTAAGTTCTGTATTTGACTATTACAAGTTCAGATCTTCAAGTTATAATTAGCAATCATAATTTGCATTTTACAATTCTAAGTTCTGTATTTGACTAATACAAGTTCAGATCTTCAAGTTATAATTTGCAATCATAATTTGAAGTTATTAATTCTAAGTTCTGTATTTGACAATTACAAGTTCAGATCTTCAAGTTATAATTTGCACTAATAATTTGTATTTAACAATTCGAAGTTCTGTATTTGACTATTACAAGTTCAGATCTTCAAATTATTAATTACAATCTTAGTTTGAAATTAACAATTCGAAGTTCAGTATTTACCTATTACAAGTTCAGATCTTCAACTTATAATTTGCAATTATAATTATAATCTATCAATTTTAAGTTCTCTATTTGACAATTACAAGTTCAGATCTTCAAGTTATAATTTGCACTTATAATTTGTATTTAACAATTCGAAGTTCAGTATTTGACTATTACAAGTTTAGATCTTCAAAGTATTAATTACAATCTTAGTTTGAAATTAACAATTCGAAGTTCTGTATTTACCTATTACAAGTTCAGATTTTCAACTTATAATTTGCAATTATAATTATAAGCTATCAATTTTAAGTTCTCTATTTGACAATTACAAGTTCAGATCTCCAAGTTATAATTTGCACTAATAATTTGTATTTAACAATTCGAAGTACCTTATTTGACTATTACAAGTTCAGATCTTCAAATTATTTTTTACAATCTTAGTTTGAAATTAACAATTCGAAGTTCTGTATTTACCTATTACAAATTCAGATCTTCAAGTTATAATTTGAAACTATAATTATTAGCTATCAATTTTTGAGTTCTGTATTTGACTATTACAAGTTCAGATCTTCAAGTTATAATTTGCAATCATAATTTGAATTTTACAATTCTAAGTTCTGTATTTGACTATTACAAGTTCAGATCTTCAAATTATTAATTACAATCTTAGTTTGAAATTAACAATTCGAAGTTTTGTATTTACCTATTACAAGTTCAGATCTTCAACTTATAATTTGCAATTATAATTATAAGCTATCAATTTTAAGTTCTGTATTTGACAATTACAAGTTCAGATCTTCAAGTTATAATTTGCACTAATAATTTGTATTTAACAATTCGAAGTTCTGTATTTGACTATTACAAGTTCAGATCTTCAAATTATTATTTACAATCTTAGTTTGAAATTAACAATTCGAAGTTCTGTATTTACCTATTACAAGTTCATATCTTCTAGTTATAATTTGCAATTATACTTATAAGCTATCAATTTTAAGTTCTGTATTTGACAATTACAAGTTCAGATTTTCAAGTTATAATTTGAAATAATAATTAGTATTTAACAAATCTAAGTTCTGTAATTGACTATTACAAGTTCAGATCTTGAAGTTATAATTTGCAATTATAATTATAAGCTATCAATTCAAAGTTCTGTATTTGACAATTACAAGTTCAGATCTTCAAGTTATAATTTGCACTAATAATTTGAATTTAACAATTTGAAGTTCTGTATTTGACTATTACAAGTTCAGATCTTCAAATTATTAATTACAATATTAGTTTGTAATTAACAATTCGAAGTTCTGTATTTGACTATTACAAGTTCAGATCTTCAACTTATAATTTGCAATTATAATTATAAGCTATCAATTTTAAGTTCTGTATTTGACTATTACAAGTTCAGATCTTCAAGTTATAATTGGAATCATAATTTGAATTTTACTATTCTAAGTTCTGTATTTGACTATTTCAAGTTCAGATCTTCAAGTTATAGTTAGCAATCATAATTTGAAGTTATGAATTCTAAGTTCTGTATTTGACAATTACAAGTTCAGATCTTCAAGTTATAATTTGCACTAATAATTTGTATTTAACAATTCGTAGTTCTGTATTTGACTATTACAAGTTCAGATCTTCTAATTATTATTTACAATCATAATTTGAAGTTATGAATTCTTAGTTCTGTATTTTCCAATTACAAGTTCAGATCTTCAAGTTATAATTTGCAATCATAATTTGAAGTTATGAATTCTAAGTTCTGAATTTGACTATTACAAGTTCAGATCTTCAAATTATTAATTACAATATTAGTTGGAAATTAACAATTAGAAGTTCTGTAATTTACCTATTACAAGTTCAGATCTTCAACTTATAATTTGCAATTATAATTATAAGCTATCAATTTTAAGTTCTGTATTTGACAATTACAAGTTCAGATTTTCAAGTTATAATTTGCACTAATAATTTGTATTTAACAATTCGAAGATCTGTATTTGACTATTACAAGTTCATATCTTCAAATTATTATTTACAATCTTAGTTGGAAATTAACAATTCGAAGTTCTGTATTTACCTATTACAAGTTCAGATCTTCTAGTTATAATTTGCAAGTATAATTTAAAGCTATCAATTTTGAGTTCTGTATTTGACAATTACAAGTTCAGATTTTCAAGTTATAATTTGCACTAATAATTTGTATTTAACAATTCTAAGTTCTGTATTTGACTATTACAAGTTCAGATCTTCAAATTATTATTTACAATCATTGTTTGAAATTAACAATTCGAAGTTCTGTATTTACCTATTACAAGTTCAGATCTTCAAGTTGTAATTAGCAATCATAATTTGAAGTTATGAATTCTAAGTGCTGTATTTGACAGTTACAAGTTCAGATCTTGAAGTTATAATTTGCACCAATAATTTGTATTTAACAATTCGGAGTTCTGTATTTGACTATTACAAGTTCAGATCTTCAAGTTATAATTAGCAATCATAATTTGAAGTTATGAATTCTAAGTGCTGGATTTGACAATTACAAGTTCAGATCTTCAAGTTATAATTTGCACTAATAATTTGTATTTAACAATTCGAAGTTCTGTATTTGACTATTACAAGTTTAGATCTTCAAATTATTAATTACAATCTTAGTTTGAAATTAACAATTAGAAGTTCTGTAATTCACTATTACAAGTTCAGATCTTCAAGTTATAATTTGCAATTATAATTATAAGCTATCAATTCTAAGTTCTGTATTTGACAATTACAAGTTCAGATCTTCAAGTTATAATTTGCACTAATAATTTGTATTTAACAATTCGAAGTTCTGTATTTGACTATTACAAGTTCAGATCTTCTAATTATTATTTACAAACATAATTTGAAGTTATGAATTCTAAGTTCTGTATTTGACTATTACAAGTTCAGATCTTCTAATTATTATTTACAATCATAATTTGAAGTTATGAATTCTAAGTTCTGTATTTGACAATTACAAGTTCAGATCTTCAAGTTATAATTTACACTAATAATTTGAATTTAACAATTTGAAGTTCTGTATTTGACTATTACAAGTTCAGATCTTCAAATTATTAATTACAATATTAGTTTGAAATTAACAATTCGAAGTTCTGTATTTGACTATTACAAGTTCAGATCTTCAACTTATAATTTGCAATTATAATTATAAGCTATCAATTTTAAGTTCTGTATTTGACTATTACAAGTTCAGATCTTCAAGTTATAATTAGCAATCATAATTTGCATTTTACAATTCTAAGTTCTGTATTTGACTAATACAAGTACAGATCTTCAAGTTATAATTTGCAATCATAATTTGAAGTTATGAATTCTAAGTTCTGTATTTGACAATTACAAGTTCAGATCTTCAAGTTATAATTTGCACTAATAATTTGTATTTAACAATTCGAAGTTCTGTATTTGACTATTACAAGTTCAGATCTTCAAATTATTAATTACAATCTTAGTTTGAAATTAACAATTCGAAGTTCAGTATTTACCTATTACAAGTTCAGATCTTCAACTTATAATTTGCAATTATAATTATAAGCTATCAATTTTAAGTTCTCTATTAGAAAATTACAAGTTCAGATCTCCAAGTTATAATTTGCACTAATAATTTGTATTTAACAATTCTAAGTTCCTTAATTGACTATTACAAGTTCAGATCTTCAAATTATTTTTTACAATCTTAGTTTGAAATTAACAATTCGAAGTTCTGTATTTACCTATTACAAGTTCATATCTTCTAGTTATAATTTGCAATTATACTTATAAGCTATCAATTTTAAGTTCTGTATTTGACAATTACAAGTTCAGATATTCAAGTTATAATTTGCACTAATAATTTGTATTTAACAATTCTAAGTTCTGTATTTGACTATTACAAGTTCAGATCTTCAAATTATTATTTACAATCATTGTTTGAAATTAACAATTCGAAGTTCTGTATTTACCTATTACAAATTCAGATCTTCAGGTTATAATTTGCAATTATAATTATAAGCTATCAATTTTAAGTTCTGTATTTGACTATTACAAGTTCAGATCTTCAAGTTATAATTTGCAATCATGATTTGAATTTTACAATTCTAAGTTCTGTATTTGACTATTACAAGCTCAGATCTTCAAGTTATAATTAGCAATCATAATTTGAAGTTATGAATTCTAAGTGCTGGATTTGACAATTACAAGTTCAGATCTTCAAGTTATAATTTGCACTAATAATTTGTATTTAACAATTCGGAGTTCTGTATTTGACTATTACAAGTTTAGATCTTCAAATTATTAATTACAATCTTAGTTTGAAATTAACAATTAGAAGTTCTGTAATTCACTATTACAAGTTCAGATCTTCAAGTTATAATTTGCAATTATAATTATAAGCTATCAATTCTAAGTTCTGTATTTGACAATTACAAGTTCAGATCTTCAAGTTATAATTTGCACTAATAATTTGTATTTAACAATTCGAAGTTCTTTATTTGACTATTACAAGTTCAGATCTTCTAATTATTATTTACAAACATAATTTGAAGTTATGAATTCTAAGTTCTGTATTTGACTATTACAAGTTCAGATCTTCTAATTATTATTTACAATCATAATTTGAAGTTATGAATTCTAAGTTTTGTATTTGACAATTACAAGTTCAGATCTTCAAGTTATAATTTACACTAATAATTTGAATTTAACAATTTGAAGTTCTTTATTTGACTATTACAAGTTCAGATCTTCAAATTATTAATTACAATATTAGTTTGAAATTAACAATTCGAAGTTCTGTATTTGACTATTACAAGTTCAGATCTTCAACTTATAATTTGCAATTATAATTATAAGCTATCAATTTTAAGTTCTGTATTTGACTATTACAAGTTCAGATCTTCAAGTTATAATTAGCAATCATAATTTGCATTTTACAATTCTAAGTTCTGTATTTGACTAATACAAGTACAGATCTTCAAGTTATAATTTGCAATCATAATTTGAAGTTATGAATTCTAAGTTCTGTATTTGACAATTACAAGTTCAGATCTTCAAGTTATAATTTGCACTAGTAATTTGTATTTAACAATTCGAAGTTCTGTATTTGACTATTACAAGTTCAGATCTTCAAATTATTAATTACAATCTTAGTTTGAAATTAACAATTCGAAGTTCAGTATTTACCTATTACAAGTTCAGATCTTCAACTTATAATTTGCAATTATAATTATAAGCTATCAATTTTAAGTTCTCTATTTGAAAATTACAAGTTCAGATCTCCAAGTTATAATTTGCACTAATAATTTGTATTTAATAATTCTAAGTTCCTTATTTGACTATTACAAGTTCAGATCTTCAAATTATTTTTTACAATCTTAGTTTGAAATTAACAATTCGAAGTTCTGTATTTTACCTATTACAAGTTCATATCTTCTAGTTATAATTTGCAATTATACTTATAAGCTATCAATTTTAAGTTCTGTATTTGACAATTACAAGTTCAGATCTTCAAGTTATAATTTGAAATAATAATTAGTATTTAACAAATCTAAGTTCTGTAATTGACTATTACAAGTTCAGATCTTCAAGTTATAATTTGCAATTATAATTATAAGCTATCAATTCTAAGTTCTGTATTTGACAATTACAAGTTCAGATCTTCAAGTTATAATTTGCACTAATAATTTGAATTTAACAATTTGAAGTTCTGTATTTGACTATTACAAGTTCAGATCTTCAAATTATTAATTACAATATTAGTTTGAAATTAACAATTCGAAGTTCTGTATTTGACCATTACAAGTTCAGATCTTCAACTTATAATTTGCAATTATAATTATAAGCTATCAATTTTAAGTTCTGTATTTGACTATTACAAGTTCAGATCTTCAAGTTATAATTAGCAATCATAATTTGCATTTTACAATTCTAAGTTCTGTATTTGACTAATACAAGTTCAGATCTTCAAGTTATAATTTGCAATCATAATTTGAAGTTATTAATTCTAAGTTCTGTATTTGACAATTACAAGTTCAGATCTTCAAGTTATAATTTGCACTAATAATTTGTATTTAACAATTCGAAGTTCTGTATTTGACTATTACAAGTTCAGATCTTCAAATTATTAATTACAATCTTAGTTGGAAATTAACAATTCGAAGTTCAGTATTTACCTATTACAAGTTCAGATCTTCAACTTATAATTTGCAATTATAATTATAATCTATCAATTTTAAGTTCTCTATTTGACAATTACAAGTTCAGATCTTCAAGTTATAATTTGCACTTATAATTTGTATTTAACAATTCGAAGTTCAGTATTTGACTATTACAAGTTTAGATCTTCAAATTATTAATTACAATCTTAGTTTGAAATTAACAATTCGAAGTTCTGTATTTACCTATATTACTATATATTTCTATATGACAAGTTCAGATTTTCAACTTATAATTTGCAATTATAATTATAAGCTATCAATTTTAAGTTCTGTATTTGACAATTACAAGTTCAGATCTCCAAGTTATAATTTGCACTAATAATTTGTATTTAACAATTCGAAGTACCTTATTTGACTATTACAAGTTCAGATCTTCAAATTATTTTTTACAATCTTAGTTTGAAATTAACAATTCGAAGTTCTGTATTTACCTATTACAAATTCAGATCTTCAAGTTATAATTTGAAACTATAATTATTAGCTATCAATTTTTGAGTTCTGTATTTGACTATTACAAGTTCAGATCTTCAAGTTATAATTTGCAATCATAGTTTGAAATTAACAATTCGAAGTTTTGTATTTACCTATTACAAGTTCAGATCTTCAACTTATAATTTGCAATTATAATTATAAGCTATCAATTTTAAGTTCTGTATTTGACAATTACAAGTTCAGATCTTCAAGTTATAATTTGCACTAATAATTTGTATTTAACAATTCGAAGTTCTGTATTTGACTATTACAAGTTCAGATCTTCAAATTATTAATTACAATCTTAGTTTGAAATTAACAATTCGAAGTTCAGTATTTACCTATTACAAGTTCAGATCTTCAACTTATAATTTGCAATTATAATTATAAGCTATCAATTTTAAGTTCTCTATTTGAAAATTACAAGTTCAGATCTCCAAGTTATAATTTGCACTAATAATTTGTATTTAACAATTCTAAGTTCCTTATTTGACTATTACAAGTTCAGATCTTCAAATTATTTTTTACAATCTTAGTTTGAAATTAACAATTCGAAGTTCTGTATTTACCTATTACAAGTTCATATCTTCTAGTTATAATTTGCAATTATACTTATAAGCTATCAATTTTAAGTTCTGTATTTGACAATTACAAGTTCAGATCTTCAAGTTATAATTTGAAATAATAATTAGTATTTAACAAATCTAAGTTCTGTAATTGACTATTACAAGTTCAGATCTTCAAGTTATAATTTGCAATTATAATTATAAGCTATCAATTCTAAGTTCTGTATTTGACAATTACAAGTTCAGATCTTCAAGTTATAATTTGCACTAATAATTTGAATTTAACAATTTGAAGTTCTGTATTTGACTATTACAAGTTCAGATCTTCAAATTATTAATTACAATATTAGTTTGAAATTAACAATTCGAAGTTCTGTATTTGACCATTACAAGTTCAGATCTTCAACTTATAATTAGAATTATAATTATAAGCTATCAATTTTAAGTTCTGTATTTGACTATTACAAGTTCAGATCTTCAAGTTATAATTAGCAATCATAATTTGCATTTTACAATTCTAAGTTCTGTATTTGACTAATACAAGTTCAGATCTTCAAGTTATAATTTGCAATCATAATTTGAAGTTATTAATTCTAAGTTCTGTATTTGACAATTACAAGTTCAGATCTTCAAGTTATAATTTGCACTAATAATTTGTATTTAACAATTCGAAGTTCTGTATTTGACTATTACAAGTTCAGATCTTCAAATTATTAATTACAATCTTAGTTTGAAATTAACAATTCGAAGTTCAGTATTTACCTATTACAAGTTCAGATCTTCAACTTATAATTTGCAATTATAATTATAATCTATCAATTTTAAGTTCTCTATTTGACAATTACAAGTTCAGATCTTCAAGTTATAATTTGCACTTATAATTTGTATTTAACAATTCGAAGTTCAGTATTTGACTATTACAAGTTTAGATCTTCAAAGTATTAATTACAATCTTAGTTTGAAATTAACAATTCGAAGTTCTGTATTTACCTATTACAAGTTCAGATTTTCAACTTATAATTTGCAATTATAATTATAAGCTATCAATTTTAAGTTCTCTATTTGACAATTACAAGTTCAGATCTCCAAGTTATAATTTGCACTAATAATTTGTATTTAACAATTCGAAGTTCTGTATTTGACTATTACAAGTTCAGATCTTCAAATTATTAATTACAATCTTAGTTTGAAATTAACAATTCGAAGTTCAGTATTTACCTATTACAAGTTCAGATCTTCAACTTATAATTTGCAATTATAATTATAATCTATCAATTTTAAGTTCTCTATTTGACAATTACAAGTTCAGATCTTCAAGTTATAATTTGCACTTATAATTTGTATTTAACAATTCGAAGTTCAGTATTTGACTATTACACGTTTAGATCTTCAAAGTATTAATTACAATCTTAGTTTGAAATTAACAATTCGAAGTTCTGTATTTACCTATTACAAATTCAGATCTTCAAGTTATAATTTGAAACTATAATTATTAGCTATCAATTTTTGAGTTCTGTATTTGACTATTACAAGTTCAGATCTTCAAGTTATAATTTGCAATCATAATTTGAATTTTACAATTCTAAGTTCTGTATTTGACTATTACAAGTTCAGATCTTCAAATTATTAATTACAATCTTAGTTTGAAATTAACAATTCGAAGTTTTGTATTTACCTATTACAAGTTCAGATCTTCAACTTATAATTTGCAATTATAATTATAAGCTATCAATTTTAAGTTCTGTATTTGACAATTACAAGTTCAGATCTTCAAGTTATAATTTGCACTAATAATTTGTATTTAACAATTCGAAGTTCTGTATTTGACTATTACAAGTTCAGATCTTCAAATTATTATTTACAATCTTAGTTTGAAATTAACAATTCGAAGTTCTGTATTTACCTATTACAAATTCAGATCTTCAAGTTATAATTTGCAATTATAATTATAAGCTATCAATTTTAAGTTCTGTATTTGACTATTACAAGTTCAGATCTTCAAGTTATAATTGGAATCATAATTTGAATTTTACTATTCTAAGTTCTGTATTTGACTATTTCAAGTTCAGATCTTCAAGTTATAGTTAGCAATCATAATTTGAAGTTATGAATTCTAAGTTCTGTATTTGACAATTACAAGTTCAGATCTTCAAGTTATAATTTGCACTAATAATTTGTATTTAACAATTCGTAGTTCTGTATTTGACTATTACAAGTTCAGATCTTCTAATTATTATTTACAATCATAATTTGAAGTTATGAATTCTTAGTTCTGTATTTTCCAATTACAAGTTCAGATCTTCAAGTTATAATTTGCAATCATAATTTGAAGTTATGAATTCTAAGTTCTGAATTTGACTATTACAAGTTCAGATCTTCAAATTATTAATTACAATATTAGTTGGAAATTAACAATTAGAAGTTCTGTAATTTACCTATTACAAGTTCAGATCTTCAACTTATAATTTGCAATTATAATTATAAGCTATCAATTTTAAGTTCTGTATTTGACAATTACAAGTTCAGATTTTCAAGTTATAATTTGCACTAATAATTTGTATTTAACAATTCGAAGATCTGTATTTGACTATTACAAGTTCATATCTTCAAATTATTATTTACAATCTTAGTTGGAAATTAACAATTCGAAGTTCTGTATTTACCTATTACAAGTTCAGATCTTCTAGTTATAATTTGCAAGTATAATTTAAAGCTATCAATTTTAAGTTCTGTATTTGACAATTACAAGTTCAGATTTTCAAGTTATAATTTGCACTAATAATTTGTATTTAACAATTCTAAGTTCTGTATTTGACTATTACAAGTTCAGATCTTCAAATTATTATTTACAATCATTGTTTGAAATTAACAATTCGAAGTTCTGTATTTACCTATTACAAATTCAGATCTTCAGGTTATAATTTGCAATTATAATTATAAGCTATCAATTTTAAGTTCTGTATTTGACTATTACAAGTTCAGATCTTCAAGTTATAATTTGCAATCATGATTTGAATTTTACAATTCTAAGTTCTGTATTTGACTATTACAAGTTCAGATCTTCAAGTTATAATTAGCAATCATAATTTGAAGTTATGAATTCTAAGTGCTGGATTTGACAATTACAAGTTCAGATCTTCAAGTTATAATTTGCACTAATAATTTGTATTTAACAATTCGGAGTTCTGTATTTGACTATTACAAGTTTAGATCTTCAAATTATTAATTACAATCTTAGTTTGAAATTAACAATTAGAAGTTCTGTAATTCACTATTACAAGTTCAGATCTTCAAGTTATAATTTGCAATTATAATTATAAGCTATCAATTCTAAGTTCTGTATTTGACAATTACAAGTTCAGATCTTCAAGTTATAATTTGCACTAATAATTTGTATTTAACAATTCGAAGTTCTGTATTTGACTATTACAAGTTCAGATCTTCTAATTATTATTTACAAACATAATTTGAAGTTATGAATTCTAAGTTCTGTATTTGACTATTACAAGTTCAGATCTTCTAATTATTATTTACAATCATAATTTGAAGTTATGAATTCTAAGTTCTGTATTTGACAATTACAAGTTCAGATCTTCAAGTTATAATTTACACTAATAATTTGAATTTAACAATTTGAAGTTCTGTATTTGACTATTACAAGTTCAGATCTTCAAATTATTAATTACAATATTAGTTTGAAATTAACAATTCGAAGTTCTGTATTTGACTATTACAAGTTCAGATCTTCAACTTATAATTTGCAATTATAATTATAAGCTATCAATTTTAAGTTCTGTATTTGACTATTACAAGTTCAGATCTTCAAGTTATAATTTGCACTTATAATTTGTATTTAACAATTCGAAGTTCAGTATTTGACTATTACACGTTTAGATCTTCAAAGTATTAATTACAATCTTAGTTTGAAATTAACAATTCGAAGTTCTGTATTTACCTATTACAAATTCAGATCTTCAAGTTATAATTTGAAACTATAATTATTAGCTATCAATTTTTGAGTTCTGTATTTGACTATTACAAGTTCAGATCTTCAAGTTATAATTTGCAATCATAATTTGAATTTTACAATTCTAAGTTCTGTATTTGACTATTACAAGTTCAGATCTTCAAATTATTAATTACAATCTTAGTTTGAAATTAACAATTCGAAGTTTTGTATTTACCTATTACAAGTTCAGATCTTCAACTTATAATTTGCAATTATAATTATAAGCTATCAATTTTAAGTTCTGTATTTGACAATTACAAGTTCAGATCTTCAAGTTATAATTTGCACTAATAATTTGTATTTAACAATTCGAAGTTCTGTATTTGACTATTACAAGTTCAGATCTTCAAATTATTATTTACAATCTTAGTTTGAAATTAACAATTCGAAGTTCTGTATTTACCTATTACAAATTCAGATCTTCAAGTTATAATTTGCAATTATAATTATAAGCTATCAATTTTAAGTTCTGTATTTGACTATTACAAGTTCAGATCTTCAAGTTATAATTGGAATCATAATTTGAATTTTACTATTCTAAGTTCTGTATTTGACTATTTCAAGTTCAGATCTTCAAGTTATAGTTAGCAATCATAATTTGAAGTTATGAATTCTAAGTTCTGTATTTGACAATTACAAGTTCAGATCTTCAAGTTATAATTTGCACTAATAATTTGTATTTAACAATTCGTAGTTCTGTATTTGACTATTACAAGTTCAGATCTTCTAATTATTATTTACAATCATAATTTGAAGTTATGAATTCTTAGTTCTGTATTTTCCAATTACAAGTTCAGATCTTCAAGTTATAATTTGCAATCATAATTTGAAGTTATGAATTCTAAGTTCTGAATTTGACTATTACAAGTTCAGATCTTCAAATTATTAATTACAATATTAGTTGGAAATTAACAATTAGAAGTTCTGTAATTTACCTATTACAAGTTCAGATCTTCAACTTATAATTTGCAATTATAATTATAAGCTATCAATTTTAAGTTCTGTATTTGACAATTACAAGTTCAGATTTTCAAGTTATAATTTGCACTAATAATTTGTATTTAACAATTCGAAGATCTGTATTTGACTATTACAAGTTCATATCTTCAAATTATTATTTACAATCTTAGTTGGAAATAAACAATTCGAAGTTCTGTATTTACCTATTACAAGTTCAGATCTTCTAGTTATAATTTGCAAGTATAATTTAAAGCTATCAATTTTAAGTTCTGTATTTGACAATTACAAGTTCAGATTTTCAAGTTATAATTTGCACTAATAATTTGTATTTAACAATTCTAAGTTCTGTATTTGACTATTACAAGTTCAGATCTTCAAATTATTATTTACAATCATTGTTTGAAATTAACAATTCGAAGTTCTGTATTTACCTATTACAAATTCAGATCTTCAGGTTATAATTTGCAATTATAATTATAAGCTATCAATTTTAAGTTCTGTATTTGACTATTACAAGTTCAGATCTTCAAGTTATAATTTGCAATCATGATTTGAATTTTACAATTCTAAGTTCTGTATTTGACTATTACAAGTTCAGATCTTCAAGTTATAATTAGCAATCATAATTTGAAGTTATGAATTCTAAGTGCTGGATTTGACAATTACAAGTTCAGATCTTCAAGTTATAATTTGCACTAATAATTTGTATTTAACAATTCGGAGTACTGTATTTGACTATTACAAGTTTAGATCTTCAAATTATTAATTACAATCTTAGTTTGAAATTAACAATTAGAAGTTCTGTAATTCACTATTACAAGTTCAGATCTTCAAGTTATAATTTGCAATTATAATTATAAGCTATCAATTCTAAGTTCTGTATTTGACAATTACAAGTTCAGATCTTCAAGTTATAATTTGCACTAATAATTTGTATTTAACAATTCGAAGTTCTGTATTTGACTATTACAAGTTCAGATCTTCTAATTATTATTTACAAACATAATTTGAAGTTATGAATTCTAAGTTCTGTATTTGACTATTACAAGTTCAGATCTTCTAATTATTATTTACAATCATAATTTGAAGTTATGAATTCTAAGTTCTGTATTTGACAATTACAAGTTCAGATCTTCAAGTTATAATTTACACTAATAATTTGAATTTAACAATTTGAAGTTCTGTATTTGACTATTACAAGTTCAGATCTTCAAATTATTAATTACAATATTAGTTTGAAATTAACAATTCGAAGTTCTGTATTTGACTATTACAAGTTCAGATCTTCAACTTATAATTTGCAATTATAATTATAAGCTATCAATTTTAAGTTCTGTATTTGACTATTACAAGTTCAGATCTTCAAGTTATAATTAGCAATCATAATTTGCATTTTACAATTCTAAGTTCTGTATTTGACTAATACAAGTACAGATCTTCAAGTTATAATTTGCAATCATAATTTGAAGTTATGAATTCTAAGTTCTGTATTTGACAATTACAAGTTCAGATCTTCAAGTTATAATTTGCACTAATAATTTGTATTTAACAGTTCGAAGTTCTGTATTTGACTATTACAAGTTCAGATCTTCAAATTATTAATTACAATCTTAGTTTGAAATTAACAATTCGAAGTTCAGTATTTACCTATTACAAGTTCAGATCTTCAACTTTGAAGAATTTGCAATTATAATTATAAGCTATCAATTTTAAGTTCTCTATTTGAAAATTACAAGTTCAGATCTCCAAGTTATAATTTGCACTAATAATTTGTATTTAACAATTCTAAGTTCCTTATTTGACTATTACAAGTTCAGATCTTCAAATTATTTTTTACAATCTTAGTTTGAAATTAACAATTCGAAGTTCTGTATTTACCTATTACAAGTTCATATCTTCTAGTTATAATTTGCAATTATACTTATAAGCTATCAATTTTAAGTTCTGTATTTGACAATTACAAGTTCAGATCTTCAAGTTATAATTTGAAATAATAATTAGTATTTAACAAATCTAAGTTCTGTAATTGACTATTACAAGTTCAGATCTTCAAGTTATAATTTGCAAATATAATTATAAGCTATCAATTCTAAGTTCTGTATTTGACAATTACAAGTTCAGATCTTCAAGTTATAATTTGCACTAACAATTTGAATTTAACAATTTGAAGTTCTGTATTTGACTATTACAAGTTCAGATCTTCAAATTATTAATTACAATATTAGTTTGAAATTAACAATTCGAAGTTCTGTATTTGACCATTACAAGTTCAGATCTTCAACTTATAATTTGCAATTATAATTATAAGCTATCAATTTTAAGTTCTGTATTTGACTATTACAAGTTCAGATCTTCAAGTTATAATTAGCAATCATAATTTGCATTTTACAATTCTAAGTTCTGTATTTGACTAATACAAGTTCAGATCTTCAAGTTATAATTTGCAATCATAATTTGAAGTTATTAATTCTAAGTTCTGTATTTGACAATTACAAGTTCAGATCTTCAAGTTATAATTTGCACTAATAATTTGTATTTAACAATTCGAAGTTCTGTATTTGACTATTACAAGTTCAGATCTTCAAATTATTAATTACAATCTTAGTTTGAAATTAACAATTCGAAGTTCAGTATTTACCTATTACAAGTTCAGATCTTCAACTTATAATTTGCAATTATAATTATAATCTATCAATTTTAAGTTCTCTATTTGACAATTACAAGTTCAGATCTTCAAGTTATAATTTGCACTTATAATTTGTATTTAACAATTCGAAGTTCAGTATTTGACTATTACAAGTTTAGATCTTCAAATTATTAATTACAATCTTAGTTTGAAATTAACAATTCGAAGTTCTGTATTTACCTATTACAAGTTCAGATTTTCAACTTATAATTTGCAATTATAATTATAAGCTATCAATTTTAAGTTCTGTATTTGACAATTACAAGTTCAGATCTCCAAGTTATAATTTGCACTAATAATTTGTATTTAACAATTCGAAGTACCTTATTTGACTATTACAAGTTCAGATCTTCAAATTATTTTTTACAATCTTAGTTTGAAATTAACAATTCGAAGTTCTGTATTTACCTATTACAAATTCAGATCTTCAAGTTATAATTTGAAACTATAATTATTAGCTATCAATTTTTGAGTTCTGTATTTGACTATTACAAGTTCAGATCTTCAAGTTATAATTTGCAATCATAATTTGAATTTTACAATTCTAAGTTCTGTATTTGACTATTACAAGTTCAGATCTTCAAATTATTAATTACAATCTTAGTTTGAAATTAACAATTCGAAGTTTTGTATTTACCTATTACAAGTTCAGATCTTCAACTTATAATTTGCAATTATAATTATAAGCTATCAATTTTAAGTTCTGTATTTGACAATTACAAGTTCAGATCTTCAAGTTATAATTTGCACTAATAATTTGTATTTAACAATTCGAAGTTCTGTATTTGACTATTACAAGTTCAGATCTTCAAATTATTATTTACAATCTTAGTTTGAAATTAATAATTCGAAGTTCTGTATTTACCTATTACAAATTCAGATCTTCAAGTTATAATTTGCAATTATAATTATAAGCTATCAATTTTAAGTTCTGTATTTGACTATTACAAGTTCAGATCTTCAAGTTATAATTGGAATCATAATTTGAATTTTACTATTCTAAGTTCTGTATTTGACTATTTCAAGTTCAGATCTTCAAGTTATAGTTAGCAATCATAATTTGAAGTTATGAATTCTAAGTTCTGTATTTGACAATTACAAGTTCAGATCTTCAAGTTATAATTTGCACTAATAATTTGTATTTAACAATTCGTAGTTCTGTATTTGACTATTACAAGTTCAGATCTTCTAATTATTATTTACAATCATAATTTGAAGTTATGAATTCTTAGTTCTGTATTTTCCAATTACAAGTTCAGATCTTCAAGTTATAATTTGCAATCATAATTTGAAGTTATGAATTCTAAGTTCTGAATTTGACTATTACAAGTTCAGATCTTCAAATTATTAATTACAATATTAGTTGGAAATTAACAATTAGAAGTTCTGTAATTTACCTATTACAAGTTCAGATCTTCAACTTATAATTTGCAATTATAATTATAAGCTATCAATTTTAAGTTCTGTATTTGACAATTACAAGTTCAGATTTTCAAGTTATAATTTGCACTAATAATTTGTATTTAACAATTCGAAGATCTGTATTTGACTATTACAAGTTCATATCTTCAAATTATTATTTACAATCTTAGTTGGAAATTAACAATTCGAAGTTCTGTATTTACCTATTACAAGTTCAGATCTTCTAGTTATAATTTGCAAGTATAATTTAAAGCTATCAATTTTAAGTTCTGTATTTGACAATTACTAGTTCAGATCTTCAAGTTATAATTTGTACTAATAATTTGTATTTAACAATTCGAAGTTCTGTAATTCACTATTACAAGTTCAGATCTTCAAGTTATAATTTGCAATTATAATTTTAAGCTATCAATTCTAAGTTCTGTATTAGACAATTACAAGTTCAGGTCTTCAAGTTATTATTTGCACTAATAATTTGTATTTAACAATTCGAAGTTCTGTATTTGACTATTACAAGTTCAGATCTTCTAATTATTATTTACAATCATAATTTGAAGTTATGAATTCTAAGTTCTGTATTTAACAATTACAAGTTCAGATCTTCAAGTTATAATTTGCAATCATAATTTGAAGTTATGAATTCTAAGTGCTGTATTTGACAATTACAAGTTCAGATCTTCAAGTTATAATTTGCACTAATAATTTGTATTTAACAATTCGAAGTTCTGTATTTGACTATTACAAGTTCAGATCTTCAAATTATTAATTACAATCTTAGTTTGAAATTAACAATTCGAAGTTCAGTATTTACCTATTACAAGTTCAGATCTTCAACTTATAATTTGCAATTATAATTATAAGCTATCAATTTTAAGTTCTGTATTTGACAATTACAAGTTCAGATCTTCAAGTTATAATTTGCACTAATAATTTGTATTTGACAATTCTAAGTTCTGTATTTGACTATTACAAGTTCAGATCTTCAAATTATTATTTACAATCTTAGTTTGAAATTAACAATTCGAAGTTCTGTATTTACCTATTACAAATTCAGATCTTCAAGTTATAATTAGCAATCATAATTTGCATTTTACAATTCTAAGTTCTGTATTTGACTAATACAAGTACAGATCTTCAAGTTATAATTTGCACTAATAATTTGTATTTAACAATTCGAAGTTCTGTATTTGACTATTACAAGTTCAGATCTTCAAATTATTAATTACAATCTTAGTTTGAAATTAACAATTCGAAGTTCAGTATTTACCTATTACAAGTTCAGATCTTCAACTTATAATTTGCAATTATAATTATAAGCTATCAATTTTAAGTTCTCTATTTGAAAATTACAAGTTCAGATCTCCAAGTTATAATTTGCACTAATAATTTGTATTTAACAATTCTAAGTTCCTTATTTGACTATTACAAGTTCAGATCTTCAAATTATTTTTTACAATCTTAGTTTGAAATTAACAATTCGAAGTTCTGTATTTACCTATTACAAGTTCATATCTTCTAGTTATAATTTGCAATTATACTTATAAGCTATCAATTTTAAGTTCTGTATTTGACAATTACAAGTTCAGATCTTCAAGTTATAATTTGAAATAATAATTAGTATTTAACAAATCTAAGTTCTGTAATTGACTATTACAAGTTCAGATCTTCAAGTTATAATTTGCAAATATAATTATAAGCTATCAATTCTAAGTTCTGTATTTGACAATTACAAGTTCAGATCTTCAAGTTATAATTTGCACTAACAATTTGAATTTAACAATTTGAAGTTCTGTATTTGACTATTACAAGTTCAGATCTTCAAATTATTAATTACAATATTAGTTTGAAATTAACAATTCGAAGTTCTGTATTTGACCATTACAAGTTCAGATCTTCAACTTATAATTTGCAATTATAATTATAAGCTATCAATTTTAAGTTCTGTATTTGACTATTACAAGTTCAGATCTTCAAGTTATAATTAGCAATCATAATTTGCATTTTACAATTCTAAGTTCTGTATTTGACTAATACAAGTTCAGATCTTCAAGTTATAATTTGCAATCATAATTTGAAGTTATTAATTCTAAGTTCTGTATTTGACAATTACAAGTTCAGATCTTCAAGTTATAATTTGCACTAATAATTTGTATTTAACAATTCGAAGTTCTGTATTTGACTATTACAAGTTCAGATCTTCAAATTATTAATTACAATCTTAGTTTGAAATTAACAATTCGAAGTTCAGTATTTACCTATTACAAGTTCAGATCTTCAACTTATAATTTGCAATTATAATTATAATCTATCAATTTTAAGTTCTCTATTTGACAATTACAAGTTCAGATCTTCAAGTTATAATTTGCACTTATAATTTGTATTTAACAATTCGAAGTTCAGTATTTGACTATTACAAGTTTAGATCTTCAAATTATTAATTACAATCTTAGTTTGAAATTAACAATTCGAAGTTCTGTATTTACCTATTACAAGTTCAGATTTTCAACTTATAATTTGCAATTATAATTATAAGCTATCAATTTTAAGTTCTGTATTTGACAATTACAAGTTCAGATCTCCAAGTTATAATTTGCACTAATAATTTGTATTTAACAATTCGAAGTACCTTATTTGACTATTACAAGTTCAGATCTTCAAATTATTTTTTACAATCTTAGTTTGAAATTAACAATTCGAAGTTCTGTATTTACCTATTACAAATTCAGATCTTCAAGTTATAATTTGAAACTATAATTATTAGCTATCAATTTTTGAGTTCTGTATTTGACTATTACAAGTTCAGATCTTCAAGTTATAATTTGCAATCATAATTTGAATTTTACAATTCTAAGTTCTGTATTTGACTATTACAAGTTCAGATCTTCAAATTATTAATTACAATCTTAGTTTGAAATTAACAATTCGAAGTTTTGTATTTACCTATTACAAGTTCAGATCTTCAACTTATAATTTGCAATTATAATTATAAGCTATCAATTTTAAGTTCTGTATTTGACAATTACAAGTTCAGATCTTCAAGTTATAATTTGCACTAATAATTTGTATTTAACAATTCGAAGTTCTGTATTTGACTATTACAAGTTCAGATCTTCAAATTATTATTTACAATCTTAGTTTGAAATTAACAATTCGAAGTTCTGTATTTACCTATTACAAATTCAGATCTTCAAGTTATAATTTGCAATTATAATTATAAGCTATCAATTTTAAGTTCTGTATTTGACTATTACAAGTTCAGATCTTCAAGTTATAATTGGAATCATAATTTGAATTTTACTATTCTAAGTTCTGTATTTGACTATTTCAAGTTCAGATCTTCAAGTTATAGTTAGCAATCATAATTTGAAGTTATGAATTCTAAGTTCTGTATTTGACAATTACAAGTTCAGATCTTCAAGTTATAATTTGCACTAATAATTTGTATTTAACAATTCGTAGTTCTGTATTTGACTATTACAAGTTCAGATCTTCTAATTATTATTTACAATCATAATTTGAAGTTATGAATTCTTAGTTCTGTATTTTCCAATTACAAGTTCAGATCTTCAAGTTATAATTTGCAATCATAATTTGAAGTTATGAATTCTAAGTTCTGAATTTGACTATTACAAGTTCAGATCTTCAAATTATTAATTACAATATTAGTTGGAAATTAACAATTAGAAGTTCTGTAATTTACCTATTACAAGTTCAGATCTTCAACTTATAATTTGCAATTATAATTATAAGCTATCAATTTTATGTTCTGTATTTGACAATTACAAGTTCAGATTTTCAAGTTATAATTTGCACTAATAATTTGTATTTAACAATTCGAAGATCTGTATTTGACTATTACAAGTTCATATCTTCAAATTATTATTTACAATCTTAGTTGGAAATTAACAATTCGAAGTTCTGTATTTACCTATTACAAGTTCAGATCTTCTAGTTATAATTTGCAAGTATAATTTAAAGCTATCAATTTTAAGTTCTGTATTTGACAATTACAAGTTCAGATCTTCAAGTTATAATTTGTACTAATAATTTGTATTTAACAATTCGAAGTTCTGTAATTCACTATTACAAGTTCAGATCTTCAAGTTATAATTTGCAATTATAATTTTAAGCTATCAATTCTAAGTTCTGTATTAGACAATTACAAGTTCAGGTCTTCAAGTTATTATTTGCACTAATAATTTGTATTTAACAATTCGAAGTTCTGTATTTGACTATTACAAGTTCAGATCTTCTAATTATTATTTACAATCATAATTTGAAGTTATGAATTCTAAGTTCTGTATTTAACAATTACAAGTTCAGATCTTCAAGTTATAATTTGCAATCATAATTTGAAGTTATGAATTCTAAGTGCTGTATTTGACAATTACAAGTTCAGATCTTCAAGTTATAATTTGCACTAATAATTTGTATTTAACAATTCGAAGTTCTGTATTTGACTATTACAAGTTCAGATCTTCAAATTATTAATTACAATCTTAGTTTGAAATTAACAATTCGAAGTTCAGTATTTACCTATTACAAGTTCAGATCTTCAACTTATAATTTGCAATTATAATTATAAGCTATCAATTTTAAGTTCTGTATTTGACAATTACAAGTTCAGATCTTCAAGTTATAATTTGCACTAATAATTTGTATTTGACAATTCTAAGTTCTGTATTTGACTATTACAAGTTCAGATCTTCAAATTATTATTTACAATCTTAGTTTGAAATTAACAATTCGAAGTTCTGTATTTACCTATTACAAATTCAGATCTTCAAGTTATAATTTGCAATTATAATTATAAGCTATCAATTTTAAGTTCTGTATTTGACTATTTCAAGTTCAGATCTTCAAGTTATAATTAGCAATCATAATTTGAAGTTATGAATTCTAAGTGCTGTATTTGACAATTACAAGTTCAGATCTTCAAGTTATAATTTGCACTAATAATTTGTATTTAACAATTCGGAGTTCTGTATTTGACTATTACAAGTTTAGATCTTCAAATTATTAATTACAATCCTAGTTTGAAATTAACAATTCGAAGTTCTGTATTTACCTATTACAAGTTCAGATCTTCAACTTATAATTTGCAATTATAATTATAAGCTATCAATTTTAAGTTCTGTATTTGACAATTACAAGTTCAGATCTTCAAGTTATAATTTGCACTAATAATTTGTATTTAACAATTCGAAGTTCTGTATTTGACTATTACAAGTTCAGATCTTCAAATTATTATTTACAATCTTAGTTTGAAATTAACAATTCGAAGTTCTGTATTTACCTATTACAAATTCAGATCTTCAAGTTATAATTTGCAATTATAATTAGAAGCTATCAATTTTAAGTTCTGTATTTGACTATTACAAGTTCAGATCTTCAAGTTATAATTTGCAATCATAATTTGAATTTCCCAATTCTAAGTTCTGTGTTTGACTATTACAAGTTCAGATCTTCAAGTTATAATTAGCAATCATAATTTGAAGTTATGAATTCTAAGTTCTGTATTTGACAATTTCAAGTTCAGATCTTCAAGTTATAATTTGCACTAATAATTTGTATTTAACAATTCGTAGTTCTGTATTTGACTATTACAAGTTCAGATCTTCTAATTATTATTTACATTCATAATTTGAAGTTATGAATTCTTAGTTCTGTATTTTACAATTACAAGTTCAGATCTTCAACTTATAATTTGCAATTATAATTATAAGCTATCAATTTTAAGTTCTGTATTTGACAATTACAAGTTCAGATTTTCAAGTTATAATTTGCACTAATAATTTGTATTTAACAATTCGAAGATCTGTATTTGACTATTACAAGTTCATATCTTCAAATTATTATTTACAATCTTAGTTTGAAATTAACAATTCGAAGTTCTGTATTTACCTATTACAAGTTCAGATCTTCTAGTTATAATTTGCAATTATAATTTAAAGCTATCAATTTTAAGTTCTGTATTAGACAATTACAAGTTCAGGTCTTCAAGTTATTATTTGCACTAATAATTTGTATTTAACAATTCGAAGTTCTGTATTTGACTATTACAAGTTCAGATCTTCTAATTATTATTTACAATCATAATTTGAAGTTATGAATTCTAAGTTCTGTATTTAACAATTACAAGTTCAGATCTTCAAGTTATAATTTGCACTAATAATTTGTATTTAACAATTCGAAGTTCTGTATTTGACTATTACAAGTTCAGATCTTCAAATTATTATTTACAATCTTAGTTTGAAATTAACAATTCGAAGTTCTGTATTTACCTATTACAAATTCAGATCTTCAAGTTATAATTTGCAATTATAATTAGAAGCTATCAATTTTAAGTTCTGTATTTGACTATTACAAGTTCAGATCTTCAAGTTATAATTTGCAATCATAATTTGAATTTCCCAATTCTAAGTTCTGTGTTTGACTATTACAAGTTCAGATCTTCAAGTTATAATTAGCAATCATAATTTGAAGTTATGAATTCTAAGTTCTGTATTTGACAATTTCAAGTTCAGATCTTCAAGTTATAATTTGCACTAATAATTTGTATTTAACAATTCGTAGTTCTGTATTTGACTATTACAAGTTCAGATCTTCTAATTATTATTTACATTCATAATTTGAAGTTATGAATTCTTAGTTCTGTATTTTACAATTACAAGTTCAGATCTTCAACTTATAATTTGCAATTATAATTATAAGCTATCAATTTTAAGTTCTGTATTTGACAATTACAAGTTCAGATTTTCAAGTTATAATTTGCACTAATAATTTGTATTTAACAATTCGAAGATCTGTATTTGACTATTACAAGTTCATATCTTCAAATTATTATTTACAATCTTAGTTTGAAATTAACAATTCGAAGTTCTGTATTTACCTATTACAAGTTCAGATCTTCTAGTTATAATTTGCAATTATAATTTAAAGCTATCAATTTTAAGTTCTGTATTAGACAATTACAAGTTCAGGTCTTCAAGTTATTATTTGCACTAATAATTTGTATTTAACAATTCGAAGTTCTGTATTTGACTATTACAAGTTCAGATCTTCTAATTATTATTTACAATCATAATTTGAAGTTATGAATTCTAAGTTCTGTATTTAACAATTACAAGTTCAGATCTTCAAGTTATAATTTGCAATCATAATTTGAAGTTATGAATTCTAAGTGCTGTATTTGACAATTACAAGTTCAGATCTTCAAGTTATAATTTGCACTAATAATTTGTATTTAACAATTCGAAGTTCTGTATTTGACTATTACAAGTTCAGATCTTCAACTTATAATTTGCAATTATAATTACAAGCTATCAATTTTAAGTTCTGTATTTGACAATTACAAGTTCAGATCTTCAAGTTATAATTTGCACTAATAATTTGTATTTAACAATTCTAAGTTCTGTATTTGACTATTACAAGTTCAGATCTTCAAATTATTATTTACAATCTTAGTTTGAAATTAACAATTCGAAGTTCTGTATTTACCTATTACAAATTCAGATCTTCAAGTTATAATTTGCAATTATAATTATAAGCTATCAATTTTAAGTTCTGTATTTGACTATTACAAGTTCAGATCTTCAAGTTATAATTTGCAATCATGATTTGAATTTTACAATTCTAAGTTCTGTATTTGACTATTTCAAGTTCAGATCTTCAAGTTATAATTAGCAATCATAATTTGAACTTCAGATTCTAAGTGCTGTATTTGACAATTACAAGTTCGGATCTTCTAGTTATAATTTGCACTAATAATTTGTATTTAACAATTCGGAGTTCTGTATTTGACTATTACAAGTTTAGATCTTCAAATTATTAATTACAATCTTAGTTTAAAATTAACAATTAGAAGTTCTGTAATTCACTATTACAAGTTCAGATCTTCAAGTTATAATTTGCAATTATAATTATAAGCTATCAATTCTAAGTTCTGTATTTGACAATTACAAGTTCAGATCTTCAAGTTATAATTTGCACTAATAATTTGTATTTAACAATTCGAAGTTCTGTATTTGACTATTACAAGTTCAGATCTACTAATTATTATTTACTATCATAATTTGAAGTTATGAATTCTAAGTTCTATATTTGACAATTACAAGTTCAGATCTTCAAGTTATAATTTGCTATCTTAGTTTGAAATTAACAATTCGAAGTTCTGTATTTACCTATTACAAGTTCATATCTTCTAGTTATAATTTGCAATTATACTTATAAGCTATCAATTTTAAGTTCTGTATTTGACAATTACAAGTTCAGATCTTCAAGTTATAATTTGAAATAATAATTAGTATTTAACAAATCTAAGTTCTGTAATTGACTATTATAAGTTCAGATCTTCAAGTTATAATTTGCACTAATAATTTGAATTTAACAATTTGAAGTTCTGTATTTGACTATTACAAGTTCAGATCTTCTAATTATTATTTACAATCATAATTTGAAGCTATCAATTCTAAGTTCTGTATTTGACTATTACAAGTTCAGATCTTCAAGTTATAATTTGCACTAATAATTTGAATTTAACAATTTGAAGTTCTGTATTTGACTATTACAAGTTCAGATCTTCTAATTATTATTTACAATCATAATTTGAAGTTATGAATTCTAAGTTCTGTATTTGACAAATACAAGTTCAGATCTTCAAGTTATAATTTGCAATCATAATTTGAAGTTATGAATTCCAAGTGCTGTATTTGATAATTACAAGTTCAGATCTTCAAGTTATAATTTGCACTAATAATTTGTATTTAACAATTCGAAGTTCCGTATTTGACTATTACAAGTTCAGATCTTCAAATTATTAATTACAATCTTAGTTTGAAATTAACAATTCGAAGTTCTGTATTTACCTATTACAACTTCAGATCTTCAACTTATAATTTGCAATTATAATTATAAGCTATCAATTTTAAGTTCTGTATTTGACAATTACAAGTTCAGATCTTCAAGTTATAATTTGCACTAATAATTTGTATTTAACAATTCGAAGTTCTGTATTTGACTATTACAAGTTCAGATCTTCTAATTATTATTTGCAATCATAATTTGAAGTTATGAATTCTAAGTTCTGTATTTGACAATTACAAGTTCAGATCTTCAAGTTATAATTTGCAATCTTAGTTTGAAATTAACAATTCGAAGTTCTGTATTTACCTATTACAAGTTCATATCTTCTAGTTATAATTTGCAATTATACTTATAAGCTATCAATTTTAAGTTCTGTATTTGACAATTACAAGTTCAGATCTTCAAGTTATAATTTGAAATAATAATTAGTATTTAACAAATCTAAGTTCTGTAATTGACTATTACAAGTTCAGATCTTGAAGTTATAATTTGCAATTATAATTATAAGCTATCAATTCTAAGTTCTGTAATTGACAATTACAAGTTCAGATCTTCAAGTTATAATTTGCACTAATAATTTGAATTTAACAATTTGAAGTTCTGTATTTGACTATTACAAGTTCAGATCTTCAAATTATTAATTACAATATTAGTTTGTAATTAACAATTCGAAGTTCTGTATTTGACTATTACAAGTTCAGATCTTCAACTTATAATTTGCAATTATAATTATAAGCTATCAATTTTAAGTTCGGTATTTGACTATTACAAGTTCAGATCTTCAAATTATTATTTACAATCTTAGTTTGAAATTAACAATTCGAAGTTCTGTATTTACCTATTACAAATTCAGATCTTCAAGTTATAATTTGCAATTATAATTTGAATTTCCCAATTCTAAGTTCTGTATTTGACTATTACAAGTTCAGATCTTCAAGTTATAATTAGCAATCATAATTTGAAGTTATGAATTCTAAGTTCTGTATTTGACAATTACAAGTTCAGATTTTCAAGTTATAATTTGCACTAATAATTTGTATTTAACAATTCGAAGATCTGTATTTGACTATTACAAGTTCATATCTTCAAATTATTATTTACAATCTTAGTTTGAAATTAAAAATTCGAAGTTCTGTATTTACCTATTACAAGTTCAGATCTTCTAGTTATAATTTGCAATTATAATTTAAAGCTATCAATTTTAAGTTCTGTATTTGACAATTACAAGTTCAGATCTTCAAGTTATAATTTGTACTAATAATTTGTATTTAACAATTCGAAGTTCTGTAATTCACTATTACAAGTTCAGATCTTCAAGTTAAAATTTGCAATTATAATTTTAAGCTATCAATTCTAAGTTCTGTATTAGACAATTACAAGTTCAGGTGTTCAAGTTATTATTTGCACTAATAATTTGTATTTAACAATTCGAAGTTCTGTATTTGACTATTACAAGTTCAGATCTTCTAATTATTATTTACAATCATAATTTGAAGTTATGAATTCTAAGTTCTGTATTTAACAATTACAAGTTCAGATCTTCAAGTTATAATTTGCAATCATAATTTGAAGTTATGAATTCTAAGTGCTGTATTTGACAATTACAAGTTCAGATCTTCAAGTTATAATTTGCACTAATAATTTGTATTTAACAATTCGAAGTTCTGTATTTGACTATTACAAGTTCAGATCTTCAAATTATTAATTACAATCTTAGTTTGAAATTAACAATTCGAAGTTCAGTATTTACCTATTACAAGTTCAGATCTTCAACTTATAATTTGCAATTATAATTATAAGCTATCAATTTTAAGTTCTGTGTTTGACAATTACAAGTTCAGATCTTCAAGTTATAATTTGCACTAATAATTTGTATTTAACAATTCGAAGTTCTGTATTTGACTATTACAAGTTCAGATCTTCAAATTATTAATTACAATCTTAGTTTGAAATTAACAATTCGAAGTTCTGTATTTACCTATTACAAGTTCAGATCTTCAACTTATAATTTGCAATTATAATTATAAGCTATCAATTTTAAGTTCTGTATTTGACAATTACAAGTTCAGATCTTCAAGTTATAATTTGCACTAATAATTTGTAATTAACAATTCTAAGTTCTGTATTTGACTATTACAAGTTCAGATCTTCAAATTATGATTTACAATCTTAGTTTGAAATTAACAATTCGAAGTTCTGTATTTACCTATTACAAATTCAGATCTTCAAGTTATAATTTGCAATTATTATTATAAGCTATCAATTTTAAGTTCTGTATTTGACTATTACAAGTTCAGATCTTCAAGTTATAATTTGCAATCATGATTTGAATTTTACAATTCTAAGTTCTGTATTTGACTATTTCAAGTTCAGATCTACAAGTTATAATTAGCAATCATAATTTGAAGTTATGAATTCTAAGTGCTATATTTGACAATTACAAGTTCAGATCTTCAAGTTATAATTTGCACTAATAATTTGTATTTCACAATTCGGAGTTCTGTATTTGACTATTACAAGTTTAGATCTTCAAATTATTAATTACAATCTTAGTTTGAAATTAACAATTAGAAGTTCTGTAATTCACTATTACAAATTCAGATCTTCAAGTTATAATTTGCAATTATAATTATAAGCTATCAATATTAAGTTCTGTATTTGACTATTACAAGTTCAGATCTTCAAGTTATAATTTGCAATCATAATTTGAAGTTATGAATTCCAAGTGCTGTATTTGATAATTACAAGTTCAGATCTTCAAGTTATAATTTGCACTAATAATTTGTATTTAACAATTCGAAGTTCTGTATTTGACTATTACAAGTTCAGATCTTCTACTTATTATTTACAATCATAATTTGAAGTTATGAATTCTAAGTTCTGTATTTGACAATTACAAGTTCAGATCTTCAAGTTATAATTTGCACTAATAATTTGTATTTAACAATTCGAAGTTCTGTATTTGACTATTACAAGTTCAGATCTTCTAATTATTATTTACAATCATAATTTGAAGTTATGAATTCTAAGTTCTGTATTTGACAATTACAAGTTCAGATCTTCAAGTTATAATTTGCAATCTTAGTTTGAAATTAACAATTCAAAGTTCTGTATTTACCTATTACAAGTTCATATCTTCTAGTTATAATTTGCAATTATACTTATAAGCTATCAATTTTAAGTTCTGTATTTGACAATTACAAGTTCAGATCTTCAAGTTATAATTTGCACTAATAATTTGAATTTAACAATTTGAAGTTCTGTATTTGACTATTACAAGTTCAGATCTTCTAATTATTATTTACAATCATAATTTGAAGTTATGAATTCTAAGTTCTGTATTTGACAATTACAAGTTCAGATCTTCAAGTTAAAATTTGCAATTATAATTTTAAGCTATCAATTCTAAGTTCTGTATTAGACAATTACAAGTTCAGGTCTTCAAGTTATTATTTGCACTAATAATTTGTATTTAACAATTCGAAGTTCTGTATTTGACTATTACAAGTTCAGATCTTCTAATTATTATTTACAATCATAATTTGAAGTTATGAATTCTAAGTTCTGTATTTAACAATTACAAGTTCAGATCTTCAAGTTATAATTTGCAATCATAATTTGAAGTTATGAATTCTAAGTGCTGTATTTGACAATTACAAGTTCCGATCTTCAAGTTATAATTTGCACTAATAATTTGTATTTAACAATTCGAAGTTCTGTATTTGACTATTACAAGTTCAGATCTTCAAATTATTAATTACAATCTTAGTTTGAAATTAACAATTCGAAGTTCAGTATTTACCTATTACAAGTTCAGATCTTCAACTTATAATTTGCAATTATAATTATAAGCTATCAATTTTAAGTTCTGTGTTTGACAATTACAAGTTCAGATCTTCAAGTTATAATTTGCACTAATAATTTGTATTTAACAATTCGAAGTTCTGTATTTGACTATTAGAAGTTCAGATCTTCAAATTATTAATTACAATCTTAGTTTGAAATTAACAATTCGAAGTTCTGTATTTACCTATTACAAGTTCAGATCTTCAACTTATAATTTGCAATTATAATTATAAGCTATCAATTTTAAGTTCTGTATTTGACAATTACAAGTTCAGATCTTCAAGTTATAATTTGCACTAATAATTTGTAATTAACAATTCTAAGTTCTGTATTTGACTATTACAAGTTCAGATCTTCAAATTATGATTTACAATCTTAGTTTGAAATTAACAATTCGAAGTTCAGTATTTACCTATTACAAGTTCAGATCTTCAACTTATAATTTGCAATTATAATTATAAGCTATCAATTTTAAGTTCTGTGTTTGACAATTACAAGTTCAGATCTTCAAGTTATAATTTGCACTAATAATTTGTATTTAACAATTCGAAGTTCTGTATTTGACTATTACAAGTTCAGATCTTCAACTTATAATTTGCAATTATAATTATAAGCTATCAATTTTAAGTTCTGTATTTGACAATTACAAGTTCAGATCTTCAAGTTATAATTTGTACTAATAATTTGTATTTAACAATTCGAAGTTCTGTAATTTACTATTACAAGTTCAGATCTTCAAGTTAAAATTTGCAATTATAATTTTAAGCTATCAATTCTAAGTTCTGTATTAGACAATTACAAGTTCAGGTGTTCAAGTTATTATTTGCACTAATAATTTGTATTTAACAATTCGAAGTTCTGTATTTGACTATTACAAGTTCAGATCTTCAAGTTATAATTAGCAATCATAATTTGAAGTTATGAATTCTAAGTTCTGTATTTGACAATTACAAGTTCAGATTTTCAAGTTATAATTTGCACTAATAATTTGTATTTAACAATTCGAAGATCTGTATTTGACTATTACAAGTTCATATCTTCAAATTATTATTTACAATCTTAGTTTGAAATTAAAAATTCGAAGTTCTGTATTTACCTATTACAAGTTCAGATCTTCTAGTTATAATTTGCAATTATAATTATAAGCTATCAATTCTAAGTTCTGTATTTGACAAGTACAAGTTCAGATCTTCAAGTTATAATTTGCACTAATAATTTGAATTTAACAATTTGAAGTTCTGTATTTGACTATTACAAGTTCAGATCTTCAAATTATTAATTACAATATTAGTTTGTAATTAACAATTCGAAGTTCTGTATTTGACTATTACAAGTTCAGATCTTCAACTTATAATTTGCAATTATAATTATAAGCTATCAATTTTAAGTTCTGTATTTGACTATTACAAGTTCAGATCTTCAAATTATTATTTACAATCTTAGTTTGAAATTAACAATTCGAAGTTCTGTATTTGACTATTACAAGTTCAGATCTTCAAGTTATAAGTAGCAATCATAATTTGAAGTTATGAATTCTAAGTTCTGTATTTGACAATTACAAGTTCAGATTTTCAAGTTATAATTTGCACTAATAATTTGTATTTAACAATTCGAAGATCTGTATTTGACTATTACAAGTTCATATCTTCAAATTATTATTTACAATCTTAGTTTGAAATTAAAAATTCGAAGTTCTGTATTTACCTATTACAAGTTCAGATCTTCTAGTTATAATTTGCAATTATAATTTAAAGCTATCAATTTTAAGTTCTGTATTTGACAATTACAAGTTCAGATCTTCAAGTTATAATTTGTACTAATAATTTGTATTTAACAATTCGAAGTTCTGTAATTCACTATTACAAGTTCAGATCTTCAAGTTAAAATTTGCAATTATAATTTTAAGCTATCAATTCTAAGTTCTGTATTAGACAATTACAAGTTCAGGTGTTCAAGTTATTATTTGCACTAATAATTTGTATTTAACAATTCGAAGTTCTGTATTTGACTATTACAAGTTCAGATCTTCTAATTATTATTTACAATCATAATTTGAAGTTATGAATTCTAAGTTCTGTATTTAACAATTACAAGTTCAGATCTTCAAGTTATAATTTGCAATCATAATTTGAAGTTATGAATTCTAAGTGCTGTATTTGACAATTACAAGTTCAGATCTTCAAGTTATAATTTGCACTAATAATTTGTATTTAACAATTCGAAGTTCTGTATTTGACTATTACAAGTTCAGATCTTCAAATTATTAATTACAATCTTAGTTTGAAATTAACAATTCGAAGTTCAGTATTTACCTATTACAAGTTCAGATCTTCAACTTATAATTTGCAATTATAATTATAAGCTATCAATTTTAAGTTCTGTGTTTGACAATTACAAGTTCAGATCTTCAAGTTATAATTTGCACTAATAATTTGTATTTAACAATTCGAAGTTCTGTATTTGACTATTACAAGTTCAGATCTTCAAATTATTAATTACAATCTTACTTTGAAATTAACAATTCGAAGTTCTGTATTTACCTATTACAAGTTCAGATCTTCAACTTATAATTTGCAATTATAATTATAAGCTATCAATTTTAAGTTCTGTATTTGACAATTACAAGTTCAGATCTTCAAGTTATAATTTGCACTAATAATTTGTAATTAACAATTCTAAGTTCTGTATTTGACTATTACAAGTTCAGATCTTCAAATTATGATTTACAATCTTAGTTTGAAATTAACAATTCGAAGTTCTGTATTTACCTATTACAAATTCAGATCTTCAAGTTATAATTTGCAATTATTATTATAAGCTATCAATTTTAAGTTCTGTATTTGACTATTACAAGTTCAGATCTTCAAGTTATAATTTGCAATCATGATTTGAATTTTACAATTCTAAGTTCTGTATTTGACTATTTCAAGTTCAGATCTACAAGTTATAATTAGCAATCATAATTTGAAGTTATGAATTCTAAGTGCTATATTTGACAATTGCAAGTTCAGATCTTCAAGTTATAATTTGCACTAATAATTTGTATTTCACAATTCGGAGTTCTGTATTTGACTATTACAAGTTTAGATCTTCAAATTATTAATTACAATCTTAGTTTGAAATTAACAATTAGAAGTTCTGTAATTCACTATTACAAATTCAGATCTTCAAGTTATAATTTGCAATTATAATTATAAGCTATCAATATTAAGTTCTGTATTTGACTATTACAAGTTCAGATCTTCAAGTTATTATTTGCAATCATAATTTGAAGTTATGAATTCCAAGTGCTGTATTTGATAATTACAAGTTCAGATCTTCAAGTTATAATTTGCACTAATAATTTGTAATTAACAATTCTAAGTTCTGTATTTGACTATTACAAGTTCAGATCTTCAAATTATGATTCACAATCTTAGTTTGAAATTAACAATTCGAAGTTCTGTATTTACCTATTACAAGTTCAGATCTTCAACTTATAATTTGCAATTATAATTATAAGCTATCAATTTTAAGTTCTGTGTTTGACAATTACAAGTTCAGATCTTCAAGTTATAATTTGCACTAATAATTTGTATTTAACAATTCGAAGTTCTGTATTTGACTATTACAAGTTCAGATCTTCAAATTATTAATTACAATCTTACTTTGAAATTAACAATTCGAAGTTCTGTATTTACCTATTACAAGTTCAGATCTTCAACTTATAATTTGCAATTATAATTATAAGCTATCAATTTTAAGTTCTGTATTTGACAATTACAAGTTCAGATCTTCAAGTTATAATTTGCACTAATAATTTGTAATTAACAATTCTAAGTTCTGTATTTGACTATTACAAGTTCAGATCTTCAAATTATGATTTACAATCTTAGTTTGAAATTAACAATTCGAAGTTCTGTATTTACCTATTACAAATTCAGATCTTCAAGTTATAATTTGCAATTATTATTATAAGCTATCAATTTTAAGTTCTGTATTTGACTATTACAAGTTCAGATCTTCAAGTTATAATTTGCAATCATGATTTGAATTTTACAATTCTAAGTTCTGTATTTGACTATTTCAAGTTCAGATCTACAAGTTATAATTAGCAATCATAATTTGAAGTTATGAATTCTAAGTGCTCAATTTGACAATTGCAAGTTCAGATCTTCAAGTTATAATTTGCACTAATAATTTGTATTTCACAATTCGGAGTTCTGTATTTGACTATTACAAGTTTAGATCTTCAAATTATTAATTACAATCTTAGTTTGAAATTAACAATTAGAAGTTCTGTAATTCACTATTACAAATTCAGATCTTCAAGTTATAATTTGCAATTATAATTATAAGCTATCAATATTAAGTTCTGTATTTGACTATTACAAGTTCAGATATTCAAGTTATAATTTGCAATCATAATTTGAAGTTATGAATTCCAAGTGCTGTATTTGATAATTACAAGTTCAGATCTTCAAGTTATAATTTGCACTAATAATTTGTATTTAACAATTCGAAGTTCTGTATTTGACTATTACAAGTTCAGATCTTCTACTTATTATTTACAATCATAATTTGAAGTTATGAATTCTAAGTTCTGTATTTGACAATTACAAGTTCAGATCTTCAAGTTATAATTTGCACTAATAATTTGTATTTAACAATTCGAAGTTCTGTATTTGACTATTACAAGTTCAGATCTTCTAATTATTATTTACAATCATAATTTGAAGTTATGAATTCTAAGTTCTGTATTTGACAATTACAAGTTCAGATCTTCAAGTTATAATTTGCAATCTTAGTTTGAAATTAACAATTCAAAGTTCTGTATTTACCTATTACAAGTTCATATCTTCTAGTTATAATTTGCAATTATACTTATAAGCTATCAATTTTAAGTTCTGTATTTGACAATTACAAGTTCAGATCATCAAGTTATAATTTGTAATAATAATTAGTATTTAACAAATCTAAGTTCTGTAATTGACTATTACAAGTTCAGTTTTTCAAGTTATAATTTGCAATTATAATTATAAGCTATCAATTCTAAGTTCTGTATTTGACAATTACAAGTTCAGATCTTCAAGTTATAATTTGCACTAATAATTTGAATTTAACAATTTGAAGTTCTGTATTTGACTATTACAAGATCAGATCTTCTAATTTTATTTACAATCATAATTTGAAGTTATGAATTCTAAGTTCTGTATTTGACAATTACAAGTTCAGATCTTCAAGTTAAAATTTGCAATTATAATTTTAAGCTATCAATTCTAAGTTCTGTATTAGACAATTACAAGTTCAGGTCTTCAAGTTATTATTTGCACTAATAATTTGTATTTAACAATTCGAAGTTCTGTATTTGACTATTACAAGTTCAGATCTTCTAATTATTATTTACAATCATAATTTGAAGTTATGAATTCTAAGTTCTGTATTTAACAATTACAAGTTCAGATCTTCAAGTTATAATTTGCAATCATAATTTGAAGTTATGAATTCTAAGTGCTGTATTTGACAATTACAAGTTCAGATCTTCAAGTTATAATTTGCACTAATAATTTGTATTTAACAATTCGAAGTTCTGTATTTGACTATTACAAGTTCAGATCTTCAAATTATTAATTACAATCTTAGTTTGAAATTAACAATTCGAAGTTCAGTATTTACCTATTACAAGTTCAGATCTTCAACTTATAATTTGCAATTATAATTATAAGCTATCAATTTTAAGTTCTGTGTTTGACAATTACAAGTTCAGATCTTCAAGTTATAATTTGCACTAATAATTTGTATTTAACAATTCGAAGTTCTGTATTTGACTATTACAAGTTCAGATCTTCAAATTATTAATTACAATCTTAGTTTGAAATTAACAATTCGAAGTTCTGTATTTACCTATTACAAGTTCAGATCTTCAACTTATAATTTGCAATTATAATTATAAGCTATCAATTTTAAGTTCTGTATTTGACAATTACAAGTTCAGATCTTCAAGTTATAATTTGCACTAATAATTTGTAATTAACAATTCTAAGTTCTGTATTTGACTATTACAAGTTCAGATCTTCAAATTATGATTTACAATCTTAGTTTGAAATTAACAATTCGAAGTTCTGTATTTACCTATTACAAATTCAGATCTTCAAGTTATAATTTGCAATTATAATTATAAGCTATCAATTTTAAGTTCTGTATTTGACTATTACAAGTTCAGATCTTCAAGTTATAATTTGCAATCATGATTTGAATTTTACAATTCTAAGTTCTGTATTTGACTATTTCAAGTTCAGATCTACAAGTTATAATTAGCAATCATAATTTGAAGTTATGAATTCTAAGTGCTATATTTGACAATTACAAGTTCAGATCTTCAAGTTATAATTTGCACTAATAATTTGTATTTAACAATTCGGAGTTCTGTATTTGACTATTACAAGTTTAGATCTTCAAATTATTAATTACAATCTTAGTTTGAAATTAACAATTAGAAGTTCTGTAATTCACTATTACAAATTCAGATCTTCAAGTTATAATTTGCAATTATAATTATAAGCTATCAATATTAAGTTCTGTATTTGACTATTACAAGTTCAGATCTTCAAGTTATAATTTGCAATCATAATTTGAAGTTATGAATTCCAAGTGCTGTATTTGATAATTACAAGTTCAGATCTTCAAGTTATAATTTGCACTAATAATTTGTATTTAACAATTCGAAGTTCTGTATTTGACTATTACAAGTTCAGATCTTCTACTTATTATTTACAATCATAATTTGAAGTTATGAATTCTAAGTTCTGTATTTGACAATTACAAGTTCAGATCTTCAAGTTATATTTTGCACTAATAATTTGTATTTAACAATTCGAAGTTCTGTATTTGACTATTACAAGTTCAGATCTTCTAATTATTATTTACAATCATAATTTGAAGTTATGAATTCTAAGTTCTGTATTTGACAATTACAAGTTCAGATCTTCAAGTTATAATTTGCAATCTTAGTTTGAAATTAACAATGCAAAGTTCTGTATTTACCTATTACAAGTTCATATCTTCTAGTTATAATTTGCAATTATACTTATAAGCTATCAATTTTAAGTTCTGTATTTGACAATTACAAGTTCAGATCTTCAAGTTATAATTTGAAATAATAATTAGTATTTAACAAATCTAAGTTCTGTAATTGACTATTACAAGTTCAGTTCTTCAAGTTATAATTTGCAATTATAATTATAAGCTATCAATTCTAAGTTCTGTATTTGACAATTACAAGTTCAGATCTTCAAGTTATAATTTGCACTAATAATTTGAATTTAACAATTTGAAGTTCTGTATTTGACTATTACAAGTTCAGATCTTCTAATTATTATTTACAATCATAATGTGAAGTTATGAATTCTAAGTTCTGTATTTGACAATTACAAGTTCAGATCTTCAAGTTATAATTTGCAATCATAATTTGAAGTTATGAATTCCAAGTGCTGTATTTGATAATTACAAGTTCAGATCTTCAAGTTATAATTTGCACTAATAATTTGTATTTAACAATTCGAAGTTCCGTATTTGACTATTACAAGTTCAGATATTCAAATTATTAATTACAATCTTAGTTTGAAATTAACAATTCGAAGTTCTGTATTTGACTATTACAAGTTCAGATCTTCAACTTATAATTTGCAATTATAATTATAAGCTATCAATTTTAAGTTCTGTATTTGACAATTACAAGTTCAGATCTTCAAGTTATAATTTGCACTAATAATTTGTATTTAACAATTCGAAGTTCTGTATTTGACTATTACAAGTTCAGATCTTCTAATTATTATTTGCAATCATAATTTGAAGTTATAAATTCTAAGTTCTGTATTTGACAATTACAAGTTCAGATCTTCAAGTTATAATTTGCACTAATAATTTGTATTTACCAATTCGAAGTTCTGTATTTGACTATTACAAGTTCAGATCTTCTAATTATTATTTACAATCATAATTTGAAGTTATGAATTCTAAGTTCTGTATTTGACAAGTACAAGTTCAGATCTTCAAGTTATAATTTGCAATCTTAGTTTGAAATTAACAATTCGAAGTTCTGTATTTACCTATTACAAGTTCATATCTTCTAGTTATAATTTGCAATTATACTTATAAGCTATCAATTTTAAGTTCTGTATTTGACAATTACAAGTTCAGATCTTCAAGTTATAATTTGCACTAATAATTTGTATTTACCAATTCGAAGTTCTGTATTTGACTATTACAAGTTCAGATCTTCTAATTATTATTTACAATCATAATTTGAAGTTATGAATTCTAAGTTCTGTAATTGACTATTACAAGTTCAGATCTTCAACTTATAATTTGCAATTATAATTATAAGCTATCAATTTTAAGTTCTGTATTTGACTATTACAAGTTCAGATCTTCAAGTTATAATTAGCAATCATAATTTGCATTTTACAATTCTAAGTTCTGTATTTGACTAATACAAGTTCAGATCTTCAAGTTATAATTTGCAATCATAATTTGAAGTTATGAATTCTAAGTTCTGTATTTGACAATTACAAGTTCAGATCTTCAAGTTATAATTTGCACTAATAATTTGTATTTAACAATTCGAAGTTCTGTATTTGACTATTACAAGTTCAGTTCTTCAAATTATTAATTACAATCTTAGTTTGAAATTAACAATTCGAAGTTCTGTATTTACCTATTACAAGTTCAGATCTTCAACTTATAATTTGAAATTATAATTATAAGCTATCAATTTTAAGTTCTCTATTTGACAATTACAAGTTCAGATCTTCAAGTTATAATTTGCACTTATAATTTGTATTTAACAATTCGAAGTTCAGTATTTGACTATTACAAGTTCAGATCTTCAAATTATTAATTACAATCTTAGTTTGAAATTAACAATTCGAAGTTCTGTATTTACCTATTACAAATTTAGATCTTCAAGTTATAATTTGCAATTATAATTATTAGCTATCAATTTTAAGTTCTGTATTTGACTATTACAAGTTCAGATCTTCAAGTTCTAATTTGCAATCATAATTTGAATTTTACAATTCTAAGTTCTGTATTTGACTATTACAAGTTCAGATCTTCAAATTATTAATTACAATCTTAGTTTGAAATTAACAATTCGATGTTTTGTATTTACCTATTACAAGTTCAGCTCTTCAACTTATAATTTGCAATTATAATTATAAGCTATCAATTTTAAGTTCTCTATTTGACAATTACAAGTTCAGATCTTCAAGTTATAATTTGCACTTATAATTTGTATTTAACAATTCGAAGTTCAGTATTTGACTATTACAAGTTCAGATCTTCAAATTATTAATTACAATCTTAGTTTGAAATTAACAATTCGAAGTTCTGTATTTACCTATTACAAGTTCAGATTTTCAACTTATAATTTGCAATTATAATTATAAGCTATCAATTTTAAGTTCTGTATTTGACTATTACAAGTTCAGATCTTCAAGTTATAATTTGCAATCATAATTTGAATTTTACAATTCTAAGTTCTGTATTTGACTATTTCAAGTTCAGTTCTTCAAGCTATAGTTAGCAATCAAAATTTGAAGTTATGAATTCTAAGTTCTGTATTTGACAATTACAAGTTCAGATCTTCAAGTTATAATTTGCACTAATAATTTGTATTTAACAATTCGAAGTTCTGTATTTGACTATTGCAAGTTCAGATCTTCAAATTATTAATTACAATCTTAGTTATAATTAACAATTCGAAGTTCTGTATTTACCTATTACAAGTTCAGATCTTCAACTTATAATTTGCAATTATAATTATAAGCTATCAATTTTAAGTTCTGTATTTGACAATTACAAGTTCAGATCTTCTAGTTATAATTTGCACTAATAATTTGTATTTAACAATTCGAAGTTCTGTATTTGACTATTACAAGTTCAGATCTTCAAATTATTATTTACAATCTTAGTTTGAAATTAAAAATTCGAAGTTTGGTATTTACCTATTACAAATTCAGATCTTCAAGTTATAATTTGCAATTATAATTATAAGCTATCAATTTTAAGTTCTGTATTTGACTATTACAAGTTCAGATCTTCAAGTTATAATTTGCAATCATAATTTGAATTTCCCAATTCTAAGTTCTGTATTTGACTATTACAAGTTCAGATCTTCAAGTTATAATTCGCAATCATAATTTGAAGTTATGAATTCTAAGTTCTGTATTTGACAATTACAAGTTCAGATCTTCAAGTTATAATTTGCACTAATAATTTGTATTTAACAATTCGTAGTTCTGTATTTGACTATTACAAGTTCAGATCTTCTAATTATTATTTACAATCATAATTTGAAGTTATGAATTCTTAGTTCTGTATTTTACAATTACAAGTTCAGATCTTCAAGTTATAATTTGTAATCATAATTTGAAGTTATGAATTCTAAGTTCTGAATTTGATTATTACAAGTTCAGATCTTCAAATTATTAATTACAATCTTAGTTGGAAATTAACAATTAGAAGTTCTGTATTTACTTATTACAAGTTCAGATCTTCAACTTATAATTTGCAATTATAATTATAAGCTATCAATTTTAAGTTCTGTATTTGACAATTACAAGTTCAGATTTTCAAGTTATAATTTGCACTAATAATTTGTATTTAACAATTCGAAGTTCTGTATTTACCTATTACAAATTCAGATCTTCAAGTTATAATTTGCAATTATAATTATAAGCTATCAATTTTAAGTTCAGTATTTGACTATTACAAGTTCAGATCTTCAAGTTATAATTTGCAATGATGATTTGAATTTTACAATTCTAAGTTTTGTATTTGACTATTACAAGTTTAGATCTTACAATTATTAATTACAATCTTAGTTTGAAATTAACAATTAGAAGTTCTGTAATTCACTATTACAAGTTCAGATCTTCAAGTTATAATTTGCAATTATAATTATAAGCTATCAATTCTAAGTTCTGTATTTGACAATTTCAAGTTCAGATCTTCAAGTTATAATTTGCACTAATAATTTGTATTTAACAATTCGAAGTTCTGTATTTTACTATTACAAGTTCAGATCTACTAATTATTATTTACAATCATAATTTGAAGTTATGAATTTTAAGTTCTGTATTTGACAATTACAAGTTCAGATTTTCAAGTTATAATTTGCACTAATAATTTGTATTTAACAATTCGAAGTTCTGTATTTACCTATTACAAATTCAGATCTTCAAGTTATAATTTGCAATTATAATTATAAGCTATCAATTTTAAGTTCAGTATTTGACTATTACAAGTTCAGATCTTCAAGTTATAATTTGCAATCATGATTTGAATTTTACAATTCTAAGTTCTGTATTTGACTATTACAAGTTTAGATCTTACAATTATTAATTACAATCTTAGTTTGAAATTAACAATTAGAAGTTCTGTAATTCACTATTACAAGTTCAGATCTTCAAGTTATAATTTGCAATTATAATTATAAGCTATCAATTCTAAGTTCTGTATTTGACAATTACAAGTTCAGATCTACAAGTTATAATTTGCACTAATAATTTGTATTTAACAATTCGAAGTTCTGTATTTGACTATTACAAGTTCAGATCTTCTACTTATTATTTACAATCATAATTTGAAGTTATGAATTCTAAGTTCTGTATTTGACAATTACAAGTTCAGATCTTCAAGTTATAATTTGCACTAATAATTTGTATTTAACAATTCGAAGTTCTGTATTTGACTATTACAAGTTCAGATCTACTAATTATTATTTACAATCATAATTTGAAGTTATGAATTTTAAGTTCTGTATTTGACAATTACAAGTTCAGATCTTCAAGATATAATTTGAAATAATAATTAGTATTTAACAAATCTAAGTTCTGTATTTACCTATTACAAGTTCAGATCTTCAACTTATAATTTGCAATTATAATTATAAGCTATCAAATTTAAGTTCTGTATTTGACAATTACAAGTTCAGATCTTCAAGTTATAATTTGCACTAATAATTTGTATTTAACAATTCGAAGTTCTGTATTTGACTATTACAAGTTCAGATCTTCAAATTATTATTTACAATCTTAGTTTGAAATTAAAAATTCGAAGTTCGGTATTTACCTATTACAAATTCAGATCTTCAAGTTATAATTTGCAATTATAATTATAAGCTATCAATTTTAAGTTCTGTATTTGACTATTACAAGTTCAGATCTTCAAGTTATAATTTGCAATCATAATTTGAATTTCCCAATTCTAAGTTCTGTATTTGACTATTACAAGTTCAGATCTTCAAGTTATAATTAGCAATCATTATTTGAAGTTATGAATTCTAAGTTCTGTATTTGACAATTACAAGTTCAGATCTTCAAGTTATAATTTGCACTAATAATTTGTATTTAACAATTCGTAGTTCTGTATTTGACTATTACAAGTTCAGATCTTCTAATTATTATTTACAATCATAATTTGAAGTTATGAATTCTTAGTTCTGTATTTTACAATTACAAGTTCAGATCTTCAAGTTATAATTTGTAATCATAATTTGAAGTTATGAATTCTAAGTTCTGAATTTGATTATTACAAGTTCAGATCTTCAAATTATTAATTACAATCTTAGTTGGAAATTAACAATTAGAAGTTCTGTATTTACTTATTACAAGTTCAGATCTTCAACTTATAATTTGCAATTATAATTATAAGCTATCAAATTTAAGTTCTGTATTTGACAATTACAAGTTCAGATTTTCAAGTTATAATTTGCACTAATAATTTGTATTTAACAATTCGAAGTTCTGTATTTACCTATTACAAATTCAGATCTTCAAGTTATAATTTGCAATTATAATTATAAGCTATCAATTTTAAGTTCAGTATTTGACTATTACAAGTTCAGATCTTCAAGTTATAATTTGCAATCATGATTTGAATTTTACAATTCTAAGTTCTGTATTTGACTATTACAAGTTTAGATCTTACAATTATTAATTACAATCTTAGTTTGAAATTAACAATTAGAAGTTCTGTAATTCACTATTACAAGTTCAGATCTTCAAGTTATAATTTGCAATTATAATTATAAGCTATCAATTCTAAGTTCTATATTTGACAATTACAAGTTCAGATCTTCAAGTTATAATTTGCACTAATAATTTGTATTTAACAATTCGAAGTTCTGTATTTGACTATTACAAGTTCAGATCTTCTACTTATTATTTACAATCATAATTTGAAGTTATGAATTCTAAGTTCTGTATTTGACAATTACAAGTTCAGATCTTCAAGTTATAATTTGCACTAATAATTTGTATTTAACAATTCGAAGTTCTGTATTTGACTATTACAAGTTCAGATCTACTAATTATTATTTACAATCATAATTTGAAGTATGAATTTTAAGTTCTGTATTTGACAATTACAAGTTCAGATCTTCAAGTTATAATTTGAAATAATAATTAGTATTTAACAAATCTAAGTTCTGTAATTGACTATTACAAGTTCAGTTCTTCAAGTTATAATTTGCAATTATAATTATAAGCTATCAATTCTAAGTTCTGTATTTGACAATTACAAGTTCAGATCTTCAAGTTATAATTTGCACTAATAATTTGAATTTAACAATTTGAAGTTCTGTATTTGACTATTACAAGTTCATATCTTCAAATTATTATTTACAATCTTAGTTTGAAATTAACAATTTGAAGTTCTGTATTTACCTATTACAAGTTCAGATCTTATAGTTATAATTTGCAATTATAATTTGTATTTAACAATTCGAAGTTCTGTATTCGACTATTGCAAGTGCAGATCTTCAAATTATTAATTACAATCTTAATTTGAAATTAACAATTCGAAGTTCTGTTTTTACCTATTACAAATTCAGATCTTCAAGTTATAATTTGCAATTATAATTATAAGCTATCAATTTTAAGTTCAGTATTTGACTATTACAAGTTCAGATCTTCTAGTTATAATTTGCAATCATGATTTGAATTTTACAATTCTAAGTTCTGTATTTGACTATTACAAGTTCAGATCTTCAAGTTATAATTAGCAATCATAATTTGAAGTTATGAATTCTAAGTGCTGTATTTGACAATTACAAGTTCAGATCTTCAAGTTATAATTTGCACTAATAATTAGTATTTAACAATTCGGAGTTCTGTATTTGACTATTACAAGTTTAGATCTTACAATTATTAATTACAATCTTAGTTTGAAATTAACAATTAGAAGTTCTGTAATTCACTATTACAAGTTCAGATCTTCAACTTATAATTTGCAATTATAATAATAAGCTATCAATTCTAAGTTCTGTATTTGACAATTACAAGTTCAGATCTTCAAGTTATAATTTGCACTAATAATTTGTATTTAACAATTCGAAGTTCTGTATTTGACTATTACAAGTTCAGATCTTCTACTTATTATTTACAATCATAATTTGAAGTTATGAATTCTAAGTTCTGTATTTGACAATTACAAGTTCAGATCTTCAAGTTATAATTTGCACTAATAATTTGGATTTAACAATTCGAAGTTCTGTATTTGACTATTACAAGTTCAGATCTACTAATTATTATTTACAATCATAATTTGAAGTTATGAATTCTAAGTTCTGTATTTGACAATTACAAGTTCAGATCTTCAAGTTATAATTTGCAATCTTAGTTTGAAATTAACAATTCGAAGTTCTGTATTTACCTATTACATGTTCATATCTTCTAGTTATAATTTGCAATTATACTTATAAGCTATCAATTTTAAGTTCTGTATTTGACAATTACAAGTTCAGATCTTCAAGTTATAATTTGCACTAATAATTTGAATTTAACAAATTGAAGTTCTGAATTTGACTATTACAAGTTCAGATCTTCAAATTATTAATTACAATCTTAGTTGGAAATTAACAATTAGAAGTTCTGTATTTGCCTATTACAAGTTCAGATCTTCAACTTATAATTTGCAATTATAATTATAAGCTATCAATTTTAAGTTCTGTATTTGACAATTACAAGTTCAGATTTTCAAGTTTTAATCTGCACTAATAATTTGTATTTAACAATTCGAAGTTCTGTATTTACCTATTACAAATTCAGATCTTCAAGTTATAATTTGCAATTATAATTATAAGCTATCAATTTTAAGTTCAGTATTTGACTATTACAAGTTCAGATCTTCAAGTTATAATTTGCAATCATGATTTGAATTTTACAATTCTAAGTTCTGTATTTGACTATTACAAGTTCAGATCTTCAAGTTGTAATTAGCAATCATAATTTGAAGTTATGAATTCTAAGTGCTGTATTTGACAATTACAAGTTCAGATCTTGAAGTTATAATTTGCACCAATAATTTGTATTTAACAATTCGGAGTTCTGTATTTGACTATTACAAGTTTAGATCTTACAATTATTAATTACAATCTTACTTTGCAATTAACAATTAGAAGTTCTGTAATTCACTATTACAAGTTCAGATCTTCAAGTTATAATTTGCAATTATAATTATAAGCTATCAATTCTAAGTTCTGTATTTGACAATTACAAGTTCAGATCTTCAAGTTATAATTTGCACTAATAATTTGTATTTAACAATTCGAAGTTCTGTATTTGACTATTACAAGTTCAGATCTTCTACTTATTATTTACAATCATAATTTGAAGTTATGAATTCTAAGTTCTGTATTTGACAATTACAAGTTCAGATCTTCAAGTTATAATTTGCACTAATAATTTGTATTTAACAATTCGAAGTTCTGTATTTGACTATTACAAGTTCAGATCTACTAATTATTATTTACAATCATAATTTGAAGTTATGAATTTTAAGTTCTGTATTTGACAATTACAAGTTCAGATCTTCAAGTTATAATTTGAAATAATAATTAGTATTTAACAAATCTAAGTTCTGTAATTGACTATTACAAGTTCAGTTCTTCAAGTTATAATTTGCAATTATAATTATAAGCTATCAATTCTAAGTTCTGTATTTGACAATTACAAGTTCAGATCTTCAAGTTATAATTTGCACTAATAATTTGAATTTAACAATTTGAAGTTCTGTATTTGAATATTACAAGTTCATATCTTCAAATTATTATTTACAATCTTAGTTTGAAATTAACAATTTGAAGTTCTGTATTTACCTATTACAAGTTCAGATCTTCTAGTTATAATTTGCAATTATAATTTGTATTTAACAATTCGAAGTTCTGTATTCGACTATTGCAAGTGCAGATCTTCAAATTATTAATTACAATCTTAGTTTGAAATTAACAATTCGAAGTTCTGTTTTTACCTATTACAAATTCAGATCTTCAAGTTATAATTTGCAATTATAATTATAAGCTATCAATTTTAAGTTCAGTATTTGACTATTACAAGTTCAGATCTTCAAGTTATAATTTGCAATCATAATTTGAAGTTATGAATTCTAAGTGCTGTATTTGACAATTACAGGTTCAGATCTTCAAGTTATAATTTGCACTAATAATTTGTATTTAACAATTCGGAGTTCTGTATTTGACTATTACAAGTTTAGATCTTACAATTATTAATTACAATCTTAGTTTGAAATTAACAATTAGAAGTTCTGTAATTCACTATTACAAGTTCAGAACTTCAAGTTATAATTTGCAATTATAATAATAAGCTATCAATTCTAAGTTCTGTATTTGACAATTACAAGTTCAGATCTTCAAGTTATAATTTGCACTAATAATTTGTATTTAACAATTCGAAGTTCTGTATTTGACTATTACAAGTTCAGATCTTCTACTTATTATTTACAATCATAATTTGAAGTTATGAATTCTAAGTTCTGTATTTGACAATTACAAGTTCAGATCTTCAAGTTATAATTTGCACTAATAATTTGTATTTAACAATTCGAAGTTCTGTATTTGACTATTACAAGTTCAGATCTTCTACTTATTATTTACAATCATAATTTGAAGTTATGAATTCTAAGTTCTGTATTTGACAATTACAAGTTCAGATCTTCAAGTTATAATTTGCACTAATAATTTGTATTTAACAATTCGAAGTTCTGTATTTACCTATTACAAGTTCATATCTTCTAGTTATAATTTGCAATTATACTTATAAGCTATCAATTTTAAGTTCTGTATTTGACAATTACAAGTTCAGATCTTCAAGTTATAATTTGAAATAATAATTAGTATTTAACAAATCTAAGTTCTGTAATTGACTATTACAAGTTCAGTTCTTCAAGTTATAATTTGCAATTATAATTATATGCTATCAATTCTAAGTTCTGTATTTGACAATTACAAGTTCAGATCTTCAAGTTATAATTTGCACTAATAATTTGAATTTAACAATTTGAAGTTCTTAATTTGACTATTACAAGTTCAGATCTTCAAATTATTAATTACAATCTTAGTTGGAAATTAACAATTAGAAGTTCTGTATTTACCTATTACAAGTTCAGATCTTCAACTTATAATTTGCAATTATAATTATAAGCTATCAATTTTAAGTTCTGTATTTGACAATTACAAGTTCAGATTTTCAAGTTATAATCTGCACTAATAATTTGTATTTAACAATTCGAAGTTCTGTATTTACCTATTACAAATTCAGATCTTCAAGTTATAATTTGCAATTATAAATATAAGCTATCAATTTTAAGTTCAGTATTTGACTATTACAAGTTCAGATCTTCAAGTTATAATTTGCAATCATGATTTGAATTTTACAATTCTAAGTTCTGTATTTGACTATTACATGTTCAGATCTTCAAGTTATAATTTGCAAACATAATTTGAAGTTATGAATTCTAAGTGCTGTATTTGACAATTACAAGTTCAGATCTTCAAGTTATAATTTGCACTAATAATTTGTATATAACAATTCGGAGTTCTGTATTTGACTATTACAAGTTTAGATCTTACAATTATTAATTACAATCTTAGTTTGAAATTAATAATTAGAAGTTCTGTAATTCACTATTACAAGTTCAGATCTTCAAGTTAAAATTTGCAATTATAATTATAAGCTATCAATTCTAAGTTCTGTATTTGACAATTACAAGTTCAGATCTTCAAGTTATAATTTGCACTAATAATTTGTATTTAACAATTCGAAGTTCTGTATTTGACTATTACAAGTTCAGATCTTCGACTTATTATTTACGATCATAATTTGAAGTTATGAATTCTAAGTTCTGTATTTGACAATTACAAGTTCAGATCTTCAAGTTATAATTTGCACTAATAATTTGTATTTAACAATTCGAAGTTCTGTATTTGACTATTACAAGTTCAGATCTACTAATTATTATTTACAATCATAATTTGAAGTTATGAATTCTAAGTTCTGTATTTGACAATAACAAGTTCAGATCTTCAAGTTATAATTTGCAATCTTAGTTTAAAATTAACAATTCGAAGTTCTGTATTTACCTATTACAAGTTCATATCTTCTAGTTATAATTTGCAATTATACTTATAAGCTATCAATTTTAAGTTCTGTATTTGACAATTACAAGTTCAGATCTTCAAGTTATAATTTGAAATAATAATTAGTATTTAACAAATCTAAGTTCTGTAATTGACTATTACAAGTTCAGTTCTTCAAGTTATAATTTGCAATTATAATTATAAGCTATCAATTCTAAGTTCTGTATTTGACAATTACAAGTTCAGATCTTCAAGTTATAATTTGCACTAATAATTTGAATTTAACAATTTGAAGTTCTGTATTTGACTATTACAAGTTCATATCTTCAAATTATTATTTACAATCTTAGTTTGAAATTAACAATTTGAAGTTCTGTATTTACCTATTACAAGTTCAGATCTTCTAGTTATAATTTGCAATTATAATTTGTATTTTACAATTCGAAGTTCTGTATTCGACTATTGCAAGTGCAGATCTTCAAATTATTAATTACAATCTTAGTTTGAAATTAACAATTCGAAGTTCTGTATTTACCTATTACAAATTCAGATCTTCAAGTTATAATTTGCAATTATAATTATAAGCTATCAATTTTAAGTTCAGTATTTGACTATTACAAGTTCAGATCTTCAAGTTATAATTTGCAATCTTAGTTTGAAATTAACAATTCGAAGTTCTGTATTTACCTATTACATGTTCATATCTTCTAGTTATAATTTGCAATTATACTTATAAGCTATCAATTTTAAGTTCTGTATTTGACAATTACAAGTTCAGATCTTCAAGTTATAATTTGCACTAATAATTTGAATTTAACAAATTGAAGTTCTGAATTTGACTATTACAAGTTCAGATCTTCAAATTATTAATTACAATCTTAGTTGGAAATTAACAATTAGAAGTTCTGTATTTGCCTATTACAAGTTCAGATCTTCAACTTATAATTTGCAATTATAATTATAAGCTATCAATTTTAAGTTCTGTATTTGACAATTACAAGTTCAGATTTTCAAGTTTTAATCTGCACTAATAATTTGTATTTAACAATTCGAAGTTCTGTATTTACCTATTACAAATTCAGATCTTCAAGTTATAATTTGCAATTATAATTATAAGCTATCAATTTTAAGTTCAGTATTTGACTATTACAAGTTCAGATCTTCAAGTTATAATTTGCAATCATGATTTGAATTTTACAATTCTAAGTTCTGTATTTGACTATTACAAGTTCAGATCTTCAAGTTGTAATTAGCAATCATAATTTGAAGTTATGAATTCTAAGTGCTGTATTTGACAATTACAAGTTCAGATCTTGAAGTTATAATTTGCACCAATAATTTGTATTTAACAATTCGGAGTTCTGTATTTGACTATTACAAGTTTAGATCTTACAATTATTAATTACAATCTTACTTTGCAATTAACAATTAGAAGTTCTGTAATTCACTATTACAAGTTCAGATCTTCAAGTTATAATTTGCAATTATAATTATAAGCTATCAATTCTAAGTTCTGTATTTGACAATTACAAGTTCAGATCTTCAAGTTATAATTTGCACTAATAATTTGTATTTAACAATTCGAAGTTCTGTATTTGACTATTACAAGTTCAGATCTTCTACTTATTATTTACAATCATAATTTGAAGTTATGAATTCTAAGTTCTGTATTTGACAATTACAAGTTCAGATCTTCAAGTTATAATTTGCACTAATAATTTGTATTTAACAATTCGAAGTTCTGTATTTGACTATTACAAGTTCAGATCTACTAATTATTATTTACAATCATAATTTGAAGTTATGAATTTTAAGTTCTGTATTTGACAATTACAAGTTCAGATCTTCAAGTTATAATTTGAAATAATAATTAGTATTTAACAAATCTAAGTTCTGTAATTGATTATTACAAGTTCAGTTCTTCAAGTTATAATTTGCAATTATAATTATAAGCTATCAATTCTAAGTTCTGTATTTGACAATTACAAGTTCAGATCTTCAAGTTATAATTTGCACTAATAATTTGAATTTAACAATTTGAAGTTCTGTATTTGAATATTACAAGTTCATATCTTCAAATTATTATTTACAATCTTAGTTTGAAATTAACAATTTGAAGTTCTGTATTTACCTATTACAAGTTCAGATCTTCTAGTTATAATTTGCAATTATAATTTGTATTTAACAATTCGAAGTTCTGTATTCGACTATTGCAAGTGCAGATCTTCAAATTATTAATTACAATCTTAGTTTGAAATTAACAATTCGAAGTTCTGTTTTTACCTATTACAAATTCAGATCTTCAAGTTATAATTTGCAATTATAATTATAAGCTATCAATTTTAAGTTCAGTATTTGACTATTACAAGTTCAGATCTTCAAGTTATAATTTGCAATCATAATTTGAAGTTATGAATTCTAAGTGCTGTATTTGACAATTACAGGTTCAGATCTTCAAGTTATAATTTGCACTAATAATTTGTATTTAACAATTCGGAGTTCTGTATTTGACTATTACAAGTTTAGATCTTACAATTATTAATTACAATCTTAGTTTGAAATTAACAATTAGAAGTTCTGTAATTCACTATTACAAGTTCAGAACTTCAAGTTATAATTTGCAATTATAATAATAAGCTATCAATTCTAAGTTCTGTATTTGACAATTACAAGTTCAGATCTTCAAGTTATAATTTGCACTAATAATTTGTATTTAACAATTCGAAGTTCTGTATTTGACTATTACAAGTTCAGATCTTCTACTTATTATTTACAATCATAATTTGAAGTTATGAATTCTAAGTTCTGTATTTGACAATTACAAGTTCAGATCTTCAAGTTATAATTTGCACTAATAATTTGTATTTAACAATTCGAAGTTCTGTATTTGACTATTACAAGTTCAGATCTTCTACTTATTATTTACAATCATAATTTGAAGTTATGAATTCTAAGTTCTGTATTTGACAATTACAAGTTCAGATCTTCAAGTTATAATTTGCACTAATAATTTGTATTTAACAATTCGAAGTTCTGTATTTACCTATTACAAGTTCATATCTTCTAGTTATAATTTGCAATTATACTTATAAGCTATCAATTTTAAGTTCTGTATTTGACAATTACAAGTTCAGATCTTCAAGTTATAATTTGAAATAATAATTAGTATTTAACAAATCTAAGTTCTGTAATTGACTATTACAAGTTCAGTTCTTCAAGTTATAATTTGCAATTATAATTATATGCTATCAATTCTAAGTTCTGTATTTGACAATTACAAGTTCAGATCTTCAAGTTATAATTTGCACTAATAATTTGAATTTAACAATTTGAAGTTCTTAATTTGACTATTACAAGTTCAGATCTTCAAATTATTAATTACAATCTTAGTTGGAAATTAACAATTAGAAGTTCTGTATTTACCTATTACAAGTTCAGATCTTCAACTTATAATTTGCAATTATAATTATAAGCTATCAATTTTAAGTTCTGTATTTGACAATTACAAGTTCAGATTTTCAAGTTATAATCTGCACTAATAATTTGTATTTAACAATTCGAAGTTCTGTATTTACCTATTACAAATTCAGATCTTCAAGTTATAATTTGCAATTATAAATATAAGCTATCAATTTTAAGTTCAGTATTTGACTATTACAAGTTCAGATCTTCAAGTTATAATTTGCAATCATGATTTGAATTTTACAATTCTAAGTTCTGTATTTGACTATTACAAGTTCAGATCTTCAAGTTATAATTTGCAAACATAATTTGAAGTTATGAATTCTAAGTGCTGTATTTGACAATTACAAGTTCAGATCTTCAAGTTATAATTTGCACTAATAATTTGTATATAACAATTCGGAGTTCTGTATTTGACTATTACAAGTTTAGATCTTACAATTATTAATTACAATCTTAGTTTGAAATTAATAATTAGAAGTTCTGTAATTCACTATTACAAGTTCAGATCTTCAAGTTAAAATTTGCAATTATAATTATAAGCTATCAATTCTAAGTTCTGTATTTGACAATTACAAGTTCAGATCTTCAAGTTATAATTTGCACTAATAATTTGTATTTAACAATTCGAAGTTCTGTATTTGACTATTACAAGTTCAGATCTTCGACTTATTATTTACGATCATAATTTGAAGTTATGAATTCTAAGTTCTGTATTTGACAATTACAAGTTCAGATCTTCAAGTTATAATTTGCACTAATAATTTGTATTTAACAATTCGAAGTTCTGTATTTGACTATTACAAGTTCAGATCTACTAATTATTATTTACAATCATAATTTGAAGTTATGAATTCTAAGTTCTGTATTTGACAATAACAAGTTCAGATCTTCAAGTTATAATTTGCAATCTTAGTTTAAAATTAACAATTCGAAGTTCTGTATTTACCTATTACAAGTTCATATCTTCTAGTTATAATTTGCAATTATACTTATAAGCTATCAATTTTAAGTTCTGTATTTGACAATTACAAGTTCAGATCTTCAAGTTATAATTTGAAATAATAATTAGTATTTAACAAATCTAAGTTCTGTAATTGACTATTACAAGTTCAGTTCTTCAAGTTATAATTTGCAATTATAATTATAAGCTATCAATTCTAAGTTCTGTATTTGACAATTACAAGTTCAGATCTTCAAGTTATAATTTGCACTAATAATTTGAATTTAACAATTTGAAGTTCTGTATTTGACTATTACAAGTTCATATCTTCAAATTATTATTTACAATCTTAGTTTGAAATTAACAATTTGAAGTTCTGTATTTACCTATTACAAGTTCAGATCTTCTAGTTATAATTTGCAATTATAATTTGTATTTTACAATTCGAAGTTCTGTATTCGACTATTGCAAGTGCAGATCTTCAAATTATTAATTACAATCTTAGTTTGAAATTAACAATTCGAAGTTCTGTATTTACCTATTACAAATTCAGATCTTCAAGTTATAATTTGCAATTATAATTATAAGCTATCAATTTTAAGTTCAGTATTTGACTATTACAAGTTCAGATCTTCAAGTTATAATTTGCAATCATGATTTGAATTTTACAATTCTAAGTTCTGTATTTGACTATTACAAGTTCAGATCTTCAAGTTATAATTAGCAATCATAATTTGAAGTTATGAATTCTAAGTGCTGTATTTGACAATTACAAGTTCAGATCTTCAAGTTATAATTTGCACTAATAATTTGTATTTAACAATTCGGAGTTCTGTATTTGACTATTACAAGTTTAGATCTTACAATTATTAATTACAATCTTAGTTTGAAATTAACAATTAGAAGTTCTGTAATTCACTATTACAAGTTCAGAACTTCAAGTTATAATTTGCAATTATAATAATAAGCTATCAATTCTAAGTTCTGTATTTGACAATTACAAGTTCAGATCTTCAAGTTATAATTTGCACTAATAATTTGTATTTAACAATTCGAAGTTCTGTATTTGACTATTACAAGTTCAGATCTACTAATTATTATTTACAATCATAATTTGAAGTTATGAATTCTAAGTTCTGTATTTGACAATTACAAGTTCAGATCTTCAAGTTATAATTTGCAATCTTAGTTTGAAATTAACAATTCGAAGTTCTGTATTTACCTATTACAAGTTCATATCTTCTAGTTATAATTTGCAATTATACTTATAAGCTATCAATTTTAAGTTCTGTATTTGACAATTACAAGTTCAGATCTTCAAGTTATAATTTGCACTAATTATTTGAATTTAACAATTTGAAGTTCTGAATTTGACTATTACAAGTTCAGATCTTCAAATTATTAATTACAATCTTAGTTGGAAATTAACAATTAGAAGTTCTGTATTTACCTATTACAAGTTCAGATCTTCAACTTATAATTTGCAATTATAATTATAAGCTATCAATTTTAAGTTCTGTATTTGACAATTACAAGTTCAGATTTTCAAGTTATAATCTGCACTAATAATTTGTATTTAACAATTCGAAGTTCTGTATTTACCTATTACAAATTCAGATCTTCAAGTTATAATTTGCAATTATAATTATAAGCTATCAATTTTAAGTTCAGTATTTGACTATTACAAGTTCAGATCTTCAAGTTATAATTTGCAATCATGATTTGAATTTTACAATTCTAAGTTCTGTATTTGTCTATTACAAGTTCAGATCTTCAAGTTATAATTAGCAATCATAATTTGAAGTTATGAATTCTAAGTGCTGTATTTGACAATTACAAGTTCAGATCTTCAAGTTATAATTTGCACTAATAATTTGTATATAACAATTCGGAGTTCTGTATTTGACTATTACAAGTTTAGATCTTACAATTATTAATTACAATCTTAGTTTGAAATTAATAATTAGAAGTTCTGTAATTCACTATTACAAGTTCAGATCTTCAAGTTATAATTTGCAATTATAATTATAAGCTATCAATTCTAAGTTCTGTATTTGACAATTACAAGTTCAGATCTTCAAGTTATAATTTGCACTAATAATTTGTATTTAACAATTCGAAGTTCTGTATTTGACTATTACAAGTTCAGATCTTCTACTTATTATTTACGATCATAATTTGAAGTTATGAATTCTAAGTTCTGTATTTGACAATTACAAGTTCAGATATTCAAGTTATAATTTGCACTAATAATTTGTATTTAACAATTCGAAGTTCTGTATTTGACTATTACAAGTTCAGATCTTCAAGTTATAATTTGAAATAATAATTAGTATTTAACAAATCTAAGTTCTGTAATTGACTATTACAAGTTCAGTTCTTCAAGTTATAATTTGCAATTATAATCATAAGCTATCAATTCTAAGTTCTGTATTTGACAATTACAAGTTCAGATCTTCAAGTTATAATTTGCACTAATAATTTGAATTTAACAATTTGAAGTTCTGTATTTGACTATTACAAGTTCATATCTTCAAATTATTATTTACAATCTTAGTTTGAAATTAACAATTTGAAGTTCTGTATTTACCTATTACAAGTTCAGATCTTCTAGTTATAATTTGCAATTATAATTTGTATTTTACAATTCGAAGTTCTGTATTCGACTATTGCAAGTGCAGATCTTCAAATTATTAATTACAATCTTAGTTTGAAATTAACAATTCGAAGTTCTGTATTTACCTATTACAAATTCAGATCTTCAAGTTATAATTTGCAATTATAATTATAAGCTATCAATTTTAAGTTCAGTATTTGACTATTACAAGTTCAGATCTTCAAGTTATAATTTGCAATTATACTTATAAGCTATCAATTTTAAGTTCTGTATTTGACAATTACAAGTTCAGATCTTCAAGTTATAATTAGCAATCATAATTTGAAGTTATGAATTCTAAGTGCTGTATTTGACAATTACAAGTTCAGATCTTCAAGTTATAATTTGCACTAATAATTTGTATTTAACAATTCGGAGTTCTGTATTTGACTATTACAAGTTTAGATCTTACAATTATTAATTACAATCATAGTTTGAAATTAACAATTAGAAGTTCTGTAATTCACTATTACAAGTTCAGATCTTCAAGTTATAATTTGCAATTATAATTATAAGCTATCAATTCTAAGTTCTGTATTTGACAATTACAAGTTCAGATCTTCTAGTTATAATTTGCACTAATAATTTGTATTTAACAATTCGAAGTCCTGTATTTGACTATTACAAGTTCAGATCTTCTACTTATTATTTACAATCATAATTTGAAGTTATGAATTCTAAGTTCTGTATTTGACAATTACAAGTTCAGATCTTCAAGTTATAATTTGCACTAATAATTTGTATTTAACAATTCGAAGTTCTGTATTTGACTATTACAAGTTCAGATCTACAAATTATTATTTACAATCATAATTTGAAGTTATGAATTCTAAGTTCTGTATTTGACAATTACCAGTTCAGATCTTCAAGTTATAATTTGCATTCTTAGTTTGAAATTAACAATGCGAAGTTCTGTATTTACCTATCACAAGTTCATATCTTCTAGTTATAATTTGCAATTATACTTATAAGCTATCAATTTTAAGTTCTGTATTTGACAATTACAAGTTCAGATCTCCAAGTTATAATTTGAAATAATAATTAGTATTTAACAAATCTAAGTTCTGTAATTGACTATTACAAGTTCAGTTCTTCAAGTTATAATTTGCAATTATAATTATAAGCTAACAATTCTGAGTTCTGTATTTGACAATTACAAGTTCAGATCTTCAAGTTATAATTTGCAATCTTAGTTTGAATTTAACAATTCGAAGTTCTGTATTTACCTATTACAAGTTCATATCTTCTAGTTATAATTTGCAATTATACTTATAAGCTATCAATTTTAAGTTCTGTATTTGACAATTACAAGTTCAGATCTTCAAGTTATAATTTGAAATAATAATTAGTATTTAACAAATCTAAGTTCTGTAATTGACTATTACAAGTTCAGTTCTTCAAGTTATAATTTGCAATTATAATTATAAGCTATCAATTCTAAGTTCTGTATTTGACAATTACAAGTTCAGATCTTCAAGTTATAATTTGCACTAATAATTTGAATTTAACAATTTGAAGTTCTGTATTTGACTATTACAAGTTCATATCTTCAAATTATTATTTACAATCTAAGTTTGAAATTAACAATTTGAAGTTCTGTATTTACCTCTTACAAGTTCAGATCTTCTAGTTATAATTTGCAATTATAATTTGTATTTTACAATTCGAAGTTCTGTATTCGACTATTGCAAGTGCAGATCTTCAAATTATTAATTACAATCTTAGTTTGAAATTAACAATTCGAAGTTCTGTATTTACCTATTACAAATTCAGATCTTCAAGTTATAATTTGCAATTATAATTATAAGCTATCAATTTTAAGTTCAGTATTTGACTATTACAAGTTCAGATCTTCAAGTTATAATTTGCAATCATGATTTGAATTTTACAATTCTAAGTTCTGTATTTGACTATTACAAGTTCAGATCTTCAAGTTATAATTAGCAATCATAATTTGAAGTTATGAATTCTAAGTGCTGTATTTGACAATTACAAGTTCAGATCTTCAAGTTATAATTTCCACTAATAATTTGTATATAACAATTCGGAGTTCTGTATTTGACTATTACAAGTTTAGATCTTACAATTATTAATTACAATCTTAGTTTGAAATTAATAATTAGAAGTTCTGTAATTCACTATAACAAGTTCAGATCTTCAAGTTATAATTTGCAATTATAATTATAAGCTATCAATTCTAAGTTCTGTATTTGACAATTACAAGTTCAGATCTTCAAGTTATAATTTGCACTAATAATTTGTATTTAACAATTCGAAGTTCTGTATTTGACTATTACAAGTTCAGATCTTCTACTTATTATTTACGATCATAATTTGAAGTTATGAATTCTAAGTTCTGTATTTGACAATTACAAGTTCAGATCTTCAAGTTATAATTTGCACTAATAATTTGTATTTAACAATTCGAAGTTCTGTATTTGACTATTACAAGTTCAGATCTTCAAGTTATAATTTGAAATAATAATTAGTATTTAACAAATCTAAGTTCTGTAATTGACTATTACAAGTTCAGTTCTTCAAGTTATAATTTGCAATTATAATCATAAGCTATCAATTCTAAGTTCTGTATTTGACAATTACAAGTTCAGATCTTCAAGTTATAATTTGCACTAATACTTTGAATTTAACAATTTGAAGTTCTGTATTTGACTATTACAAGTTCATATCTTCAAATTATTATTTACAATCTTAGTTTGAAATTAACAATTTGAAGTTCTGTATTTACCTATTACAAGTTCAGATCTTCTAGTTATAATTTGCAATTATAATTTGAATTTTACAATTCGAAGTTCTGTATTCGACTATTGCAAGTGCAGATCTTCAAATTATTAATTACAATCTTAGTTTGAAATTAACAATTCGAAGTTCTGTATTTACCTATTACAAATTCAGATCTTCAAGTTATAATTTGCAATTATAATTATAAGCTATCAATTTTAAGTTCAGTATTTGACTATTACAAGTTCAGATCTTCAAGTTATAATTTGCAATCATGATTTGAATTTTACAATTCTAAGTTCTGTATTTGACTATTACAAGTTCAGATCTTCAAGTTATAATTAGCAATCATAATTTGAAGTTATGAATTCTAAGTGCTGTATTTGACAATTACAAGTTCAGATCTTCAAGTTATAATTTGCACTAATAATTTGTATTTAACAATTCGGAGTTCTGTATTTGACTATTACAAGTTTAGATCTTACAATTATTAATTACAATCATAGTTTGAAATTAACAATTAGAAGTTCTGTAATTCACTATTACAAGTTCAGATCTTCAAGTTATAATTTGCAATTATAATTATAAGCTATCAATTCTAAGTTCTGTATTTGACAATTACAAGTTCAGATCTTCTAGTTATAATTTGCACTAATAATTTGTATTTAACAATTCGAAGTTCTGTATTTGACTATTACAAGTTCAGATCTTCTACTTATTATTTACAATCATAATTTGAAGTTATGAATTCTAAGTTCTGTATTTGACAATTACAAGTTCAGATCTTCAAGTTATAATTTGCACTAATAATTTGTATTTAACAATTCGAAGTTCTGTATTTGACTATTACAAGTTCAGATCTACAAATTATTATTTACAATCATAATTTGAAGTTATGAATTCTAAGTTCTGTATTTGACAATTACCAGTTCAGATCTTCAAGTTATAATTTGCAATCTTAGTTTGAAATTAACAATGCGAAGTTCTGTATTTACCTATCACAAGTTCATATCTTCTAGTTATAATTTGCAATTATACTTATAAGCTATCAATTTTAAGTTCTGTATTTGACAATTACAAGTTCAGATCTTCAAGTTATAATTTGAAATAATAATTAGTATTTAACAAATCTAAGTTCTGTAATTGACTATTACAAGTTCAGTTCTTCAAGTTATAATTTGCAATTATAATTATAAGCTATCAATTCTAAGTTCTGTATTTGACAATTACAAGTTCAGATCTTCAAGTTATAATTTGCACTAATAATTTGAATTTAACAATTTGAAGTTCTGTATTTGACTATTACAAGTTCATATCTTCAAATTATTATTTACAATCTTAGTTTGAAATTAACAATTTGAAGTTCTGTATTTACCTATTACAAGTTCAGATCTTCTAGTTATAATTTGCAATTATAATTTGTATTTTACAATTCGAAGTTCTGTATTCGACTATTGCAAGTGCAGATCTTCAAATTATTAATTACAATCTTAGTTTGAAATTAACAATTCGAAGTTCTGTATTTACCTATTACAAATTCAGATCTTCAAGTTATAATTTGCAATTATAATTATAAGCTATCAATTTTAAGTTCAGTATTTGACTATTACAAGTTCAGATCTTCAAGTTATAATTTGCAATCATGATTTGAATTTTACAATTCTAAGTTCTGTATTTGACTATTACAAGTTCAGATCTTCAAGTTATAATTAGCAATCATAATTTGAAGTTATGAATTCTAAGTGCTGTATTTGACAATTACAAGTTCAGATCTTCAAGTTATAATTTGCACTAATAATTTGTATTTAACAATTCGGAGTTCTGTATTTGACTATTACAAGTTTAGATCTTACAATTATTAATTACAATCATAGTTTGAAATTAACAATTAGAAGTTCTGTAATTCACTATTACAAGTTCAGATCTTCAAGTTATAATTTGCAATTATAATTATAAGCTATCAATTCTAAGTTCTGTATTTGACAATTACAAGTTCAGATCTTCAAGTTATAATTTGCACTAATAATTTGTATTTAACAATTCGAAGTTCTGTATTTGACTATTACAAGTTCAGATCTTCTACTTATTATTTACAATCATAATTTGAAGTTATGAATTCTAAGTTCTGTATTTGACAATTACAAGTTCAGATCTTCAAGTTATAATTTGCACTAATAATTTGTATTTAACAATTCGAAGTTCTGTATTTGACTATTACAAGTTCAGATCCACTAATTATTATTTACAATCATAATTTGAAGTTATGAATTCTAAGTTCTGTATTTGACAATTACAAGTTCAGATCTTCAAGTTATAATTTGCAATCTTAGTTTGAAATTAACAATGCGAAGTTCTGTATTTACCTATCACAAGTTCATATCTTCTAGTTATAATTTGCAATTATACTAATAAGCTATCAATTTTAAGTTTTGTATTTGACAATTACAAGTTCAGATCTTCAAGTTATATTTTGAAATAATAATTAGTATTTAACAAATCTAAGTTCTGTAATTGACTATTACAAGTTCAGTTCTTCAAGTTATAATTTGCAATTATAATTATAAGCTATCAATTCTAAGTTCTGTATTTGACAATTACAAGATCAGATCTTCAAGTTATAATTTGCACTAATAATTTGAATTTAACAATTTGAAGTTCTGTATTTGACTATTACAAGTTCATATCTTCAAATTATTATTTACAATCTTAGTTTGAAATTAACAATTTGAAGTTCTGTATTTACCTATTACAAGTTCAGATCTTCTAGTTATAATTTGCAATTACAATTTGTATTTAACAATTCGAAGTTCTGTATTCGACTATTGCAAGTTCAGATCTTCAAATTATTAATTACAATCTTAGTTTGAAATTAACAATTCGAAGTTCTGTATTTACCTATTACAAGTTCAGATCTTCAACTTATAATTTGCAATTATAATTATAAGCTATCAATTTTAAGTTCTGTATTTGACAATTACAAGTTCAGATCTTCAAGTTATAATTTCCACTAATAATTTGTATTTAACAATTCGAAGTTCTGTATTTGACTATTACAAGTTCAGATCTTCAAGTTATAATTTGCAATCATAATTTGAATTTACAAATTCTAAGTTCTGAATTTGACTATTACAAGTTCAGATCTTCAAGTTATAATTAGCAATCATAATTTGAAGTTATGAATTCTAAGTTCTGTATTTGACAATTACAAGTTCAGATCTTCAAGTTATAATTTGCACTAATAATTTGTATTTAACAATTCGTAGTTCTGTATTTGACTATTACAAGTTCAGATCTTCTAATTATTATTTACAATCATAATTTGAAGTTATGAATTCTTAGTTCTGTATTTTACAATTACAAGTTCAGATCTTCAAGTTATAATTTGCAATTATAATTTGAAGTTATGAATTCTAAGTGCTGTATTTGACAATTACAAGTTCAGATCTACAAGTTATAATTTGCACTAATAATTTGTATTTAACAATTCGTAGTTCTGTATTTGACTATTACAAGTTCAGATCTTCAAATTATTAATTACAATATTAGTTTGAAATTAACAATTCGAAGTTCAGTATTTACCTATTACAAGTTCATATCTTCTAGTTATAATTTGCAATTATACTTATGAGCTATCAATTTTAAGTTCTGTATTTGACAATTACAAGTTCAGATCTTCAAGTTATAATTTGCACTAATAATTTGAATTTAACAATTTGAAGTTCTGTATTTGACTATTACAAGTTCATATCTTCAAATTATTATTTACAATCTTAGTTTGAAATTAACAATTTGAAGTTCTGTATTTACCTATTACAAGTTCAGATCTTCTAGTTATAATTTGCAATTATAATTTGTATTTAACAATTCGAAGTTCTGTATTCGACTATTGCAAGTGCAGATCTTCAAATTATTAATTACAATCTTAGTTTGAAATTAACAATTCGAAGTTCTGTTTTTACCTATTACAAATTCAGATCTTCAAGTTATAATTTGCAATTATAATTATAAGCTATCAATTTTAAGTTCAGTATTTGACTATTACAAGTTCAGATCTTCAAGTTATAATTTGCAATCATGATTTGAAGTTATGAATTCTAAGTGCTGTATTTGACAATTACAAGTTCAGATCTTCAAGTTATAATTAGCAATCATAATTTGAAGTTATGAATTCTAAGTGCTGTATTTGACAATTACAAGTTCAGATCTTCAAGTTATAATTTGCACTAATAATTTGTATTTAACAATTCGGAGTTCTGTATTTGACTATTACAAGTTCAGATCTTCTACTTATTATTTACAATCATAATTTGAAGTTATGAATTCTAAGTTCTGTATTTGACAATTACAAGTTCAGATCTTCAAGTTATAATTTGCACTAATAATTTGTATTTAACAATTCGAAGTTCTGTATTTGACTATTACAAGTTCAGATCCACTAATTATTATTTACAATCATAATTTGAAGTTATGAATTCTAAGTTCTGTATTTGACAATTACAAGTTCAGATCTTCAAGTTATAATTTGCAATCTTAGTTTGAAATTAACAATGCGAAGTTCTGTATTTACCTATCACAAGTTCATATCTTCTAGTTATAATTTGCAATTATACTAATAAGCTATCAATTTTAAGTTTTGTATTTGACAATTACAAGTTCAGATCTTCAAGTTATATTTTGAAATAATAATTAGTATTTAACAAATCTAAGTTCTGTAATTGACTATTACAAGTTCAGTTCTTCAAGTTATAATTTGCAATTATAATTATAAGCTATCAATTCTAAGTTCTGTATTTGACAATTACAAGATCAGATCTTCAAGTTATAATTTGCACTAATAATTTGAATTTAACAATTTGAAGTTCTGTATTTGACTATTACAAGTTCATATCTTCAAATTATTATTTACAATCTTAGTTTGAAATTAACAATTTGAAGTTCTGTATTTACCTATTACAAGTTCAGATCTTCTAGTTATAATTTGCAATTACAATTTGTATTTAACAATTCGAAGTTCTGTATTCGACTATTGCAAGTTCAGATCTTCAAATTATTAATTACAATCTTAGTTTGAAATTAACAATTCGAAGTTCTGTATTTACCTATTACAAGTTCAGATCTTCAACTTATAATTTGCAATTATAATTATAAGCTATCAATTTTAAGTTCTGTATTTGACAATTACAAGTTCAGATCTTCAAGTTATAATTTCCACTAATAATTTGTATTTAACAATTCGAAGTTCTGTATTTGACTATTACAAGTTCAGATCTTCAAGTTATAATTTGCAATCATAATTTGAATTTACAAATTCTAAGTTCTGAATTTGACTATTACAAGTTCAGATCTTCAAGTTATAATTAGCAATCATAATTTGAAGTTATGAATTCTAAGTTCTGTATTTGACAATTACAAGTTCAGATCTTCAAGTTATAATTTGCACTAATAATTTGTATTTAACAATTCGTAGTTCTGTATTTGACTATTACAAGTTCAGATCTTCTAATTATTATTTACAATCATAATTTGAAGTTATGAATTCTTAGTTCTGTATTTTACAATTACAAGTTCAGATCTTCAAGTTATAATTTGCAATTATAATTTGAAGTTATGAATTCTAAGTGCTGTATTTGACAATTACAAGTTCAGATCTACAAGTTATAATTTGCACTAATAATTTGTATTTAACAATTCGTAGTTCTGTATTTGACTATTACAAGTTCAGATCTTCAAATTATTAATTACAATATTAGTTTGAAATTAACAATTCGAAGTTCAGTATTTACCTATTACAAGTTCATATCTTCTAGTTATAATTTGCAATTATACTTATGAGCTATCAATTTTAAGTTCTGTATTTGACAATTACAAGTTCAGATCTTCAAGTTATAATTTGCACTAATAATTTGAATTTAACAATTTGAAGTTCTGTATTTGACTATTACAAGTTCATATCTTCAAATTATTATTTACAATCTTAGTTTGAAATTAACAATTTGAAGTTCTGTATTTACCTATTACAAGTTCAGATCTTCTAGTTATAATTTGCAATTATAATTTGTATTTAACAATTCGAAGTTCTGTATTCGACTATTGCAAGTGCAGATCTTCAAATTATTAATTACAATCTTAGTTTGAAATTAACAATTCGAAGTTCTGTTTTTACCTATTACAAATTCAGATCTTCAAGTTATAATTTGCAATTATAATTATAAGCTATCAATTTTAAGTTCAGTATTTGACTATTACAAGTTCAGATCTTCAAGTTATAATTTGCAATCATGATTTGAAGTTATGAATTCTAAGTGCTGTATTTGACAATTACAAGTTCAGATCTTCAAGTTATAATTAGCAATCATAATTTGAAGTTATGAATTCTAAGTGCTGTATTTGACAATTACAAGTTCAGATCTTCAAGTTATAATTTGCACTAATAATTTGTATTTAACAATTCGGAGTTCTGTATTTGACTATTACAAGTTTAGATCTTACAATTATTAATTACAATCTTAGTTTAAAATTAACAATTAGAAGTTCTGTAATTCACTATTACAAGTTCAGATCTTCAAGTTATAATTAGCAATTATAATAATAAGCTATCAATTCTAAGTTCTGTATTTGACAATTACAAGTTCAGATCTTCAAGTTATAATTTGCACTAATAATTTGTATTTAACAATTCGAAGTTCTGTATTTGACTATTACAAGTTCAGATCTTCTACTTATTATTTACAATCATAATTTGAAGTTATGAATTCTAAGTTCTGTATTTGACAATTACAAGTTCAGATCTTCAAGTTATAATTTGCACTAATAATTTGGATTTAACAATTCGAAGTTCTGTATTTGACTATTACAAGTTCAGATCTACTAATTATTATTTACAATCATAATTTGAAGTTATGAATTCTAAGTTCTGTATTTGACAATTACAAGTTCAGATCTTCAAGTTATAATTTGCAATCTTAGTTTGAAATTAACAATTCGAAGTTCTGTATTTACCTATTACAAGTTCATATCTTCTAGTTATAATTTGCAATTATACTTATAAGCTATCAATTTTAAGTTCTGTATTTGACAATTACAAGTTCAGATCTTCAAGTTATAATTTGAAATAATAATAAGTATTTAACAAATCTAAGTTCTGTAATTGACTATTACAAGTTCAGTTCTTCAAGTTATAATTTGAAATTATAATTATAAGCTATCAATTCTAAGTTCTGTATTTGACAATTACAAGTTCAGATCTTCAAGTTATAATTTGCACTAATAATTGGAATTTAACAATTTGAAGTTCTGAATTTGACTATTACAAGTTCAGATCTTCAAATTATTAATTACAATCTTAGTTGGAAATTAACAATTAGAAGTTCTGTATTTACCTATTACAAGTTCAGATCTTCAACTTATAATTTGCAATTATAATTATAAGCTATCAATTTTAAGTTCTGTATTTGACAATTACAAGTTCAGATTTTCAAGTTATAATCTGCACTAATAATTTGTATTTAACAATTCGAAGTTCTGTATTTACCTATTACAAATTCAGATCTTCAAGTTATAATTTGCAATTATAATTATAAGCTATCAATTTTAAGTTCAGTATTTGACTATTACAAGTTCAGATCTTCAAGTTATAATTTGCAATCATGATTTGAATTTTACTATTCTAAGTTCTGTATTTGACTATTACAAGTTCAGATCTTCAAGTTGTAATTAGCAATCAAAATTTGAAGTTATGAATTCTAAGTGCTGTATTTGACAATTACAAGTTCAGATCTTCAAGTTATAATTTGCACTAATAATTTGTATTTAACAATTCGGAGTTCTGTATTTGACTATTACAAGTTTAGATCTTACAATTATTAATTACAATCTTAGTTTGAAATTAACAATTAGAAGTTCTGTAATTCACTATTACAAGTTCAGATCTTCAAGTTATAATTTGCAATTATAATTATAAGCTATCAATTCTAAGTTCTGTATTTGACAATTACAAGTTCAGATCTTCAAGTTATAATTTGCACTAATAATTGGAATTTAACAATTTGAAGTTCTGAATTTGACTATTACAAGTTCAGATCTTCAAATTATTAATTACAATCTTAGTTGGAAATTAACAATTAGAAGTTCTGTATTTACCTATTACAAGTTCAGATCTTCAACTTATAATTTGCAATTATAATTATAAGCTATCAATTTTAAGTTCTGTATTTGACAATTACAAGTTCAGATTTTCAAGTTATAATCTGCACTAATAATTTGTATTTAACAATTCGAAGTTCTGTATTTGACTATTACAAGTTCAGATCTTCTACTTATTATTTACAATCATAATTTGAAGTTATGAATTCTAAGTTCTGTATTTGACAATTACAAGTTCAGATCTTCAAGTTATAATTTGCACTAATAATTTGGATTTAACAATTCGAAGTTCTGTATTTGACTATTACAAGTTCAGATCTACTAATTATTATTTACAATCATAATTTGAAGTTATGAATTCTAAGTTCTGTATTTGACAATTACAAGTTCAGATCTTCAAGTTATAATTTGCAATCTTAGTTTGAAATTAACAATTCGAAGTTCTGTATTTACCTATTACAAGTTCATATCTTCTAGTTATAATTTGCAATTATACTTATAAGCTATCAATTTTAAGTTCTGTATTTGACAATTACAAGTTCAGATCTTCAAGTTATAATTTGAAATAATAATAAGTATTTAACAAATCTAAGTTCTGTAATTGACTATTACAAGTTCAGTTCTTCAAGTTATAATTTGAAATTATAATTATAAGCTATCAATTCTAAGTTCTGTATTTGACAATTACAAGTTCAGATCTTCAAGTTATAATTTGCACTAATAATTGGAATTTAACAATTTGAAGTTCTGAATTTGACTATTACAAGTTCAGATCTTCAAATTATTAATTACAATCTTAGTTGGAAATTAACAATTAGAAGTTCTGTATTTACCTATTACAAGTTCAGATCTTCAACTTATAATTTGCAATTATAATTATAAGCTATCAATTTTAAGTTCTGTATTTGACAATTACAAGTTCAGATTTTCAAGTTATAATCTGCACTAATAATTTGTATTTAACAATTCGAAGTTCTGTATTTACCTATTACAAATTCAGATCTTCAAGTTATAATTTGCAATTATAATTATAAGCTATCAATTTTAAGTTCAGTATTTGACTATTACAAGTTCAGATCTTCAAGTTATAATTTGCAATCATGATTTGAATTTTACTATTCTAAGTTCTGTATTTGACTATTACAAGTTCAGATCTTCAAGTTGTAATTAGCAATCAAAATTTGAAGTTATGAATTCTAAGTGCTGTATTTGACAATTACAAGTTCAGATCTTCAAGTTATAATTTGCACTAATAATTTGTATTTAACAATTCGGAGTTCTGTATTTGACTATTACAAGTTTAGATCTTACAATTATTAATTACAATCTTAGTTTGAAATTAACAATTAGAAGTTCTGTAATTCACTATTACAAGTTCAGATCTTCAAGTTATAATTTGCAATTATAATTATAAGCTATCAATTCTAAGTTCTGTATTTGACAATTACAAGTTCAGATCTTCAAGTTATAATTTGCACTAATAATTGGAATTTAACAATTTGAAGTTCTGAATTTGACTATTACAAGTTCAGATCTTCAAATTATTAATTACAATCTTAGTTGGAAATTAACAATTAGAAGTTCTGTATTTACCTATTACAAGTTCAGATCTTCAACTTATAATTTGCAATTATAATTATAAGCTATCAATTTTAAGTTCTGTATTTGACAATTACAAGTTCAGATTTTCAAGTTATAATCTGCACTAATAATTTGTATTTAACAATTCGAAGTTCTGTATTTACCTATTACAAATTCAGATCTTCAAGTTATAATTTGCAATTATAATTATAAGCTATCAATTTTAAGTTCAGTATTTGACTATTACGAGTTCAGATCTTCAAGTTATAATTTGCAATCATGAGTTGAATTTTACTATTCTAAGTTCTGTATTTGACTATTACAAGTTCAGATCTTCAAGTTGTAATTAGCAATCATAATTTGAAGTTATGAATTCTAAGTGCTGTATTTGACAATTACAAGTTCAGATCTTCAAGTTATAATTTGCACTAATAATTTGTATTTAACAATTCGGAGTTCTGTATTTGACTATTACAAGTTTAGATCTTACAATTATTAATTACAATCTTAGTTTGAAATTAACAATTAGAAGTTCTGTAATTCACTATTACAAGTTCAGATCTTCAAGTTATAATTTGCAATTATAATTATAAGCTATCAATTCTAAGTTCTGTATTTGACAATTACAAGTTCAGATCTTCAAGTTATAATTTGCACTAATAATTTGTATTTAACAATTCGAAGTTCTGTATTTGACTATTACAAGTTCAGATCTTCTACTTATTATTTACAATCATAATTTGAAGTTATGAATTCTAAGTTCTGTATTTGACAATTACAAGTTCAGATCTTCAAGTTATAATTTGCACTAATAATTTGTATTTAACAATTCGAAGTTCTGTATTTGACTATTACAAGTTCAGATCTACTAATTATTATTTACAATCATAATTTGAAGTTATGAATTTTAAGTTCTGTATTTGACAATTACAAGTTCAGATCTTCAAGTTATAATTTGAAATAATAATTAGTATTTAACAAATCTAAGTTCTGTAATTGACTATTACAAGTTCAGTTCTTCAAGTTATAATTTGCAATTATAATTATAAGCTATCAATTCTAAGTTCTGTATTTGACAATTACAAGTTCAGATCTTCAAGTTATAATTTGCACTAATAATTTGAATTTAACAATTTGAAGTTCTGTATTTGACTATTACAAGTTCATATCTTCAAATTATTATTTACTATCTTAGTTTGAAATTAACAATTTGAAGTTCTGTATTTACCTATTACAAGTTCAGATCTTCTAGTTATAATTTGCAATTATAATTTGTATTTAACAATTCGAAGTTCTGTATTCGACTATTGCAAGTGCAGATCTACAAATTATTAATTACAATCTTAGTTTGAAATTAACAATTCGAAGTTCTGTTTTTACCTATTACAAATTCAGATCTTCAAGTTATAATTTGCAATTATAATTATAAGCTATCAATTTTAAGTTCAGTATTTGACTATTACTAGTTCAGATCTTCAAGTTATAATTTGCAATCATGATTTGAATTTTACAATTCTAAGTTCTGTATTTGACTATTACAAGTTCAGATCTTCAAGTTATAATTAGCAATCATAATTTGAAGTTATGAATTCTAAGTGCTGTATTTGACAATTACAAGTTCAGATCTTCAAGTTATAATTTGCACTAATAATTTGTATATAACAATTCGAAGTTCTGTATTTGACTATTACAAGTTCAGATCTACTAATTATTATTTACAATCATAATTTGAAGTTATGAATTCTAAGTTCTGTATTTGACAATTACAAGTTCAGATCTTCAAGTTATAATTTGCAATCTTAGTTTGAAATTAACAATTCGAAGTTCTGTATTTACCTATTACAAGTTCATATCTTCTAGTTATAATTTGCAATTATACTTATAAGCTATCAATTTTAAGTTCTGTATTTGACAATTACAAGTTCAGATCTTCAAGTTATAATTTGAAATAATAATTAGTATTTAACAAATCTAAGTTCTGTAATTGACTATTACAAGTTCAGTTCTTCAAGTTATAATTTGCAATTATAATTATAAGCTATCAATTCTAAGTTCCGTATTTGACAATTACAAGTTCAGATCTTCAAGTTATAATTTGCACTAATAATTTGTATTTAACAATTCGGAGTTCTGTATTTGACTATTACAAGTTTAGATCTTAAAATTATTAATTACAATCATAGTTTGAAATTAACAATTTGAAGTTCTGTAATTCACTATTACAAGTTCAGATCTTCAAGTTATAATTTGCACTAATAATTTGTATTTAACAATTCGAAGTTCTGTATTTGACTATTACAAGTTCAGATCTTCAAGTTATAATTTGCACTAATAATTTGTATTTAACAATTCGTAGTTCTGTATTTGACTATTACAAGTTCAGATCTTCTAATTATTATTTACAATCATAATTTGAAGTTATGAATTCTTAGTTCTGTATTTTACAATTACAAGTTCAGATCTTCAAGTTATAATTTGCAATTATAATTTGAAGTTATGAATTCTAAGTGCTGTATTTGACAATTACAAGTTCAGATCTTCAAGTTATAATTTGCACTAATAATTTGTATTTAACAATTCGAAGTTCTGTATTTGACTATTACAAGTTCAGATCTTCAAATTATTAATTACAATCTTAGTTTGAAATTAACAATTCGAAGTTCAGTATTTACCTATTACAAGTTCATATCTTCTAGTTATAATTTGCAATTATACTTATAAGCTATCAATTTTAAGTTCTGTATTTGACAATTACAAGTTCAGATCTTCAAGTTATAATTTGCACTAATAATTTGAATTTAACAATTTGAAGTTCCTTATTTGACTATTACAAGTTCATATCTTCAAATTATTATTTACAATCTTAGTTTGAAATTAACAATTTGAAGTTCTGTATTTACCTATTACAAGTTCAGATCTTCTAGTTATAATTTGCAATTATAATTTGTATTTAACAATTCGAAGTTCTGTATTCGACTATTGCAAGTGCAGATCTTCAAATTATTAATTACAATCTTAGTTTGAAATTAACAATTCGAAGTTCTGTTTTTACCTATTACAAATTCAGATCTTCAAGTTATAATTTGCAATTATAATTATAAGCTATCAATTTTAAGTTCAGTATTTGACTATTACAAGTTCAGATCTTCAAATTATAATTTGCAATCATGATTTGAATTTTACAATTCTAAGTTCTGTATTTGACTATTACAAGTTCAGATCTTCAAGTTTAAATTAGCAATCATAATTTGAAGTTATGAATTCTAAGTGCTGTATTTGACAATTACAAGTTCAGATCTTCAAGTAATAATTTGCACTAATAATTTGTATTTAACAATTCGAAGTTCTGTATTTGACTATTACAAGTTCATATCTTCTAGTTATAATTTGCAATTATACTTATAAGCTATCAATTATAAGTTCTGTATTTGACAATTACAAGTTCAGATCTTCAAGTTTTAATTTGAAATAATAATTAGTATTTAACAAATCTAAGTTCTGTAATTGACTATTACAAGTTCAGTTCTTCAAGTTATAATTTGCAATTATAATTATAAGCTATCAATTCTAAGTTCTGTATTTGACAATTACAAGTTCAGATCTTCAAGTTATAATTTGCACTAATAATTTGAATTTAACAATTTGAAGTTCTGTATTTGACTATTACAAGTTCATATCTTCAAATTATTATTTACAATCTTAGTTTGAAATTAACAATTTGAAGTTCTGTATTTACCTATTACAAGTTCAGATCTTCTAGTTATAATTTGCAATTATAATTTGTATTTAACAATTCGAAGTTCTGTATTCGACTATTGCACGTGCAGATCTTCAAATTATTAATTACAATCTTAGTTTGAAATTAACAATTCGAAGTTCTGTATTTACCTATTACAAATTCAGATCTTCAAGTTATAATTTGCAATTATAATTATAAGCTATCAATTTTAAGTTCAGTATTTGACTATTACAAGTTCAGATCTTCAAGTTATAATTTGCAATCATGATTTGAATTTTACAATTCTAAGTTCTGTATTTGACTATTACAAGTTCAGATCTTCAAGTTATAATTAGCAATCATAATTTTAAGTTATGAATTCTAAGTGCCGTATTTGACAATTACAAGTTCAGATCTTCAAGTTATAATTTGCACTAATAATTTGTATTTAACAATTCGGAGTTCTGTATTTGACTATTACAAGTTTAGATCTTACAATTATTAATTACAATCATAGTTTGAAATTAACAATTTGAAGTTCTGTAATTCACTATTACAAGTTCAGATCTTCAAGTTATAATTTGCACTAATAATTTGTATTTAACAATTCGAAGTTCTGTATTTGACTATTACAAGTTCAGATCTTCAAGTTATAATTTGCACTAATAATTTGTATTTAACAATTCGTAGTTCTGTATTTGACTATTACAAGTTCAGATCTTCTAATTATTATTTACAATCATAATTTGAAGTTATAAATTCTTAGTTCTGTATTTTACAATTTGTATCAATCTGTATTTTACAAGTTCAGATCTTCAAGTTATAATTTGCAATTATAATTTGAAGTTATGAATTCTAAGTGCTGTATTTGACAATTACAAGTTCAGATCTTCAAGTTATAATTTGCACTAATAATTTGAATTTAACAATTTGAAGTTCTGTATTTGACTATTACAAGTTCATATCTTCAAATTATTATTTACAATCTTAGTTTGAAATTAACAATTTGAAGTTCTGTATTTACCTATTACAAGTTCAGATCTTCTAGTTATAATTTGCAATTATAATTTGTATTTAACAATTCGAAGCTCTGTATTCGACTATTGCAAGTGCAGATCTTCAAATTATTAATTACAATCTTAGTTTGAAATTAACAATTCGAAGTTCTGTTTTTACCTATTACAAATTCAGATCTTCAAGTTATAATTTGCAATTATAATTATAAGCTATCAATTTTAAGTTCAGTATTTGACTATTACAAGTTCAGATCTTCAAGTTATAATTTGCAATCATGATTTGAATTTTACAATTCTAAGTTCTGTAGTTGACTATTACAAGTTCAGATCTTCAAGTTATAATTAGCAATCATAATTTGAAGTTATGAATTCTAAGTGCTGTATTTGACAATTACAAGTTCAGATCTTCAAGTTATAATTTGCACTAATAATTTGTATTTAACAATTCGAAGTTCTGTATTTGACTATTACAAGTTCAGATCTTCTACTTATTATTTACAATCATAATTTGAAGTTATGAATTCTAAGTTCTGTATTTGACAATTACAAGTTCAGATCTTCAAGTTATAATTTGCACTAATAATTTGGATTTAACAATTCGAAGTTCTGTATTTGACTATTACAAGTTCAGATCTACTAATTATTATTTACAATCATAATTTGAAGTTATGAATTCTAAGTTCTGTATTTGACAATTACAAGTTCAGATCTTCAAGTTATAATTTGCAATCTTAGTTTGAAATTAACAATTCGAAGTTCTGCATTTACCTATTACAAGTTCATATCTTCTAGTTATAATTTGCAATTATACTTATAAGCTATCAATTTTAAGTTCTGTATTTGACAATTACAAGTTCAGATCTTCAAGTTATAATTTGAAATAATAATTAGTATTTAACAAATCTAAGTTCTGTAATTGACTATTACAAGTTCAGTTCTTCAAGTTATAATTTGCAATTATAATTATAAGCTATCAATTCTAAGTTCTGTATTTGACAATTACAAGTTCAGATCTTCAAGTTATAATTTGCACTAATAATTTGAATTTAACAATTTGAAGTTCTGAATTTGACTATTACAAGTTCAGATCTTCAAATTATTAATTACAATCTTAGTTGGAAATTAACAATTAGAAGTTCTGTATTTACCTATTACAAGTTCTGATCTTCAACTTATAATTTGCAATTATAATTTTAAGCTATCAATTTTAAGTTCTGTATTTGACAATTACAAGTTCAGATTTTCAAGTTATAATCTGCACTAATAATTTGTATTTAACAATTCGAAGTTCTGTATTTACCTATTACAAATTCAGATCTTCAAGTTATAATTTGCAATTATAATTATAAGCTATCAATTTTAAGTTCAGTATTTGACTATTACAAGTTCAGATCTTCAAGTTATAATTTGCAATCATGATTTGAATTTTACAATTCTAAGTTCTGTATTTGACTATTACAAGTTCAGATCTTCAAGTTGTAATTAGCAATCATAATTTGAAGTTATGAATTCTAAGTGCTGTATTTGACAATTACAAGTTCAGATCTTCAAGTTATAATTTGCACTAATAATTTGTATTTAACAATTCGGAGTTCTGTATTTGACTATTACAAGTTTAGATCTTACAATTATTAATTACAATCTTAGTTTGAAATTAACAATTAGAAGTTCTGTAATTCACTATTACAAGTTCAGATCTTCAAGTTATAATTTGCAATTATAATTATAAGCTATCAATTCTAAGTTCTGTATTTGACAATTACAAGTTCAGATCTTCAAGTTATAATTTGCACTAATAATTTGTATTTAACAATTCGAAGTTCTGTATTTGACTATTACAAGTTCAGATCTTCTACTTATTATTTACAATCATAATTTGAAGTTATGAATTCTAAGTTCTGTATTTGACAATTACAAGTTCAGATTTTCAAGTTATAATTTGCACTAATAATTTGTATTTAACAATTCGAAGTTCTGTATTTGACTATTACAAGTTCAGATCTACTAATTATTATTTACAATCATAATTTGAAGTTATGAATTTTAAGTTCTGTATTTGACAATTACAAGTTCAGATCTTCAAGTTATAATTTGAAATAATAATTAGTATTTAACAAATCTAAGTTCTGTAATTGACTATTACAAGTTCAGTTCTTCAAGTTATAATTTGCAATTATAATTATAAGCTATCAATTCTAAGTTCTGTATTTGACAATTACAAGTTCAGATCTTCAAGTTATAATTTGCACTAATAATTTGAATTTAACAATTTGAAGTTCTGTATTTGACTATTACAAGTTCATATCTTCAAATTATTATTTACAATCTTAGTTTGAAATTAACAATTTGAAGTTCTGTATTTACCTATTACAAGTTCAGATCTTCTAGTTATAATTTGCAATTATAATTTGTATTTAACAATTCGAAGTTCTGTATTCGACTATTGCAAGTGCAGATCCTCAAATTATTAATTACAATCTTAGTTTGAAATTAACAATTCGAAGTTCTGTTTTTACCTATTACAAATTCAGATCTTCAAGTTATAATTTGCAATTATAATTATAAGCTATCAATTTTAAGTTCAGTATTTGACTATTACAAGTTCAGATCTTCAAGTTATTATTTGCAATCATGATTTGAATTTTCCAATTCTAAGTTCTGTATTTGACTATTACAAGTTCAGATCTTCAAGTTATAATTAGCAATCATAATTTGAAGTTATGAATTCTAAGTGCTGTATTTGACAATTACAAGTTCAGATCTTCAAGTTATAATTTGCACTAAAAATTTGTATTTAACAATTCGGAGTTCTGTATTTGACTATTACAAGTTTAGATCTTACAATTATTAATTACAATCTTAGTTTGAAATTAACAATTAGAAGTTCTGTAATTCACTATTACAAGTTCAGATCTTCAAGTTATAATTTGCAATTATAATAATAAGCTATCAATTCTAAGTTCTGTATTTGACAATTACAAGTTCAGATCTTCAAGTTATAATTTGCACTAATAATTTGTATTTAACAATTCGAAGTTCTGTATTTGACTATTATAAGTTCAGATCTTCTACTTATTATTTACAATCATAATTTGAAGTTATGAATTCTAAGTTCTGTATTTGACAATTACAAGTTCAGATCTTCAAGTTATAATTTTGGACTAATAATTTGTATTTAACAATTCGAAGTTCTGTATTTGACTATTACAAGTTCAGATCTACTAATTATTATTTACAATCATAATTTGAAGTTATGAATTCTAAGTTCTGTATTTGACAATTACAAGTTCAGATCTTCAAGTTATAATTTGCAATCTTAGTTTGAAATTAACAATTCGAAGTTCTGTATTTACCTATTACAAGTTCATATCTTCTAGTTATAATTTGCAATTATACTTATAAGCTATCAATTTTAAGTTCAGTATTTGACTATTACAAGTTCAGATCTTCTAGTTATAATTTGCACTAATAATTTGAATTTAACAATTTGAAGTTCTGTATTTACCTATTACAAGTTCAGATCTTCAAGTTATAATTTGCAATTATAATTATAAGCTATCAATTTTAAGTTCAGTATTTGACTATTACAAGTTCAGATCTTCAAGTTATAATTTGCACTAATAATTTGTATTTAACAATTCGAAGTTCTGTATTTGACTATTACAAGTTCAGATCTTCAACTTATTATTTACAATCATAATTTGAAGTTATGAATTCTAAGTTCTGTATTTGACAATTACAAGTTCAGATCTTCAAGTTATAATTTGCACTAATAATTTGGATTTAACAATTCGAAGTTCTGTATTTGACTATTACAAGTTCAGATCTACTAAGTATTATTTACAATCATAATTTGAAGTTATGAATTCTAAGTTCTGTATTTGACAATTACAAGTTCAGATCTTCAAGTTATAATTTGCAATCTTAGTTTGAAATTAACAATTCGAAGTTCTGCATTTACCTATTACAAGTTCATATCTTCTAGTTATAATTTGCAATTATACTTATAAGCTATCAATTTTAAGTTCTGTATTTGACAATTACAAGTTCAGATCTTCAAGTTATAATTTGAAATAATAATTAGTATTTAACAAATCTAAGTTCTGTAATTGACTATTACAAGTTCAGTTCTTCAAGTTATAATTTGCAATTATAATTATATGCTATCAATTCTAAGTTCTGTATTTGACAATTACAAGTTCAGATCTTCAAGTTATAATTTGCACTAATAATTTGAATTTAACAATTTGAAGTTCTGAATTTGACTATTACAAGTTCAGATCTTCAAATTATTAATTACAATCTTAGTTGGAAATTAACAATTAGAAGTTCTGTATTTACCTATTACAAGCTCTGATCTTCAACTTATAATTTGCAATTATAATTATAAGCTATCAATTTTAAGTTCTGTATTTGACAATTACAAGTTCAGATTTTCAAGTTATAATCTGCACAAATAATTTGTATTTAACAATTCGAAGTTCTGTATTTACCTATTACAAATTCAGATCTTCAAGTTATAATTTGCAATTATAATTATAAGCTATCAATTTTAAGTTCAGTATTTGACTATTACAAGTTCAGATCTTCAAGTTATAATTTGCAATCATGATTTGAATTTTACAATTCTAAGTTCTGTATTTGACTATTACAAGTTCAGATCTTCAAGTTGTAATTAGCAATCATAATTTGAAGTTATGAATTCTAAGTGCTGTATTTGACAATTACAAGTTCAGATCTTCAAGTTATAATTTGCACTAATAATTTGTATTTAACAATTCGGAGTTCTGTATTTGACTATTACAAGTTTAGATCTTACAATTATTAATTACAATCTTAGTTTGAAATTAACAATTAGAAGTTCTGTAATTCACTATTACAAGTTCAGATCTTCAAGTTATAATTTGCAATTATAATTATAAGCTATCAATTCTAAGTTCTGTATTTGACAATTACAAGTTCAGAGCTTCAAGTTATAATTTGCACTAATAATTTGTATTTAACAATTCGAAGTTCTGTATTTGACTATTACAAGTTCAGATCTTCAACTTATTATTTACAATCATAATTTGAAGTTATGAATTCTAAGTTCTGTATTTGACAATTACAAGTTCAGATCTTCAAGTTATAATTTGCACTAATAATTTGTATTTAACAATTCGAAGTTCTGTATTTGACTATTACAAGTTCAGATCTACTAATTATTATTTACAATCATAATTTGAAGTTATGAATTTTAAGTTCTGTATTTGACAATTACAAGTTCAGATCTTCAAGTTATAATTTGAAATAATAATTAGTATTTAACAAATCTAAGTTCTGTAATTGACTATTACAAGTTCAGTTCTTCAAGTTATAATTTGCAATTATAATTATAAGCTATCAATTCTAAGTTCTGTATTTGACAATTACAAGTTCAGATCTTCAAGTTATAATTTGCACTAATAATTTGAATTTAACAATTTGAAGTTCTGTATTTGACTATTACAAGTTCATATCTTCAAATTATTATTTACAATCTTAGTTTGAAATTAACAATTTGAAGTTCTGAATTTACCTATTACAAGTTCAGATCTTCTAGTTATAATTTGCAATTATAATTTGTATTTAACAATTCGAAGTTCTGTATTCGACTATTGCAAGTGCAGATCCTCAAATTATTAATTACAATCTTAGTTTGAAATTAACAATTCGAAGTTCTGTTTTTACCTATTACAAATTCAGATCTTCAAGTTATAATTTGCAATTATAATTATAAGCTATCAATTTTAAGTTCAGTATTTGACTATTACAAGTTCAGATCTTCAAGTTATTATTTGCAATCATGATTTGAATTTTCCAATTCTAAGTTCTGTATTTGACTATTACAAGTTCAGATCTTCAAGTTATAATTAGCAATCATAATTTGAAGTTATGAATTCTAAGTGCTGTATTTGACAATTACAAGTTCAGATCTTCAAGTTATAATTTGCACTAAAAATTTGTATTTAACAATTCGGAGTTCTGTATTTGACTATTACAAGTTTAGATCTTACAATTATTAATTACAATCTTAGTTTGAAATTAACAATTAGAAGTTCTGTAATTCACTATTACAAGTTCAGATCTTCAAGTTATAATTTGCAATTATAATAATAAGCTATCAATTCTAAGTTCTGTATTTGACAATTACAAGTTCAGATCTTCAAGTTATAATTTGCACTAATAATTTGTATTTAACAATTCGAAGTTCTGTATTTGACTATTATAAGTTCAGATCTTCTACTTATTATTTACAATCATAATTTGAAGTTATGAATTCTAAGTTCTGTATTTGACAATTACAAGTTCAGATCTTCAAGTTATAATTTGCACTAATAATTTGTATTTAACAATTCGAAGTTCTGTATTTGACTATTACAAGTTCAGATCTACTAATTATTATTTACAATCATAATTTGAAGTTATGAATTCTAAGTTCTGTATTTGACAATTACAAGTTCAGATCTTCAAGTTATAATTTGCAATCTTAGTTTGAAATTAACAATTCGAAGTTCTGTATTTACCTATTACAAGTTCATATCTTCTAGTTATAATTTGCAATTATACTTATAAGCTATCAATTTTAAGTTCTGTATTTGAATTTACAAGTTCAGATCTTCAAGTTATAATTTGAAATAATAATTAGTATTTAACAAATCTAAGTTCAGTAATTGACTATTACAAGTTCAGTTCTTCAAGTTATAATTTGCAATTATAATTATAAGCTATCAATTCTAAGTTCTGTATTTGACAATTACAAGTTCAGATCTTCAAGTTATAATTTGCACTAATAATTTGAATTTAACAATTTGAAGTTCTGAATTTGACTATTACAAGTTCAGATCTTCAAATTATTAATTACAATCTTAGTTGGAAATTAACAATTAGAAGTTCTGTATTTACCTATTACAAGTTCAGATCTTCAACTTATAATTTGCAATTATAATTATAAGCTATCAATTTTAAGTTCTGTATTTGACAATTACAAGTTCAGATTTTCAAGTTATAATCTGCACTAATAATTTGTATTTAACAATTCGAAGTTCTGTATTTACCTATTACAAATTCAGATCTTCAAGTTATAATTTGCAATTATAATTATAAGCTATCAATTTTAAGTTCAGTATTTGACTATTACAAGTTCAGATCTTCAAGTTATAATTTGCAATCATGATTTGAATTTTACAATTCTAAGTTCTGTATTTGACTATTACAAGTTCAGATCTTCAAGTTATAATTAGCAATCATAATTTGAAGTTATGAATTCTAAGTGCTGTATTTGACAATTACAAGTTCAGATCTTCAAGTTATAATTTGCACTAATAATTTGTATTTAACAATTCGGAGTTCTGTATTTGACTATTACAAGTTTAGATCTTACAATTATTAATTACAATCTTAGTTTGAAATTAACAATTAGAAGTTCTGTAATTCACTATTACAAGTTCAGATCTTCAAGTTATAATTTGCAATTATAATTATAAGCTATCAATTCTAAGTTCTGTATTTGACAATTACAAGTTCAGATCTTCAAGTTATAATTTGCACTAATAATTTGTATTTAACAATTCGAAGTTCTGTATTTGACTATTACAAGTTCAGATCTTCTACTTATTATTTACAATCATAATTTGAAGTTATGAATTCTAAGTTCTGTATTTGACAATTACAAGTTCAGATCTTCAAGTTATAATTTGCACTAATAATTTGTATTTAACAATTCGAAGTTCTGTATTTGACTATTACAAGTTCAGATCTACTAATTATTATTTACAATCATAATTTGAAGTTATGAATTCTAAGTTCTGTATTTGACAATTACAAGTTCAGATCTTCAAGTTATAATTTGCAATCTTAGTTTGAAATTAACAATTCGAAGTTCTGTATTTACCTATTACAAGTTCATATCTTCTAGTTATAATTTGCAATTATACTTATAAGCTATCAATTTTAAGTTCTGTATTTGACAATTACAAGTTCAGATCTTCAAGTTATAATTTGAAATAATAATTAGTATTTAACAATTTGAAGTTCTGTATTTGACTATTACAAGTTCATATCTTCAAATTATTATTTACAATCTTAGTTTGAAATTAACAATTTGAAGTTCTGTATTTACCTATTACAAGTTCAGATCTTCTAGTTATAATTTGCAATTATAATTTGTATTTAACTATTCGAAGTTCTGTATTCGACTATTGCAAGTGCAGATCTTCAAATTATTAATTACAATCTTAGTTTGAAATTAACAATTCGAAGTTCTGTATTTACCTATTACAAATTCAGATCTTCAAGTTATAATTTGCAATTATAATTATAACCTATCAATTTTAAGTTCAGTATTTGACTATTACAAGTTCAGATCATCAAGTTATAATTTGCAATCATGATTTGAATTTTACAATTCTAAGTTCTGTATTTGACTATTACAAGTTCAGATCTTCAAGTTATAATTAGCAATCATAATTTGAAGTTATGAATTCTAAGTGCTGTATTTCACAATTACAAGTTCAGATCTTCAAGTTATAATTTGCACTAATAATTTGTATTTAACAATTCGGAGTTCTGTATTTGACTATTACAAGTTTAGATCTTACAATTATTAATTACAATCATAGTTTGAAATTAACAATTAGAAGTTCTGTAATTCACTATTACAAGTTCAGATCTTCAAGTTATAATTTGCAATTATAATTATAAGCTATCAATTCTAAGTTCTGTATTTGACAATTACAAGTTCAGATCTTCTAGTTATAATTTGCACTAATAATTTGTATTTAACAATTCGAAGTTCTGTATTTGACTATTACAAGTTCAGATCTTCTACTTATTATTTACAATCATAATTTGAAGTTATGAATTCTAAGTTCTGTATTTGACAATTACAAGTTCAGATCTTCAAGTTATAATTTGCACTAATAATTTGTATTTAACTATTCGAAGTTCTGTATTTGACTATTACAAGTTCAGATCTACAAATTATTATTTACAATCATAATTTGAAGTTATGAATTCTAAGTTCTGTATTTGACAATTACAAGTTCGGATCTTCAAGTTATAATTTGCAATCTTAGTTTGAAATTAACAATGCGAAGTTCTGTATTTACCTATCACAAGTTCATATCTTCTAGTTATAATTTGCAATTATACTTATAAGCTATCAATTTTAACTTCTGTATTTGACAATTACAAGTTCAGATCTTCAAGTTATAATTTGAAATAATAATTAGTATTTAACAAATCTAAGTTCTGTAATTGACTATTACAAGTTCAGTTCTTCAAGTTATAATTTGCAATTATAATTATAAGCTAACAATTCTAAGTTCTGTATTTGACAATTACAAGTTCAGATCTTCAAGTTATAATTTGCACTAATAATTTGAATTTAACAATTTGAAGTTCTGTATTTGACTATTACAAGTTCATATCTTCAAATTATTATTTACAATCTTAGTGTGAAATTAACAATTTGAAGTTCTGTATTTACCTATTACAAGTTCAGATCTTCTAGTTATAATTTGCAATTATAATTTGTATTTAACAATTTGAAGTTCTGTATTTACCTATTACAAGTTCAGATCTTCTAGTTATAATTTGCACTAATAATTTGAATTTAACAATTTGAAGTTCTGTATTTACCTATTACAAGTTCAGATCTTCAAGTTATAATTTGCAATTATAATTATAAGCTATCAATTTTAAGTTCTGTATTTGACTATTACAAGTTCAGATCTTCAAGTTATAATTAGCAATCATAATTTGAAGTTATTAATTCTAAGTTCTGTATTTGACAATTACAAGTTCAGATCTTCAAGTTATAATTTGCACCAATAATTTGTATTTAACAATTCGTAGTGCTGTATTTGACTATTACAAGTTCAGATCTTCTAATTATTATTTACAATCATAATTTGAAGTTATGAATTCTTAGTTCAGTATTTTACAATTACAAGTTCAGATCTTCAAGTTATAATTTGCAATTATAATTTGAAGTTATGAATTCTAAGTGCTGTATTTGACAATTACTAGTTCAGATCTTCAAGTTATAATTTGCACTAATAATTTGTATTTAACAATTCGAAGTTCTGTATTTGACTATTACAAGTTCAGATCTTCAACTTATAATTTGCAATTATAATTATAAGCTATCAATTTTAAGTTCTGTATTTGACAATTACAAGTTCAGATCTTCTAGTTATAATTTGCAATTATAATTTGTATTTAACAATTCGAAGTTCTGTATTCGACTATTGCAAGTGCAGATCTTCAAATTATTAATTACAATCTTAGTTTGAAATTAACAATTCGAAGTTCTGTATTTACCTATTACAAATTCAGATCTTCAAGTTATAATTTGCAATTATAATTATAAGCTATCAATTTTAAGTTCAGTATTTGACTATTACAAGTTCAGATCTTCAAGTTATAATTTGCAATCATGATTTGAATTTTACAATTCTAAGTTCTGTATTTGACTATTACAAGTTCAGATCTTCAAGTTATAATTAGCAATCATAATTTGAAGTTATGAATTCTAAGTGCTGTATTTGACAATTACAAGTTCAGATCTTCAAGTTATAATTTGCACTAATAATTTGTATTTAACAATTCGGAGTTCTGTATTTGACTATTACAAGTTTAGTTCTTACAATTATTAATTACAATCATAGTTTGAAATTAACAATTAGAAGTTCTGTAATTCACTATTACAAGTTCAGATCTTCAAGTTATAATTTGCAATTATAATTATAAGCTATCAATTCTAAGTTCTGTATTTGACAATTACAAGTTCAGATCTTCAAGTTATAATTTGCACTAATAATTTGTATTTAACAATTCGAAGTTCTGTATTTGACTATTACAAGTTCAGATCTTCTACTTATTATTTACAATCATAATTTGAAGTTATGAATTCTAAGTTCTGTATTTGACAATTACAAGTTCAGATCTTCAAGTTATAATTTGTACTAATAATTTGTATTTAACAATTCGAAGTTCTGTATTTGACTATTACAAGTTCAGATCTTCAAGTTATAATTTGCAATCATAATTTGAATTTACAAATTCTAAGTTCTGAATTTGACTATTACAAGTTCAGATCTTCAAGATATAATTAGCAATCATAATTTGAAGTTATGAATTCTAAGTTCTGTATTTGACAATTACAAGTTCAGATCTTCAAGTTATAATTTGCACTAATAATTTGTATTTAACAATTCGTAGTTCTGTATTTGACTATTACAAGTTCAGATCTTCTAATTATTATTTACAATCATAATTTGAAGTTATGAATTCTTAGTTCTGTATTTTACAATTACAAGTTCAGATCTTCAAGTTATAATTTGCAATTATAATTTGTAGTTATGAATTCTAAGTGCTGTATTTGACAATTACAAGTTCAGATCTTCAAGTTATAATTTGCACTAATAATTTGTATTTAACAATTCGAAGTTCTGTATTTGACTATTACAAGTTCAGATCTTCAAATTATTAATTACAATCTTAGTTTGAAATTAACAATTCGAAGTTCAGTATTTACCTATTACAAGTTCATATCTTCTAGTTATAATTTGCAATTATACTTATAAGCTATCAATTTTAAGTTCTGTATTTGACAATTACAAGTTCAGATCTTCAAGTTATAATTTGCACTAATAATTTGAATTTAACAATTTGAAGTTCTGTATTTGACTATTACAAGTTCATATCTTCAAATTATTATTTACAATCTTAGTTTGAAATTAACAATTTGAAGTTCTGTATTTACCTATTACAAGTTCAGATCTTCTAGTTATAATTTGCAATTATAATTTGTATTTAACAATTCGAAGTTCTGTATTCGACTATTGCAAGTGCAGATCTTCAAATTATTAATTACAATCTTAGTTTGAAATTAACAATTCGAAGTTCTGTTTTTACCTATTACAAATTCAGATCTTCAAGTTATAATTTGCAATTATAATTATAAGCTATCAATTTTAAGTTCAGTATTTGACTATTACAAGTTCAGATCTTCAAGTTATAATTTGCAATCATGATTTGAATTTTACAATTCTAAGTTCTGTATTTGACTATTACAAGTTCAGATCTTCAAGTTATAATTAGCAATCATAATTTGAAGTTATGAATTCTAAGTGCTGTATTTGACAATTACAAGTTCAGATCTTCAAGTTATAATTTGCACTAATAATTTGTATTTAACAATTCGGAGTTCTGTATTTGACTATTACAAGTTTAGATCTTACAATTATTAATTACAATCTTAGTTTGAAATTAACACTTAGAAGTTCTGTAATTCACTATTACAAGTTCAGATCTTCAAGTTATAATTTGCACTAATAATTTGTATTTAACAATTCGAAGTTCTGTATTTGACTATTACAAGTTCAGATCTTCTACTTATTATTTACAATCATAATTTGAAGTTATGAATTCTAAGTTCTGTATTTGACAATTACAAGTTCAGATCTTCAAGTTATAATTTGCAATCTTAGTTTGAAATTAACAATTCGAAGTTCTGTATTTACCTATTACAAGTTCATATCTTCTAGTTATAATTTGCAATTATACTTATAAGCTATCAATTTTAAGTTCTGTATTTGACAATTACAAGTTCAGATCTTCAAGTTATAATTTGAAATAATAATTAGTATTTAACAAATCTAAGTTCTGTAATTGACTATTACAAGTTCAGTTCTTCAAGTTATAATTTGCAATTATAATTATAAGCTATCAATTCTAAGTTCTGTATTTGACAATTACAAGTTCAGATCTTCAAGTTATAATTTGCACTAATAATTTGAATTTACAATTTGAAGTTCTGAATTTGACTATTACAAGTTCAGATCTTCAAATTATTAATTACAATCTTAGTTAGAAATTAACAATTAGAAGTTCTGTATTTACCTATTACAAGTTCAGATCTTCAACTTATAATTTGCAATTATAATTATAAGCTATCAATTTTAAGTTCTATATTTGACAATTACAAGTTCAGATTTTCAAGTTATAATCTGCACTAATAATTTGTATTTAACAATTCGAAGTTCTGTATTTACCTATTACAAATTCAGATCTTCAAGTTATAATTTGCAATTATAATTATAAGCTATCAATTTTAAGTTCAGTATTTGACTATTACAAGTTCAGATCTTCAAGTTATAATTTGCAATCATGATTGGAATTTTACAATTCTAAGTTCTGTATTTGACTATTACAAGTTCAGATCTTCAAGTTATAATTAGCAATCATAATTTGAAGTTATGAATTCTAAGTGCTGTATTTGACAATTACAAGTTCAGATCTTCAAGTTATAATTTGCACTAATAATTTGTATTTAACAATTCGAAGTTCTGTATTTGACTATTACAAGTTCAGATCTTCTACTTATTATTTACAATCATAATTTGAAGTTATGAATTCTAAGTTCTGTATTTGACAATTACAAGTTCAGATCTTCAAGTTATAATTTGTACTAATAATTTGTATTTAACAATTCGAAGTTCTGTATTTGACTATTACAAGTTCAGATCTTCAAGTTATAATTTGCAATCATAATTTGAATTTACAAATTCTAAGTTCTGAATTTGACTATTACAAGTTCAGATCTTCAAGATATAATTAGCAATCATAATTTGAAGTTATGAATTCTAAGTTCTGTATTTGACAATTACAAGTTCAGATCTTCAAGTTATAATTAGCACTAATAATTTGTATTTAACAATTCGAAGTTCTGTATTTGACTATTACAAGTTCAGATCTACTAATTATTATTTACAATCATAATTTGAAGTTATGAATTCTAAGTTCTGTATTTGACAATTACAAGTTCAGATCTTCAAGTTATAATTTGCAATCTTAGTTTGAAATTAACAATTCGAAGTTCTGTATTTACCTATTACAAGTTCATATCTTCTAGTTATAATTTGCACTAATAATTTGTATTTAACAATTCGAAGTTCTGTATTTGACTATTACAAGTTCAGATCTTCAAATTATTAATTACAATCTTAGTTTGAAATTAACAATTCGAAGTTCTGTATTTACCTATTACAAGTTCATATCTTCTAGTTATAATTTGCAATTATACTTATAAGCTATCAATTTTAAGTTCTGTATTTGACAATTACAAGTTCAGATCTTCAAGTTATAATTTGCACTAATAATTTGAATTTAACAATTTGAAGTTCTGTATTTGACTATTACAAGTTCATATCTTCAAATTATTATTTACAATCTTAGTTTGAAATTAACAATTTGAAGTTCTGTATTTACCTATTACAAGTTCAGATCTTCTAGTTATAATTTGCAATTATAATTTGTATTTAACAATTCGAAGTTCTGTATTCGACTATTGCAAGTGCAGATCTTCAAATTATTAATTACAATCTTAGTTTGAAATTAACAATTCGAAGTTCTGTTTTTACCTATTACAAATTCAGATCTTCAAGTTATAATTTGCAATTATAATTATAAGCTATCAATTTTAAGTTCAGTATTTGACTATTACAAGTTCAGATCTTCAAGTTATAATTTGCAATCATGATTTGAATTTTACAATTCTAAGTTCTGTATTTGACTATTACAAGTTCAGATCTTCAAGTTATAATTAGCAATCATAATTTGAAGTTATGAATTCTAAGTGCTGTATTTGACAATTACAAGTTCAGATCTTCAAGTTATAATTTGCACTAATAATTTGTATTTAACAATTCGGAGTTCTGTATTTGACTATTACAAGTTTAGATCTTACAATTATTAATTACAATCTTAGTTTGAAATTAACAATTAGAAGTTCTGTAATTCACTATTACAAGTTCAGATCTTCAAGTTATAATTTGCACTAATAATTTGTATTTAACAATTCGAAGTTCTGTATTTGACTATTACAAGTTCAGATCTTCTACTTATTATTTACAATCATAATTTGAAGTTATGAATTCTAAGTTCTGTATTTGACAATTACAAGTTCAGATCTTCAAGTTATAATTTGCAATCTTAGTTTGAAATTAACAATTCGAAGTTCTGTATTTACCTATTACAAGTTCATATCTTCTAGTTATAATTTGCAATTATACTTATAAGCTATCAATTTTAAGTTCTGTATTTGACAATTACAAGTTCAGATCTTCAAGTTATAATTTGAAATAATAATTAGTATTTAACAAATCTAAGTTCTGTAATTGACTATTACAAGTTCAGTTCTTCAAGTTATAATTTGCAATTATAATTATAAGCTATCAATTCTAAGTTCTGTATTTGACAATTACAAGTTCAGATCTTCAAGTTATAATTTGCACTAATAATTTGAATTTACAATTTGAAGTTCTGAATTTGACTATTACAAGTTCAGATCTTCAAATTATTAATTACAATCTTAGTTAGAAATTAACAATTAGAAGTTCTGTATTTACCTATTACAAGTTCAGATCTTCAACTTATAATTTGCAATTATAATTATAAGCTATCAATTTTAAGTTCTGTATTTGACAATTACAAGTTCAGATTTTCAAGTTATAATCTGCACTAATAATTTGTATTTAACAATTCGAAGTTCTGTATTTACCTATTACAAATTCAGATCTTCAAGTTATAATTTGCAATTATAATTATAAGCTATCAATTTTAAGTTCAGTATTTGACTATTACAAGTTCAGATCTTCAAGTTATAATTTGCAATCATGATTGGAATTTTACAATTCTAAGTTCTGTATTTGACTATTACAAGTTCAGATCTTCAAGTTATAATTAGCAATCATAATTTGAAGTTATGAATTCTAAGTGCTGTATTTGACAATTACAAGTTCAGATCTTCAAGTTATAATTTGCACTAATAATTTGTATTTAACAATGCGGAGTTCTGTATTTGACTATTACAAGTTTAGATCTTACAATTATTAATTACAATCTTAGTTTGAAATTAACAATTAGAAGTTCTGTAATTCACTATTACAAGTTCAGATCTTCAAGTTATAATTTGCACTAATAATTTGTATTTAACAATTCGAAGTTCTGTATTTGACTATTACAAGTTCAGATCTTCTACTTATTATTTACAATCATAATTTGAAGTTATGAATTCTAAGTTCTGTATTTGACAATTACAAGTTCATATCTTCAAGTTATAATTTGCACTAATAATTTGTATTTAACAATTCGAAGTTCTGTATTTGACTATTACAAGTTCAGATCTACTAATTATTATTTACAATCATAATTTGAAGTTATGAATTCTAAGTTCTGTATTTGACAATTACAAGTTCAGATCTTCAAGTTATAATTTGCAATCTTAGTTTGAAATTAACAATTCGAAGTTCTGTATTTACCTATTACAAGTTCATATCTTCTAGTTATAATTTGCAATTATACTTATAAGCTATCAATTTTAAGTTCTGTATTTGACAATTACAAGTTCAGATCTTCAAGTTATAATTTGAAATAATAATTAGTATTTAACAAATCTAAGTTCTGTAATTGACTATTACAAGTTCAGTTCTTCAAGTTATAATTTGCAATTATAATTATAAGCTATCAATTCTAAGTTCTGTATTTGACAATTACAAGTTCAGATCTTCAAGTTATAATTTGCACTAATAATTTGAATTTACAATTTGAAGTTCTGAATTTGACTATTACAAGTTCAGATCTTCAAATTATTAATTACAATCTTAGTTAGAAATTAACAATTAGAAGTTCTGTATTTACCTATTACAAGTTCAGATCTTCAACTTATAATTTGCAATTATAATTATAAGCTATCAATTTTAAGTTCTATATTTGACAATTACAAGTTCAGATTTTCAAGTTATAATCTGCACTAATAATTTGTATTTAACAATTCGAAGTTCTGTATTTACCTATTACAAATTCAGATCTTCAAGTTATAATTTGCAATTATAATTATAAGCTATCAATTTTAAGTTCAGTATTTGACTATTACAAGTTCAGATCTTCAAGTTATAATTTGCAATCATGATTGGAATTTTACAATTCTAAGTTCTGTATTTGACTATTACAAGTTCAGATCTTCAAGTTATAATTAGCAATCATAATTTGAAGTTATGAATTCTAAGTGCTGTATTTGACAATTACAAGTTCAGATCTTCAAGTTATAATTTGCACTAATAATTTGTATTTAACAATTCGGAGTTCTGTATTTGACTATTACAAGTTTAGATCTTACAATTATTAATTACAATCTTAGTTTGAAATTAACAATTAGAAGTTCTGTAATTCACTATTACAAGTTCAGATCTTCAAGTTATAATTTGCAATTATAATTATAAGCTATCAATTCTAAGTTCTGCATTTGACAATTACAAGTTCAGATCTTCAAGTTATAATTTGCACTAATAATTTGTTTTTAACAATTCGAAGTTCTGTATTTGACTATATTAGTTCAGATCTTCTACTTATTATTTACAATCATAATTTGAAGTTATGAATGCTAAGTTCTGTATTTGACAATTACAAGTTCAGATCTTCAAGTTATAATTTGCACTAATAATTTGTATTTAACAATTCGAAGTTCTGTATTTGACTATTACAAGTTCAGATCTACTAATTATTATTTACAATCATAATTTGAAGTTATGAATTCTAAGTTCTGTATTTGACAATTACAAGTTCAGATCTTCAAGTTATAATTTGCAATCTTAGTTTGAAATTAACAATTCGAAGTTCTGTATTTACCTATTACAAGTTCATATCTTCTAGTTATAATTTGCAATTATACTTATAAGCTATCAATTTTAAGTTCTGTATTTGACAATTACAAGTTCAGATCTTCAAGTTATAATTTGAAATAATAATTAGTATTTAACAAATCTAAGTTCTGTAATTGACTATTAAAAGTTCAGTTCTTCAAGTTATAATTTGCAATTATAATTATAAGCTATCAATTCTAAGTTCTGTATTTGACAATTACAAGTTCAGATCTTCAAGTTATAATTTGCACTAATAATTTGAATTTAACAATATGAAGTTCTGTATTTGACTATTACAAGTTCATATCTTCAAATTATTATTTACAATCTTAGTTTGAAATTAACAATTTGAAGTTCTGTATTTACCTATTACAAGTTCAGATCTTCTAGTTATAATTTGCAATTATAATTTGTATTTAACAATTCGAAGTTCTGTATTCGACTATTGCAAGTGCAGATCTTCAAATTATTAATTACAATCTTAGTTTGAAATTAACAATTCGAAGTTCTGTATTTACCTATTACAAATTCAGATCTTCAAGTTATAATTTGCAATTATAATTATAAGCTATCAATTTTAAGTTCAGTATTTGACTATTACAAGTTCAGATCTTCAAGTTATAATTTGCAATCATGATTTGAATTTTACAATTCTAAGTTCTGTATTTGACTATTACAAGTTCAGATCTTCAAGTTATAATTAGCAATCATAATTTGAAGTTATGAATTCTAAGTGCTGTATTTGACAATTACAAGTTCAGATCATCAAGTTATAATTTGCACTAATAATTTGTATTTAACAATTCGGAGTTCTGTATTTGACTATTACAAGTTTAGATCTTACAATTATTAATTACAATCATAGTTTGAAATTAACAATTAGAAGTTCTGTAATTCACTATTACAAGTTCAGATCTTCAAGTTATAATTTGCAATTATAATTATAAGCTATCAATTCTAAGTTCTGTATTTGACAATTACAAGTTCAGATCTTCAAGTTATAATTTGCACTAATAATTTGTATTTTTCAATTCGAAGTTCTGTATTTGACTATTACAAGTTCAGATCTTCTACTTATTATTTACAATCATAATTTGAAGTTATGAATTCTAAGTTCTGTATTTGACAATTACAAGTTCAGATCTTCAAGTAATAATTTGCACTAATAATTTGTATTTAACAATTCGAAGTTCTGTATTTGACTATTACAAGTTCAGATCCACTAATTATTATTTACAATCATAATTTGAAGTTATGAATTCTAAGTTCTGTAATTGACAATTACAAGTTCAGATCTTCAAGTTATAATTTGCAATCTTAGTTTGAAATTAACAATGCGAAGTTCTGTATTTACCTATCACAAGTTCATATCTTCTAGTTATAATTTGCAATTATACTTATAAGCTATCAATTTTAAGTTCTGTATTTGACAATTACAAGTTCAGATCTTCAAGTTATAATTTGAAATAATAATTAGTATTTAACAAATCTAAGTTCTGTAATTGACTATTACAAGTTCAGTTCTTCAAGTTATAATTTGCAATTATAATTATAATCTATCAATTCTAAGTTCTGTATTTGACAATTACAAGTTCAGATCTTCAAGTTATAATTTGCACTAATAATTTGAATTTAACAATTTGAAGTTCTGTATTTGACTATTACAAGTTCATATCTTCAAATTATTATTTACAATCTTAGTTTGAAATTAACAATTTGAAGTTCTGTATTTACCTATTACAAGTTCAGATCTTCTAGTTATAATTTGCAATTATAATTTGTATTTAACAATTCGAAGTTCTGTATTCGACTATTGCAAGTTCAGATCTTCAAATTATTAATTACAATCTTAGTTTGAAATTAACAATTCGATGTTCTGTATTTACCTATTACAAGTTCAGATCTTCAACTTATAATTTGCAATTATAATTATAAGCTATCAATTTTAAGTTCTGTATTTGACAATTACAAGTTCAGATCTTCAAGTTATAATTTGCACTAATAATTTGTATTTAACAATTCGAAGTTCTGTATTTGACTATTACAAGTTCAGATCTTCAAATTATTATTTACAATCGTAGTTTGAAATTAACAATTCGAAGTTCTGTATTTACCTATTACAAATTCAGATCTTCAAGTTATAATTTGCAATTATAATTATAAGTTATCAATTTTAAGTTCTGTATTTGACTATTACAAGTTCAGATCTTCAAGTTATAATTTGCAATCATAATTTGAATTTACAAATTCTAAGTTCTGAATTTGACTATTACAAGTTCAGATTTTCAAGTTATAATTAGCAATCATAATTTGAAGTTATGAATTCTAAGTTCTGTATTTGACAATTACAAGTTCAGATCTTCAAGTTATAATTTGCACTAATAATTTGTATTTAACAATTCGTAGTTCTGTATTTGACTATTACAAGTTCAGATCTTCTAATTATTATTTACAATCATAATTTGAAGTTATGAATTCTTAGTTCTGTATTTTACAATTACAAGTTCAGATCTTCAAGTTATAATTTGCAATTATAATTTGAAGTTATGAATTCTAAGTGCTGTATTTGACAATTACAAGTTCAGATCTTCAAGTTATAATTTGCACTAATAATTTGTATTTAACAATTCGAAGTTCTGTATTTGACTATTACAAGTTCAGATCTTCAAATTATTAATTACAATCTTAGTTTGAATTTAACAATTCGAAGTTCAGTATTTACCTATTACAGGTTCAGATCTTCAAGTTATAATTTGCAATCACAATTTGTATTTAACAATGCTAAGTTGCGTATTTGTCTATTACAAGTTCAGATCTTCAAATTATAATTTGCAATAATAATTAGAAGCTATCAATTTTAAGTTCTGTATTTAACAATTACAAGTTCAGATCTTCAAGTTATAATTTGAAATAATAACTTGTATTTAATAATTAGAAGATCTGTATTTGACAATTACAAGTTCAGATCTTCAAGTTATAATTTGCAATAATAATTTGTATTTAAAAATTAGAAGTTCTGTATTTGACTATTACAAGTTCAGATCTTAAAATTATTATTTGCAATCTTAGTTTGAATTTAACAATTCGAAGTTCTGTATTTATCTATTACAAGTTCAGATCTTCAAGTTATAATTTGCACTAATAATTTGTATTTAACAATTCGAAGTTCTGTATTTGACAATTACTAGTTCAGATCTTCAAGTTATAATTTGAAATAATAATTCGAATTTAACAAATCCAAGTTCTGTAATTCACTATTACAAGTACAGATCTTCAAGTTATAATTTGAAATAATAATTAGAAGCTATCAATTTTAAGTTCTGTATTTTACAATTACAAGTTCAGATCTTCAAGTTATAATTTGCACTAATAATTTGTATTTAACAATTAGAAGTTCTGTATTTGACAATTACAAGTTCAAATCTTCAAGTTATAATTTGAAATAATAATTAGAAGCTATCAATGATAAGTTCTGTATTTGACAATTACTAGTTCAGATCTTCAAGTTATAATTTGCAATAATAATTAGAAGCTATCAATTTTAAGTTCTGTATTTGACAATTACAAGTTCAGATCTTCAAGTTATAATTTGCACTAATAATTTGTATTTAACAATTAGAAGTTCTGTATTTGACTATTACAAGTTCAGATCTTCAAATTATTATTTGCAATCTTAGTTTGAATTTAACAATTCGAAGTTCAGTATTTACCTATTACAGGTTCAGATCTTCAAGTTATAATTTGCAATCACAATTTGTATTTAACAATGCTAAGTTGCGTATTTGTCTATTACAAGTTCAGATCTTCAAATTATAATTTGCAATAATAATTAGAAGCTATCAATTTTAAGTTCTGTATTTAACAATTACAAGTTCAGATCTTCAAGTTATAATTTGAAATAATAACTTGTATTTAATAATTAGAAGATCTGTATTTGACAATTACAAGTTCAGATCTTCAAGTTATAATTTGCAATAATAATTTGTATTTAAAAATTAGAAGTTCTGTATTTGACTATTACAAGTTCAGATCTTAAAATTATTATTTGCAATCTTAGTTTGAATTTAACAATTCGAAGTTCTGTATTTATCTATTACAAGTTCAGATCTTCAAGTTATAATTTGCACTAATAATTTGTATTTAACAATTCGAAGTTCTGTATTTGACTATTACAAGTTCAGATCTTCAAGTTATTATTTGCAATAATAATTAGAAGCTATCAATTTTAAGTTCTGTATTTGACAATTACAAGTTCAGATCTTCAAGTTATAATTTGAAATAATAATTAGAAGCTATCAATTTTAAGTTCTGTATTTGACAATTACAAGTTCAGATCTTCAAGTTATAATTTGCAATAATAATTAGAAGCTATCAATTTTAAGTTCTGTATTTGACAATTACTAGTTCAGATCTTCAAGTTATAATTTTAAATAATAATTTGAATTTAACAAATCTAAGTTCTGTAATTCACTATTACAAGTTCAGATCTACAAGTTATAATTTGCAATAATAATTAGAAGCAATCAATTTTAAGTTCTGTATTTGACAATTACAAATTCAGATCTTCAAGTTATAATTTGCACTAATAATTTGTATTTAATAATTAGAAGTTGTGTATTTGACAATTTCAAGTTCAGATCTTCAAGTTATAATTTGCACTAATAATTTGAATTTAACAATTAGAAGTTCTGTATTTGACTATTAGAAGTTCAGATCTTCAAATTATTATTTGCAATCTTAGTTTGAATTTAACAATTCGAAGTTCTGTATATATCTATTACAAGTTCAGATCTTCAAGTTATAATTTGCACTAATAATTTGTATTTAACAATTCGAAGTTCTGTATTTGACTATTACAAGTTCAGATCTTCAAGTTATAAATTTAATTATAATTTTAAGCTATCAATTTTAAGTTCTTTATTTGACAATTACAAGTACAGATCTTCAAATTATTATTTGCAATAATAATTAGAAGCTATCAATTTTAAGTTCTGCATTTGACAATTACAAGTTCAGATCTTCAAGTTATAATTTGAAATAATAATTTGAATTTAACAAATCTAAGTTCTGTAATTCACTATTACAAGTTCAGATCTTCAAGTTATAATTTGCAATAATAATTAGAAGCTATCAATTTTAAGTTCTGTATTTGACAATTACAAGTTCAGATCTTCAAGTTATAAATTTGCACTAATAATTTGTATTTAATAATTAGAAGTTCTGTATTTGACAATTAAAAGTTCAGATCTTCAAGTTATAATTTGAAATAATAATTTGAATTTAACAAATCTAAGTTCTGTAATTCACTATTACAAGTTCAGATCTTCAAGTTATAATTTACAATAATAATTATAAGCTATCAATTTTAAGTTCTGTATTTGACAATTACTAGTTCAGATCTTCAAGTTATAATTTGATATAATAATTTGTATTTAACAATTAGAAGTTCTGTATTTGACAATTACAAGTTCAGATCTTCAAGTTATAATTTGCAATAATAATTAGAAGCTATCAATTTTAAGTTCTGTATTTGACAATTACTAGTTCAGATCTTCAAGTTATAATTTGAAATAATAATTTGAATTTAACAAATCTAAGTTCTATAATTCACTATTACAAGTTCAGATCTTCAAGTTATAATTTACAATAATAATTATAAGCTATCAATTTTAAGTTCTGTATTTGACAATTACTAGTTCAGATCTTCAAGTTATAATTTGAAATAATAATTTGAATTTAACAAATCCAAGTTCTGTAATTCACCATTACAAGTTCAGATCTTCAAGTTATAATTTGAAATAATAATTAGAAGCTATCAATTTTAAGTTCTGTATTTTACAATTACAAGTTCAGATCTTCAAGTTATAATTTGCACTAATAATTTGTATTTAACGATTAGAAGTTCTGTATTTGACAATTACAAGTTCAAATCTACAAGTTATAATTTGAAATAATAATTAGAAGCTATCAATGATAATTTCTGTATTTGACAATTACAAGTTCAGATCTTCAAGTTATAATTTGCAATAATAATTAGAAGCTATCAATTTTAAGTTCTGTATTTAACAATTACTAGTTCAGATCTTCAAGTTATAATTTGAAATAATAATTTGAATTTAACAAATCTAAGTTCTGTAATTCACTATTACAAGTTCAGATCTTCAAGTTATAATTTACAATAATAATTATAAGCTATCAATTTTAAGTTCTGTATTTGACAATTACTAGTTCAGATCTTCAAGTTATAATTTGAAATAATAATTTGTATTTAACAATTCGAAGTTCTGTATTTGACTATTACAAGTTCAGATCTACTAATTATTATTTACAATCATAATTGTAGTTATGAATTTTAAGTTCTGTATTTGACAATTACAAGTTCAGATCTTCAAGTTATAATTTGAAATAATAATTAGTATTTAACAAATCTAAGTTCTGTAATTGACTATTACAAGTTCAGTTCTTCAAGTTATAATTTGCAATTATAATTATAAGCTATCAATTCTAAGTTCTGTATTTGACAATTACAAGTTCAGATCTTCAAGTTATAATTTGCACTAATAATTTGAATTTAACAATTTGAAGTTCTGTATTTGACTATTACAAGTTCATATCTTCAAATTATTTTTTACAATCTTAGCTTGAAATTAACAATTTGAAGTTCTGTATTTACCTATTACAAGTTCAGATCTTCTAGTTATAATTTGCAATTATAATTTGTATTTAACAATTCGAAGTTCTGTATTCGACTATTGCAAGTGCAGATCTACTAATTATTATTTACAATCATAATTGTAGTTATGAATTTTAAGTTCTGTATTTGACAATTACAAGTTCAGATCTTCAAGTTATAATTTGAAATAATAATTAGTATTTAACAAATCTAAGTTCTGTAATTGACTATTACAAGTTCAGTTCTTCAAGTTATAATTTGCAATTATAATTATAAGCTATCAATTCTAAGTTCTGTATTTGACAATTACAAGTTCAGATCTTCAAGTTATAATTTGCACTAATAATTTGAATTTAACAATTTGAAGTTCTGTATTTGACTATTACAAGTTCATATCTTCAAATTATTTTTTACAATCTTAGCTTGAAATTAACAATTTGAAGTTCTGTATTTACCTATTACAAGTTCAGATCTTCTAGTTATAATTTGCAATTATAATTTGTATTTAACAATTCGAAGTTCTGTATTCGACTATTGCAAGTGCAGATCTTCAAATTATTAATTACAATCTTAGTTTGAAATTAACAATTCGAAGTTCTGTTTTTACCTATTACAAATTCAGATCTTCAAGTTATAATTTGCAATTATAATTATAAGCTATCAATTTTATGTTCAGTATTTGACTATTACAAGTTCAGATCTTCAAGTTATAATTTGCAATCATGATTTGAATTTTACAATTCTAAGTTCTGTATTTGACTATTACAAGTTCAGATCTTCAAGTTATAATTAGCAATCATAATTTGAAGTTATGAATTCTAAGTGCTGTATTTGACAATTACAAGTTCAGATCTTCAAGTTATAATTTGCACTAATAATTTGTATTTAACAATTCGGAGTTCTGTATTTGACTATTACAAGTTTAGATCTTACAATTATTAATTACAATCTTAGTTTGAAATTAACAATTAGAAGTTCTGTAATTCACTATTACAAGTTCAGATCTTCAAGTTATAATTTGCAATTATAATAATAAGCTATCAATTCTAAGTTCTGTATTTGACAATTACAAGTTCAGATCTTCAAGTTATAATTTGCACTAATAATTTGTATTTAACAATTCGAAGTTCTGTATTTGACTATTACAAGTTCAGATCTTCTACTTATTATTTACAATCATAATTTGAAGTTATGAATTCTAAGTTCTGTATTTGACAATTACAAGTTCAGATCTTCAAGTTATAATTTGCACTAATAATTTGGATTTAACAATTCGAAGTTCTGTATTTGACTATTACAAGTTCAGATCTACTAATTATTATTTACAATCATAATTTGAAGTTATGAATTTTAAGTTCCGTATTTGACAATTACAAGTTCAGATCTTCAAGTTATAATTTGAAATAATAATTAGTATTTAATAAATCTAAGTTCTGTAATTGACTATTACAAGTTCAGTTCTTCAAGTTATAATTTGCAATTATAATTATAAGCTATCAATTCTAAGTTCTGTATTTGACAATTACAAGTTCAGATCTTCAAGTTATAATTTGCACTAATTATTTGAATTTAACAATTTGAAGTTCTGTATTTGACTATTTCAAGTTCATATCTTCAAATTATTATTTACAATCTTAGTTTGAAATTAACAATTTGAAGTTCTGTATTTACCTATTACAAGTTCAGATCTTCTAGTTATAATTTGCAATTATAATTTGTATTTAACAATTCGAAGTTCTGTATTCGACTATTGCAAGTGCAGATCTTCAAATTATTAATTACAATCTTAGTTTGAAATTAACAATTCGAAGTTCTGTTTTTACCTATTACAAATTCAGATCTTCAAGTTATAATTTGCAATTATAATTATAAGCTATCAATTTTAAGTTCAGTATTTGACTATTACAAGTTCAGATCTTCAAGTTATAATTTGCAATCATAATTTGAAGTTATGAATTCTAAGTGCTGTATTTGACAATTACAAGTTCAGATCTTCAAGTTATAATTTGCACTAATAATTTGTATTTAACAATTCGGAGTTCTGTATTTGACTATTACAAGTTTAGATCTTACAATTATTAATTACAATCTTAGTTTGAAATTAACAATTAGAAGTTCTGTAATTCACTATTATAAGTTCAGATCTTCAAGTTATAATTTGCAATTATAATAATAAGCTATCAATTCTAAGTTCTGTATTTGACAATTACAAGTTCAGATCTTCAAGTTATAATTTGCACTAATAATTTGTATTTAACAATTCGAAGTTCTGTATTTGACTATTACAAGTTCAGATCTTCTACTTATTATTTACAATCATAATTTGAAGTTATGAATTCTAAGTTCTGTATTTGACAATTACAAGTTCAGATCTTCAAGTTATAATTTGCACTAATAATTTGTATTTAACAATTCGAAGTTCTGTATTTGACTATTACAAGTTCAGATCTACTAATTATTATTTACAATCATAATTTGAAGTTATGAATTCTAAGTTCTGTATTTGACAATTACAAGTTCAGATCTTCAAGTTATAATTTGCACTAATAATTTGTATTTAACAATTCGAAGTTCTGTATTTGACTATTACAAGTTCAGATCTTCAAATTATTAATTACAATCTTAGTTTGAAATTAACAATTCGAAGTTCTGTATTTACCTATTACAAGTTCAGATCTTCAACTTATAATTTGCAATTATAATTATAAGCTATCAATTTTAAGTTCTGTATTTGACAATTACAAGTTCAGATCTTCAAGTTATAATTTGCACTAATAATTTGTATTTAACAATTCGAAGTTCTGTATTTGACTATTACAAGTTCAGATCTTCAAATTATTAATTACAATCTTAGTTTGAAATTAACAATTCGAAGTTCTGTATTTACCTATTACAAGTTCAGATCTTCAACTTATAATTTGCAATTATAATTATAAGCTATCAATTTTAAGTTCTGTATTTGACAATTACAAGTTCAGATCTTCAAGTTATAATTTGCACTAATAATTTGTATTTAACAATTCGAAGTTCTGTATTTGACTATTACAAGTTCAGATCTTCAAATTATTATTTACAATCGTAGTTTGAAATTAACAATTCGAAGTTCTGTATTTACCTATTACAAATTCAGATCTTCAAGTTATAATTTGCAATTATAATTATAAGCTATCAATTTTAAGTTCTGTATTTGACTATTACAAGTTCAGATCTTCAAGTTATAATTTGCAATCATAATTTGAATTTACAAATTCTAAGTTCTGAATTTGACTATTACAAGTTCAGATCTTCAAGTTATAATTAGCAATCATAATTTGAAGTTATTAATTCTAAGTTCTGTATTTGACAATTACAAGTTCAGATCTTCAAGTTATAATTTGCACTAATAATTTGTATTTAACAATTCGTAGTGCTGTATTTGACTATTACAAGTTCAGGTCTTCTAATTATTATTTACAATCATAATTTGAAGTTATGAATTCTTAGTTCAGTATTTTACAATTACAAGTTCAGATCTTCAAGTTATAATTTGCAATTATAATTTGAAGTTATGAATTCTAAGTGCTGTATTTGACAATTACTAGTTCAGATCTTCAAGTTATAATTTGCACTAATAATTTGTATTTAACAATTCGAAGTTCTGTATTTGACTATTACAAGTTCAGATCTTCAAATTATTAATTACAATCTTAGTTTGAAATTAACAATTCGAAGTTCAGTATTTACCTATTACAAGTTCAGATCTTCAACTTATAATTTGCAATTATAATTATAAGCTATCAATTTTAAGTTCTGCATTTGACAATTACAAGTTCAGATCTTCTAGTTATAATTTGCAATTATAATTTGTATTTAACAATTCGAAGTTCTGTATTCGACTATTGCAAGTGCAGATCTTCAAATTATTAATTACAATCTTAGTTTGAAATTAACAATTTGAAGTTCTGTATTTACCTATTACAAGTTCAGATCTTCTAGTTTTAATTTGCAATTATAATTTGTATTTTACAATTCGAAGTTCTGTATTCGACTATTGCAAGTGCAGATCTTCAAATTATTAATTACAATCTTAGTTTGAAATTAACAATTCGAAGTTCTGTATTTACCTATTACAAATTCAGATCTTCAAGTTATAATTTGCAATTATAATTATAAGCTATCAATTTTAAGTTCAGTATTTGACTATTACAAGTTCAGATCTTCAAGTTATAATTAGCAATCATAATTTGAAGTTATTAATTCTAAGTTCTGTATTTGACAATTACAAGTTCAGATCTTCAAGTTATAATTTGCACTAATAATTTGTATTTAACAATTCGTAGTGCTGTATTTGACTATTACAAGTTCAGATCTTCTAGTTATAATTTGCACTAATAATTTGTATTTAACAATTCGAAATTCTGTATTTGACTATTACAAGTTCAGATCTTCTACTTATTATTTACAATCATAATTTGAAGTTATGAATTCTAAGTTCTGTATTTGACAATTACAAGTTCAGATCTTCAAGTTATAATTTGCACTAATAATTTGTATTTAACAATTCGAAGTTCTGTATTTGACTATGACAAGTTCAGATCTACAAATTATTATTTACAATCATAATTTGAGGTTATGAATTCTAAGTTCTGTATTTGACAATTACAAGTTCAGATCTTCAAGTTATAATTTGAAATAATAATTAGTATTTAACAAATCTAAGTTCTGTAATTGACTATTACAAGTTCAGTTCTTCAAGTTATAATTTGCAATTATAATTATAAGCTAACAATTCTGAGTTCTGTATTTGACAATTGCAAGTTCAGATCTTCAAGTTATAATGTGCACTAATAATTTGAATTTAACAATTTGAAGTTCTGTATTTGACTATTACAAGTTCATATCTTCAAATTATTATTTACAATCTTAGTTTAAAATTAACAATTTGAAGTTCTGTAGTTACCTATTACAAGTTCAGATCTTCTAGTTATAATTTGCAATTATAATTTGTATTTAACAATTCGAAGTTCGGTATTCGACTATTGCAAGTTCAGATCTTCAAATTATTAATTACAATCTTAGTTTGAAATTAACAATTCGAAGTTCTGTATTTACCTATTACAAGTTCAGATCTTCAACTTATAATTTGCAATTATAATTATAAGCTATCAATTTTAAGTTCTGTATTTGACAATTACAAGTTCAGATCTTCAAGTTATAATTTGCACTAATAATTTGTATTTAACAATTCGAAGTTCTGTATTTGACTATTACAAGTTCAGATCTTCAAATTATTATTTACAATCGTAGTTTGAAATTAACAATTCGAAGTTCTGTATTTACCTATTACAAATTCAGATCTTCAAGTTATAATTTGCAATTATAATTATAAGCTATCAATTTTAAGTTCTGTATTTGACTATTACAAGTTCAGATCTTCAAGTTATAATTTGCAATCATAATTTGCATTTACAAATTCTAAGTTCTGAATTTGACTATTACAAGTTCAGATCTTCAAGTTATAATTAGCAATCATAATTTGAAGTTATTAATTGTAAGTTCTGTATTTGACAATTACAAGTTCAGATCTTCAAGTTATAATTTGCACTAATAATTTGTATTTAACAATTCGTAGTGCTGTATTTGACTATTACAAGTTCAGATCTTCTAATTATTATTTACAATCATAATTTGAAGTTATGAATTCTTAGTTCAGTATTTTACAATTACAAGTTCAGATCTTCAAGTTATAATTTGCAATTATAATTTGAAGTTATGAATTCTAAGTGCTGTATTTGACAATTACTAGTTCAGATCTTCAAGTTATAATTTGCACTAATAATTTGTATTTAACAATTCGAAGTTCTGTATTTGACTATTACAAGTTCAGATCTTCAAATTATTAATTACAATCTTAGTTTGAAATTAACAATTCGAAGTTCAGTATTTACCTATTACAAGTTCAGATCTTCAACTTATAATTTGCAATTATAATTATAAGCTATCAATTTTAAGTTCTGCATTTGACAATTACAAGTTCAGATCTTCTAGTTATAATTTGCAATTATAATTTGTATTTAACAATTCGAAGTTCTGTATTCGACTATTGCAAGTGCAGATCTTCAAATTATTAATTACAATCTTAGTTTGAAATTAACAATTCGAAGTTCTGTATTTACCTATTACAAATTCAGATCTTCAAGTTATAATTTGCAATTATAATTATAAGCTATCAGTTTTAAGTTCAGTATTTGACTATTACAAGTTCAGATCTTCAAGTTATAATTTGCAATCATGATTTGAATTTTACAATTCTAAGTTCTGTATTTGACTATTACAAGTTCAGATCTTCAAGTTATAATTAGCAATCATAATTTGAAGTTATGAATTCTAAGTGCTGTATTTGACAATTACAAGTTCAGATCTTCAAGTTATAATTTGCACTAATAATTTGTATTTAACAATTCGGAGTTCTGTATTTGACTATTACAAGTTTAGATCTTACAATTATTAATTACAATCATAGTTTGAAATTAAAAATTAGAAGTTCTGTAATTCACTATTACAAGTTCAGATCTACAAGTTATAATTTGCAATTATAATTATAAGCTATCAATTCTAAGTTCTGTATTTGACAATTACAAGTTCAGATCTTCAAGTTATAATTTGCACTAATAATTTGTATTTAACAATTCGAAGTTCTGTATTTGACTATTACAAGTTCAGATCTTCTACTTATTATTTACAATCATAATTTGAAGTTATGAATTCTAAGTTCTGTATTTGACAATTACAAGTTCAGATCTTCAAGTTATAATTTGCACTAATAATTTGTATTTAACAATTCGAAGTTCTGTATTTGACTATTACAAGTTCAGATCCACTAATTATTATTTACAATCATAATTTGAAGTTATGAATCCTAAGTTAGTATTTGACAATTACAAGTTCAGATCTTCAAGTTATAATTTGCAATCTTAGTTTGAAATTAGCAATGCGCAGTTCTGTATTTACCTATCACGAGTTCATATCTTCGAGTTATAATTTGCAATTATACTTATAAGCTATCAATTTTAAGTTCTGTATTTGACAATTACAAGTTCAGATCTTCAAGTTATATTTTGAAATAATAATTAGTATTTAACAAATCTAAGTTCTGTAATTGACTATTACAAGTTCAGTTCTTCAAGTTATAATTTGCAATTATAATTATAAGCTATCAATTCTAAGTTCTGTATTTGACAATTACAAGATCAGATCTTCAAGTTATAATTTGCACTAATAATTTGAATTTAACAATTTGAAGTTCTGTATTTGACTATTACAAGTTCATATCTTCAAATTATTATTTACAATCTTAGTTTGAAATTAACAATTTGAAGTTCTGTATTTACCTATTACAAGTTCAGATCTTCTAGTTATAATTTGCAATTATAATTTGTATTTAACAATTCGAAGTTCTGTATTCGACTATTGCAAGTTCAGATCTTCAAATTATTAATTACAATCTTAGTTTGAAATTTACAATTCGAAGTTCTGTATTTACCTATTACAAGTTCAGATCTTCAACTTATAATTTGCAATTATAATTATAAGCTATCAATTTTAAGTTCTGTATTTGACAATTACAAGTTCAGATCTTCAAGTTATAATTTGCACTAATAATTTGTATTTAACAATTCGAAGTTCTGTATTTGACTATTACAAGTTCAGATCTTCAAGTTATAATTTGCAATCATAATTTGAATTTACAAATTCTAAGTTCTGAATTTGACTATTACAAGTTCAGATCTTCAAGTTATAATTAGCAATCATAATTTGAAGTTATTAATTCTAAGTTCTGTATTTGACAATTTCAAGTTCAGATCTTCAAGTTATAATTTGCACTAATAATTTGTATTTAACAATTCGTAGTGCTGTATTTGACTATTACAAGTTCAGATCTTCTAATTATTATTTACAATCATAATTTGAAGTTATGAATTCTTAGTTCAGTATTTTACAATTACAAGTTCAGATCTTCAAGTTATAATTTGCAATTATAATTTGAAGTTATGAATTCTAAGTGCTGTATTTGACAATTACTAGTTCAGATCTTCAAGTTATAATTTGCACTAATAATTTGTATTTAACAATTCGAAGTTCTGTATTTGACTATTACAAGTTCAGATCTTCAAATTATTAATTACAATCTTAGTTTGAAATTAACAATTCGAAGTTCAGTATTTACCTATTACAAGTTCAGATCTTCAACTTATAATTTGCAATTATAATTATAAGCTATCAATTTTAAGTTCTGCATTTGACAATTACAAGTTCAGATCTTCTAGTTATAATTTGCAATTATAATTTGTATTTAACAATTCGAAGTTCTGTATTCGACTATTGCAAGTGCAGATCTTCAAATTATTAATTACAATCTTAGTTTGAAATTAACAATTCGAAGTTCTGTATTTACCTATTACAAATTCAGATCTTCAAGTTATAATTTGCAATTATAATTATAAGCTATCAGTTTTAAGTTCAGTATTTGACTATTACAAGTTCAGATCTTCAAGTTATAATTTGCAATCATGATTTGAATTTTACAATTCTAAGTTCTGTATTTGACTATTACAAGTTCAGATCTTCAAGTTATAATTAGCAATCATAATTTGAAGTTATGAATTCTAAGTGCTGTATTTGACAATTACAAGTTCAGATCTTCAAGTTATAATTTGCACTAATAATTTGTATTTAACAATTCGGAGTTCTGTATTTGACTATTACAAGTTTAGATCTTACAATTATTAATTACAATCATAGTTTGAAATTAAAAATTAGAAGTTCTGTAATTCACTATTACAAGTTCAGATCTACAAGTTATAATTTGCAATTATAATTATAAGCTATCAATTCTAAGTTCTGTATTTGACAATTACAAGTTCAGATCTTCAAGTTATAATTTGCACTAATAATTTGTATTTAACAATTCGAAGTTCTGTATTTGACTATTACAAGTTCAGATCTTCTACTTATTATTTACAATCATAATTTGAAGTTATGAATTCTAAGTTCTGTATTTGACAATTACAAGTTCAGATCTTCAAGTTATAATTTGCACTAATAATTTGTATTTAACAATTCGAAGTTCTGTATTTGACTATTACAAGTTCAGATCCACTAATTATTATTTACAATCATAATTTGAAGTTATGAATCCTAAGTTAGTATTTGACAATTACAAGTTCAGATCTTCAAGTTATAATTTGCAATCTTAGTTTGAAATTAGCAATGCGCAGTTCTGTATTTACCTATCACGAGTTCATATCTTCGAGTTATAATTTGCAATTATACTTATAAGCTATCAATTTTAAGTTCTGTATTTGACAATTACAAGTTCAGATCTTCAAGTTATATTTTGAAATAATAATTAGTATTTAACAAATCTAAGTTCTGTAATTGACTATTACAAGTTCAGTTCTTCAAGTTATAATTTGCAATTATAATTATAAGCTATCAATTCTAAGTTCTGTATTTGACAATTACAAGATCAGATCTTCAAGTTATAATTTGCACTAATAATTTGAATTTAACAATTTGAAGTTCTGTATTTGACTATTACAAGTTCATATCTTCAAATTATTATTTACAATCTTAGTTTGAAATTAACAATTTGAAGTTCTGTATTTACCTATTACAAGTTCAGATCTTCTAGTTATAATTTGCAATTATAATTTGTATTTAACAATTCGAAGTTCTGTATTCGACTATTGCAAGTTCAGATCTTCAAATTATTAATTACAATCTTAGTTTGAAATTTACAATTCGAAGTTCTGTATTTACCTATTACAAGTTCAGATCTTCAACTTATAATTTGCAATTATAATTATAAGCTATCAATTTTAAGTTCTGTATTTGACAATTACAAGTTCAGATCTTCAAGTTATAATTTGCACTAATAATTTGTATTTAACAATTCGAAGTTCTGTATTTGACTATTACAAGTTCAGATCTTCAAGTTATAATTTGCAATCATAATTTGAATTTACAAATTCTAAGTTCTGAATTTGACTATTACAAGTTCAGATCTTCAAGTTATAATTAGCAATCATAATTTGAAGTTATTAATTCTAAGTTCTGTATTTGACAATTTCAAGTTCAGATCTTCAAGTTATAATTTGCACTAATAATTTGTATTTAACAATTCGTAGTGCTGTATTTGACTATTACAAGTTCAGATCTTCTAATTATTATTTACAATCATAATTTGAAGTTATGAATTCTTAGTTCAGTATTTTACAATTACAAGTTCAGATCTTCAAGTTATAATTTGCAATTATAATTTGAAGTTATGAATTCTAAGTGCTGTATTTGACAATTACTAGTTCAGATCTTCAAGTTATAATTTGCACTAATAATTTGTATTTAACAATTCGAAGTTCTGTATTTGACTATTACAAGTTCAGATCTTCAAATTATTAATTACAATCTTAGTTTGAAATTAACAATTCGAAGTTCAGTATTTACCTATTACAAGTTCAGATCTTCAACTTATAATTTGCAATTATAATTATAAGCTATCAATTTTAAGTTCTGTATTTGACAATTACAAGTTCAGATCTTCTAGTTATAATTTGCAATTATAATTTGTATTTAACAATTCGAAGTTCTGTATTCGACTATTGCAAGTGCAGATCTTCAAATTATTAATTACAATCTTAGTTTGGAATTAACAATTCGAAGTTCTGTATTTACCTATTACAAATTCAGATCTTCAAGTTATAATTTGCAATTATAATTATAAGCTATCAATTTTAAGTTCAGTATTTGACTATTACAAGTTCAGATCTTCAAGTTATAATTTGCAATCATGATTTGAATTTTACAATTCTAAGTTCTGTTATTTGACTATTACAAGTTCAGATCTTCAAGTTATAATTAGCAATCATAATTTGAAGTTATGAATTCTAAGTGCTGTATTTGACAATTACAAGTTCAGATCTTCAAGTTATAATTAGCACTAATAATTTGTATTTAACAATTCGGAGTTCTGTATTTGACTATTACAAGTTTAGATCTTACAATTATTAATTACAATCATAGTTTGAAATTAACAATTAGAAGTTCTGTAATTCACTATTACAAGTTCAGATCTTCAAGTTATAATTTGCAATTATAATTATAAGCTATCAATTCTAAGTTCTGTATTTGACAATTGCAAGTTCAGATCTTCAAGTTATAATTTGCACTAATAATTTGTATTTAACAATTCGAAGTTCTGTATTTGACTATTACAAGTTCAGATCTTCTACTTATTATTTACAATCATAATTTGAAGTTATGAATTCTAAGTACTGTATTTGACAATTACAAGTTCAGATCTTCAAGTTATAATTTGCACTAATAATTTGTATTTAACAATTCGAAGTTCTGTATTTGACTATTACAAGTTCAGATCCACTAATTATTATTTACAATCATAATTTGAAGTTATGTATTCTAAGTTCTGTATTTGACAATTACAAGTTCAGATCTTCAAGTTATAATTTGCAATCTTAGTTTGAAATTAACAATGCGAAGTTCTGTATTTACCTATCACAAGTTCATATCTTCTAGTTATAATTTGCAATTATACTTATAAGCTATCAATTTTAAGTTCTGTATTTGACAATTACAAGTTCAGATCTTCAAGTTATAATTTGAAATAATAATTAGTATTTAACAAATCTAAGTTCTGTAATTGACTATTACAAGTTCAGTTCTTTAAGTTATAATTTGCAATTATAATTATAAGCTATCAATTCTAAGTTCTGTATTTGACAATTACAAGTTCAGATCTTCAAGTTATAATTTGCACTAATAATTTGAATTTAACAATTTGAAGTTCTGTATTTGACTATTACAAGTTCATATCTTCAAATTATTATTTACAATCTTAGTTTGAAATTAACCATTTGAAGTTCTGTATTTACCTATTACAAGTTCAGATCTTCTAGTTATAATTTGCAATTATAATTTGAATTTAACAATTCGAAGTTCTGTATTCGACTATTGCAAGTTCAGATCTTCAAATTATTAATTACAATCTTAGTTTGAAATTAACAATTCGAAGTTCTGTATTTACCTATTACAAGTTCAGATCTTCAACTTATAATTTGCAATTATAATTATAAGCTATCAATTTTAAGTTCTGTATTTGACAATTACAAGTTCAGATCTTGAAGTTATAATTTGCACTAATAATTTGTATTTAACAATTCGAAGTTCTGTATTTGACTATTACAAGTTCAGATCTTCAAGTTATAATTTGCAATCATAATTTGAATTTACAAATTCTAAGTTCTGAATTTGACTATTACAAGTTCAGATCTTCAAGTTATAATTAGCAATCATAATTTGAAGTTATGAATTCTAAGTTCTGTATTTGACAATTACAAGTTCAGATCTTCAAGTTATAATTTGCACTAATAATTTGTATTTAACAATTCATCGTAGATCTGTATTTGACTATTACAAGTTCAGATCTTCTAATTATTATTTACAATCATAATTTGAAGTTATGAATTCTTAGTTCTGTATTTTACAATTACAAGTTCAGATCTTCAAGTTATAATTTGCAATTATAATTTGAAGTTATGAATTCTAAGTGCTGTATTTGACAATTACAAGTTCAGATCTTCAAGTTATAATTTGCACTAATAATTTGTATTTAACAATTCGAAGTTCTGTATTTGACTATTACAAGTTCAGATCTTCAAATTATTAATTACAATCTTTGTTTGAAATTAACAATTCGAAGTTCAGTATTTACCTATTACAAGTTCATATCTTCTAGTTATAATTTGCAATTATACTTATAAGCTATCAATTTTAAGTTCTGTATTTGACAATTACAAGTTCAGATCTTCAAGTTATAATTTGAAATAATAATTAGTATTTAACAAATCTAAGTTCTGTAATTGACTATTACAAGTTCAGTTCTTCAAGTTATAATTTGCAATTATAATTATAAGCTATCAATTCTAAGTTCTGTATTTGACAATTACAAGTTTAGATCTTCAAGTTATAATTTGCACTAATAATTTGAATTTAACAATTTGAAGTTCTGAATTTGACTATTACAAGTTCAGATCTACAAATTATTAATTACAATCTTAGTTGGAAATTAACAATTAGAAGTTCTGTATTTACCTATTACAAGTTCAGATCTTCAACTTATAATTTGCAATTATAATTATAAGCTATCAATTTTAAGTTCTGTATTTGACAATTACAAGTTCAGATTTTCAAGTTATAATCTGCACTAATAATTTGTATTTAACAATTCGAAGTTCTGTATTTACCTATTACAAATTCAGATCTTCAAGTTATAATTTGCAATTATAATTATAAGCTATCAATTTTAAGTTCAGTATTTGACTATTACAAGTTCAGATCTTCAAGTTATAATTTGCAATCATGATTTGAATTTTACAATTCTAAGTTCTGTGTTTGACTATTACAAGTTCAGATCTTCAAGTTGTAATTAGCAATCATAATTTGAAGTTATGAATTCTAAGTGCTGTATTTGACAATTACAAGTTCAGATCTTCAAGTTATAATTTGCACTAATAATTTGTATTTAACAATTCGGAGTTCTGTATTTGACTATTACAAGTTTAGATCTTACAATTATTAATTACAATCTTAGTTTGAAATTAACAATTAGAAGTTCTGTAATTCACTATTACAAGTTCAGATCTTCAAGTTATAATTTGCAATTATAATTATAAGCTATCAATTCTAAGTTCTGTATTTGACAATTACAAGTTCAGATCTTCAAGTTATAATTTGCACTAATAATTTGTATTTAACAATTTGAAGTTCTGTATTTGACTATTACAAGTTCAGATCTTCTACTTATTATTTACAATCATAATTTGAAGTTATGAATTCTAAGTTCTGTATTTGACAATCACAAGTTCAGATCTTCAAGTTATAATTTGCACTAATAATTTGTATTTAACAATTCGAAGTTCTGTATTTGACTATTACAAGTTCAGATCTACTAATTATTATTTACAATCATAATTTGAAGTTATGAATTTTAAGTTCTGTATTTGACAATTACAAGTTCAGATCTTCAAGTTATAATTTGAAATAATAATTAGTATTTAACAAATCTAAGTTCTGTAATTGACTATTACAAGTTCAGTTCTTCAAGTTATAATTTGCAATTATAATTATAAGCTATCAATTCTAAGTTCTGTATTTGACAATTACAAGTTCAGATCTTCAAGTTATAATTTGCACTAATAATTTGAATTTAACAATTTGAAGTTCTGTATTTGACTATTACAAGTTCATATCTTCAAATTATTATTTACAATCTTAGTTTGAAATTAACAATTTGAAGTTCTGTATTTACCTATTACAAGTTCAGATCTTCTAGTTATAATTTGCAATTATAATTTGTATTTAACAATTCGAAGTTCTGTATTCGACTATTGCAAGTGCAGATCTTCAAATTATTAATTACAATCTTAGTTTGAAATTAACAATTCGAAGTTCTGTATTTGACTATTACAAGTTCAGATCTTCAAATTATTATTTACAATCGTAGTTTGAAATTAACAATTCGAAGTTCTGTATTTACCTATTACAAATTCAGATCTTCAAGTTATAATTTGCAATTATAATTATAAGCTATCAATTTTAAGTTCTGTATTTGACTATTACAAGTTCAGATCTTCAAGTTATAATTGCAATCATAATTTGAATTTACAAATTCTAAGTTCTGAATTTGACTATTACAAGTTCAGATCTTCAAGTTATAATTAGCAATCATAATTTGAAGTTATTAATTTTAAGTTCTGTTTTTGACAATTACAAGTTCAGATCTTCAAGTTATAATTTGCACTAATAATTTGTATTTAACAATTCGTAGTGCTGTATTTGACTATTACAAGTTCAGATCTTCTAATTATTATTTACATTCATAATTTGAAGTTATGAATTCTTAGTTCAGTATTTTACAATTACAAGTTCAGATCTTCAAGTTATAATTTGCAATTATAATTTGAAGTTATGAATTCTAAGTGCTGTATTTGACAATTACTAGTTCAGATCTTCAAGTTATAATTTGCACTAATAATTTGTATTTAACAATTCGAAGTTCTGTATTTGACTATTACAAGTTCAGATCTTCAAATTATTAATTACAATCTTAGTTTGAAATTAACAATTCGAAGTTCAGGATTTACCTATTACAAGTTCAGATCTTCAACTTATAATTTGCAATTATAATTATAAGCTATCAATTTTAAGTTCTGTATTTGACAATTACAAGTTCAGATCTTCTAGTTATAATTTGCAATTATAATTTGTATTTAACAATTCGAAGTTCTGTATTCGACTATTGCAAGTGCAGATCTTCAAATTATTAATTACAATCTTAGTTTGAAATTAACAATTCGAAGTTCTGTATTTACCTATTACAAATTCAGATCTTCAAGTTATAATTTGCAATTATAATTATAAGCTATCAATTTTAAGTTCAGTATTTGACTATTACAAGTTCAGATCTTCAAGTTATAATTTGCAATCATGATTTGAATTTTACAATTCTAAGTTCTGTATTTGACTATTACAAGTTCAGATCTTCAAGTTATAATTAGCAATCATAATTTGAAGTTATGAATTCTAAGTGCTGTATTTGACAATTACAAGTTCAGATCTTCAAGTTATAATTTGCACTAATAATTTGTATTTAACAATTCTGAGTTCTGTATTTGACTATTACAAGTTTAGATCTTACAATTATTAATTACAATCTTAGTTTGAAATTAACAATTAGAAGTTCTGTAATTCACTATTACAAGTTCAGATCTTCAAGTTATAATTTGCAATTATAATAATAAGCTATCAATTCTAAGTTCTGTATTTGACAATTATAAGTTCAGATCTTCAAGTTATAATTTGCACTAATAATTTGTATTTAACAATTCGAAGTTCTGTATTTGACTATTACAAGTTCAGATCTTCTACTTATTATTTACAATCATAATTTGAAGTTGTGAATTCTAAGTTCTGTATTTGACAATTACAAGTTCAGATCTTCAAGTTATAATTTGCACTAATAATTTGTATTTAACAATTCGAAGTTCTGTATTTGACTATTACAAGTTCAGATCTACTAATTATTATTTACAATCATAATTTGAAGTTATGAATTCTAAGTTCTGTATTTGACAATTACAAGTTCAGATCTTCAAGTTATAATTTGCAATCTTAGTTTGAAATTAACAATTCGAAGTTCTGTATTTACCTATTACAAGTTCATATCTTCTAGTTATAATTTGCAATTATACTTATAAGCTATCAATTTTAAGTTCTGTATTTGACAATTACAAGTTCAGATCGTCAAGTTATAATTTGAAATAATAATTAGTATTTAACAAATCTAAGTTCTGTAATTGACTATTACAAGTTCAGTTCTTCAAGTTATAATTTGCAATTATAATTATAAGCTATCAATTCTAAGTTCTGTATTTGACAATTACAAGTTCAGATCTTCAAGTTATAATTTGCACTAATAATTTGAATTTAACAATTTGAAGTTCTGAATTTGACTATTACAAGTTCAGATCTTCAAATTATTAATTACAATCTTAGTTGGAAATTAACAACTAGAAGTTCTGTATTTACCTATTACAAGTTCAGATCTTCAACTTATAATTTGCAATTATAATTATAAGCTATCAATTTTAAGTTCTGTATTTGACAATTACAAGTTCAGATTTTCAAGTTATAATCTGCACTAATAATTTGTATTTAACAATTCGAAGTTCTGTATTTACCTATTACAAATTCAGATCTTCAAGTTATAATTTGCAATTATAATTATAAGCTATCAATTTTAAGTTCTGTATTTGACAATTACAAGTTCAGATCTTCAAGTTATAATTTGAAATAATAATTAGTATTTAACAAATCTAAGTTCTGTAATTGACTATTACAAGTTCAGTTCTTCAAGTTATAATTTGCAATTATAATTATAAGCTATCAATTCTAAGTTCTGTATTTGACAATTACAAGTTCAGATCTTCAAGTTATAATTTGCACTAATAATTTGAATTTAACAATTTGAAGTTCTGAATTTGACTATTACAAGTTCAGATATTCAAATTATTAATTACAATCTTAGTTGGAAATTAACAATTAGAAGTTCTGTATTTACCTATTACAAGTTCAGATCTTCAACTTATAATTTGCAATTATAATTATAAGCTATCAATTTTAAGTTCTGTATTTGACAATTACAAGTTCAGATTTTCAAGTTATAATCTGCACTAATAATTTGTATTTAACAATTCGAAGTTCTGTATTTACCTATTACAAATTCAGATCTTCAAGTTATAATTTGCAATTATAATTATAAGCTATCAATTTTAAGTTCAGTATTTGACTATTACAAGTTCAGATCTTCAAGTTATAATTTGCAATCATGATTGGAATTTTACAATTCTAAGTTCTGTATTTGACTATTACAAGTTCAGATCTTCAAGTTATAATTAGCAATCATAATTTGAAGTTATGAATTCTAAGTGCTGTATTTGACAATTACAAGTTCAGATCTTCAAGTTATAATTTGCACTAATAATTTGTATTTAACAATTCGGAGTTCTGTATTTGACTATTACAAGTTTAGATCTTACAATTATTAATTACAATCTTAGTTTGAAATTCACAATTAGAAGTTCTGTAATTCACTATTACAAGTTCAGATCTTCAAGTTATAATTTGCAATTATAATTATAAGCTATCAATTCTAAGTTCTGCATTTGACAATTACAAGTTCAGATCTTCAAGTTATAATTCGCACTAATAATTTGTTTTTAACAATTCGTAGATCTGTATTTGACTATTACAAGTTCAGATCTTCTAATTATTATTTACAATCATAATTTGAAGTTATGAATTCTTAGTTCTGTATTTTACAATTACAAGTTCAGATCTTCAAGTTATAATTTGCAATTATAATTTGAAGTTATGAATTCTAAGTGCTGTATTTGACAATTACAAGTTCAGATCTTCAAGTTATAATTTGCACTAATAATTTGTATTTAACAATTCGAAGTTCTGTATTTGACTATTACAAGTTCAGATCTTCAAATTATTAATTACAATCTTTGTTTGAAATTAACAATTCGAAGTTCAGTATTTACCTATTACAAGTTCATATCTTCTAGTTATAATTTGCAATTATACTTATAAGCTATCAATTTTAAGTTCTGTATTTGACAATTACAAGTTCAGATCTTCAAGTTATAATTTGAAATAATAATTAGTATTTAACAAATCTAAGTTCTGTAATTGACTATTACAAGTTCAGTTCTTCAAGTTATAATTTGCAATTATAATTATAAGCTATCAATTCTAAGTTCTGTATTTGACAATTACAAGTTTAGATCTTCAAGTTATAATTTGCACTAATAATTTGAATTTAACAATTTGAAGTTCTGAATTTGACTATTACAAGTTCAGATCTACAAATTATTAATTACAATCTTAGTTGGAAATTAACAATTAGAAGTTCTGTATTTACCTATTACAAGTTCAGATCTTCAACTTATAATTTGCAATTATAATTATAAGCTATCAATTTTAAGTTCTGTATTTGACAATTACAAGTTCAGATTTTCAAGTTATAATCTGCACTAATAATTTGTATTTAACAATTCGAAGTTCTGTATTTACCTATTACAAATTCAGATCTTCAAGTTATAATTTGCAATTATAATTATAAGCTATCAATTTTAAGTTCAGTATTTGACTATTACAAGTTCAGATCTTCAAGTTATAATTTGCAATCATGATTTGAATTTTACAATTCTAAGTTCTGTGTTTGACTATTACAAGTTCAGATCTTCAAGTTGTAATTAGCAATCATAATTTGAAGTTATGAATTCTAAGTGCTGTATTTGACAATTACAAGTTCAGATCTTCAAGTTATAATTTGCACTAATAATTTGTATTTAACAATTCGGAGTTCTGTATTTGACTATTACAAGTTTAGATCTTACAATTATTAATTACAATCTTAGTTTGAAATTAACAATTAGAAGTTCTGTAATTCACTATTACAAGTTCAGATCTTCAAGTTATAATTTGCACTAATAATTTGTATTTAACAATTCGAAGTTCTGTATTTGACTATTACAAGTTCAGATCTTCTACTTATTATTTACAATCATAATTTGAAGTTATGAATTCTAAGTTCTGTATTTGACAATCACAAGTTCAGATCTTCAAGTTATAATTTGCACTAATAATTTGTATTTAACAATTCGAAGTTCTGTATTTGACTATTACAAGTTCAGATCTACTAATTATTATTTACAATCATAATTTGAAGTTATGAATTTTAAGTTCTGTATTTGACAATTACAAGTTCAGATCTTCAAGTTATAATTTGAAATAATAATTAGTATTTAACAAATCTAAGTTCTGTAATTGACTATTACAAGTTCAGTTCTTCAAGTTATAATTTGCAATTATAATTATAAGCTATCAATTCTAAGTTCTGTATTTGACAATTACAAGTTCAGATCTTCAAGTTATAATTTGCACTAATAATTTGAATTTAACAATTTGAAGTTCTGTATTTGACTATTACAAGTTCATATCTTCAAATTATTATTTACAATCTTAGTTTGAAATTAACAATTTGAAGTTCTGTATTTACCTATTACAAGTTCAGATCTTCTAGTTATAATTTGCAATTATAATTTGTATTTAACAATTCGAAGTTCTGTATTCGACTATTGCAAGTGCAGATCTTCAAATTATTAATTACAATCTTAGTTTGAAATTAACAATTCGAAGTTCTGTATTTGACTATTACAAGTTCAGATCTTCAAATTATTATTTACAATCGTAGTTTGAAATTAACAATTCGAAGTTCTGTATTTACCTATTACAAATTCAGATCTTCAAGTTATAATTTGCAATTATAATTATAAGCTATCAATTTTAAGTTCTGTATTTGACTATTACAAGTTCAGATCTTCAAGTTATAATTTGCAATCATAATTTGAATTTACAAATTCTAAGTTCTGAATTTGACTATTACAAGTTCAGATCTTCAAGTTATAATTAGCAATCATAATTTGAAGTTATTAATTTTAAGTTCTGTTTTTGACAATTACAAGTTCAGATCTTCAAGTTATAATTTGCACTAATAATTTGTATTTAACAATTCGTAGTGCTGTATTTGACTATTACAAGTTCAGATCTTCTAATTATTATTTACATTCATAATTTGAAGTTATGAATTCTTAGTTCAGTATTTTACAATTACAAGTTCAGATCTTCAAGTTATAATTTGCAATTATAATTTGAAGTTATGAATTCTAAGTGCTGTATTTGACAATTACTAGTTCAGATCTTCAAGTTATAATTTGCACTAATAATTTGTATTTAACAATTCGAAGTTCTGTATTTGACTATTACAAGTTCAGATCTTCAAATTATTAATTACATTCTTAGTTTGAAATTAACAATTCGAAGTTCAGGATTTACCTATTACAAGTTCAGATCTTCAACTTATAATTTGCAATTATAATTATAAGCTATCAATTTTAAGTTCTGTATATGACAATTACAAGTTCAGATCTTCTAGTTATAATTTGCAATTATAATTTGTATTTAACAATTCGAAGTTCTGTATTCGACTATTGCAAGTGCAGATCTTCAAATTATTAATTACAATCTTAGTTTGAAATTAACAATTCGAAGTTCTGTATTTACCTATTACAAATTCAGATCTTCAAGTTATAATTTGCAATTATAATTATAAGCTATCAATTTTAAGTTCAGTATTTGACTATTACAAGTTCAGATCTTCAAGTTATAATTTGCAATCATGATTGGAATTTTACAATTCTAAGTTCTGTATTTGACTATTACAAGTTCAGATCTTCAAGTTATAATTAGCAATCATAATTTGAAGTTATGAATTCTAAGTGCTGTATTTGACAATTACAAGTTCAGATCTTCAAGTTATAATTTGCACTAATAATTTGTATTTAACAATTCGGAGTTCTGTATTTGACTATTACAAGTTTAGATCTTACAATTATTAATTACAATCTTAGTTTGAAATTAACAATTAGAAGTTCTGTAATTCACTATTACAAGTTCAGATCTTCAAGTTATAATTTGCAATTATAATAATAAGCTATCAATTCTAAGTTCTGTATTTGACAATTACAAGTTCAGATCTTCAAGTTATAATTTGCACTAATAATTTGTATTTAACAATTCGAAGTTCTGTATTTGACTATTACAAGTTCAGATCTTCTACTTATTATTTACAATCATAATTTGAAGTTGTGAATTCTAAGTTCTGTATTTGACAATTACAAGTTCAGATCTTCAAGTTATAATTTGCACTAATAATTTGTATTTAACAATTCGAAGTTCTGTATTTGACTATTACAAGTTCAGATCTACTAATTATTATTTACAATCATAATTTGAAGTTATGAATTCTAAGTTCTGTATTTGACAATTACAAGTTCAGATCTTCAAGTTATAATTTGCAATCTTAGTTTGAAATTAACAATTCGAAGTTCTGTATTTACCTATTACAAGTTCATATCTTCTAGTTATAATTTGCAATTATACTTATAAGCTATCAATTTTAAGTTCTGTATTTGACAATTACAAGTTCAGATCGTCAAGTTATAATTTGAAATAATAATTAGTATTTAACAAATCTAAGTTCTGTAATTGACTATTACAAGTTCAGTTCTTCAAGTTATAATTTGCAATTATAATTATAAGCTATCAATTCTAAGTTCTGTATTTGACAATTACAAGTTCAGATCTTCAAGTTATAATTTGCACTAATAATTTGAATTTAACAATTTGAAGTTCTGAATTTGACTATTACAAGTTCAGATCTTCAAATTATTAATTACAATCTTAGTTGGAAATTAACAATTAGAAGTTCTGTATTTACCTATTACAAGTTCAGATCTTCAACTTATAATTTGCAATTATAATTATAAGCTATCAATTTTAAGTTCTGTATTTGACAATTACAAGTTCAGATTTTCAAGTTATAATCTGCACTAATAATTTGTATTTAACAATTCGAAGTTCTGTATTTACCTATTACAAATTCAGATCTTCAAGTTATAATTTGCAATTATAATTATAAGCTATCAATTTTAAGTTCAGTATTTGACTATTACAAGTTCAGATCTTCAAGTTATAATTTGCAATCATGATTGGAATTTTACAATTCTAAGTTCTGTATTTGACTATTACAAGTTCAGATCTTCAAGTTATAATTAGCAATCATAATTTGAAGTTATGAATTCTAAGTGCTGTATTTGACAATTACAAGTTCAGATCTTCAAGTTATAATTTGCTCTAATAATTTGTATTTAACAATTCGGAGTTCTGTATTTGACTATTACAAGTTTAGATCTTACAATTATTAATTACAATCTTAGTTTGAAATTAACAATTAGAAGTTCTGTAATTCACTATTACAAGTTCAGATCTTCAAGTTATAATTTGCAATTATAATTATAAGCTATCAATTCTAAGTTCTGCATTTGACAATTACAAGTTCAGATCTTCAAGTTATAATTTGCACTAATAATTTGTTTTTAACAATTCGAAGTTCTGTATTTGACTATAACAAGTTCAGATCTTCTACTTATTATTTACAATCATAATTTGAAGTTATGAATTCTAAGTTCTGTATTTGACAGTTACAAGTTCAGATCTTCAAGTTATAATTTGCACTAATAATTTGTATTTAACAATTCGAAGTTCTGTATTTGACTATTACAAGTTCAGATCTACTAATTATTATTTACAATCATAATTTGAAGTTATGAATTCTAAGTTCTGTATTTGACAATTACAAGTTCAGATCTTCAAGTTATAATTTGCAATCTTAGTTTGAAATTAAAATTCGAAGTTCTGTATTTACCTATTACAAGTTCATATCTTCTAGTTATAATATGCAATTATAATTATAAGCTATCAATTTTAAGTTCTGTATTTGACAATTACAAGTTCAGATCTTCAAGTTATAATTTGCAATAATAATTAGTATTTAACAAATCTAAGTTCTGTAATTGACTATTACAAGTTCAGTTCTTCAAGTTATAATTTGCAATTATAATTATAAGCTATCAATTCTAAGTTCTGTATTTGACAATTACAAGTTCAGATCTTCAAGTTATAATTTGCACTAATAATTTGAATTTAACAATTTGAAGTTCTGAATTTGACTATTACAAGTTCAGATCTTCAAATTATTAATTACAATCTTAGTTGGAAATTAACAATTAGAAGTTCTGTATTTACCTATTACAAGTTCAGATCTTCAACTTATAATTTGCAATTATAATTATAAGCTATCAATTTTAAGTTCTGTATTTGACAATTACAAGTTCAGATTTTCAAGTTATAATCTGCACTAATAATTTGTATTTAACAATTCGAAGTTCTGTATTTACCTATTACAAATTCAGATCTTCAAGTTATAATTTGCAATTATAATTATAAGCTATCAATTTTAAGTTCAGTATTTGACTATTACAAGTTCAGATCTTCAAGTTATAATTTGCAATCATGATTGGAATTTTACAATTCTAAGTTCTGTATTTGACTATTACAAGTTCAGATCTTCAAGTTATAATTAGCAATCATAATTTGAAGTTATGAATTCTAAGTGCTGTATTTGACAATTACAAGTTCAGATCTTCAAGTTATAATTTGCACTAATAATTTGTATTTAACAATTCGGAGTTCTGTATTTGACTATTACAAGTTTAGATCTTACAATTATTAATTACAATCTTAGTTTGAAATTAACAATTAGAAGTTCTGTAATTCACTATTACAAGTTCAGATCTTCAAGTTATAATTTGCAATTATAATTATAAGCTATCAATTCTAAGTTCTGCATTTGACAATTACAAGTTCAGATCTTCAAGTTATAATTCGCACTAATAATTTGTTTTTAACAATTCGAAGTTCTGTATTTGACTATTACAAGTTCAGATCTTCTACTTATTATTTACAATCATAATTTGAAGTTATGAATTCTAAGTTCTGTAATTGACAATTACAAGTTCAGATCTTCAAGTTATAATTTGCACTAATAATTTGTATTTAACAATTCGAAGTTCTGTATTTGACTATTACAAGTTCAGATCTACTAATTATTATTTACAATCATAATTTGAAGTTATGAATTCTAAGTTCTGTATTTGACAATTACAAGTTCAGATCTTCAAGTTATAATTTGCAATCTTAGTTTGAAATTAACAATGCGAAGTTCTGTATTTACCTATCACAAATTCATATCTTCTAGTTATAATTTGCAATTATACTTATAAGCTATCAATTTTAAGTTCTGTATTTGACAATTACAAGTTCAGATCGTCAAGTTATAATTTGAAATAATAATTAGTATTTAACAAATCTAAGTTCTGTAATTGACTATTACAAGTTCAGTTCTTCAAGTTATAATTTGCAATTATAATTATAAGCTAACAATTCTAAGTTCTCTATTTGACAATTACAAGTTCAGATCTTCAAGTTATAATTTGCACTAATAATTTGAATTTAACAATTTGAAGTTCTGTATTTGACTATTACAAGTTCATATCTTCAAATTATTATTTACAATCTTAGTTTGAAATTAACAATTTGAAGTTCTGTATTTACCTATTACAAGTTCAGATCTACTAGTTATAATTTGCAATTATAATTTGTATTTAACAATTCGAAGTTCTGTATTCGACTATTGCAAGTTCAGATCTTCAAATTATTAATTACAATCTTAGTTTGAAATTAACAATTCGAAGTTCTGTATTTACCTATTACAAGTTCAGATCTTCAACTTATAATTTGCAATTATAATTATAAGCTATCAATTTTAAGTTCTGTATTTGACAATTACAAGTTCAGATCTTCAAGTTATAATTTGCACTAATAATTTGTATTTAACAATTCCAAGTTCTGTATTTCACTATTACAAGTTCAGATCTTCAAATTATTATTTACAATCGTAGTTTGAAATTAACAATTCGAAGTTCTGTATTTACCTATTACAAATTCAGATCTTCAAGTTATAATTTGCAATTATAATTATAAGCTATCAATTTTAAGTTCTGTATTTGACTATTACAAGTTCAGATCTTCAAGTTATAATTTGCAATCATAATTTGAATTTACAAATTCTAAGTTCTGAATTTGACTATTACAAGTTCAGATCTTCAAGTTATAATTAGCAATCATAATTTGAAGTTATTAATTCTAAGTTCTGTATTTGACAATTACAAGTTCAGATCTTCAAGTTATAATTTGCACTAATAATTTGTATTTAACAATTCGTAGTGCTGTATTTGACTATTACAAGTTCAGATCTTCTAATTATTATTTACAATCATAATTTGAAGTTATGAATTCTTAGTTCTGTATTTTACAATTACAAGTTCAGATCTTCAAGTTATAATTTGCAATTATAATTTGAAGTTATGAATTCTAAGTGCTGTATTTGACAATTACTAGTTCAGATCTTCAAGTTATAATTTGCACTAATAATTTGTATTTAACAATTCGAAGTTCTGTATTTGACTATTACAAGTTCAGATCTTCAAATTATTAATCACAATCTTAGTTTGAAATTAGCAATTCGAAGTTCAGTATTTACCTATTACAAGTTCAGATCTTCAACTTATAATTTGCAATTATAATTATAAGCTATCAATTTTAAGTTCTGTATTTGACAATTACAAGTTCAGATCTTCTAGTTATAATTTGCAATTATAATTTGTATTTAACAATTCGAAGTTCTGTATTCGACTATTGCAAGTGCAGATCTTCAAATTATTAATTACAATCTTAGTTTGAAATTAACAATGCGAAGTTCTGTATTTACCTATTACAAATTCAGATCTTCAAGTTATAATTTGCAATTATAATTATAAGCTATCAATTTTAAGTTCAGTATTTGACTATTACAAGTTCAGATCTTAAAGTTATAATTTGCAATCATGATTTGAATTTTACAATTCTAAGTTCTGTATTTGACTATTACAGGTTCAGATCTTCAAGTTATAATTAGCAATCATAATTTGAAGTTATGAATTCTAAGTGCTGTATTTGACAATTACAAGTTCAGATCATCAAGTTATAATTTGCACTAATAATTTGTATTTAACAATTCGGAGTTCTGTATTTGAGTATTACAAGTTTAGATCTTACAATTATTAATTACAATCATAGTTTGAAATTAACAATTAGAAGTTCTGTAATTCACTATTACAAGTTCAGATCTTCAAGTTATAATTTGCAATTATAATTATAAGCTATCAATTCTAAGTTCTGTATTTGACAATTACAAGTTCAGATCTTCAAGTTATATTTTGCACTAATAATTTGTATTTAACAATTCGAAGTTCTGTATTTGACTATTACAAGTTCAGATCTTCTACTTATTATTCACAATCATAATTTGAAGTTATGAATTCTAAGTTCTGTATTTGAAAATTACAAGTTCAGATCTTCAAGTTATAATTTGCACTAATAATTTGTATTTAACAATTCGAAGTTCAGTATTTGACTATTACAAGTTCAGATCCACTAATTATTATTTACAATCATAATTTGAAGTTATGAATTCTAAGTTCTGTATTTGACAATTACAAGTTCAGATCTTCAAGTTATAATTTGCAATCTTAGTTTGAAATTAACAATGCGAAGTTCTGTATTTACCTATCACAACTTCATATCTTCTAGTTATAATTTGCAATTATACTTATAAGCTATCAATTTTAAGTTCTGTATTTGACAATTACAAGTTCAGATCTTCAAGTTATAATTTGAAATAATAATTAGTATTTAACAAATCTAAGTTCTGTAATTGACTATTACAAGTTCAGTTCTTCAAGTTATAATTTGCAATTATAATTATAAGCTATCAATTCTAAGTTCTGTATTTGACAATTACAAGTTCAGATCTTCAAGTTATAATTTGCACTAATAATTTGTATTTAACAATTCGTAGTTCTGTATTTGACTATTACAAGTTCAGATCTTCTAATTATTATTTACAATCATAATTTGAAGTTATGAATTCTTAGTTCTGTATTTTACAATTACAAGTTCAGATCTTCAAGTTATAATTTGCAATTATAATTTGAAGTTATGAATTCTAAGTGCTGTATTTGACAATTACAAGTTCAGATCTTCAAGTTATAATTAGCACTAATAATTTGTATTTAACAATTCGAAGTTCTGTATTTGACTATTACAAGTTCAGATCTTCAAATTATTAATTACAATCTTAGTTTGAAATTAACAATTCGAAGTTCAGTATTTACCTATTACAAGTTCAGATCTTCAACTTATAATTTGCAATTATAATTATAAGCTATGAATTTTAAGTTCTGTATTTGACAATTACAAGTTCAGATCTTCAAGTTATAATTTGCACTACTAATTTGTATTTAACAATTCGAAGTTCTGTATTTGACTATTACAAGTTCAGATCTTCAAATTATTAATTACAATCTTAGTTTGAAATTAACAATTCGAAGTTCTGTATTTACCTATTACAAGTTCAGATCTTCAACTTATAATTTGCAATTATAATTATAAGCTATCAATTTTAAGTTCTGTATTTGACTATTACAAGTTCAGATCTTCAAATTATTATTTACAATCTTAGTTTGAAATTAACAATTCGAAGTTCTGTATTTACCTATTACAAATTCAGATCTTCAAGTTATAATTTGCAATTATAATTATAAGCTATCAATTTTAAGTTCTGTATTTGACTATTACAAGTTCAGATCTTCAAGTTATAATTTGCAATCATGATTTGAATTTTACAATTCTAAGTTCTGTATTTGACTATTTCAAGTTCAGATCTTCAAGTTATAATTAGCAATCATAATTTGAAGTTATGAATTCTAAGTGCTATATTTGACAATTACAAGTTCAGATCTTCAAGTTATAAATTGCACTAATAATTTGTATTTAACAATTCGGAGTTCTGTATTTGACTATTACAAGTTTAGATCTTCAAATTATTAATTACAATCTTAGTTTGAAATTAACAATTAGAAGTTCTGTAATTCACTATTACAAGTTCAGATCTTCAAGTTATAATTTGCAATTATAATTATAAGCTATCAATTCTAAGTTCTGTATTTGACAATTACAAGTTCAGATCTTCAAGTTATAATTTGCACTAATAATTTGTATTTAACAATTCGAAGTTCTGTATTTGACTATTACAAGTTCAGATCTTCTACTTATTATTTACAATCATAATTTGAAGTTATGAATTCTAAGTTCTGTATTTGACAATTACAAGTTCAGATCTTCAAGTTATAATTTGAAATAATAATTAGTATTTAACAAATCTAAGTTCTGTAATTGACTATTACTAGTTCAGTTCTTCAAGTTATAATTTGCAATTATAATTATAAGCTATCAATTCTAAGTTCTGTATTTGACAATTACAAGTTCAGATCTTCAAGTTATAATTTGCACTAATAATTTGAATTTAACAATTTGAAGTTCTGTATTTGACTATTACAAGTTCAGATCTTCTAATTATTATTTACAATCATAATTTGAAGTTATGAATTCTAAGTTCTGTATTTGACAATTACAAGTTCAGATCTTCAAGTTATAATTTGCAATCATAATTTGAAGTTATGAATTCCAAGTGCTGTATTTGATAATTACAAGTTCAGATCTTCAAGTTATAATATTGTCGCGTGTAGGGGGTAGTTTACCCTTAACCACACTTGGGGGTAGCTCAGTTGGTGGTGTAGCTCATAATAAAAACCAATAGACTTTATAAAATAACTATATTAAATTAAATAAAATAAACTGTACAACTTAAAATTAGCACTTACCCTAAAATTACAATCATCATAGGGATGGAAAGATTGACCATCTTGGGGGCTAAGGGTTGCTGCGTGGTGTTCCAAAGTGGCTCACTCGCGAGACTCCTGCGAGACTCTTGCGAGACTCTTGCGAGACTCTTGCGAGACTAATTAATTATTTTTCCAATTACTTTGATCAATCTTTCCACACCCCTACTCTTATCTCGATCGACCCCGTCGATCGACATTTTCCGATATCGATCGTTTGGGGTCATCACCTTCTTATCAAATTGACACGCCTTGTGCCGGTAGCGGATATGTCACTGGTCACTGCCCTTATGGAATGTACCGAATATGGAAATTCTATACTTCCTTGCAATCGTTATTACAATTTAACTTAAGCTTTTACATTCTTGATTTATGATTATAAAATATTTTTATAAAAATGTAAGATTATTTTTTGAGTGTGACATCTCCCCCTACCAACAAAACGGCTGACCCAAGTCGTTTCGACTAATTGGAGCAAAGTGAGCATTACACGAAAAAAAAAACTTCGATAAAAAAAATTTAAGTTGGGTGCCTTATCAGGATCGTGTCGATATGATTATTTATATTAAATACTACCCTGGAGAAATAAAGAAAATTCTCGCATCTTTTTGAAATATTAAAAACAAAATTCTTATTTTAAATTGTAAAATTATACATACAATAATTGTATTTTGTAAAGAAAAACTTTTTTTAAAATTTAAAATTAATCAATTAAATCATTAAAAAAAAAAAAAAAAATTTTTAATCAACTAAATCATTAATTTAAATGAAAGTAATAATAATTAATTCTAATATATCTATATAACAATTACATTTTTGGGTTTTTATCGTATCTCAAAATCACAGTGCGTATAATAAAATTTAATCATAATTTCGAACTGATTTCGTATTGAAAATTCTCAAAATGACTTTAAAACTTCGTGTGTTCTTGATTTGAATCTTAAAATCCTGTAGCTAAAATAAATTAATTATTATGTTGTTTGCAAATGTTTGCCAATTTGCATCGTGTAGAGTAGAATTTTGTAGTAACTTTTTTAAGCGTTTACGCCGTTGCCTACAATTTCTTCAATGCCCTTATTGATCATGCGTACAGTATTTGTTCAAATTTAAAATTTTTGAATATTACGTATTCCTGATTATTATTCAGTACACACTTACTGAATACATATCTTTGTATAAACAATTATGATTATTTATTTTTTGTCTTCCTTCAAATTTTCAATACTTAAATTTGTTGGGTATTATTATTCCCTTTTAAGTTTCCGATATTACTGATTATTGGGATTTAGAGATATGTATTGTAATTTCTTTAAATTACCAAAATTAATGTTTAAATTATTTCTTAACTAAAAAAAAATAAATATATACTATATAATATATTAGTACAAAATTTTGAACTAATTTCAAAATTTAGTTCTCTTATTTCAATATTTGGGATACAATATTTTATGACTCAACTTTTTTCATTCTAACATTTGGAATATTTGTTTTAGACATTTTTTATATTTTATTTTATAAATTTGGACTTGAATTATGGACCTATCAATGATTTCAACCTGTTATTTTCAGCTTACGCAGCATTTACATAAATTGACCTATATTTTTATTGTAACCTACTGTTGGTCACCTATAATGTTCTTACATCGCGTTTAAAATCGTATTTTTACTACTGCATTTTAATGCTGCATGACTTTCAATTTGGTAATTGGTAAAATTATAACATTATTTGGTAATTGGTAATTATAACAATATTTGGTAAATTATAGTATAGGTTTGGGTTACGCACATTTTGTAATACTTAAAATTATTACCCTATTATTTTAAGTTATTCCTTATTCTTCTTCTTACTATTAGCATGAGTGGCTCACCTCGGACCCACTTGCTGACTTGAAGTAGCTCACATTGGACCTACTTATTTTTGTCTTCTTTTAATTAGTCTTCTTTGACCCATATTACTCCATATTATTGTATCCATATTATTTCATTTTACCATACTAACAAATGGCTCACCTTGGACCCATTTTTTAACTTTTGGACCCATTTTATACTTTGGACCCATTTTTTTTACAATCTTCTTCCAATTAATTTCTTCTCGTGCGTTACTTTACGCAAATATACCATTACCATTTTTACTTTATGTTTAACCCACAACTTCTTATCGTACCATTTTACCATTTTTACATAAAAGTTTTATTATCCAATAACCAATACCATTTTTTGTGATAACCATTCCATGCCATGCCATTATTACCATGCCATCCCATAATTACGTATTTACTTATACTACCATTTTATTACAATAATAATTACCATTCCATTCCATTTTTCGATTTTACCCATTTTGATGTATTTTGGAAAACGTAGTCACCAATAAATTGATGGTTGATAGTGGCGCATGAAATCAGCTTAGGCGTGCACTCCCAAGTTTGATTCACTAGCTCTTGTCAATCCATCTAAACGTGCACTTGTTCCATATACTTCTCAAACCATTTTAACTTCGGTTACCATCCAATTTATTCTTGATATTAGATGCCATCATTTATATCGCACTTGGTATTACTATACTTATTATAGGTTCCATAGGTCTGCTGCCATTTTTCCACAAAAAAAAGTTTATTGTCCATTTCCAATAGCCAAATAATTTGAACTTTACTAATCTTTAAACAGATAAACGTTAGAAATCTTAACCTACTTACAAACTATGCCCTGAATTTATTTCTTTTATACTGTTTTATAATCAACCCTTGTTTATATTATTTCCTTGATAATAATTAAACTTCATACTATTGTAGCTTACTCATGTACTACATAATGTTGTATTTCTATCAAAATGCCACTGCAAATGAAATACAATCTAATTCTAGTGCTTATGTCGCCAATATTCTTATAAGGTGTTATATTTTATTATTTAATATTTTTATTTTTAAAAGATTTTAATAATTCTATTTTGGTTTGAAACCCTAACTTTTTTATAAGCTTTGAAAAAAAAATAATGAAAGAAACATATTATACAAATGATTGTATATTACTTAACCGTGATTAAATTAGTCAATTTTATTTTTTGAATCATATGACGTATTATACCACTTTTCAAAGAAAATCATTATTATCCAAAAATCTTACAATTTTTCCAAATTTTTATTTTATTCAATCTAAAAGTATGTAATTATGGGCAAGTAATAATTTTAATTTCCTGAGTCAGAAAAACTATTTTTATTATCCTAGCATTGCTTTTATCTAGCACATTTTCTCTTGCTAATATAATTTTACATTACAATTTAAAAAAAAAAATTACTCGGTTAACTTTTTTTAAATTATTTAACCTGCTTCAATTCAGCTTTTTAATTTGAATTTGGTTTTACTTGACTTTAAAAATTATCTGATCGAAATCATTAGTTTTACTTAGAAATGTTTCAATTTTAAGTTGTGTAATTTTTAAATTCAACAACAAACTGGGTGATCAATCCATTTGACGCTGATGTAAGTAACAAATTTCTAATATTTAAAATAAATTAAAGTTTAACATTATCAACTATAATTATTTTTTAATGAAAACAAATTTATAATTTAGTTTATTTATAACAACGTAAGTGTAAGCAAATATTTCATTAAAATTTCATAATTATTTTAATTCTGTTGCATTTTCCAAAATTCAACTTGAAAATTGGTAAAAAAAGTTTAATAATATTACTACATTGTTACTGAAACTATTTAGATTTGAGGCTACAGATTTTTCAAATGAAATAAAACTTGGCTGATTTGCACTATTTAGATACATATTAAAAAAAATTCAACATGCTTTTTCATATTTTACCAGATCTATTCATATTACTTGATTAGTTACTTTAATATTTGGAAAAAAAAAACAAATTTTTTTTAACTTTTAAATTTACGTAATGTACAAGTTGCATTTATTGCAAAAATTACTATGCATTTCCTTCCTAATATGAACTTGGTTGAACTCCAGTGTTTTCCGTTGCATGGTTTTTTCATTGTCATCAATAATCTTATAACAACATAATATTTATTTAAAATAAATTATTTTTTCCTAATTTATGTAATCGGGCATTAACACCAATTATTTCGTTTAAACACTATTTTTAATCCTAACATTTAAATTCAACCTATGCGCCCTTAAAAAAAAAAAAAAATAAGCTTTACTATCTTTAATTTATTTAACTTAAAAATTTTCTATGCCTATCGAAAAAATCATCCCTAAGCGATAAATATTTTTCATATTTCTATATGATTATTACCATTAATTTAGCCGTATCCTAAAATGAATCTATTTAATAAATTATAAAACTATCCTTTCGTTATAAAATGTGTATAGCTCGCATTTCCTTTATGTCGACACTACAATACTTTATTGAATACCTTATAATCATTTACTTTTTAACTGAAATGCGGTATTTATTTTTGTACGAACTAAAAAAATTTATTTACGAAATTAATTTTTGACAAAACTTGTTCAAAATTTCTATTGGCATTTTACTTACCTAGCTAGTAGCCTCCCTAGCTAGTTAAATACCCAATTTTAGACTGTGGGCAATAAGTAAAATATTCCAATTTTTGGAACAAAACATTCCTTATTGTTCCACAGGCGTGAAGTCTATGATACAATAAAGCTGTAAAGATTCCATCAATCAAATAAAATTATTTATTATTAAAATGAATTAATCGTGCGTTCATAAATTAAAACAATGCAATTAAAATTGACTCGTACTTTATAATTGACACCTTGTCGACGTTGTTGTTTCTTATAACACATTTCCCTATACACATGTCTTCATTATGAGCATTTTTAAATAAAATTGAAATTAAAAAAAAATTAATTAGGGTAAAAATTTGAAGATTTTTACCACCCGAGAACAAAACGGCACCTCCACCATGTCGCGTGTAGGGGGTAGTTTACCCTTAACCACACTTGGGGGTAGCTCAGTTGGTGGTGTAGCTCATAATAAAAACCAATAGACTTTATAAAATAACTATATTAAATTAAATAAAATAAACTGTACAACTTAAAATTAGCACTTACCCTAAAATTACAATCATCATAGGGATGGAAAGATTGACCATCTTGGGGGCTAAGGGTTGCTGCGTGGTGTTCCAAAGTGGCTCACTCGCGAGACTCCTGCGAGACTCTTGCGAGACTCTTGCGAGACTCTTGCGAGACTAATTAATTATTTTTCCAATTACTTTGATCAATCTTTCCACACCCCTACTCTTATCTCGATCGACCCCGTCGATCGACATTTTCCGATATCGATCGTTTGGGGTCATCACCTTCTTATCAAATTGACACGCCTTGTGCCGGTAGCGGATATGTCACTGGTCACTGCCCTTATGGAATGTACCGAATATGGAAATTCTATACTTCCTTGCAATCGTTATTACAATTTAACTTAAGCTTTTACATTCTTGATTTATGATTATAAAATATTTTTATAAAAATGTAAGATTATTTTTTGAGTGTGACAATATGCACTAATAATTTGTATTTAACAATTCGAAGTTCCGTATTTGACTATTACAAGTTCAGATCTTCAAATTATTAATTACAATCTTAGGTTGAAATTAACAATTCGAAGTTCTGTATTTGACTTTTACAAGTTCAGATCTTCAACTTATAATTTGCAATTATAATTAATAGCTATCAATTTTAAGTTCTGTATTTGACAATTACAAGTTCAGATCTTCAAGTTATAATTTGCACTAATAATTTGTATTTAACAATTCGAAGTTCAGTATTTGACTATTACAAGTTCAGATCCACTAATTATTATTTACAATCATAATTTGAAGTTATGAATTCTAAGTTCTGTATTTGACAATTACAAGTTCAGATCTTCAAGTTATAATTTGCAATCTTAGTTTGAAATTAACAATGCGAAGTTCTGTATTTACCTATCACAAGTTCATATCTTCTAGTTATAATTTGCAATTATACTTATAAGCTATCAATTTTAAGTTCTGTATTTGACAATTACAAGTTCAGATCTTCAAGTTATAATTTGAAATAATAATTAGTATTTAACAAATCTAAGTTCTGTAATTGACTATTACAAGTTCAGTTCTTCAAGTTATAATTTGCAATTATAATTATAAGCTATCAATTCTAAGTTCTGTATTTGACAATTACAAGTTCAGATCTTCAAGTTATAATTTGCACTAATAATTTGAATTTTACAATTTGAAGTTCTGTATTTGACTATTACAAGTTCATATCTTCAAATTATTATTTACAATCTTAGTTTGAAATTAACAATTTGAAGTTCTGTATTTACCTATTACAAGTTCAGATCTTCTAGTTATAATTTGCAATTATAATTTGTATTTAACAATTCGAAGTTCTGTATTCGACTATTGCAAGTTCAGATCTTCAAATTATTAATTACAATCTTAGTTTGAAATTAACAATTCGAAGTTCTGTATTTACCTATTACAAGTTCAGATCTTCAACTTATAATTTGCAATTATAATTATAAGCTATCAATTTTAAGTTCTGTATTTGACAATTACAAGTTCAGATCTTCAAGTTATAATGTGCACTAATAATTTGTATTTAAGAATTCGAAGTTCTCTATTTGACTATTACAAGTTTAGATCTTCAAATTATTATTTACAATCGTAGTTTGAAATTAACAATTCGAAGTTCTGTATTTACCTATTACAAATTCAGATCTTCAAGTTATAATTTGCAATTATAATTATAAGCTATCAATTTTAAGTTCTGTATTTGACTATTACAAGTTCAGATCTTCAAGTTATAATTTGCACTCATAATTTGAATTTACAAATTCTAAGTTCTGAATTTGACTATTACAAGTTCAGATCTTCAAGTTATAATTAGCAATCATAATTTGAAGTTATGAATTCTAAGTTCTGTATTTGACAATTACAAGTTCAGATCTTCAAGTTATAATTTGCACTAATAATTTGTATTTAACAATTCGTAGTTCTGTATTTGACTATTACAAGTTCAGATCTTCTAATTATTATTTACAATCATAATTTGAAGTTATGAATTCTTAGTTCTGTATTTTACAATTACAAGTTCAGATCTTCAAGTTATAATTTGCAATTATAATTTGAAGTTATGAATTCTAAGTGCTGTATTTGACAATTACAAGTTCAGATCTTCAAGTTATAATTTGCACTAATAATTTGTATTTAACAATTCGAAGTTCTGTATTTGACTATTACAAGTTCAGATCTTCAAATTATTAATTACAATCTTAGTTTGAAATTAACAATTCGAAGTTCAGTATTTACCTATTACAAGTTCAGATCTTCAACTTATAATTTGCAATTATAATTATAAGCTATGAATTTTAAGTTCTGTATTTGACAATTACAAGTTCAGATCTTCAAGTTATAATTTGCACTACTAATTTGTATTTAACAATTCGAAGTTCTGTATTTGACTATTACAAGTTCAGATCTTCAAATTATTAATTACAATCTTAGTTTGAAATTAACAATTCGAAGTTCTGTATTTACCTATTACAAGTTCAGATCTTCAACTTATAATTTGCAATTATAATTATAAGCTATCAATTTTAAGTTCTGTATTTGACTATTACAAGTTCAGATCTTCAAATTATTATTTACAATCTTAGTTTGAAATTAACAATTCGAAGTTCTGTATTTACCTATTACAAATTCAGATCTTCAAGTTATAATTTGCAATTATAATTATAAGCTATCAATTTTAAGTTCTGTATTTGACTATTACAAGTTCAGATCTTCAAGTTATAATTTGCAATCATGATTTGAATTTTACAATTCTAAGTTCTGTATTTGACTATTTCAAGTTCAGATCTTCAAGTTATAATTAGCAATCATAATTTGAAGTTATGAATTCTAAGTGCTATATTTGACAATTACAAGTTCAGATCTTCAAGTTATAAATTGCACTAATAATTTGTATTTAACAATTCGGAGTTCTGTATTTGACTATTACAAGTTTAGATCTTCAAATTATTAATTACAATCTTAGTTTGAAATTAACAATTAGAAGTTCTGTAATTCACTATTACAAGTTCAGATCTTCAAGTTATAATTTGCAATTATAATTATAAGCTATCAATTCTAAGTTCTGTATTTGACAATTACAAGTTCAGATCTTCAAGTTATAATTTGCACTAATAATTTGTATTTAACAATTCGAAGTTCTGTATTTGACTATTACAAGTTCAGATCTTCTACTTATTATTTACAATCATAATTTGAAGTTATGAATTCTAAGTTCTGTATTTGACAATTACAAGTTCAGATCTTCAAGTTATAATTTGAAATAATAATTAGTATTTAACAAATCTAAGTTCTGTAATTGACTATTACTAGTTCAGTTCTTCAAGTTATAATTTGCAATTATAATTATAAGCTATCAATTCTAAGTTCTGTATTTGACAATTACAAGTTCAGATCTTCAAGTTATAATTTGCACTAATAATTTGAATTTAACAATTTGAAGTTCTGTATTTGACTATTACAAGTTCAGATCTTCTAATTATTATTTACAATCATAATTTGAAGTTATGAATTCTAAGTTCTGTATTTGACAATTACAAGTTCAGATCTTCAAGTTATAATTTGCAATCATAATTTGAAGTTATGAATTCCAAGTGCTGTATTTGATAATTACAAGTTCAGATCTTCAAGTTATAATATGCACTAATAATTTGTATTTAACAATTCGAAGTTCCGTATTTGACTATTACAAGTTCAGATCTTCAAATTATTAATTACAATCTTAGGTTGAAATTAACAATTCGAAGTTCTGTATTTGACTTTTACAAGTTCAGATCTTCAACTTATAATTTGCAATTATAATTAATAGCTATCAATTTTAAGTTCTGTATTTGACAACTACAAGTTCAGATCTTCAAGTTATAATTTGCACTAATAATTTGTATTTAACAATTCGAAGTTCAGTATTTGACTATTACAAGTTCAGATCCACTAATTATTATTTACAATCATAATTTGAAGTTATGAATTCTAAGTTCTGTATTTGACAATTACAAGTTCAGATCTTCAAGTTATAATTTGCAATCTTAGTTTGAAATTAACAATGCGAAGTTCTGTATTTACCTATTACAAATTTAGATCTTCAAGTTATAATTTGCAATTATAATTATTAGCTATCAATTTTAAGTTCTGTATTTGACTATTACAAGTTCAGATCTTCAAGTTATAATTTGCAATCATAATTTGAATTTTACAATTCTAAGTTCTGTATTTGACTATTACAAGTTCAGATCTTAAAATTATTAATTACAATCTTAGTTTGAAATTAACAATTCGAAGTTTATTGTATTTACCTATTACAAGTTCAGCTCTTCAACTTATAATTTGCAATTATAATTATAAGCTATCAATTTTAAGTTCTCTATTTGACAATTACAAGTTCAGATCTTCAAGTTATAATTTGCACTTATAATTTGTATTTAACAATTCGAAGTTCAGTATTTGACTATTACAAGTTCAGATCTTCAAATTATTAATTACAATCTTAGTTTGAAATTAACAATTCGAAGTTCTGTATTTACCTATTACAAGTTCAGATTTTCAACTTATAATTTGCAATTATAATTATAAGCTATCAATTTTAAGTTCTGTATTTGACAATTACAAGTTCAGATCTCCAAGTTATAATTTGCACTAATAATTTGTATTTAACAATTCGAAGTTCCTTATTTGACTATTACAAGTTCAGATCTTCAAATTATTTTTTACAATCTTAGTTTGAAATTAACAATTCGAAGTTTTGTATTTACCTATTACAAGTTCAGATCTTCAACTTATAATTTGCAATTATAATTATAAGCTATCAATTTTAAGTTCTGTATTTGACAATTACAAGTTCAGATCTTCAAGTTATAATTTGCACTAATAATTTGTATTTAATAATTCGAAGTTCTGTATTTGACTATTACAAGTACAGATCTTCAAATTATTATTTACAATCTTAGTTTGAAATTAACAATTCGAAGTTCTGTATTTACCTATTACAAATTCAGATCTTCAAGTTATAATTTGCAATTATAATTATAAGCTATCAATTTTAAGTTCTGTATTTGACTATTACAAGTTCAGATCTTCAAGTTATAATTTGCAATCATAATTTGAATTTTACAATTCTAAGTTCTGTATTTGACTATTTCAAGTTCAGATCTTCAAGTTATAGTTAGCAATCATAATTTGAAGTTATGAAGTCTAAGTTCTGTATTTGACAATTACAAGTTCAGATCTTCAAGTTATAATTTGCACTAATAATTTGTATTTAACAATTCGAAGTTCTGTATTTGACTATTGCAAGTTCAGATCTTCAAATTATTAATTACAATCTTAGTTTGAAATTAACAATTCGAAGTTCTGTAGTTACCTATTACAAGTTCAGATCTTCAACTTATAATTTGCAATTATAATTATAAGCTATCAATTTTAAGTTCTGTATGTGACAATTACAAGTTCCGATCTTCAAGTTATAATTTGCACTAACAATTTGTATTTAACAATTCGAAGTTCTGTATTTGACTATTACAAGTTCAGATCTTCAAATTATTATTTACAATCTTAGTTTGAAATTAAAAATTCGAAGTTCGGTATTTACCTATTACAAATTCAGATCTTCAAGTTATAATTTGCAATTATAATTATAAGCTATCAATTTTAAGTTCTGTATTTGACTATTACAAGTTCAGATCTTCAAGTTATAATTTGCAATCATAATTTGAATTTCCCAATTCTAAGTTCTGTATTTGACTATTACAAGTTCAGATCTTCAAGTTATAATTAGCAATCATAATTTGAAGTTATGAATTCTAAGTTCTGTATTTGACAATTACAAGTTCAGATCTTCAAGTTATAATTTGCACTAATAATTTGTATTTAACAATTCGTAGTTCTGTATTTGACTATTACAAGTTCAGATCTTCTAATTATTATTTACAATCATAATTTGAAGTTATGAATTCTTAGTTCTGTATTTTACAATTACAAGTTCAGATCTTCAAGTAATAATTTGTAATCATAATTTGAAGTTATGAATTCTAAGTTCTGAATTTGACTATTACAAGTTCAGATCTTCAAATTATTAATTACAATCTTAGTTGGAAATTAACAATTAGAAGTTCTGTATTTACCTATTACAAATTCAGATCTTCAAGTTATAATTTGCAATTATAATTATAAGCTATCAATTTTAAGTTCTGTATTTGACAATTACATGTTCAGATTTTCAAGTTATAATTTGCACTAATAATTTGTATTTAACAATTCGAAGTTCTGTATTTACCTATTACAAATTCAGATCTTCAAGTTATAATTTGCAATTATAATTATAAGCTATCAATTTTAAGTTCAGTATTTGACTATTACAAGTTCAGATCTTCAAGTTATAATTTGCAATCATGATTTGAATTTTACAATTCTAAGTTCTGTATTTGACTATTACAAGTTTAGATCTTACAATTATTAATTACAATCTTAGTTTGAAATTAACAATTAGAAGTTCTGTAATTCACTATTACAAGTTCAGATCTTCAAGTTATAATTTGCAATTATAATTATAAGCTATCAATTCTAAGTTCTGTATTTGACAATTACAAGTTCAGATCTTCAAGTTATAATTTGCACTAATAATTTGAATTTAACAATTTGAAGTTCTGTATTTGACAATTACAAGTTCAGATTTTCAAGTTATAATTTGCACTAATAATTTGTATTTAACAATTCGAAGTTCTGTATTTACCTATTACAAATTCAGATCTTCAAGTTATAATTTGCAATTATAATTATAAGCTATCAATTTTAAGTTCAGTATTTGACAATTACAAGTTCAGATCTTCAAGTTATAATTTGCACTAATAATTTGAATTTAACAATTTGAAGTTCTGTATTTGACTATTACAAGTTCATATCTTCATATTATTATTTACAATCTTAGTTTGAAATTAACAATTTGAAGTTCTGTATTTACCTATTACAAGTTCAGATCTACTAGTTATAATTAGCAATTATAATTTGTATTTAACAATTCGAAGTTCTGTATTCGACTATTGCAAGTGCAGATCTTCAAATTATTAATTACAATCTTAGTTTGAAATTAACAATTCGAAGTTCTGTTTTTACCTATTACAAATTCAGATCTTCAAGTTATAATTTGCAATTATAATTATAAGCTATCAATTTTAAGTTCAGTATTTGACTATTACAAGTTCAAATCTTCAAGTTATAATTTGCAATCATGATTTGAATTTTACAATTCTAAGTTCTGTATTTGACTATTACAAGTTCAGATCTTCAAGTTATAATTAGCAATCATAATTTGAAGTTATGAATTCTAAGTGCTGTATTTGACAATTACAAGTTCAGATCTTCAAGTTATAATTTGCACTAATAATTTGTATTTAACAATTCGGAGTTCTGTATTTGACTATTACAAGTTTAGATCTTACAATTATTAATTACAATCTTAGTTTGAAATTAACAATTAGAAGTACTGTAATTCACTATTACAAGTTCAGATCTTCAAGTTATAATTTGCAATTATAATAATAAGCTATCAATTCTAAGTTCTGTATTTGACAATTACAAGTTAAGATCTTCAAGTTATAATTTGCAATCATAATTTGAATTTCCCAATTCTAAGTTCTGTATTTGACTATTACAAGTTCAGATCTTCAAGTTATAATTTGCACTAATAATTTGTATTTAACAATTCGAAGTTCTGTATTTGACAATTACAAGTTCAGATCTTCAAGTTATAATTTGCAATCATAATTTGAAGTTATGAATTCCAAGTGCTGTATTTGATAATTACAAGTTCAGATCTTCAAGTTATAATTTGCAATTATAATTATAAGCTATCAATTCTAAGTTCTGTATTGACAATTACAAGTTCAGATCTTCAAGTTATAATTTGCACTAATAATTTGAATTTAACAATTTGAAGTTCTGTATTTGACTATTACAAGTTCAGATCTTCAAATTATTAATTACAATATTAGTTTGAAATTAACAATTCGAAGTTCTGTATTTGACTATTACAAGTTCAGATCTTCAACTTATAATTTGCAATTATAATTATAAGCTATCAATTTTAAGTTCTGTATTTGACTATTACAAGTTCAGATCTTCAAGTTATAATTTGAAATAATAATTAGTATTTAAAAAATCTAAGTTCTGTAATTGACTATTACAAGTTCAGATCTTGAAGTTATAATTTGCAATTATAATTATAAGCTATCAATTCTAAGTTCTGTATTGACAATTACAAGTTCAGATCTTCAAGTTATAATTTGCACTAATAATTTGAATTTAACAATTTGAAGTTCTGTATTTGACTATTACAAGTTCAGATCTTCAACTTATAATTTGCAATTATACTTATAAGCTATCAATTTTAAGTTCTGTATTTGACAATTACAAGTTCAGATCTTCAAGTTATAATTTGAAATAATAATTAGTATTTAAAAAATCTAAGTTCTGTAATTGACTATTACAAGTTCAGATCTTGAAGTTATAATTTGCAATTATAATTATAAGCTATCAATTCTAAGTTCTGTATTGACAATTACAAGTTCAGATCTTCAAGTTATAATTTGCACTAATAATTTGAATTTAACAATTTGAAGTTCTGTATTTGACTATTACAAGTTCAGATCTTCAAATTATTAATTACAATATTAGTTTGAAATTAACAATTCGAAGTTCTGTATTTGACTATTACAAGTTCAGATCTTCAACTTATAATTTGCAATTATAATTATAAGCTATCAATTTTAAGTTCTGTATTTGACTATTACAAGTTCAGATCTTCAAGTTATAATTAGCAATCATAATTTGCATTTTACAATTCTAAGTTCTGTATTTGACTAATACAAGTTCAGATCTTCAAGTTATAATTTGCAATCATAATTTGAAGTTATGAATTCTAAGTTCTGTATTTGACAATTACAAGTTCAGATCTTCAAGTTATAATTTGCACTAATAATTTGTATTTAACAATTCGAAGTTCTGTATTTGACTATTACAAGTTCAGATCTTCAAATTATTAATTACAATCTTAGTTTGAAATTAACAATTCGAAGTTCTGTATTTACCTATTACAAGTTCAGATCTTAAACTTATAATTTGCAATTATAATTATAAGCTATCAATTTCAAGTTCTCTATTTGACAATTACAAGTTCAGATCTTCAAGTTATAATTTGCACTTATAATTTGTATTTAACAATTCGAAGTTCAGTATTTCACTATTACAAGTTCAGATCTTCAAATTATTAATTACAATCTTAGTTTGAAATTAACAATTCGAAGTTCTGTATTTACCTATTACAAGTTCAGATTTTCAACTTATAATTTGCAATTATAATTATAAGCTATCAATTTTAAGTTCTGTATTTGACAATTACAAGTTCAGATCTCCAAGTTATAATTTGCACTAATAATTTGTATTTAACAATTCGAAGTTCCTTATTTGACTATTACAAGTTCAGATCTTCAAATTATTTTTTACAATCTTAGTTTGAAATTAACAATTCGAAGTTCTGTATTTACCTATTACAAATTTAGATCTTCAAGTTATAATTTGCAATTATAATTATTAGCTATCAATTTTAAGTTCTGTATTTGACTATTACAAGTTCAGATCTTCAAGTTATAATTTGCAATCATAATTTGAATTTTACAATTCTAAGTTCTGTATTTGACTATTACAAGTTCAGATCTTAAAATTATTAATTACAATCTTAGTTTGAAATTAACAATTCGAAGTTTATTGTATTTACCTATTACAAGTTCAGCTCTTCAACTTATAATTTGCAATTATAATTATAAGCTATCAATTTTAAGTTCTCTATTTGACAATTACAAGTTCAGATCTTCAAGTTATAATTTGCACTTATAATTTGTATTTAACAATTCGAAGTTCAGTATTTGACTATTACAAGTTCAGATCTTCAAATTATTAATTACAATCTTAGTTTGAAATTAACAATTCGAAGTTCTGTATTTACCTATTACAAGTTCAGATTTTCAACTTATAATTTGCAATTATAATTATAAGCTATCAATTTTAAGTTCTGTATTTGACAATTACAAGTTCAGATCTCCAAGTTATAATTTGCACTAATAATTTGTATTTAACAATTCGAAGTTCCTTATTTGACTATTACAAGTTCAGATCTTCAAATTATTTTTTACAATCTTAGTTTGAAATTAACAATTCGAAGTTTTGTATTTACCTATTACAAGTTCAGATCTTCAACTTATAATTTGCAATTATAATTATAAGCTATCAATTTTAAGTTCTGTATTTGACAATTACAAGTTCAGATCTTCAAGTTATAATTTGCACTAATAATTTGTATTTAATAATTCGAAGTTCTGTATTTGACTATTACAAGTACAGATCTTCAAATTATTATTTACAATCTTAGTTTGAAATTAACAATTCGAAGTTCTGTATTTACCTATTACAAATTCAGATCTTCAAGTTATAATTTGCAATTATAATTATAAGCTATCAATTTTAAGTTCTGTATTTGACTATTACAAGTTCAGATCTTCAAGTTATAATTTGCAATCATAATTTGAATTTTACAATTCTAAGTTCTGTATTTGACTATTTCAAGTTCAGATCTTCAAGTTATAGTTAGCAATCATAATTTGAAGTTATGAAGTCTAAGTTCTGTATTTGACAATTACAAGTTCAGATCTTCAAGTTATAATTTGCACTAATAATTTGTATTTAACAATTCGAAGTTCTGTATTTGACTATTGCAAGTTCAGATCTTCAAATTATTAATTACAATCTTAGTTTGAAATTAACAATTCGAAGTTCTGTAGTTACCTATTACAAGTTCAGATCTTCAACTTATAATTTGCAATTATAATTATAAGCTATCAATTTTAAGTTCTGTATGTGACAATTACAAGTTCCGATCTTCAAGTTATAATTTGCACTAACAATTTGTATTTAACAATTCGAAGTTCTGTATTTGACTATTACAAGTTCAGATCTTCAAATTATTATTTACAATCTTAGTTTGAAATTAAAAATTCGAAGTTCGGTATTTACCTATTACAAATTCAGATCTTCAAGTTATAATTTGCAATTATAATTATAAGCTATCAATTTTAAGTTCTGTATTTGACTATTACAAGTTCAGATCTTCAAGTTATAATTTGCAATCATAATTTGAATTTCCCAATTCTAAGTTCTGTATTTGACTATTACAAGTTCAGATCTTCAAGTTATAATTAGCAATCATAATTTGAAGTTATGAATTCTAAGTTCTGTATTTGACAATTACAAGTTCAGATCTTCAAGTTATAATTTGCACTAATAATTTGTATTTAACAATTCGTAGTTCTGTATTTGACTATTACAAGTTCAGATCTTCTAATTATTATTTACAATCATAATTTGAAGTTATGAATTCTTAGTTCTGTATTTTACAATTACAAGTTCAGATCTTCAAGTAATAATTTGTAATCATAATTTGAAGTTATGAATTCTAAGTTCTGAATTTGACTATTACAAGTTCAGATCTTCAAATTATTAATTACAATCTTAGTTGGAAATTAACAATTAGAAGTTCTGTATTTACCTATTACAAATTCAGATCTTCAAGTTATAATTTGCAATTATAATTATAAGCTATCAATTTTAAGTTCTGTATTTGACAATTACATGTTCAGATTTTCAAGTTATAATTTGCACTAATAATTTGTATTTAACAATTCGAAGTTCTGTATTTACCTATTACAAATTCAGATCTTCAAGTTATAATTTGCAATTATAATTATAAGCTATCAATTTTAAGTTCAGTATTTGACTATTACAAGTTCAGATCTTCAAGTTATAATTTGCAATCATGATTTGAATTTTACAATTCTAAGTTCTGTATTTGACTATTACAAGTTTAGATCTTACAATTATTAATTACAATCTTAGTTTGAAATTAACAATTAGAAGTTCTGTAATTCACTATTACAAGTTCAGATCTTCAAGTTATAATTTGCAATTATAATTATAAGCTATCAATTCTAAGTTCTGTATTTGACAATTACAAGTTCAGATCTTCAAGTTATAATTTGCACTAATAATTTGAATTTAACAATTTGAAGTTCTGTATTTGACAATTACAAGTTCAGATTTTCAAGTTATAATTTGCACTAATAATTTGTATTTAACAATTCGAAGTTCTGTATTTACCTATTACAAATTCAGATCTTCAAGTTATAATTTGCAATTATAATTATAAGCTATCAATTTTAAGTTCAGTATTTGACAATTACAAGTTCAGATCTTCAAGTTATAATTTGCACTAATAATTTGAATTTAACAATTTGAAGTTCTGTATTTGACTATTACAAGTTCATATCTTCATATTATTATTTACAATCTTAGTTTGAAATTAACAATTTGAAGTTCTGTATTTACCTATTACAAGTTCAGATCTACTAGTTATAATTAGCAATTATAATTTGTATTTAACAATTCGAAGTTCTGTATTCGACTATTGCAAGTGCAGATCTTCAAATTATTAATTACAATCTTAGTTTGAAATTAACAATTCGAAGTTCTGTTTTTACCTATTACAAATTCAGATCTTCAAGTTATAATTTGCAATTATAATTATAAGCTATCAATTTTAAGTTCAGTATTTGACTATTACAAGTTCAAATCTTCAAGTTATAATTTGCAATCATGATTTGAATTTTACAATTCTAAGTTCTGTATTTGACTATTACAAGTTCAGATCTTCAAGTTATAATTAGCAATCATAATTTGAAGTTATGAATTCTAAGTGCTGTATTTGACAATTACAAGTTCAGATCTTCAAGTTATAATTTGCACTAATAATTTGTATTTAACAATTCGGAGTTCTGTATTTGACTATTACAAGTTTAGATCTTACAATTATTAATTACAATCTTAGTTTGAAATTAACAATTAGAAGTACTGTAATTCACTATTACAAGTTCAGATCTTCAAGTTATAATTTGCAATTATAATAATAAGCTATCAATTCTAAGTTCTGTATTTGACAATTACAAGTTAAGATCTTCAAGTTATAATTTGCAATCATAATTTGAATTTCCCAATTCTAAGTTCTGTATTTGACTATTACAAGTTCAGATCTTCAAGTTATAATTTGCACTAATAATTTGTATTTAACAATTCGAAGTTCTGTATTTGACAATTACAAGTTCAGATCTTCAAGTTATAATTTGCAATCATAATTTGAAGTTATGAATTCCAAGTGCTGTATTTGATAATTACAAGTTCAGATCTTCAAGTTATAATTTGCAATTATAATTATAAGCTATCAATTCTAAGTTCTGTATTGACAATTACAAGTTCAGATCTTCAAGTTATAATTTGCACTAATAATTTGAATTTAACAATTTGAAGTTCTGTATTTGACTATTACAAGTTCAGATCTTCAAATTATTAATTACAATATTAGTTTGAAATTAACAATTCGAAGTTCTGTATTTGACTATTACAAGTTCAGATCTTCAACTTATAATTTGCAATTATAATTATAAGCTATCAATTTTAAGTTCTGTATTTGACTATTACAAGTTCAGATCTTCAAGTTATAATTTGAAATAATAATTAGTATTTAAAAAATCTAAGTTCTGTAATTGACTATTACAAGTTCAGATCTTGAAGTTATAATTTGCAATTATAATTATAAGCTATCAATTCTAAGTTCTGTATTGACAATTACAAGTTCAGATCTTCAAGTTATAATTTGCACTAATAATTTGAATTTAACAATTTGAAGTTCTGTATTTGACTATTACAAGTTCAGATCTTCAACTTATAATTTGCAATTATACTTATAAGCTATCAATTTTAAGTTCTGTATTTGACAATTACAAGTTCAGATCTTCAAGTTATAATTTGAAATAATAATTAGTATTTAAAAAATCTAAGTTCTGTAATTGACTATTACAAGTTCAGATCTTGAAGTTATAATTTGCAATTATAATTATAAGCTATCAATTCTAAGTTCTGTATTGACAATTACAAGTTCAGATCTTCAAGTTATAATTTGCACTAATAATTTGAATTTAACAATTTGAAGTTCTGTATTTGACTATTACAAGTTCAGATCTTCAAATTATTAATTACAATATTAGTTTGAAATTAACAATTCGAAGTTCTGTATTTGACTATTACAAGTTCAGATCTTCAACTTATAATTTGCAATTATAATTATAAGCTATCAATTTTAAGTTCTGTATTTGACTATTACAAGTTCAGATCTTCAAGTTATAATTAGCAATCATAATTTGCATTTTACAATTCTAAGTTCTGTATTTGACTAATACTAGTTCAGATCTTCAAGTTATAATTTGCAATCATAATTTGAAGTTATGAATTCTAAGTTCTGTATTTGACAATTACAAGTTCAGATCTTCAAGTTATAATTTGCACTAATAATTTGTATTTAACAATTCGAAGTTCTGTATTTGACTATTACAAGTTCAGATCTTCAAATTATTAATTACAATCTTAGTTTGAAATTAACAATTCGAAGTTCTGTATTTACCTATTACAAGTTCAGATCTTAAACTTATAATTTGCAATTATAATTATAAGCTATCAATTTCAAGTTCTCTATTTGACAATTACAAGTTCAGATCTTCAAGTTATAATTTGCACTTATAATTTGTATTTAACAATTCGAAGTTCAGTATTTCACTATTACAAGTTCAGATCTTCAAATTATTAATTACAATCTTAGTTTGAAATTAACAATTCGAAGTTCTGTATTTACCTATTACAAGTTCAGATTTTCAACTTATAATTTGCAATTATAATTATAAGCTATCAATTTTAAGTTCTGTATTTGACAATTACAAGTTCAGATCTCCAAGTTATAATTTGCACTAATAATTTGTATTTAACAATTCGAAGTTCCTTATTTGACTATTACAAGTTCAGATCTTCAAATTATTTTTTACAATCTTAGTTTGAAATTAACAATTCGAAGTTCTGTATTTACCTATTACAAATTTAGATCTTCAAGTTATAATTTGCAATTATAATTATTAGCTATCAATTTTAAGTTCTGTATTTGACTATTACAAGTTCAGATCTTCAAGTTATAATTTGCAATCATAATTTGAATTTTACAATTCTAAGTTCTGTATTTGACTATTACAAGTTCAGATCTTAAAATTATTAATTACAATCTTAGTTTGAAATTAACAATTCGAAGTTTATTGTATTTACCTATTACAAGTTCAGCTCTTCAACTTATAATTTGCAATTATAATTATAAGCTATCAATTTTAAGTTCTCTATTTGACAATTACAAGTTCAGATCTTCAAGTTATAATTTGCACTTATAATTTGTATTTAACAATTCGAAGTTCAGTATTTGACTATTACAAGTTCAGATCTTCAAATTATTAATTACAATCTTAGTTTGAAATTAACAATTCGAAGTTCTGTATTTACCTATTACAAGTTCAGATTTTCAACTTATAATTTGCAATTATAATTATAAGCTATCAATTTTAAGTTCTGTATTTGACAATTACAAGTTCAGATCTCCAAGTTATAATTTGCACTAATAATTTGTATTTAACAATTCGAAGTTCCTTATTTGACTATTACAAGTTCAGATCTTCAAATTATTTTTTACAATCTTAGTTTGAAATTAACAATTCGAAGTTTTGTATTTACCTATTACAAGTTCAGATCTTCAACTTATAATTTGCAATTATAATTATAAGCTATCAATTTTAAGTTCTGTATTTGACAATTACAAGTTCAGATCTTCAAGTTATAATTTGCACTAATAATTTGTATTTAATAATTCGAAGTTCTGTATTTGACTATTACAAGTACAGATCTTCAAATTATTATTTACAATCTTAGTTTGAAATTAACAATTCGAAGTTCTGTATTTACCTATTACAAATTCAGATCTTCAAGTTATAATTTGCAATTATAATTATAAGCTATCAATTTTAAGTTCTGTATTTGACTATTACAAGTTCAGATCTTCAAGTTATAATTTGCAATCATAATTTGAATTTTACAATTCTAAGTTCTGTATTTGACTATTTCAAGTTCAGATCTTCAAGTTATAGTTAGCAATCATAATTTGAAGTTATGAATTCTAAGTTCTGTATTTGACAATTACAAGTTCAGATCTTCAAGTTATAATTTGCACTAATAATTTGTATTTAACAATTCGAAGTTCTGTATTTGACTATTGCAAGTTCAGATCTTCAAATTATTAATTACAATCTTAGTTTGAAATTAACAATTCGAAGTTCTGTAGTTACCTATTACAAGTTCAGATCTTCAACTTATAATTTGCAATTATAATTATAAGCTATCAATTTTAAGTTCTGTATGTGACAATTACAAGTTCCGATCTTCAAGTTATAATTTGCACTAACAATTTGTATTTAACAATTCGAAGTTCTGTATTTGACTATTACAAGTTCAGATCTTCAAATTATTATTTACAATCTTAGTTTGAAATTAAAAATTCGAAGTTCGGTATTTACCTATTACAAATTCAGATCTTCAAGTTATAATTTGCAATCATAATTTGAATTTCCCAATTCTAAGTTCTGTATTTGACTATTACAAGTTCAGATCTTCAAGTTATAATTAGCAATCATAATTTGAAGTTATGAATTCTAAGTTCTGTATTTGACAATTACAAGTTCAGATCTTCAAGTTATAATTTGCACTAATAATTTGTATTTAACAATTCGTAGTTCTGTATTTGACTATTACAAGTTCAGATCTTCTAATTATTATTTACAATCATAATTTGAAGTTATGAATTCTTAGTTCTGTATTTTACAATTACAAGTTCAGATCTTCAAGTTATAATTTGTAATCATAATTTGAAGTTATGAATTCTAAGTTCTGAATTTGACTATTACAAGTTCAGATCTTCAAATTATTAATTACAATCTTAGTTGGAAATTAACAATTAGAAGTTCTGTATTTACTTATTACAAGTTCAGATCTTCAACTTATAATTTGCAATTATAATTATAAGCTATCAATTTTAAGTTCTGTATTTGACAATTACATGTTCAGATTTTCAAGTTATAATTTGCACTAATAATTTGTATTTAACAATTCGAAGTTCTGTATTTACCTATTACAAATTCAGATCTTCAAGTTATAATTTGCAATTATAATTATAAGCTATCAATTTTAAGTTCAGTATTTGACTATTACAAGTTCAGATCTTCAAGTTATAATTTGCAATCATGATTTGAATTTTACAATTCTAAGTTCTGTATTTGACTATTACAAGTTTAGATCTTACAATTATTAATTACAATCTTAGTTTGAAATTAACAATTAGAAGTTCTGTAATTCACTATTACAAGTTCAGATCTTCAAGTTATAATTTGCAATTATAATTATAAGCTATCAATTCTAAGTTCTGTATTTGACAATTACAAGTTCAGATCTTCAAGTTATAATTTGCACTAATAATTTGAATTTAACAATTTGAAGTTCTGTATTTGACAATTACAAGTTCAGATTTTCAAGTTATAATTTGCACTAATAATTTGTATTTAACAATTCGAAGTTCTGTATTTACCTATTACAAATTCAGATCTACAAGTTATAATTTGCAATTATAATTATAAGCTATCAATTTTAAGTTCTGTATTTGACAATTACATGTTCAGATTTTCAAGTTATAATTTGCACTAATAATTTGTATTTAACAATTCGAAGTTCTGTATTTACCTATTACAAATTCAGATCTTCAAGTTATAATTTGCAATTATAATTATAAGCTATCAATTTTAAGTTCAGTATTTGACTATTACAAGTTCAGATCTTCAAGTTATAATTTGCAATCATGATTTGAATTTTACAATTCTAAGTTCTGTATTTGACTATTACAAGTTTAGATCTTACAATTATTAATTACAATCTTAGTTTGAAATTAACAATTAGAAGTTCTGTAATTCACTATTACAAGTTCAGATCTTCAAGTTATAATTTGCAATTATAATTATAAGCTATCAATTCTAAGTTCTGTATTGACAATTACAAGTTCAGATCTTCAAGTTATAATTTGCACTAATAATTTGAATTTAACAATTTGAAGTTCTGTATTTGACTATTACAAGTTCAGATCTTCAAATTATTAATTACAATATTAGTTTGAAATTAACAATTCGAAGTTCTGTATTTGACTATTACAAGTTCAGATCTTCAACTTATAATTTGCAATTATAATTATAAGCTATCAATTTTAAGTTCTGTATTTGACTATTACAAGTTCAGATCTTCAAGTTATAATTTGAAATAATAATTAGTATTTAAAAAATCTAAGTTCTGTAATTGACTATTACAAGTTCAGATCTTGAAGTTATAATTTGCAATTATAATTATAAGCTATCAATTCTAAGTTCTGTATTGACAATTACAAGTTCAGATCTTCAAGTTATAATTTGCACTAATAATTTGAATTTAACAATTTGAAGTTCTGTATTTGACTATTACAAGTTCAGATCTTCAACTTATAATTTGCAATTATACTTATAAGCTATCAATTTTAAGTTCTGTATTTGACAATTACAAGTTCAGATCTTCAAGTTATAATTTGAAATAATAATTAGTATTTAAAAAATCTAAGTTCTGTAATTGACTATTACAAGTTCAGATCTTGAAGTTATAATTTGCAATTATAATTATAAGCTATCAATTCTAAGTTCTGTATTGACAATTACAAGTTCAGATCTTCAAGTTATAATTTGCACTAATAATTTGAATTTAACAATTTGAAGTTCTGTATTTGACTATTACAAGTTCAGATCTTCAAATTATTAATTACAATATTAGTTTGAAATTAACAATTCGAAGTTCTGTATTTGACTATTACAAGTTCAGATCTTCAACTTGTAATTTGCAATTATAATTATAAGCTATCAATTTTAAGTTCTGTATTTGACTATTACAAGTTCAGATCTTCAAGTTATAATTAGCAATCATAATTTGCATTTTACAATTCTAAGTTCTGTATTTGACTAATACAAGTTCAGATCTTCAAGTTATAATTTGCAATCATAATTTGAAGTTATGAATTCTAAGTTCTGTATTTGACAATTACAAGTTCAGATCTTCAAGTTATAATTTGCACTAATAATTTGTATTTAACAATTCGAAGTTCTGTATTTGACTATTACAAGTTCAGATCTTCAAATTATTAATTACAATCTTAGTTTGAAATTAACAATTCGAAGTTCTGTATTTACCTATTACAAGTTCAGATCTTAAACTTATAATTTGCAATTATAATTATAAGCTATCAATTTCAAGTTCTCTATTTGACAATTACAAGTTCAGATCTTCAAGTTATAATTTGCACTTATAATTTGTATTTAACAATTCGAAGTTCAGTATTTCACTATTACAAGTTCAGATCTTCAAATTATTAATTACAATCTTAGTTTGAAATTAACAATTCGAAGTTCTGTATTTACCTATTACAAGTTCAGATTTTCAACTTATAATTTGCAATTATAATTATAAGCTATCAATTTTAAGTTCTGTATTTGACAATTACAAGTTCAGATCTCCAAGTTATAATTTGCACTAATAATTTGTATTTAACAATTCGAAGTTCCTTATTTGACTATTACAAGTTCAGATCTTCAAATTATTTTTTACAATCTTAGTTTGAAATTAACAATTCGAAGTTCTGTATTTACCTATTACAAATTTAGATCTTCAAGTTATAATTTGCAATTATAATTATTAGCTATCAATTTTAAGTTCTGTATTTGACTATTACAAGTTCAGATCTTCAAGTTATAATTTGCAATCATAATTTGAATTTTACAATTCTAAGTTCTGTATTTGACTATTACAAGTTCAGATCTTAAAATTATTAATTACAATCTTAGTTTGAAATTAACAATTCGAAGTTTATTGTATTTACCTATTACAAGTTCAGCTCTTCAACTTATAATTTGCAATTATAATTATAAGCTATCAATTTTAAGTTCTCTATTTGACAATTACAAGTTCAGATCTTCAAGTTATAATTTGCACTTATAATTTGTATTTAACAATTCGAAGTTCAGTATTTGACTATTACAAGTTCAGATCTTCAAATTATTAATTACAATCTTAGTTTGAAATTAACAATTCGAAGTTCTGTATTTACCTATTACAAGTTCAGATTTTCAACTTATAATTTGCAATTATAATTATAAGCTATCAATTTTAAGTTCTGTATTTGACAATTACAAGTTCAGATCTCCAAGTTATAATTTGCACTAATAATTTGTATTTAACAATTCGAAGTTCCTTATTTGACTATTACAAGTTCAGATCTTCAAATTATTTTTTACAATCTTAGTTTGAAATTAACAATTCGAAGTTTTGTATTTACCTATTACAAGTTCAGATCTTCAACTTATAATTTGCAATTATAATTATAAGCTATCAATTTTAAGTTCTGTATTTGACAATTACAAGTTCAGATCTTCAAGTTATAATTTGCACTAATAATTTGTATTTAATAATTCGAAGTTCTGTATTTGACTATTACAAGTACAGATCTTCAAATTATTATTTACAATCTTAGTTTGAAATTAACAATTCGAAGTTCTGTATTTACCTATTACAAATTCAGATCTTCAAGTTATAATTTGCAATTATAATTATAAGCTATCAATTTTAAGTTCTGTATTTGACTATTACAAGTTCAGATCTTCAAGTTATAATTTGCAATCATAATTTGAATTTTACAATTCTAAGTTCTGTATTTGACTATTTCAAGTTCAGATCTTCAAGTTATAGTTAGCAATCATAATTTGAAGTTATGAATTCTAAGTTCTGTATTTGACAATTACAAGTTCAGATCTTCAAGTTATAATTTGCACTAATAATTTGTATTTAACAATTCGAAGTTCTGTATTTGACTATTGCAAGTTCAGATCTTCAAATTATTAATTACAATCTTAGTTTGAAATTAACAATTCGAAGTTCTGTAGTTACCTATTACAAGTTCAGATCTTCAACTTATAATTTGCAATTATAATTATAAGCTATCAATTTTAAGTTCTGTATGTGACAATTACAAGTTCCGATCTTCAAGTTATAATTTGCACTAACAATTTGTATTTAACAATTCGAAGTTCTGTATTTGACTATTACAAGTTCAGATCTTCAAATTATTATTTACAATCTTAGTTTGAAATTAAAAATTCGAAGTTCGGTATTTACCTATTACAAATTCAGATCTTCAAGTTATAATTTGCAATCATAATTTGAATTTCCCAATTCTAAGTTCTGTATTTGACTATTACAAGTTCAGATCTTCAAGTTATAATTAGCAATCATAATTTGAAGTTATGAATTCTAAGTTCTGTATTTGACAATTACAAGTTCAGATCTTCAAGTTATAATTTGCACTAATAATTTGTATTTAACAATTCGTAGTTCTGTATTTGACTATTACAAGTTCAGATCTTCTAATTATTATTTACAATCATAATTTGAAGTTATGAATTCTTAGTTCTGTATTTTACAATTACAAGTTCAGATCTTCAAGTTATAATTTGTAATCATAATTTGAAGTTATGAATTCTAAGTTCTGAATTTGACTATTACAAGTTCAGATCTTCAAATTATTAATTACAATCTTAGTTGGAAATTAACAATTAGAAGTTCTGTATTTACTTATTACAAGTTCAGATCTTCAACTTATAATTTGCAATTATAATTATAAGCTATCAATTTTAAGTTCTGTATTTGACAATTACATGTTCAGATTTTCAAGTTATAATTTGCACTAATAATTTGTATTTAACAATTCGAAGTTCTGTATTTACCTATTACAAATTCAGATCTTCAAGTTATAATTTGCAATTATAATTATAAGCTATCAATTTTAAGTTCAGTATTTGACTATTACAAGTTCAGATCTTCAAGTTATAATTTGCAATCATGATTTGAATTTTACAATTCTAAGTTCTGTATTTGACTATTACAAGTTTAGATCTTACAATTATTAATTACAATCTTAGTTTGAAATTAACAATTAGAAGTTCTGTAATTCACTATTACAAGTTCAGATCTTCAAGTTATAATTTGCAATTATAATTATAAGCTATCAATTCTAAGTTCTGTATTTGACAATTACAAGTTCAGATCTTCAAGTTATAATTTGCACTAATAATTTGAATTTAACAATTTGAAGTTCTGTATTTGACAATTACAAGTTCAGATTTTCAAGTTATAATTTGCACTAATAATTTGTATTTAACAATTCGAAGTTCTGTATTTACCTATTACAAATTCAGATCTACAAGTTATAATTTGCAATTATAATTATAAGCTATCAATTTTAAGTTCTGTATTTGACAATTACATGTTCAGATTTTCAAGTTATAATTTGCACTAATAATTTGTATTTAACAATTCGAAGTTCTGTATTTACCTATTACAAATTCAGATCTTCAAGTTATAATTTGCAATTATAATTATAAGCTATCAATTTTAAGTTCAGTATTTGACTATTACAAGTTCAGATCTTCAAGTTATAATTTGCAATCATGATTTGAATTTTACAATTCTAAGTTCTGTATTTGACTATTACAAGTTTAGATCTTACAATTATTAATTACAATCTTAGTTTGAAATTAACAATTAGAAGTTCTGTAATTCACTATTACAAGTTCAGATCTTCAAGTTATAATTTGCAATTATAATTATAAGCTATCAATTCTAAGTTCTGTATTTGACAATTACAAGTTCAGATCTTCAAGTTATAATTTGCACTAATAATTTGAATTTAACAATTTGAAGTTCTGTATTTGACAATTACAAGTTCAGATTTTCAAGTTATAATTTGCACTAATAATTTGTATTTAACAATTCGAAGTTCTGTATTTACCTATTACAAATTCAGATCTTCAAGTTATAATTTGCAATTATAATTATAAGCTATCAATTTTAAGTTCAGTATTTGACAATTACAAGTTCAGATCTTCAAGTTATAATTTGCACTAATAATTTGAATTTAACAATTTGAAGTTCTGTATTTGACTATTACAAGTTCATATCTTCATATTATTATTTACAATCTTAGTTTGAAATTAACAATTTGAAGTTCTGTATTTACCTATTACAAGTTCAGATCTACTAGTTATAATTAGCAATTATAATTTGTATTTAACAATTCGAAGTTCTGTATTCGACTATTGCAAGTGCAGATCTACAAATTATTAATTACAATCTTAGTTTGAAATTAACAATTCGAAGTTCTGTTTTTACCTATTACAAATTCAGATCTTTAAGTTATAATTTGCAATTATAATTATAAGCTATCAATTTTAAGTTCAGTATTTGACTATTACAAGTTCAGATCTTCAAGTTATAATTTGCAATCATGATTTGAATTTTACAATTCTAAGTTCTGTATTTGACTATTACAAGTTCAGATCTTCAAGTTATAATTAGCAATCATAATTTGAAGTTATGAATTCTAAGTGCTGTATTTGACAATTACAAGTTCAGATCTTCAAGTTATAATTTGCACTAATAATTTGTATTTAACAATTCGGAGTTCTGTATTTGACTATTACAAGTTTAGATCTTACAATTATTAATTACAATCTTAGTTTGAAATTAACAATTAGAAGTTCTGTAATTCACTATTACAAGTTCAGATCTTCAAGTTATAATTTGCAATTATAATAATAAGCTATCAATTCTAAGTTCTGTATTTGACAATTACAAGTTAAGATCTTCAAGTTATAATTTGCAATCATAATTTGAATTTCCCAATTCTAAGTTCTGTATTTGACTATTACAAGTTCAGATCTTCAAGTTATAATTTGCACTAATAATTTGTATTTAACAATTCGAAGTTCTGTATTTGACAATTACAAGTTCAGATCTTCAAGTTATAATTTGCAATCATAATTTGAAGTTATGAATTCCAAGTGCTGTATTTGATAATTACAAGTTCAGATCTTCAAGTTATAATTTGCACTAATAATTTGTATTTAACAATTCGAAGTTCTGTATTTGACTATTACAAGTTCAGATCTTCTACTTATTATTTACAATCATAATTTGAAGTTATGAATTCTAAGTTCTGTATTTGACAATTACAAGTTCAGATCTTCAAGTTATAATTTGCACTAATAATTTGTATTTAACAATTCGAAGTTCTGTATTTGACTATTACAAGTTCAGATCCACTAATTATTATTTACAATCATAATTTGAAGTTATGAATCCTAAGTTAGTATTTGACAATTACAAGTTCAGATCTTCAAGTTATAATTTGCAATCTTAGTTTGAAATTAGCAATGCGCAGTTCTGTATTTACCTATCACGAGTTCATATCTTCTAGTTATAATTTGCAATTATACTTATAAGCTATCAATTTTAAGTTCTGTATTTGACAATTACAAGTTCAGATCTTCAAGTTATATTTTGAAATAATAATTAGTATTTAACAAATCTAAGTTCTGTAATTGACTATTACAAGTTCAGTTCTTCAAGTTATAATTTGCAATTATAATTATAAGCTATCAATTCTAAGTTCTGTATTTGACAATTACATGATCAGATCTTCAAGTTATAATTTGCACTAATAATTTGAATTTAACAATTTGAAGTTCTGTATTTGACTATTACAAGTTCATATCTTCAAATTATTATTTACAATCTTAGTTTGAAATTAACAATTTGAAGTTCTGTATTTACCTATTACAAGTTCAGATCTTCTAGTTATAATTTGCAATTATAATTTGTATTTAACAATTCGAAGTTCTGTATTCGACTATTGCAAGTTCAGATCTTCAAATTATTAATTACAATCTTAGTTTGGAATTTACAATTCGAAGTTCTGTATTTACCTATTACAAGTTCAGATCTTCAACTTATAATTTGCAATTATAATTATAAGCTATCAATTTTAAGTTCTGTATTTGACAATTACAAGTTCAGATCTTCAAGTTATAATTTGCACTAATAATTTGTATTTAACAATTCGAAGTTCTGTATTTGACTATTACAAGTTCAGATCTTCAAGTTATAATTTGCAATCATAATTTGAATTTACAAATTCTAAGTTCTGAATTTGACTATTACAAGTTCAGATCTTCAAGTTATAATTAGCAATCATAATTTGAAGTTATGAATTCTAAGTTCTGTATTTGACAATTACAAGTTCAGATCTTCAAGTTATAATTTGCACTAATAATTTGTATTTAACAATTCGTAGTTCTGTATTTGACTATTACAAGTTCAGATCTTCAAATTATTAATTACAATCTTAGTTTGAAATTAACAATTCGAAGTTCAGTATTTACCTATTACAAGTTCAAATCTTCTAGTTATAATTTGCAATTATACTTATAAGCTATCAATTTTAAGTTCTGTATTTGACAATTACAAGTTCAGATCTTCAAGTTATAATTTGCACTAATAATTTGAATTTAACAATTTGAAGTTCTGTATTTGACTATTACAAGTTCATATCTTCAAATTATTGTTTACAATCTTAGTTTGAAATTAACAATTTGAAGTTCTGTATTTACCTATTACAAGTTCAGATCTTCTAGTTATAATTTGTAATTATAATTTGTATTTAACAATTCGAAGTTCTGTATTCGACTATTGCAAGTGCAGATCTTCAAATTATTAATTACAATCTTAGTTTGAAATTAACAATTCGAAGTTCTGTTTTTACCTATTACAAATTCAGATCTTCAACTTATAATTTGCAATTATAATTATAAGCTATCAATTTTAAGTTCAGTATTTGACTATTACAAGTTCAGATCTTCAAGTTATAATTTGCAATCATGATTGAATTTTACAATTCTAAGTTCTGTATTTGACTATTACAAGTTCAGATCTTCAAGTTATAATTAGCAATCATAATTTGAAGTTATGAATTCTAAGTGCTGTATTTGACAATTACAAGTTCAGATCTTCAAGTTATAATTTGCACTAATAATTTGTATTTAACAATTCGGAGTTCTGTATTTGACTATTACAAGTTTAGATCTTACAATTATTAATTACAATCTTAGTTTAAAATTAACAATTAGAAGTTCTGTAATTCAGTATTACAAGTTCAGATCTTCAAGTTATAATTTGCAATTATAATAATAAGCTATCAATTCTAAGTTCTGTATTTGACAATTACAAGTTCAGATCTTCAAGTTATAATTTGCACTAATAATTTGTATTTAACAATTCGAAGTTCTGTATTTGACTATTACAAGTTCAGATCTTTTACTTATTATTTACAATCATAATTTGAAGTTATGAATTCTAAGTTCTGTATTTGACAATTACAAGTTCAGATCTTCAAGTTATAATTTGCACTAATAATTTGGATTTAACAATTCGAAGTTCTGTATTTGACTATTACAAGTTCAGATCTACTAATTATTATTTACAATCATAATTTGAAGTTATGAATTCTAAGTTCTGTATTTGACAATTACAAGTTCAGATCTTCAAGTTATAATTTGCAATCTTAGTTTGAAATTAACAATTCGAAGTTCTGTATTTACCTGTTACAAGTTCATATCTTCTAGTTATAATTTGCAATTATACTTATAAGCTATCAATTTTAAGTTCTGTATTTGACAATTACAAGTTCAGATCTTCAAGTTATAATTTGAAATAATAATTAGTATTTAACAAATCTAAGTTCTGTAATTGACTATTACAAGTTCAGTTCTTCAAGTTATAATTTGCAATTATAATTATAAGCTATCAATTCTAAGTTCTGTATTTGACAATTACAAGTTCAGATCTTCAAGTTATAATTTGCACTAATAATTTGAATTTAACAATTTGAAGTTCTGAATTTGACTATTACAAGTTCAGATCTTCAAATTATTAATTACAATCTTAGTTGGAAATTAACAATTAGAAGTTCTGTATTTACCTATTACAAGTTCAGATCTTCAACTTATAATTTGCAATTATAATTATAAGCTATCAATTCTAAGTTCTGTATTTGATAATTACAAGTTCAGATTTTCAAGTTATAATCTGCACTAATAATTTGTATTTAACAATTCGAAGTTCTGTATTTACCTATTACAAATTCAGATCTTCAAGTTATAATTTGCAATTATAATTATAAGCTATCAATTTTAAGTTCAGTATTTGACTATTACAAGTTCAGATCTTCAAGTTATAATTTGCAATCATGATTTGAATTTTACAATTCTAAGTTCTGTATTTGACTATTACAAGTTCAGATGTTCAAGTTGTAATTAGCAATCATAATTTGAAGTTATGAATTCTAAGTGCTGTATTTGACAATTACAAGTTCAGATCTTCAAGTTATAATTTGCACTAATAATTTGTATTTAACAATTCGGAGTTCTGTATTTGACTATTACAAGTTTAGATCTTACAATTATTAATTACAATCTTAGTTTGAAATTAACAATTAGAAGTTCTGTAATTCACTATTACAAGTTCAGATCTTCAAGTTATAATTTGCAATTATAATTATAAGCTATCAATTCTAAGTTCCGTATTTGACAATTACAAGTTCAGATCTTCAAGTTATAATTTGCACTAATAATTTGTATTTAACAATTCGAAGTTCTGTATTTGACTATTACAAGTTCAGATCTTCTACTTATTATTTACAATCATAATTTGAAGTTATGAATTCTAAGTTCTGTATTTGACAATTACAAGTTCAGATCTTCAAGTTATAATTTGCACTAATAATTTGTATTTAACAATTCGAAGTTCTGTATTTGACTATTACAAGTTCAGATCTTCAAGTTATAATTTGCAATCATAATTTGAATTTACAAATTCTAAGTTCTGAATTTGACTATTACAAGTTCAGATCTTCAAGTTATAATTAGCAATCATAATTTGAAGTTATGAATTCTAAGTTCTGTATTTGACAATTACAAGTTCAGATCTTCAAGTTATAATTTGCACTAATAATTTGTATTTAACAATTCGTAGTTCTGTATTTGACTATTACAAGTTCAGATCTTCAAATTATTAATTACAATCTTAGTTTGAAATTAACAATTCGAAGTTCAGTATTTACCTATTACAAGTTCATATCTTCTAGTTATAATTTGCAATTATACTTATAAGCTATCAATTTTAAGTTCTGTATTTGACAATTACAAGTTCAGATCTTCAAGTTATAATTTGCACTAATAATTTGAATTTAACAATTTGAAGTTCTGTATTTGACTATTACAAGTTCATATCTTCAAATTATTATTTACAATCTTAGTTTGAAATTAACAATTTGAAGTTCTGTATTTACCTATTACAAGTTCAGATCTTCTAGTTATAATTTGCAATTATAATTTGTATTTAACAATTCGAAGTTCTGTATTCGACTATTGCAAGTGCAGATCTTCAAATTATTAATTACAATCTTAGTTTGAAATTAACAATTCGAAGTTCTGTTTTTACCTATTACAAATTCAGATCTTCAACTTATAATTTGCAATTATAATTATAAGCTATCAATTTTAAGTTCAGTATTTGACTATTACAAGTTCAGATCTTCAAGTTATAATTTGCAATCATAATTTGAAGTTATGAATTCTAAGTGCTGTATTTGACAATTACAAGTTCAGATCTTCAAGTTATAATTTGCACTAATAATTTGTATTTAACAATTCGGAGTTCTGTATTTGACTATTACAAGTTTAGATCTTACAATTATTAATTACAATCTTAGTTTAAAATTAACAATTAGAAGTTCTGTAATTCAGTATTACAAGTTCAGATCTTCAAGTTATAATTTGCAATTATAATAATAAGCTTCCAATTCTAAGTTCTGTATTTGACAATTACAAGTTCAGATCTTCAAGTTATAATTTGCACTAATAATTTGTATTTAACAATTCGAAGTTCTGTATTTGACTATTACAAGTTCAGATCTTTTACTTATTATTTACAATCATAATTTGAAGTTATGAATTCTAAGTTCTGTATTTGACAATTACAAGTTCAGATCTTCAAGTTATAATTTGCACTAATAATTTGGATTTAACAATTCGAAGTTCTGTATTTGACTATTACAAGTTCAGATCTACTAATTATTATTTACAATCATAATTTGAAGTTATGAATTCTAAGTTCTGTATTTGACAATTACAAGTTCAGATCTTCAAGTTATAATTTGCAATCTTAGTTTGAAATTAACAATTCGAAGTTCTGTATTTACCTATTACAAGTTCATATCTTCTAGTTATAATTTGCAATTATACTTATAAGCTATCAATTTTAAGTTCTGTATTTGACAATTACAAGTTCAGATCTTCAAGTTATAATTTGAAATAATAATTAGTATTTAACAAATCTAAGTTCTGTAATTGACTATTACAAGTTCAGTTCTTCAAGTTATAATTTGCAATTATAATTATAAGCTATCAATTCTAAGTTCTGTATTTGACAATTACAAGTTCAGATCTTCAAGTTATAATTTGCACTAATAATTTGAATTTAACAATTTGAAGTTCTGAATTTGACTATTACAAGTTCAGATCTTCAAATTATTAATTACAATCTTAGTTGGAAATTAACAATTAGAAGTTCTGTATTTACCTATTACAAGTTCAGATCTTCAACTTATAATTTGCAATTATAATTATAAGCTATCAATTTTAAGTTCTGTATTTGACAATTACAAGTTCAGATTTTCAAGTTATAATCTGCACTAATAATTTGTATTTAACAATTCGAAGTTCTGTATTTACCTATTACAAATTCAGATCTTCAAGTTATAATTTGCAATTATAATTATAAGCTATCAATTTTAAGTTCAGTATTTGACTATTACAAGTTCAGATCTTCAAGTTATAATTTGCAATCATGATTTGAATTTTACAATTCTAAGTTCTGTATTTGACTATTACAAGTTCAGATCTTCAAGTTGTAATTAGCAATCATAATTTGAAGTTATGAATTCTAAGTGCTGTATTTGACAATTACAAGTTCAGATCTTCAAGTTATAATTTGCACTAATAATTTGTATTTAACAATTCGGAGTTCTGTATTTGACTATTACAAGTTTAGATCTTACAATTATTAATTACAATCTTAGTTTGAAATTAACAATTAGAAGTTCTGTAATTCACTATTACAAGTTCAGATCTTCAAGTTATAATTTGCAATTATAATTATAAGCTATCAATTCTAAGTTCCGTATTTGACAATTACAAGTTCTAATCTTCAAGTTATAATTTGCACTAATAATTTGTATTTAACAATTCGAAGTTCTGTATTTGACTATTACAAGTTCAGATCTTCTACTTATTATTTACAATCATAATTTGAAGTTATGAATTCTAAGTTCTGTATTTGACAATTACAAGTTCAGATCTTCAAGTTATAATTTGCACTAATAATTTGTATTTAACAATTCGAAGTTCTGTATTTGACTATTACAAGTTCAGATCTACTAATTATTACTTACAATCATAATTTGAAGTTATGAATTTTAAGTTCTGTATATGACAATTACAAGTTCAGATCTTCAAGTTATAATTTGAAATAATAATTAGTATTTAACAATTCTAAGTGCTGTATTTGACAATTACAAGTTCAGATCTTCAAGTTATAATTTGCACTAATAATTTGTATTTAACAATTCGGAGTTCTGTATTTGACTATTACAAGTTTAGATCTTACAATTATTAATTACAATCTTAGTTTAAAATTAACAATTAGAAGTTCTGTAATTCAGTATTACAAGTTCAGATCTTCAAGTTATAATTTGCAATTATAATAATAAGCTATCAATTCTAAGTTCTGTATTTGACAATTACAAGTTCAGATCTTCAAGTTATAATTTGCACTATAAATTTGTATTTTACAATTCGAAGTTCTGTATTTGACTATTACAAGTTCAGATCTTCTACTTATTATTTACAATCATAATTTGAAGTTATGAATTCTAAGTTCTGTATTTGACAATTACAAGTTCAGATCTTCAAGTTATAATTTGCACTAATAATTTGGATTTAACAATTCGAAGTTCTGCATTTGACTATTACAAGTTCAGATCTACTAATTATTATTTACAATCATAATTTGTAGTTATGAATTCTAAGTTCTGTATTTGACAATTACAAGTTCAGATCTTCAAGTTATAATTTGCAATCTTAGTTTGAAATTAGCAATTCGAAGTTCTGTATTTACCTATTACAAGTTCATATCTTCTAGTTATAATTTGCAATTATTCTTATAAGCTATCAATTTTAAGTTCTGTATTTGACAATTACAAGTTCAGATCTTCAAGTTATAATTTGAAATAATAATTAGTATTTAACAAATCTAAGTTCTGTAATTGACTATTACAAGTTCAGTTCTTCAAGTTATAATTTGCAATTATAATTATAAGCTATCAATTCTAAGTTCTGTATTTGACAATTACAAGTTCAGATCTTCAAGTTATAATTTGCACTAATAATTTGAATTTAACAATTTGAAGTTCTGAATTTGACTATTACAAGTTCAGATCTTACAATTATTAATTACAATCTTAGTTTGAAATTAACAATTAGAAGTTCTGTAATTCACTATTACAAGTTCAGATCTTCAACTTATAATTTGCAATTATAATTATAAGCTATCAATTTTAAGTTCTGTATTTGACAATTACAAGTTCAGATCTTCAAGTTATAATTTGCACTAATAATTTGTATTTAACAATTCGAAGTTCTGTATTTGACTATTACAAGTTCAGATCTTCTACTTATTATTTACAATCATAATTTGAAGTTATAAATTCTAAGTTCTGTATTTGACAATTACAAGTTCAGATCTTCAAGTTATAATTTGAAATAATAATTAGTATTTAACAAATCTAAGTTCTGTAATTGACTATTACAAGTTCAGTTCTTCAAGTTATAATTTGCAATTATAATTATAAGCTATCAATTTTAAGTTCAGTATTTGACTATTACAAGTTCAGATCTTCAAGTTATAATTTGCAATCATGATTTGAATTTTACAATTCTAAGTTCTGTATTTGACTATTACAAGTTCAGATCTTCAAGTTGTAATTAGCAATCATAATTTGAAGTTATGAATTCTAAGTGCTGTATTTGACAATTACAAGTTCAGATCTTCAAGTTATAATTTGCACTAATAATTTGTATTTAACAATTCGGAGTTCTGTATTTGACTATTACAAGTTTAGATCTTACAATTATTAATTACAATCTTAGTTTGAAATTAACAATTAGAAGTTCTGTAATTCACTATTACAAGTTCAGATCTTCAAGTTATAATTTGCAATTATAATTATAAGCTATCAATTCTAAGTTCTGTATTTGACAATTACAAGTTCAGATCTTCAAGTTATAATTTGCACTAATAATTTGTATTTAACAATTCGAAGTTCTGTATTTGACTATTACAAGTTCAGATCTTCTACTTATTATTTACAATCATAATTTGAAGTTATAAATTCTAAGTTCTGTATTTGACAATTACAAGTTCAGATCTTCAAGTTATAATTTGCACTAATAATTTGTATTTAACAATTCGAAGTTCTGTATTTGACTATTACAAGTTCAGATCTACTAATTATTACTTACAATCATAATTTGAAGTTATGAATTTTAAGTTCCGTATTTGACAATTACAAGTTCAGATCTTCAAGTTATAATTTGAAATAATAATTAGTATTTAACAAATCTAAGTTCTGTAATTGACTATTACAAGTTCAGTTCTTCAAGTTATAATTTGCAATTATAATTATAAGCTATCAATTCTAAGTTCTGTATTTGACAATTACAAGTTCAGATCTTCAAGTTATAATTTGCACTAATAATTTGAATTTAACAATTTGAAGTTCTGTATTGGACTATTACAAGTTCATATCTTCAAATTATTATTTACAATCTTAGTTTGAAATTAACAATTTGAAGTTCTGTATTTACCTATTACAAGTTCAGATCTTCTAGTTATAATTTGCAATTATAATTTGTATTTAACAATTCGAAGTTCTGTATTCGACTATTGCAAGTGCAGATCTTGAAATTATTAATTACAATCTTAGTTTGAAATTAACAATTCGAAGTTCTGTTTTTACCTATTACAAATTCAGATCTTCAAGTTATAATTTGCAATTATAATTATAAGCTATCAATTTTAAGTTCAGTATTTGACTATTACAAGTTCAGATCTTCAAGTTATAATTTGCAATCATGATTTGAATTTTACAATTCTAAGTTCTGTATTTGACTATTACAAGTTCAGATCTTCAAGTTATAATTAGCAATCATAATTTGAAGTTATGAATTCTAAGTGCTGTATTTGACAATTACAAGTTCAGATCTTCAAGTTATAATTTGCACTAATAATTTGTATTTAACAATTCGGAGTTCTGTATTTGACTATTACAAGTTTAGGTCTTACAATTATTAATTACAATCATAGTTTGAAATTAACAATTTGAAGTTCTGTAATTCACTATTACAAGTTCAGATCTTCAAGTTATAATTTGCAATTATAATTATAAGCTATCAGTTCTAAGTTCTGTATTTGACAATTACAAGTTCACATCTTCAAGTTATAATTTGCACTAATAATTTGTATTTAACAATTCGAAGTTCTGTATTTGACTATTACAAGTTCAGATCTTCTACTTATTATTTACAATCATAATTTGAAGTTATGAATTCTAAGTTCTGTATTTGACAATTACAAGTTCAGATCTTCAAGTTATAATTTGCACTAATAATTTGTATTTAACAATTCGAAGTTCTGTATTTGACTATTACAAGTTCAGATCTACTAATTATTATTTACAATCATAATTTGAAGTTATGAATTCTAAGTTCTGTATTTGACAATTACAAGTTCAGATCTTCAAGTTATAATTTGCAATCTTAGTTTGAAATTAACAATTCGAAGTTCTGTATTTACCTATTACAAGTTCATATCTTCTAGATATAATTTGCAATTATACTTATAAGCTATCAATTTTAAGTTCTGTATTTGACAATTACAAGTTCAGATCTTCAAGTTATAATTTGAAATAATAATTAGTATTTAACAAATCTAAGTTCTGTAATTGACTATTACAAGTTCAGTTCTTCAAGTTATAATTTGCAATTATAATTATAAGCTATCAATTTTAAGTTCAGTATTTGACTATTACAAGTTCAGATCTTCAAGTTATAATTTGCACTAATAATTTGAATTTAACAATTTGAAGTTCTGTAGTTGACTATTACAAGTTCATATCTTCAAATTATTATTTACAATCTTAGTTTGAAATTAACAATTTGAAGTTCTGTATTTACCTATTACAAGTTCAGATCTTCTAGTTATAATTTGCAATTATAATTTGTATTTAACAATTCGAAGTTCTGTATTCGACTATTGCAAGTGCAGATCTTCAAATTATTAATTACAATCTTAGTTTGAAATTAACAATTCGAAGTTCTGTATTTACCTATTACAAATTCAGATCTTCAAGTTATAATTTGCAATTATAATTATAAGCTATCAATTTTAAGTTCAGTATTTGACTATTACAAGTTCAGATCTTCAAGTTATAATTTGCAATCATGATTTGAATTTTACAATTCTAAGTTCTGTATTTGACTATTACAAGTTCAGATCTTCAAGTTATAATTAGCAATCATAATTTGAAGTTATGAATTCTAAGTGCTGTATTTGACAATTACAAGTTCAGATCTTCAAGTTATAATTTGCACTAATAATTTGTATTTAACAATTCGGAGTTCTGTATTTGACTATTACAAGTTTAGGTCTTACAATTATTAATTACAATCATAGTTTGAAATTAACAATTTGAAGTTCTGTAATTCACTATTACAAGTTCAGATCTTCAAGTTATAATTTGCAATTATAATTATAAGCTATCAGTTCTAAGTTCTGTATTTGACAATTACAAGTTCAGATCTTCTAGTTATAATTTGCACTAATAATTTGTATTTAACAATTCGAAGTTCTGTATTTGACTATTACAAGTTCAGATCTTCTACTTATTATTTACAATTATAATTTGAAGTTATGAATTCTAAGTTCTGTATTTGACAATTACAAGTTCAGATCTTCAAGTTATAATTTGCACTAATAATTTGTATTTAACAATTCGAAGTTCTGTATTTGACTATTACAAGTTCAGATCTTCAAGTTATAATTTGCACTAATAATTTGTATTTAACAATTCGTAGTTCTGTATTTGACTATTACAAGTTCAGATCTTCTAATTATTATTTACAATCATAATTTGAAGTTATGAATTCTTAGTTCTGGATTTTACTATTACAAGTTCAGATCTTCAAGTTATAATTTGCACTAATAATTTGTATTTAACAATTCGAAGTTCTGTATTTGACTATTACAAGTTCAGATCTTCAAATTATTAATTACAATCTTAGTTTGAAATTAACAATTCGAAGTTCCGTATTTACCTATTACAAGTTCATATCTTCTAGTTATAATTTGCAATTATACTTATAAGCTATCAATTTTAAGTTCTGTATTTGACAATTACAAGTTCAGATCTTCAAGTTATAATTTGCACTAATAATTTGAATTTAACAATTTGAAGTTCTGTATTTGACTATTACAAGTTCATATCTTCAAATTATTATTTACAATCTTAGTTTGAAATTAACAATTTGAAGTTCTGTATTTACCTATTACAAGTTCAGATCTTCTAGTTATAATTTGCAATTATAATTTGTATTTAACAATTCGAAGTTCTGTATTCGACTATTGCAAGTGCAGATCTTCAAATTATTAATTACAATCTTTGTTTGAAATTAACAATTCGAAGTTCTGTTTTTACCTATTACAAATTCAGATCTTCAAGTTATAATTTGCAATTATAATTATAAGCTATCAATTTTAAGTTCAGTATTTGACTATTACAAGTTCAGATCTTCAAGTTATAATTTGCAATCATGATTTGAATTTTACAATTCTAAGTTCTGTATTTGACTATTACAAGTTCAGATCTTCAAGTTATAATTAGCAATCATAATTTGAAGTTATGAATTCTAAGTGCTGTATTTGACAATTACAAGTTCAGATCTTCAAGTTATAATTTGCACTAATAATTTGTATTTAACAATTCGAAGTTCTGTATTTGACTATTACAAGTTCAGATCTTCTACTTATTATTTACAATCATAATTTGAAGTTATGAATTCTAAGTTCTGTATTTGACAATTACAAGTTCAGATCTTCAAGTTATAATTTGCACTAATAATTTGGATTTAACAATTCGAAGTTCTGTATTTGACTATTACAAGTTCAGATCTACTAATTATTATTTACAATCATAATTTGAAGTTATGAATTCTAAGTTCTGTATTTGACAATTACAAGTTCAGATCTTCAAGTTATAATTTGCAATCTTAGTTTGAAATTAACAATTCGAAGTTCTGCATTTACCTATTACAAGTTCATATCTTCTAGTTATAATTTGCAATTATACTTATAAGCTATCAATTTTAAGTTTAGTATTTGACAATTACAAGTTCAGATCTTCAAGTTATAATTTGAAATAATAATTAGTATTTAACAAATCTAAGTTCTGTAATTGACTATTACAAGTTCAGTTCTTCAAGTTATAATTTGCAATTATAATTATAAGCTATCAATTCTAAGTTCTGTATTTGACAATTACAAGTTCAGATCTTCAAGTTATAATTTGCACTAATAATTTGAATTTAACAATTTGAAGTTCTGAATTTGACTATTACAAGTTCAGATCTTCAAATTATTAATTGCAATCTTAGTTGGAAATTAAGAATTAGAAGTTCTGTATTTACCTATTACAAGTTCAGATCTTCAACTTATAATTTGCAATTATAATTATAAGCTATCAATTTTAAGTTCTGTATTTGACAATTACAAGTTCAGATTTTCAAGTTATAATCTGCACTAATAATTTGTATTTAACAATTCGAAGTTCTGTATTTACCTATTACATATTCAGATCTTCAAGTTATAATTTGCAATTATAATTATAAGCTATCAATTTTAAGTTCAGTATTTGACTATTACAAGTTCAGATCTTCAAGTTATAATTTGCAATCATGATTTGAATTTTACAATTCTAAGTTCTGTATTTGACTATTACAAGTTCAGATCTTCAAGTTGTAATTAGCAATCATAATTTGAAGTTATGAATTCTAAGTGCTGTATTTGACAATTACAAGTTCAGATCTTCAAGTTATAATTTGCACTAATAATTTGTATTTAACAATTCGGAGTTCTGTATTTGACTATTACAAGTTTAGATCTTACAATTATTAATTACAATCTTAGTTTGAAATTAACAATTAGAAGTTCTGTAATTCACTATTACAAGTTCAGATCTTCAAGTTATAATTTGCAATTATAATTATAAGCTATCAATTCTAAGTTCTGTATTTGACAATTACAAGTTCATATCTTCAAGTTATAATTTGCACTAATAATTTGTATTTAACAATTCGAAGTTCTGTATTTGACTATTACAAGTTCAGATCTTCTACTTATTATTTACAATCATAATTTGAAGTTATGAATTCTAAGTTCTGTATTTGACAATTACAAGTTCAGATCTTCAAGTTATAATTTGCACTAATAATTTGTATTTAACAATTCGAAGTTCTGTATTTGACTATTACAAGTTCAGATCTACTAATTATTATTTACAATCATAATTTGAAGTTATGAATTTTAAGTTCTGTATTTGACAATTACAAGTTCAGATCTTCAAGTTATAATTTGAAATAATAATTAGTATTTAACAAATCTAAGTTCTGTAATTGACTATTACAAGTTCAGTTCTTCAAGTTATAATTTGCAATTATAATTATAAGCTATCAATTCTAAGTTCTGTATTTGACAATTACAAGTTCAGATCTTCAAGTTATAATTTGCACTAATAATTTGAATTTAACAATTTGAAGTTCTGTATTTGACTATTACAAGTTCATATCTTCAAATTATTATTTACAATCTTAGTTTGAAATTAACAATTTGAAGTTCTGTATTTACCTATTACAAGTTCAGATCTTCTAGTTATAATTTGCAATTATAATTTGTATTTAACAATTCGAAGTTCTGTATTCGACTATTGCAAGTGCAGATCTTCAAATTATTAATTACAATCTTAGTTTGAAATTAACAATTCGAAGTTCTGTATTTACCTATTACAAATTCAGATCTTCAAGTTATAATTTGCAATTATAATTATAAGCTATCAATTTTAAGTTCAGTATTTGACTATTACAAGTTCAGATCTTCAAGTTATAATTTGCAATCATGATTTGAATTTTACAATTCTAAGTTCTGTATTTGACTATTACAAGTTCAGATCTTCAAGTTATAATTAGCAATCATAATTTGAAGTTATGAATTCTAAGTGCTGTATTTGACAATTACAAGTTCAGATCTTCAAGTTATAATTTGCACTAATAATTTGTATTTAACAATTCGGAGTTCTGTATTTGACTATTACAAGTTTAGATCTTACAATTATTAATTACAATCATAGTTTGAAATTAACAATTAGAAGTTCTGTAATTCACTATTACAAGTTCAGATCTTCAAGTTATAATTTGCAATTATAATTATAAGCTATCAATTCTAAGTTCTGTATTTGACTATTACAAGTTCAGATCTTCTACTTATTATTTACAATCATAATTTGAAGTTATGAATTCTAAGTTCTGTATTTGACAATTACAAGTTCAGATCTTCAAGTTATAATTTGCACTAATAATTTGTATTTAACAATTTGAAGTTCTGTATTTGACTATTACAAGTTCATATCTTCAAATTATTATTTACAATCTTAGTTTGAAATTAACAATTTGAAGTTCTGTATTTACCTATTACAAGTTCAGATCTTCTAGTTATAATTTGCAATTATAATTTGTATTTAACAATTCGAAGTTCTGAATTCGACTATTGCAAGTTCAGATCTTCAAATTATTAATTACAATCTTAGTTTGAAATTAACAATTCGAAGTTCTGTATTTACCTATTACAAGTTCAGATCTTCAACTTATAATTTGCAATTATAATTATAAGCTATCAATTTTAAGTTCTGTATTTGACAATTACAAGTTCAGATCTTCAAGTTATAATTTGCACTAATAATTTGTATTTAACAATTCGAAGTTCTGTATTTGACTATTACAAGTTCAGATCTTCAAATTATTATTTACAATCGTAGTTTGAAATTAACAATTCGAAGTTCTGTATTTACCTATTACAAATTCAGATCTTCAAGTTATAATTTGCAATTATAATTATAAGCTATCAATTTTAAGTTCTGTATTTGACTATTACAAGTTCAGATCTTCAAGTTATAATTTGCAATCATGATTTGAATTTTACAATTCTAAGTTCTGTTATTTGACTATTACAAGTTCAGATCTTCAAATTATTAATTACAATCTTAGTTTGAAATTAACAATTCGAAGTTCTGTATTTACCTATTACAAGTTCAGATCTTCAACTTATAATTTGCAATTATAATTATAAGCTATCAATTTTAAGTTCTGTATTTGACAATTACAAGTTCAGATTTTCAAGTTATAATCTGCACTAATAATTTGTATTTAACAATTCGAAGTTCTGTATTTACCTATTACAAATTCAGATCTTCAAGTTATAATTTGCAATTATAATTATAAGCTATCAATTTTAAGTTCAGTATTTGACTATTACAAGTTCAGATCTTCAAGTTATAATTTGCAATCATGATTTGAATTTTACAATTCTAAGTTCTGTGTTTGACTATTACAAGTTCAGATCTTCAAGTTGTAATTAGCAATCATAATTTGAAGTTATGAATTCTAAGTGCTGTATTTGACAATTACAAGTTCAGATCTTCAAGTTATAATTTGCACTAATAATTTGTATTTAACAATTCGGAGTTCTGTATTTGACTATTACAAGTTTAGATCTTACAATTATTAATTACAATCTTAGTTTGAAATTAACAATTAGAAGTTCTGTAATTCACTATTACAAGTTCAGATCTTCAAGTTATAATTTGCAATTATAATTATAAGCTATCAATTCTAAGTTCTGTATTTGACAATTACAAGTTCAGATCTTCAAGTTATAATTTGCACTAATAATTTGTATTTAACAATTTGAAGTTCTGTATTTGACTATTACAAGTTCAGATCTTCTACTTATTATTTACAATCATAATTTGAAGTTATGAATTCTAAGTTCTGTATTTGACAATCACAAGTTCAGATCTTCAAGTTATAATTTGCACTAATAATTTGTATTTAACAATTCGAAGTTCTGTATTTGACTATTACAAGTTCAGATCTACTAAATATTATTTACAATCATAATTTGAAGTTATGAATTTTAAGTTCTGTATTTGACAATTACAAGTTCAGATCTTCAAGTTATAATTTGAAATAATAATTAGTATTTAACAAATCTAAGTTCTGTAATTGACTATTACAAGTTCAGTTCTTCAAGTTATAATTTGCAATTATAATAAGCTATCAATTCTAAGTTCTGTATTTGACAATTACAAGTTCAGATCTTCAAGTTATAATTTGCACTAATAATTTGAATTTAACAATTTGAAGTTCTGTATTTGACTATTACAAGTTCATATCTTCAAATTATTATTTACAATCTTAGTTTGAAATTAACAATTTGAAGTTCTGTATTTACCTATTACAAGTTCAGATCTTCTATTTATAATTTGCAATTATAATTTGTATTTAACAATTCGAAGTTCTGTATTCGACTATTGCAAGTGCAGATCTTCAAATTATTAATTACAATCTTAGTTTGAAATTAACAATTCGAAGTTCTGTATTTGACTATTACAAGTTCAGATCTTCAAATTATTATTTACAATCGTAGTTTGAAATTAACAATTCGAAGTTCTGTATTTACCTATTACAAATTCAGATCTTCAAGTTATAATTTGCAATTATAATTATAAGCTATCAATTTTAAGTTCTGTATTTGACTATTACAAGTTCAGATCTTCAAGTTATAATTTGCAATCATAATTTGAATTTACAAATTCTAAGTTCTGAATTTGACTATTACAAGTTCAGAACTTCAAGTTATAATTAGCAATCATAATTTGAAGTTATTAATTTTAAGTTCTGTTTTTGACAATTACAAGTTCAGATCTTCAAGTTATAATTTGCACTAATAATTTGTATTTAACAATTCGTAGTGCTGTATTTGACTATTACAAGTTCAGATCTTCTAATTATTATTTACATTCATAATTTGAAGTTATGAATTCTTAGTTCAGTATTTTACAATTACAAGTTCAGATCTTCAAGTTATAATTTGCAATTATAATTTGAAGTTATGAATTCTAAGTGCTGTATTTGACAATTACTAGTTCAGATCTTCAAGTTATAATTTGCACTAATAATTTGTATTTAACAATTCGAAGTTCTGTATTTGACTATTACAAGTTCAGATCTTCAAATTATTAATTACAATCTTAGTTTGAAATTAACAATTCGAAGTTCAGGATTTACCTATTACAAGTTCAGATCTTCAACTTATAATTTGCAATTATAATTATAAGCTATCAATTTTAAGTTCTGTATTTGACAATTACAAGTTCAGATCTTCTAGTTATAATTTGCAATTATAATTTGTATTTAACAATTCGAAGTTCTGTATTCGACTATTGCAAGTGCAGATCTTCAAATTATTAATTACAATCTTAGTTTGAAATTAACAATTCGAAGTTCTGTATTTACCTATTACAAATTCAGATCTTCAAGTTATAATTTGCAATTATAATTATAAGCTATCAATTTTAAGTTCAGTATTTGACTATTACAAGTTCAGATCTTCAAGTTATAATTTGCAATCATGATTTGAATTTTACAATTCTAAGTTCTGTATTTGACTATTACAAGATCAGATCTTCAAGTTATAATTTGCAATTATAATTTGAAGTTATGAATTCTAAGTGCTGTATTTGACAATTACAAGTTCAGATCTTCAAGTTATAATTTGCACTAATAATTTGTATTTAACAATTCGAAGTTCTGTATTTGACTATTACAAGTTCAGATCTTCAAATTATTAATTACAATCTTTGTTTGAAATTAACAATTCGAAGTTCAGTATTTACCTATTACAAGTTCATATCTTCTAGTTATAATTTGCAATTATACTTATAAGCTATCAATTTTAAGTTCTGTATTTGACAATTACAAGTTCAGATCTTCAAGTTATAATTTGAAATAATAATTAGTATTTAACAAATCTAAGTTCTGTAATTGACTATTACAAGTTCAGTTCTTCAAGTTATAATTTGCAATTATAATTATAAGCTATCAATTCTAAGTTCTGTATTTGACAATTACAAGTTTAGATCTTCAAGTTATAATTTGCACTAATAATTTGAATTTAACAATTTGAAGTTCTGAATTTGACTATTACAAGTTCAGATCTACAAATTATTAATTACAATCTTAGTTGGAAATTAACAATTAGAAGTTCTGTATTTACCTATTACAAGTTCAGATCTTCAACTTATAATTTGCAATTATAATTATAAGCTATCAATTTTAAGTTCTGTATTTGACAATTACAAGTTCAGATTTTCAAGTTATAATCTGCACTAATAATTTGTATTTAACAATTCGAAGTTCTGTATTTACCTATTACAAATTCAGATCTTCAAGTTATAATTTGCAATTATAATTATAAGCTATCAATTTTAAGTTCAGTATTTGACTATTACAAGTTCAGATCTTCAAGTTATAATTTGCAATCATGATTTGAATTTTACAATTCTAAGTTCTGTGTTTGACTATTACAAGTTCAGATCTTCAAGTTGTAATTAGCAATCATAATTTGAAGTTATGAATTCTAAGTGCTGTATTTGACAATTACAAGTTCAGATCTTCAAGTTATAATTTGCACTAATAATTTGTATTTAACAATTCGGAGTTCTGTATTTGACTATTACAAGTTTAGATCTTACAATTATTAATTACAATCTTAGTTTGAAATTAACAATTAGAAGTTCTGTAATTCACTATTACAAGTTCAGATCTTCAAGTTATAATTTGCAATTATAATTATAAGCTATCAATTCTAAGTTCTGTATTTGACAATTACAAGTTCAGATCTTCAAGTTATAATTTGCACTAATAATTTGTATTTAACAATTTGAAGTTCTGTATTTGACTATTACAAGTTCAGATCTTCTACTTATTATTTACAATCATAATTTGAAGTTATGAATTCTAAGTTCTGTATTTGACAATCACAAGTTCAGATCTTCAAGTTATAATTTGCACTAATAATTTGTATTTAACAATTCGAAGTTCTGTATTTGACTATTACAAGTTCAGATCTACTAATTATTATTTACAATCATAATTTGAAGTTATGAATTTTAAGTTCTGTATTTGACAATTACAAGTTCAGATCTTCAAGTTATAATTTGAAATAATAATTAGTATTTAACAAATCTAAGTTCTGTAATTGACTATTACAAGTTCAGTTCTTCAAGTTATAATTTGCAATTATAATTATAAGCTATCAATTCTAAGTTCTGTATTTGACAATTACAAGTTCAGATCTTCAAGTTATAATTTGCACTAATAATTTGAATTTAACAATTTGAAGTTCTGTATTTGACTATTACAAGTTCATATCTTCAAATTATTATTTACAATCTTAGTTTGAAATTAACAATTTGAAGTTCTGTATTTACCTATTACAAGTTCAGATCTTCTAGTTATAATTTGAAATTATAATTTGTATTTAACAATTCGAAGTTCTGTATTCGACTATTGCAAGTGCAGATCTTCAAATTATTAATTACAATCTTAGTTTGAAATTAATAATTCGAAGTTCTGTATTTGACTATTACAAGTTCAGATCTTCAAATTATTATTTACAATCGTAGTTTGAAATTAACAATTCGAAGTTCTGTATTTACCTATTACAAATTCAGATCTTCAAGTTATAATTTGCAATTATAATTATAAGCTATCAATTTTAAGTTCTGTTTTTGACAATTACAAGTTCAGATCTTCAAGTTATAATTTGCACTAATAATTTGTATTTAACAATTCGTAGTGCTGTATTTGACTATTACAAGTTCAGATCTTCTAATTATTATTTACATTCATAATTTGAAGTTATGAATTCTTAGTTCAGTATTTTACAATTACAAGTTCAGATCTTCAAGTTATAATTTGCAATTATAATTTGAAGTTATGAATTCTAAGTGCTGTATTTGACAATTACTAGTTCAGATCTTCAAGTTATAATTTGCACTAATAATTTGTATTTAACAATTCGAAGTTCTGTATTTGACTATTACAAGTTCAGATCTTCAAATTATTAATTACAATCTTAGTTTGAAATTAACAATTCGAAGTTCAGGATTTACCTATTACAAGTTCAGATCTTCAACTTATAATTTGCAATTATAATTATAAGCTATCAATTTTAAGTTCTGTATTTGACAATTACAAGTTCAGATCTTCTAGTTATAATTTGCAATTATAATTTGTATTTAACAATTCGAAGTTCTGTATTCGACTATTGCAAGTGCAGATCTTCAAATTATTAATTACAATCTTAGTTTGAAATTAACAATTCGAAGTTCTGTATTTACCTATTACAAGTTCAGATCTTCAAGTTATAATTTGCAATCATGATTTGAATTTTACAATTCTAAGTTCTGTATTTGACTATTACAAGTTCAGATCTTCAAGTTATAATTAGCAATCATAATTTGAAGTTATGAATTCTAAGTGCTGTATTTGACAATTACAAGTTCAGATCTTCAAGTTATAATTTGCACTAATAATTTGTATTTAACAATTCGGAGTTCTGTATTTGACTATTACAAGTTTAGATCTTACAATTATTAATTACAATCTTAGTTTGAAATTAACAATTAGAAGTTCTGTAATTCACTATTACAAGTTCAGATCTTCAAGTTATAATTTGCAATTATAATAATAAGCTATCAATTCTAAGTTCTGTATTTGACAATTACAAGTTCAGATCTTCAAGTTATAATTTGCACTAATAATTTGTATTTAACAATTCGAAGTTCTGTATTTGACTATTACAAGTTCAGATCTTCTACTTATTATTTACAATCATAATTTGAAGTTGTGAATTCTAAGTTCTGTATTTGACAATTACAAGTTCAGATCTTCAAGTTATAATTTGCACTAATAATTTGTATTTAACAATTCGAAGTTCTGTATTTGACTATTACAAGTTCAGATCTACTAATTATTATTTACAATCATAATTTGAAGTTATGAATTCTAAGTTCTGTATTTGACAATTACAAGTTCAGATCTTCAAGTTATAATTTGCAATCTTAGTTTGAAATTAACAATTCGAAGTTCTGTATTTACCTATTACAAGTTCATATCTTCTAGTTATAATTTGCAATTATACTTATAAGCTATCAATTTTAAGTTCTGTATTTGACAATTACAAGTTCAGATCGTCAAGTTATAATTTGAAATAATAATTAGTATTTAACAAATCTAAGTTCTGTAATTGACTATTACAAGTTCAGTTCTTCAAGTTATAATTTGCAATTATAATTATAAGCTATCAATTCTAAGTTCTGTATTTGACAATTACAAGTTCAGATCTTCAAGTTATAATTTGCACTAATAATTTGAATTTAACAATTTGAAGTTCTGAATTTGACTATTACAAGTTCAGATCTTCAAATTATTAATTACAATCTTAGTTGGAAATTAACAATTAGAAGTTCTGTATTTACCTATTACAAGTTCAGATCTTCAACTTATAATTTGCAATTATAATTATAAGCTATCAATTTTAAGTTCTGTATTTGACAATTACAAGTTCAGATTTTCAAGTTATAATCTGCACTATAATTTGTATTTAACAATTCGAAGTTCTGTATTTACCTATTACAAATTCAGATCTTCAAGTTATAATTTGCAATTATAATTATAAGCTATCAATTTTAAGTTCAGTATTTGACTATTACAAGTTCAGATCTTCAAGTTATAATTTGCAATCATGATTGGAATTTTACAATTCTAAGTTCTGTATTTGACTATTACAAGTTCAGATCTTCAAGTTATAATTAGCAATCATAATTTGAAGTTATGAATTCTAAGTGCTGTATTTGACAATTACAAGTTCAGATCTTCAAGTTATAATTTGCTCTAATAATTTGTATTTAACAATTCGGAGTTCTGTATTTGACTATTACAAGTTTAGATCTTACAATTATTAATTACAATCTTAGTTTGAAATTAACAATTAGAAGTTCTGTAATTCACTATTACAAGTTCAGATCTTCAAGTTATAATTTGCAATTATAATTATAAGCTATCAATTCTAAGTTCTGCATTTGACAATTACAAGTTCAGATCTTCAAGTTATAATTTGCACTAATAATTTGTTTTTAACAATTCGAAGTTCTGTATTTGACTATAACAAGTTCAGATCTTCTACTTATTATTTACAATCATAATTTGAAGTTATGAATTCTAAGTTCTGTATTTGACAGTTACAAGGTCAGATCTTCAAGTTATAATTTGCACTAATAATTTGTATTTAACAATTCGAAGTTCTGTATTTGACTATTACAAGTTCAGATCTACTAATTATTATTTACAATCATAATTTGAAGTTATGAATTCTAAGTTCTGTATTTGACAATTACAAGTTCAGATCTTCAAGTTATAATTTGCAATCTTAGTTTGAAATTAAAATTCGAAGTTCTGTATTTACCTATTACAAGTTCATATCTTCTAGTTATAATTTGCAATTATAATTATAAGCTATCAATTTTAAGTTCTGTATTTGACAATTACAAGTTCAGATCTTCAAGTTATAATTTGAAATAATAATTAGTATTTAACAAATCTAAGTTCTGTAATTGACTATTACAAGTTCAGTTCTTCAAGTTATAATTTGCAATTATAATTATAAGCTATCAATTCTAAGTTCTGTATTTGACAATTACAAGTTCAGATCTTCAAGTTATAATTTGCACTAATAATTTGAATTTAACAATTTGAAGTTCTGAATTTGACTATTACAAGTTCAGATCTTCAAATTATTAATTACAATCTTAGTTGGAAATTAACAATTAGAAGTTCTGTATTTACCTATTACAAGTTCAGATCTTCAACTTATAATTTGCAATTATAATTATAAGCTATCAATTTTAAGTTCTGTATTTGACAATTACAAGTTCAGATTTTCAAGTTATAATCTGCACTAATAATTTGTATTTAACAATTCGAAGTTCTGTATTTACCTATTACAAATTCAGATCTTCAAGTTATAATTTGCAATTATAATTATAAGCTATCAATTTTAAGTTCAGTATTTGACTATTACAAGTTCAGATCTTCAAGTTATAATTTGCAATCATGATTGGAATTTTACAATTCTAAGTTCTGTATTTGACTATTACAAGTTCAGATCTTCAAGTTATAATTAGCAATCATAATTTGAAGTTATGAATTCTAAGTGCTGTATTTGACAATTACAAGTTCAGATCTTCAAGTTATAATTTGCACTAATAATTTGTATTTAACAATTCGGAGTTCTGTATTTGACTATTACAAGTTTAGATCTTACAATTATTAATTACAATCTTAGTTTGAAATTAACAATTAGAAGTTCTGTAATTCACTATTACAAGTTCAGATCTTCAAGTTATAATTTGCAATTATAATTATAAGCTATCAATTCTAAGTTCTGCATTTGACAATTACAAGTTCAGATCTTCAAGTTATAATTCGCACTAATAATTTGTTTTTAACAATTCGAAGTTCTGTATTTGACTATTACAAGTTCAGATCTTCTACTTATTATTTACAATCATAATTTGAAGTTATGAATTCTAAGTTCTGTAATTGACAATTACAAGTTCAGATCTTCAAGTTATAATTTGCACTAATAATTTGTATTTAACAATTCGAAGTTCTGTATTTGACTATTACAAGTTCAGATCTACTAATTATTATTTACAATCATAATTTGAAGTTATGAATTCTAAGTTCTGTATTTGACAATTACAAGTTCAGATCTTCAAGTTATAATTTGCAATCTTAGTTTGAAATTAACAATGCGAAGTTCTGTATTTACCTATCACAAATTCATATCTTCTAGTTATAATTTGCAATTATACTTATAAGCTATCAATTTTAAGTTCTGTATTTGACAATTACAAGTTCAGATCGTCAAGTTATAATTTGAAATAATAATTAGTATTTAACAAATCTAAGTTCTGTAATTGACTATTACAAGTTCAGTTCTTCAAGTTATAATTTGCAATTATAATTATAAGCTAACAATTCTAAGTTCTGTATTTGACAATTACAAGTTCAGATCTTCAAGTTATAATTTGCACTAATAATTTGAATTTAACAATTTGAAGTTCTGTATTTGACTATTACAAGTTCATATCTTCAAATTATTATTTACAATCTTAGTTTGAAATTAACAATTTGAAGTTCTGTATTTACCTATTACAAGTTCAGATCTACTAGTTATAATTTGCAATTATAATTTGTATTTAACAATTCGAAGTTCTGTATTCGACTATTGCAAGTTCAGATCTTCAAATTATTAATTACAATCTTAGTTTGAAATTAACAATTCGAAGTTCTGTATTTACCTATTACAAGTTCAGATCTTCAACTTATAATTTGCAATTATAATTATAAGCTATCAATTTTAAGTTCTGTATTTGACAATTACAAGTTCAGATCTTCAAGTTATAATTTGCACTAATAATTTGTATTTAACAATTCCAAGTTCTGTATTTCACTATTACAAGTTCAGATCTTCAAATTATTATTTACAATCGTAGTTTGAAATTAACAATTCGAAGTTCTGTATTTACCTATTACAAATTCAGATCTTCAAGTTATAATTTGCAATTATAATTATAAGCTATCAATTTTAAGTTCTGTATTTGACTATTACAAGTTCAGATCTTCAAGTTATAATTTGCAATCATAATTTGAATTTACAAATTCTAAGTTCTGAATTTGACTATTACAAGTTCAGATCTTCAAGTTATAATTAGCAATCATAATTTGAAGTTATTAATTCTAAGTTCTGTATTTGACAATTACAAGTTCAGATCTTCAAGTTATAATTTGCACTAATAATTTGTATTTAACAATTCGTAGTGCTGTATTTGACTATTACAAGTTCAGATCTTCTAATTATTATTTACAATCATAATTTGAAGTTATGAATTCTTAGTTCTGTATTTTACAATTACAAGTTCAGATCTTCAAGTTATAATTTGCAATTATAATTTGAAGTTATGAATTCTAAGTGCTGTATTTGACAATTACAAGTTCAGATCTTCAAGTTATAATTTGCACTAATAATTTGTATTTAACAATTCGAAGTTCTGTATTTGACTATTACAAGTTCAGATCTTCAAATTATTAATCACAATCTTAGTTTGAAATTAGCAATTCGAAGTTCAGTATTTACCTATTACAAGTTCAGATCTTCAACTTATAATTTGCAATTATAATTATAAGCTATCAATTTTAAGTTCTGTATTTGACAATTACAAGTTCAGATCTTCTAGTTATAATTTGCAATTATAATTTGTATTTAACAATTCGAAGTTCTGTATTCGACTATTGCAAGTGCAGATCTTCAAATTATTAATTACAATCTTAGTTTGAAATTAACAATGCGAAGTTCTGTATTTACCTATTACAAATTCAGATCTTCAAGTTATAATTTGCAATTATAATTATAAGCTATCAATTTTAAGTTCAGTATTTGACTATTACAAGTTCAGATCTTAAAGTTATAATTTGCAATCATGATTTGAATTTTACAATTCTAAGTTCTGTATTTGACTATTACAGGTTCAGATCTTCAAGTTATAATTAGCAATCATAATTTGAAGTTATGAATTCTAAGTGCTGTATTTGACAATTACAAGTTCAGATCATCAAGTTATAATTTGCACTAATAATTTGTATTTAACAATTCGGAGTTCTGTATTTGAGTATTACAAGTTTAGATCTTACAATTATTAATTACAATCATAGTTTGAAATTAACAATTAGAAGTTCTGTAATTCACTATTACAAGTTCAGATCTTCAAGTTATAATTTGCAATTATAATTATAAGCTATCAATTCTAAGTTCTGTATTTGACAATTACAAGTTCAGATCTTCAAGTTATAATTTGCACTAATAATTTGTATTTAACAATTCGAAGTTCTGTATTTGACTATTACAAGTTCAGATCTTCTACTTATTATTCACAATCATAATTTGAAGTTATGAATTCTAAGTTCTGTATTTGACAATTACAAGTTCAGATCTTCAAGTTATAATTTGCACTAATAATTTGTATTTAACAATTCGAAGTTCAGTATTTGACTATTACAAGTTCAGATCCACTAATTATTATTTACAATCATAATTTGAAGTTATGAATTCTAAGTTCTGTATTTGACAATTACAAGTTCAGATCTTCAAGTTATAATTTGCAATCTTAGTTTGAAATTAACAATGCGAAGTTCTGTATTTACCTATCACAAGTTCATATCTTCTAGTTATAATTTGCAATTATACTTATAAGCTATCAATTTTAAGTTCTGTATTTGACAATTACAAGTTCAGATCTTCAAGTTATAATTTGAAATAATAATTAGTATTTAACAAATCTAAGTTCTGTAATTAACTATTACAAGTTCAGTTCTTCAAGTTATAATTTGCAATTATAATTATAAGCTATCAATTCTAAGTTCTGTATTTGACAATTACAAGTTCAGATCTTCAAGTTATAATTTGCACTAATAATTTGTATTTAACAATTCGTAGTTCTGTATTTGACTATTACAAGTTCAGATCTTCTAATTATTATTTACAATCATAATTTGAAGTTATGAATTCTTAGTTCTGTATTTTACAATTACAAATTCAGATCTTCAAGTTATAATTTGCAATTATAATTTGAAGTTATGAATTCTAAGTGCTGTATTTGACAATTACAAGTTCAGATCTTCAAGTTATAATTTGCACTAATAATTTGTATTTAACAATTCGAAGTTCTGTATTTGACTATTACAAGTTCAGATCTTCAAATTATTAATTACAATCTTAGTTTGAAATTAACAATTCGAAGTTCAGTATTTACCTATTACAAGTTCAGATCTTCAACTTATAATTTGCAATTATAATTATAAGCTATGAATTTTAAGTTCTGTATTTGACAATTACAAGTTCAGATCTTCAAGTTATAATTTGCACTACTAATTTGTATTTAACAATTCGAAGTTCTGTATTTGACTATTACAAGTTCAGATCTTCAAATTATTAATTACAATCTTAGTTTGAAATTAACAATTCGAAGTTCTGTATTTACCTATTACAAGTTCAGATCTTCAACTTATAATTTGCAATTATAATTCTAAGCTATCAATTTTAAGTTCTGTATTTGACTATTACAAGTTCAGATCTTCAAATTATTATTTACAATCTTAGTTTGAAATTAACAATTCGAAGTTCTGTATTTACCTATTACAAATTCAGATCTTCAAGTTATTATTTGCAATTATAATTATAAGCTATCAATTTTAAGTTCTGTATTTGACTATTACAAGTTCAGATCTTCAAGTTATAATTTGCAATCATGATTTGAATTTTACAATTCTAAGTTCTGTATTTGACTATTTCAAGTTCAGATCTTCAAGTTATAATTAGCAATCATAATTTGAAGTTATGAATTCTAAGCGCTATATTTGACAATTACAAGTTCAGATCTTCAAGTTATAAATTGCACTAATAATTTGTATTTAACAATTCGGAGTTCTGTATTTGACTATTACAAGTTTAGATCTTCAAATTATTAATTACAATCTTAGTTTGAAATTAACAATTAGAAGTTCTGTAATTCACTATTACAAGTTCAGATCTTCAAGTTATAATTTGCAATTATAATTATAAGCTATCAATTCTAAGTTCTGTATTTGACAATTACAAGTTCAGATCTTCAAGTTATAATTTGCACTAATAATTTGTATTTAACAATTCGAAGTTCTGTATTTGACTATTACAAGTTCAGATCTTCTACTTATTATTTACAATCATAATTTGAAGTTATGAATTCTAAGTTCTGTATTTGACAATTACAAGTTCAGATCTTCAAGTTATAATTTGAAATAATAATTAGTATTTAACAAATCTAAGTTCTGTAATTGACTATTACTAGTTCAGTTCTTCAAGTTATAATTTGCAATTATAATTATAAGCTATCAATTCTAAGTTCTGTATTTGACAATTACAAGTTCAGATCTTCAAGTTATAATTTGCACTAATAATTTGAATTTAACAATTTGAAGTTCTGTATTTGACTATTACAAGTTCAGATCTTCTAATTATTATTTACAATCATAATTTGAAGTTATGAATTCTAAGTTCTGTATTTGACAATTACAAGTTCAGATCTTCAAGTTATAATTTGCAATCATAATTTGAAGTTATGAATTCCAAGTGCTGTATTTGATAATTACAAGTTCAGATCTTCAAGTTATAATATGCACTAATAATTTGTATTTAACAATTCGAAGTTCCGTATTTGACTATTACAAGTTCAGATCTTCAAATTATTAATTACAATCTTAGGTTGAAATTAACAATTCGAAGTTCTGTATTTGACTTTTACAAGTTCAGATCTTCAACTTATAATTTGCAATTATAATTAATAGCTATCAATTTTAAGTTCTGTATTTGACAATTACAAGTTCAGATCTTCAAGTTATAATTTGCACTAATAATTTGTATTTCACAATTCGAAGTTCAGTATTTGACTATTACAAGTTCAGATCCACTAATTATTATTTACAATCATAATTTGAAGTTATGAATTCTAAGTTCTGTATTTGACAATTACAAGTTCAGATCTTCAAGTTATAATTTGCAATCTTAGTTTGAAATTAACAATGCGAAGTTCTGTATTTACCTATCACAAGTTCATATCTTCTAGTTATAATTTGCAATTATACTTATAAGCTATCAATTTTAAGTTCTGTATTTGACAATTACAAGTTCAGATCTTCAAGTTATAATTTGAAATAATAATTAGTATTTAACAAATCTAAGTTCTGTAATTGACTATTACAAGTTCAGTTCTTCAAGTTATAATTTGCAATTATAATTATAAGCTATCAATTCTAAGTTCTGTATTTGACAATTACAAGTTCAGATCTTCAAGTTATAATTTGCACTAATAATTTGAATTTTACAATTTGAAGTTCTGTATTTGACTATTACAAGTTCATATCTTCAAATTATTATTTACAATCTTAGTTTGAAATTAACAATTTGAAGTTCTGTATTTACCTATTACAAGTTCAGATCTTCTAGTTATAATTTGCAATTATAATTTGTATTTAACAATTCGAAGTTCTGTATTCGACTATTGCAAGTTCAGATCTTCAAATTATTAATTACAATCTTAGTTTGAAATTAACAATTCGAAGTTCTGTATTTACCTATTACAAGTTCAGATCTTCAACTTATAATTTGCAATTATAATTATAAGCTATCAATTTTAAGTTCTGTATTTGACAATTACAAGTTCAGATCTTCAAGTTATAATGTGCACTAATAATTTGTATTTAAGAATTCGAAGTTCTGTATTTGACTATTACAAGTTTAGATCTTCAAATTATTATTTACAATCGTAGTTTGAAATTAACAATTCGAAGTTCTGTATTTACCTATTACAAATTCAGATCTTCAAGTTATAATTTGCAATTATAATTATAAGCTATCAATTTTAAGTTCTGTATTTGACTATTACAAGTTCAGATCTTCAAGTTATAATTTGCACTCATAATTTGAATTTACAAATTCTAAGTTCTGAATTTGACTATTACAAGTTCAGATCTTCAAGTTATAATTAGCAATCATAATTTGAAGTTATGAATTCTAAGTTCTGTATTTGACAATTACAAGTTCAGATCTTCAAGTTATAATTTGCACTAATAATTTGTATTTAACAATTCGTAGTTCTGTATTTGACTATTACAAGTTCAGATCTTCTAATTATTATTTACAATCATAATTTGAAGTTATGAATTCTTAGTTCTGTATTTTACAATTACAAGTTCAGATCTTCAAGTTATAATTTGCAATTATAATTTGAAGTTATGAATTCTAAGTGCTGTATTTGACAATTACAAGTTCAGATCTTCAAGTTATAATTTGCACTAATAATTTGTATTTAACAATTCGAAGTTCTGTATTTGACTATTACAAGTTCAGATCTTCAAATTATTAATTACAATCTTAGTTTGAAATTAACAATTCGAAGTTCAGTATTTACCTATTACAAGTTCAGATCTTCAACTTATAATTTGCAATTATAATTATAAGCTATGAATTTTAAGTTCTGTATTTGACAATTACAAGTTCAGATCTTCAAGTTATAATTTGCACTACTAATTTGTATTTAACAATTCGAAGTTCTGTATTTGACTATTACAAGTTCAGATCTTCAAATTATTAATTACAATCTTAGTTTGAAATTAACAATTCGAAGTTCTGTATTTACCTATTACAAGTTCAGATCTTCAACTTATAATTTGCAATTATAATTATAAGCTATCAATTTTAAGTTCTGTATTTGACTATTACAAGTTCAGATCTTCAAATTATTATTTACAATCTTAGTTTGAAATTAACAATTCGAAGTTCTGTATTTACCTATTACAAATTCAGATCTTCAAGTTATAATTTGCAATTATAATTATAAGCTATCAATTTTAAGTTCTGTATTTGACTATTACAAGTTCAGATCTTCAAGTTATAATCTGCAATCATGATTTGAATTTTACAATTCTAAGTTCTGTATTTGACTATTTCAAGTTCAGATCTTCAAGTTATAATTAGCAATCATAATTTGAAGTTATGAATTCTAAGTGCTATATTTGACAATTACAAGTTCAGATCTTCAAGTTATAAATTGCACTAATAATTTGTATTTAACAATTCGGAGTTCTGTATTTGACTATTACAAGTTTAGATCTTCAAATTATTAATTACAATCTTAGTTTGAAATTAACAATTAGAAGTTCTGTAATTCACTATTACAAGTTCAGATCTTCAAGTTATAATTTGCAATTATAATTATAAGCTATCAATTCTAAGTTCTGTATTTGACAATTACAAGTTCAGATCTTCAAGTTATAATTTGCACTAATAATTTGTATTTAACAATTCGAAGTTCTGTATTTGACTATTACAAGTTCAGATCTTCTACTTATTATTTACAATCATAATTTGAAGTTATGAATTCTAAGTTCTGTATTTGACAATTACAAGTTCAGATCTTCAAGTTATAATTTGAAATAATAATTAGTATTTAACAAATCTAAGTTCTGTAATTGACTATTACTAGTTCAGTTCTTCAAGTTATAATTTGCAATTATAATTATAAGCTATCAATTCTAAGTTCTGTATTTGACAATTACAAGTTCAGATCTTCAAGTTATAATTTGCACTAATAATTTGAATTTAACAATTTGAAGTTCTGTATTTGACTATTACAAGTTCAGATCTTCTAATTATTATTTACAATCATAATTTGAAGTTATGAATTCTAAGTTCTGTATTTGACAATTACAAGTTCAGATCTTCAAGTTATAATTTGCAATCATAATTTGAAGTTATGAATTCCAAGTGCTGTATTTGATAATTACAAGTTCAGATCTTCAAGTTATAATATGCACTAATAATTTGTATTTAACAATTCGAAGTTCCGTATTTGACTATTACAAGTTCAGATCTTCAAATTATTAATTACAATCTTAGGTTGAAATTAACAATTCGAAGTTCTGTATTTGACTTTTACAAGTTCAGATCTTCAACTTATAATTTGCAATTATAATTAATAGCTATCAATTTTAAGTTCTGTATTTGACAATTACAAGTTCAGATCTTCAAGTTATAATTTGCACTAATAATTTGTATTTAACAATTCGAAGTTCTGTATTTGACTATTACAAATTCAGATCTTCTAATTATTATTTGCAGTCATAATTTGAAGTTATGAATTCTAAGTTCTGTATTTGACAATTACAAGTTCAGATCTTCAGGTTATAATTTGCAATCTTAGTTTGAAATTAACAATTCGAAGTTCTGTATTTACCTATTACAAGTTCATATCTTCAAATTATAATTTGCAATTATACTTATAAGCTATCAATTTTAAGTTCTGTATTTGACAATTACAAGTTCAGATCTTCAAGTTATAATTTGAAATAATAATTAGTATTTAAAAAATCTAAGTTCTGTAATTGACTATTACAAGTTCAGATCTTGAAGTTATAATTTGCAATTATAATTATAAGCTATCAATTCTAAGTTCTGTATTTGACAATTACAAGTTCAGATCTTCAAGTTATAATTTGCACTAATAATTTGAATTTAACAATTTGAAGTTCTGTATTTGACTATTACAAGTTCAGATCTTCAAATTATTAATTACAATATTAGTTTGAAATTAACAATTCGAAGTTCTGTATTTGACTATTACAAGTTCAGATCTTCAACTTATAATTTGCAATTATAATTATAAGCTATCAATTTTAAGTTCTGTATTTGACTATTACAAGTTCAGATCTTCAAGTTATAATTAGCAATCATAATTTGCATTTTACAATTCTAAGTTCTGTATTTGACTAATACAAGTTCAGATCTTCAAGTTATAATTTGCAATCATAATTTGAAGTTATGAATTCTAAGTTCTGTATTTGACAATTACAAGTTCAGATCTTCTAGTTATAATTTGCACTAATAATTTGTATTTAACAATTCGAAGTTCTGTATTTGACTATTACAAGTTCAGATCTTCAAATTATTAATTACAATCTTAGTTTGAAATTAACAATTCGTAGTTGTGTATTTACCTATTACAAGTTCAGATCTTAAACTTATAATTTGCAATTATAATTATAAGCTATCAATTTCAAGTTCTCTATTTGACAATTACAAGTTCAGATCTTCAAGTTATAATTTGCACTTATAATTTGTATTTAACAATTCGAAGTTCAGTATTTCACTATTACAAGTTCAGATCTTCAAATTATTAATTACAATCTTAGTTTGAAATTAACAATTCGAAGTTTTGTATTTACCTATTACAAGTTCAGATTTTCAACTTATAATTTGCAATTATAATTATAAGCTATCAATTTTAAGTTCTGTATTTGACAATTACAAGTTCAGATCTCCAAGTTATAATTTGCACTAATAATTTGTATTTAACAATTCGAAGTTCCTTATTTGACTATTACAAGTTCAGATCTTCAAATTATTTTTTACAATCTTAGTTTGAAATTAACAATTCGAAGTTCTGTATTTACCTATTACAAATTTAGATCTTCAAGTTATAATTTGCAATTATAATTATTAGCTATCAATTTTAAGTTCTGTATTTGACTATTACAAGTTCAGATCTTCAAGTTATAATTTGCAATCATAATTTGAATTTTACAATTCTAAGTTCTGTATTTGACTATTACAAGTTCAGATCTTCAAATTATTAATTACAATCTTAGTTTGAAATTAACAATTCGAAGTTTATTGTATTTACCTATTACAAGTTCAGCTCTTCAACTTATAATTTGCAATTATAATTATAAGCTATCAATTTTAAGTTCTCTATTTGACAATTACAAGTTCAGATCTTCAAGTTATAATTTGCACTTATAATTTGTATTTAACAATTCGAAGTTCAGTATTTGACTATTACAAGTTCAGATCTTCAAATTATTAATTACAATCTTAGTTTGAAATTAACAATTCGAAGTTCTGTATTTACCTATTACAAGTTAAGATTTTCAACTTATAATTTGCAATTATAATTATAAGCTATCAATTTTAAGTTCTGTATTTGACAATTACAAGTTCAGATCTCCAAGTTATAATTTGCACTAATAATTTGTATTTAACAATTCGAAGTTCCTTATTTGACTATTACAAGTTCAGATCTTCAAATTATTTTTTACAATCTTAGTTTGAAATTAACAATTCGAAGTTTTGTATTTACCTATTACAAGTTCAGATCTTCAACTTATAATTTGCAATTATAATTATAAGCTATCAATTTTAAGTTCTGTATTTGACAATTACAAGTTCAGATCTTCAAGTTATAATTTGCACTAATAATTTGTATTTAACAATTCTAAGTTCTGTATTTGACTATTACAAGTTCAGATCTTCAAATTATTATTTACAATCTTAGTTTGAAATTAACAATTCGAAGTTCTGTATTTACCTATTACAAATTCAGATCTTCAAGTTATAATTTGCAATTATAATTATAAGCTATCAATTTTAAGTTCTGTATTTGACTATGACAAGTTCAGATCTTCAAGTTATAATTTGCAATCATAATTTGAAGTTATGAATTCCAAGTGCTGTATTTGATAATTACAAGTTCAGATCTTCAAGTTATAATATGCACTAATAATTTGTATTTAACAATTCGAAGTTCCGTATTTGACTATTACAAGTTCAGATCTTCAAATTATTAATTACAATCTTAGGTTGAAATTAACAATTCGAAGTTCTGTATTTGACTATTACAAGTTCAGATCTTCAACTTATAATTTGCAATTATAATTAATAGCTATCAATTTTAAGTTCTGTATTTGACAATTACAAGTTCAGATCTTCAAGTTATAATTTGCACTAATAATTTGTATTTAACAATTCGAAGTTCTGTATTTGACTATTACAAATTCAGATCTTCTAATTATTATTTGCAGTCATAATTTGAAGTTATGAATTCTAAGTTCTGTATTTGACAATTACAAGTTCAGATCTTCAAGTTATAATTTGCAATCTTAGTTTGAAATTAACAATTCGAAGTTCTGTATTTACCTATTACAAGTTCATATCTTCAAATTATAATTTGCAATTATACTTATAAGCTATCAATTTTAAGTTCTGTATTTGACAATTACAAGTTCAGATCTTCAAGTTATAATTTGAAATAATAATTAGTATTTAAAAAATCTAAGTTCTGTAATTGACTATTACAAGTTCAGATCTTGAAGTTATAATTTGCAATTATAATTATAAGCTATCAATTCTAAGTTCTGTATTTGACAATTACAAGTTCAGATCTTCAAGTTATAATTTGCACTAATAATTTGAATTTAACAATTTGAAGTTCTGTATTTGACTATTACAAGTTCAGATCTTCAAATTATTAATTACAATATTAGTTTGAAATTAACAATTCGAAGTTCTGTATTTGACTATTACAAGTTCAGATCTTCAACTTATAATTTGCAATTATAATTATAAGCTATCAATTTTAAGTTCTGTATTTGACTATTACAAGTTCAGATCTTCAAGTTATAATTAGCAATCATAATTTGCATTTTACAATTCTAAGTTCTGTATTTGACTAATACAAGTTCAGATCTTCAAGTTATAATTTGCAATCATAATTTGAAGTTATGAATTCTAAGTTCTGTATTTGACAATTACAAGTTCAGATCTTCAAGTTATAATTTGCACTAATAATTTGTATTTAACAATTCGAAGTTCTGTATTTGACTATTACAAGTTCAGATCTTCAAATTATTAATTACAATCTTAGTTTGAAATTAACAATTCGAAGTTCTGTATTTACCTATTACAAGTTCAGATCTTAAACTTATAATTTGCAATTATAATTATAAGCTATCAATTTCAAGTTCTCTATTTGACAATTACAAGTTCAGATCTTCAAGTTATAATTTGCACTTATAATTTGTATTTAACAATTCGAAGTTCAGTATTTCACTATTACAAGTTCAGATCTTCAAATTATTAATTACAATCTTAGTTTGAAATTAACAATTCGAAGTTCTGTATTTACCTATTACAAGTTCAGATTTTCAACTTATAATTTGCAATTATAATTATAAGCTATCAATTTTAAGTTCTGTATTTGACTATTTCAAGTTCAGATCTTCAAGTTATAGTTAGCAATCATAATTTGAAGTTATGAATTCTAAGTTCTGTATTTGACAATTACAAGTTCAGATCTTCAAGTTATAATTTGCACTAATAATTTGTATTTAACAATTCGAAGTTCTGTATTTGACTATTACAAGTTCAGATCTTCTACTTATTATTTACAATCATAATTTGAAGTTATGAATTCTAAGTTCTGTATTTGGCAATTACAAGTTCAGATCTTCAAGTTATAATTTGCACTAATAATTTGTATTTAACAATTCGAAGTTCTGTATTTGACTATTACAAGTTCAGATCTTCAAATTATTTTTTACAATCTTAGTTTGAAATTAACAATTCGAAGTTCTGTATTTACCTATTACAAGTTCATATCTTCTAGTTATAATTTGCAATTATACTTATAAGCTATCAATTTTAAGTTCTGTATTTGACAATTACAAGTTCAGATCTTCAAGTTATAATTTGAAATAATAATTATAAGCTATCAATTCTAAGTTCTATATTTGACAATTACAAGTTCAGATCTTCAAGTTATAATTTGCACTAATAATTTGAATTTAACAATTTGAAGTTCTGTATTTGACTATTACAAGTTCAGATCTTCAAATTATTAATTGCAATATTAGTTTGAAATTAACAATTCGAAGTTCTGTATTTGACCATTACAAGTTCAGATCTTCAACTTATAATTTGCAATTATAATTTGAATTTTACAATTCTAAGTTCTGTATGTGACTATTACAAGTTCAGATCTTCAAATTATTAATTACAATCTTAGTTTGAAATTAACAATTCGAAGTTTTGTATTTACCTATTACTAGTTCAGATCTTCAACTTATAATTTGCAATTATAATTATAAGCTATCAATTTTAAGTTCTGTATTTGACAATTACAAGTTCAGATCTTCAAGTTATAATTTGCACTAATAATTTGTATTTAACAATTCGAAGTTCTGTATTTGACTATTACAAGTTCAGATCTTCAAATTATTATTTACAATCTTGGTTTGAAATTAACAATTCGAAGTTCTGTATTTACCTATTACAAGTTCAGATTTTCAACTTATAATTTGCAATTATAATTATAAGCTATCAATTTTAAGTTCTGTATTTGACTATTACAAGTTCAGATCTTCAAGTTATAATTTGCAATCATAATTTGAATTTTACAATTCTAAGTTCTGTATTTGACTATTACAAGTTCAGATCTTCAAATTATTAATTACAATCTTAGTTTGATATTAACAATTCGAAGTTTTATATTTACCTATTACAAGTTCAGATCTTCAACTTATAATTTGCAATTATAATTATAAGCTATCAATTTTAAGTTCTGAATTTGACAATTACAAGTTCAGATCTTCAAGTTATAATTTGCACTAATAATTTGTATTTAACAATTCGAAGTTCTGTATTTGACTATTACAAGTTCAGATCTTCAAATTATTATTTACAATCTTAGTTTGAAATTAACAATTCGAAGTCCTGTATTTACCTATTACAAATTCAGATCTTCAAGTTAAAATTTGCAATTATAATTTTAGCTATCAATTTTAAGTTCTGTATTTGACTATTACAAGTTCAGATCTTCAAGTTATAATTTGCAATCATAATTTGAATTTTACAATTCTAAGTTCTGTATGTGACTATTACAAGTTCAGATCTTAAAATTATTAATTACTATCTTAGTTTGAAATTAACAATTCGAAGTTTTGTATTTACCTATTACTAGTTCAGATCTTCAACTTATAATTTGCAATTATAATTATAAGCTATCAATTTTAAGTTCTGTATTTGACAATTACAAGTTCAGATCTTCTACTTATTATTTACAATCATAATTTGAAGTCTTGAATTCTAAGTTCTGTATTTGACAATTACAAGTTCAGATCTTCAAGTTATAATTTGCACTAATAATTTGTATTTAACAATTCGAAGTTCTGTATTTGACTATTACAAGTTCAGATCTTCAAATTATTTTTTACAATCTTAGTTTGAAATTAACAATTCGAAGTTCTGTATTTACCTATTACAAGTTCATATCTTCTAGTTATAATTTGCAATTATACCTATAAGCTATCAATTTTAAGTTCTGTATTTGACAATTACAAGTTCAGATCTTCAAGTTATAATTTGAAATAATAATTATAAGCTATCAATTCTAAGTTCTGTATTTGACAATTACAAGTTCAGATCTTCAAGTTATAATTTGCACTAATAATTTGAATTTAACAATTTGAAGTTCTGTATTTGACTATTACAAGTTCAGATCTTCAAATTATTAATTGCAATATTAGTTTGAAATTAACAATTCGAAGTTCTGTATTTGACCATTACAAGTTCAGATCTTCAACTTATAATTTGCAATTATAATTATAAGCTATCAATTTTAAGTTCTGTATTTGACTATTACAAGTTCAGATCTTCAAGTTATAATTAGCAATCATAATTTGCATTTTACAATTCTAAGTTCTGTATTTGACTAATACAAGTTCAGATCTTCAAGTTATAATTTGCAATCATAATTTGAAGTTATTAATTCTAAGTTCTGTATTTGACAATTACAAGTTCAGATCTTCAAGTTATAATTTGCACTAATAATTTGTATTTAACAATTCGAAGTTCTGTATTTGACTATTACAAGTTCAGATCTTCAAATTATTAATTACAATCTTAGTTTGAAATTAACAATTCGAAGTTCAGTATTTACCTATTACAAGTTCAGATCTTCAACTTATAATTTGCAATTATAATTATAAGCTATCAATTTTAAGTTCTCTATTTGACAATTACAAGTTCAGATCTTCAAGTTATAATTTGCACTTATAATTTGTATTTAACAATTCGAAGTTCAGTTTTTGACTATTACAAGTTTAGATCTTCAAATTATTAATTACAATCTTAGTTTGAAATTAACAATTCGAAGTTCTGTATTTACCTATTACAAATTCAGATCTTCAAGTTATAATTTGCACTAATAATTGGTATTTAACAATTCGAAGTTCTGTATTTGACTATTACAAGTTCAGATCTTCAAATTATTATTTACAATCTTAGTTTGAAATTAACAATTCGAAGTCCTGTATTTACCTATTACAAATTCAGATCTTCAAGTTATAATTGGAATCATAATTTGAATTTTACTATTCTAAGTTCTGTATTTGACTATTTCAAGTTCAGATCTTCAAGTTATAGTTAGCAATCATAATTTGAAGTTATGAATTCTAAGTTCTGTATTTGACAATTACAAGTTCAGATCTTCAAGTTATAATTTGCACTAATAATTTGTATTTAACAATTCGAAGTTCTGTATTTGACTATTGCAAGTTCAGATCTTCAAATTATTAATTACAATCCTAGTTTGAAATTAACAATTCGAAGTTCTGTATTTACCTATTACAAGTTCAGATCTTCAACTTATAATTTGCAATTATAATTATAAGCTATCAATTATAAGTTCTGTATTTGACAATTACAAGTTCAGATCTTCAAGTTATAATTTGCACTAATAATTTGTATTTAACAATTCGAAGTTCTGTATTTGACTATTACAAGTTCAGATCTTCAAATTATTATTTACAATCTTAGTTTGAAATTAACAATTCGAAATTCTGTATTTACCTATTACAAATTCAGATCTTCAAGTTATAATTTGCAATTATAATTATAAGCTATCAATTTTAAGTTCTGTATTTGACAATTACAAGTTCAGATCTTCAAGTTATAATTTGCACTAATAATTTGTATTTAACAATTCGAAGTTCTGTATTTGACTATTGCAAGTTCAGATCTTCAAATTATTAATTACAATCCTAGTTTGAAATTAACAATTCGAAGTTCTGTATTTACCTATTACAAGTTCAGATCTTCAACTTATAATTTGCAATTATAATTATAAGCTATCAATTTTAAGTTCTGTATTTGACAATTACAAGTTCAGATCTTCAAGTTATAATTTGCACTAATAATTTGTATTTAACAATTCGAAGTTCTGTATTTGACTATTACAAGTTCAGATCTTCAAATTATTATTTACAATCTTAGTTTGAAATTAACAATTCGAAGTTCTGTATTTACCTATTACAAATTCAGATCTTCAAGTTATAATTTGCAATTATAATTATAAGCTATCAATTTTAAGTTCTGTATTTGACTATTACAAGTTCAGATCTTCAAGTTATAATATGCAATCATAATTTGAATTTCCCAATTCTAAGTTCTGTATTTGACTATTACAAGTTCAGATCTTCTAATTATTATTTACAATCATAATTTGAAGTTATGAATTCTAAGTTCTGTATTTGACTAATACAAGTTCAGATCTTCAAGTTATAATTTGCAATCATAATTTGAAGTTATTAATTCTAAGTTCTGTATTTGACAATTACAAGTTCAGATCTTCAAGTTATAATTTGCACTAATAATTTGTATTTAACAATTCGAAGTTCTGTATTTGACTATTACAAGTTCAGATCTTCAAATTATTAATTACAATCTTAGTTTGAAATTAACAATTCGAAGTTCAGTATTTACCTATTACAAGTTCAGATCTTCAACTTATAATTTGCAATTATAATTATAAGCTATCAATTTTAAGTTCTCTATTTGACAATTACAAGTTCAGATCTTCAAGTTATAATTTGCACTTATAATTTGTATTTAACAATTCGAAGTTCAGTATTTGACTATTACAAGTTTAGATCTTCAAATTATTAATTACAATCTTAGTTTGAAATTAACAATTCGAAGTTCTGTATTTACCTATTACAAGTTCAGATTTTCAACTTATAATTTGCAATTATAATTATAAGCTATCAATTTTAAGTTCTGAATTTGACTATTACAAGTTCAGATCTTCAAGTTATAATTTGCAATCATAATTTGAATTTTACAATTCTAAGTTCTGTATTTGACTATTACAAGTTCAGATCTTCAAATTATTAATTACAATCTTAGTTTGATATTAACAATTCGAAGTTTTGTATTTACCTATTACAAGTTCAGATCTTCAACTTATAATTTGCAATTATAATTATAAGCTATCAATTTTTAGTTCTGTATTTGACAATTACAAGTTCAGATCTACAAGTTATAATTTGCACTAATAATTTGTATTTAACAATTCGAAGTTCTGTATTTGATTATTACAAGTTCAGATCTTCAAATTATTATTTACAATCTTAGTTAGAAATTAACAATTCGAAGTCCTGTATTTACCTATTACAAATTCAGATCTTCAAGTTATAATTTGCAATTATAATTATTAGCTATCAATTTTAAGTTCTGTATTTGACTATTACAAGTTCAGATCTTCAAGTTATAATTTGCAATCATGATTTGAATTTTACAATTCTAAGTTCTGTATTTGACTATTACAAGTTCAGATCTTCAAGTTATAATTAGCAATCATAATTTGAAGTTATGAATTCAAAGTGCTGTATTTGACAATTACAAGTTCAGATCTTCAAGTTATAATTTGCACTAATAATTTGTATTTAACAATTCGGAGTTCTGTATTTGACTATTACAAGTTTAGATCTTACAATTATTAATTACAATCTTAGTTTGAAATTAACTATTAGAAGTTCTGTAATTCACTATTACAAGTTCAGATCTTCAAGTTATAACTTGCAATTATAATTATAAGCTATCAATTTTAAGTTCTGTATTTGACTATTACAAGTTCAGATCTTGAAGTTATAATTTGCAATCATGATTTGAATTTTACAATTCTAAGTTCTGTATTTGACTATTACAAGTTCAGATCTTCAAGTTATAAATTGCAATCATAATTTGAAGTTATGAATTTTAAGTTCTGTATTTGACAATTACAAGTTCAGATCTTCAAGTTATAATTTGCACTTATAATTTGTATTTAACAATTCGAAGTTCAGTATTTGACTATTACAAGTTTAGATCTTCAAATTATTAATTACAATCTTAGTTTGAAATTAACAATTCGAAGTTCTGTATTTACCTATTACAAATTCAGATCTTCAAGTTATAATTTGCAATTATAATTATAAGCTATCAATTTTAAGTTCTGTATTTGACTATTACAAGTTCAGATCTTCAAATTATTAATTACAATATTAGTTGGAAATTAACAATTAGAAGTTCTGTATTTACCTATTACAAGTTCAGATCTTCAACTTATAATTTGCAATTATAATTATAAGCTATCAATTTTAAGTTCTGTATTTGACAATTACAAGTTCAGATTTTCAAGTTATAATTTGCACTAATAATTTGTATTTAACAATTCGAAGATCTGTATTTGACTATTACAAGTTCATATCTTCAAATTATTATTTACAATCTTAGTTTGAAATTAACAATTCGAAGTTCTGTATTTACCTATTACAAGTTCAGATCTTCTAGTTATAATTCGCAATTATAATTTAAAGCTATCAATTTTAAGTTCTGTATTTGACAATTACAAGTTCAGATCTTCAAGTTATAATTTGCACTAATAATTTGAATTTAACAATTCTAAGTTCTGTATTTGACTATTACAAGTTCAGATCTTCAAATTATTAATTACAATCTTAGTTTGATATTAACAATTCGAAGTTTTGTATTTACCTATTACAAGTTCAGATCTTCAACTTATAATTTGCAATTATAATTTGTATTTAACAATTCGAAGTTCTGTATTTGACTATTACAAGTTTAGATCTTCAAATTATTAATTACAATCTTAGTTTGAAATTAACAATTAGAAGTTCTGTAATTCACTATTACAAGTTCAGATCTTCAAGTTATAATTTGCAATTATAATTATAAGCTATCAATTCTAAGTTCTGTATTTGACAATTACAAGTTCAGATCTTCAAGTTATAATTTGCACTAATAATTTGTATTTAACTATTCGAAGTTCTGTATTTGACTATTACAAGTTCAGATCTTCAAATTATTTTTTACAATCTTAGTTTGAAATTAAAAATTCGAAGTTCTGTATTTACCTATTACAAGTTCATATCTACTAGTTATAATTTGCAATTATACTTATAAGCTATCAATTTTAAGTTCTGTATTTGACAATTACAAGTTCAGATCTTCAAGTTATAATTTGAAATAATAATTAGTATTTAACAAATCTAAGTTCTGTAATTGACTATTACAAGTTCAGATCTTCAAGTTATAATTTGCAATTATAATTATAAGCTATCAATTCTAAGTTCTGTATTTGACAATTACAAGTTCAGATCTTCAAGTTATAATTTGCACTAATAATTTGAATTTAACAATTTGAAGTTCTGTATTTGACTATTACAAGTTCAGATCTTCAAATTATTAATTACAATATTAGTTTGAAATTAACAATTCGAAGTTCTGTATTTGACCATTACAAGTTCAGATCTTCAACTAATAATTTGCAATTATAATTATAAGCTATCAATTTTAAGTTCTGTATTTGACTATTACAAGTTCAGATCTTCAAGTTATAATTAGCAATCATAATTTGCATTCTACAATTCTAAGTTCTGTATTTGACTAATACAAGTTCAGATCTTCAAGTTATAATTTGCAATCATAATTTGAAGTTATTAATTCTAAGTTCTGTATTTGACAATTACAAGTTCAGATCTTCAAGTTATAATTTGCACTAATAATTTGTATTTAACAATTCGAAGTTCTGTATTTGACTATTACAAGTTCAGATCTTCAAATTATTAATTACAATCTTAGTTTGAAATTAACAATTCGAAGTTCAGTATTTACCTATTACAAGTTCAGATCTTCAACTTATAATTTGCAATTAAAATTATAAGCTATCAATTTTAAGTTCTCTATTTGACAATTACAAGTTCAGATCTTCAAGTTATAATTTGCACTTATAATTTGTATTTAACAATTCGAAGTTCAGTATTTGACTATTACAAGTTTAGATCTTCAAATTATTAATTACAATCTTAGTTTGAAATTAACAATTCGAAGTTCTGTATTTACCTATTACAAGTTCAGATTTTCAACTTATAATTTGCAATTATAATTATAAGCTATCAATTTTAAGTTCTGTATTTGATTATTACAAGTTCAGATCTTCAAGTTATAATTTGCAATCATAATTTAAATTTTACAATTCTAAGTTATGTATTTGACTATTACAAGTTCAGATCTTCAAATTATTAATTACAATCTTAGTTTGATATTAACAATTTGAAGTTTTGTATTTACCTATTACAAGTTCAGATCTTCAACTTATAATTTGCAATTATAATTATAAGCTATCAATTTTAAGTTCAGTATTTGACAATTACAAGTTCAGATCTTCAAGTTATAATTTGCACTAATAATTTGTATTTAACAATTCGAAGTTCTGTATTTGACTATTATAAGTTCAGATCTTCAAATTATTATTTACAATCTTAGTTTGAAATTAACAATTCGAAGTCCTGTATTTACCTATTACAAATTCATATCTTCAAGTTATAATTTGCAATTATATTTATTAGCTATCAATTTTAAGCTCTGTATTTGACTATTACAAGTTCAGATCTTCAAGTTATAATTTGCAATCATAATTTGAATTTTACAATTCTAAGTTCTGTATGTGACTATTACAAGTTCAGATCTTCAAATTATTAATTACAATCTTAGTTTGAAATTAACAATTCGAAGTTTTGTATTTACCTATTACTAGTTCAGATCTTCAACTTATAATTTGCAATTATAATTATAAGCTATCAATTTTAAGTTCTGTATTTGACAATTACAAGTTCAGATCTTCAAGTTATAATTTGCACTAATAATTTGTATTTAACAATTCGAAGTTCTGTATTTGACTATTACAAGTTCAGATCTTCAAATTATTATTTACAATCTTAGTTTGAAATTAACAATTCGAAGTTCTGTATTTACCTATTACAAATTCAGATCTTCAAGTTATAATTTGTAATTATAATTATAAGCTATCAATTTTAAGTTCTGTATTTGACTATTACAAGTTCAGATCTTCAAGTTATAATTGGAATCATAATTTGAATTTTACTATTCTAAGTTCTGTATTTGACTATTTCAAGTTCAGATCTTCAAGTTATAGTTAGCAATCATAATTTGAAGTTATGAATTCTAAGTTCTGTATTTGACAATTACAAGTTCAGATCTTCAAGTTATAATTTGCACTAATAATTTGTATTTAACAATTCGAAGTTCTGTATTTGACTATTACAAGTTCAGATCTTCTACTTATTATTTACAATCATAATTTGAAGTTATGAATTCTTAGTTCTGTATTTGACAATTACAAGTTCAGATCTTCAAGTTATAATTTGCACTAATAATTAGTATTTAACAATTCGAAGTTCTGTATTTGACTATTACAAGTTCAGATCTTCAAATTATTTTTTACAATCTTAGTTTGAAATTAACAATTCGAAGTTCTGTATTTACCTATTACAAGTTCATATCTTCTAGTTATAATTTGCAATTATACTTATAAGCTATCAATTTCAAGTTCTGTATTTGACAATTACAAGTTCAGATCTTCAAGTTATAATTTGAAATAATAATTATAAGCTATCAATTCTAAGTTCTGTATTTGACAATTACAAGTTCAGATCTTCAAGTTATAATTTGCACTAATAATTTGAATTTAACAATTTGAAGTTCTGTATTTGACTATTACAAGTTCAGATCTTCAAATTATTAATTGCAATATTAGTTTGAAATTAACAATTCGAAGTTCTGTATTTGACCATTACAAGTTCAGATCTTCAACTTATAATTTGCAATCATAATTTGAATTTTACAATTCTAAGTTCTGTATGTGACTATTACAAGTTCAGATCTTCAAATTATTAATTACAATCTTAGTTTGAAATTAACAATTCGAAGTTTTGTATTTACCTATTACTAGTTCAGATCTTCAACTTATAATTTGCAATTATAATTATAAGCTATCAATTTTAAGTTCTGTATTTGACAATTACAAGTTCAGATCTTCAAGTTATAATTTGCACTAATAATTTGTATTTAACAATTCGAAGTTCTGTATTTGACTATTACAAGTTCAGATCTTCAAATTATTATTTACAATCTTAGTTTGAAATTAACAATTCGAAGTTCTGTATTTACCTATTACAAGTTCAGATTTTCAACTTATAATTTGCAATTATAATTATAAGCTATCAATTTTAAGTTCTGTATTTGACTATTACAAGTTCAGATCTTCAAGTTATAATTTGCAATCATAATTTGAATTTTACAATTCTAAGTTCTGTATTTGACTATTACAAGTTCAGATCTTCAAATTATTAATTACAATCTTAGTTTGATATTAACAATTCGAAGTTTTGTATTTACCTATTACAAGTTCAGATCTTCAACTTATAATTTGCAATTATAATTATAAGCTATCAATTTTAAGTTCTGTATTTGACAATTACAAGTTCAGATCTTCAAGTTATAATTTGCACTAATAATTTGTATTTAACAATTCGAAGTTCTGTATTTGACTATTACAAGTTCAGATCTTCAAATTATTATTTACAATCTTAGTTTGAATTTAACAATTCGAAGTCCTGTATTTACCTATTACAAATTCAGATCTTCAAGTTATAATTTGCAATTATAATTATTAGCTATCAATTTTAAGCTCTGTATTTGACTATTACAAGTTCAGATCTTCAAGTTATAATTTGCAATCAAAATTTGAATTTTACAATTCTAAGTTCTGTATGTGACTATTACAAGTTCAGATCTTCAAATTATTAATTACAATCTTAGTTTGAACTTAACAATTCGAAGTTTTGTATTTACCTATTACTAGTTCAGATCTTCAACTTATAATTTGCAATTATAATTATAAGCTATCAATTTTTAGTTCTGTATTTGACAATTACAAGTTCAGATCTTCAAGTTATAATTTGCACTAATAATTTGTATTTAACAATTCGAAGTTCTGTATTTGACTATTACAAGTTCAGATCTTCAAATTATTATTTACAATCTTAGTTTGAAATTAACAATTCGAAGTTCTGTATTTACCTATTACAAATTCAGATCTTCAAGTAATAATTTGCAATTATAATTATAAGCTATCAATTTTAAGTTCTGTATTTGACTATTACAAGTTCAGATCTTCAAGTTATAATTGGAATCATAATTTGAATTTTACTATTCTAAGTTCTGTATTTGACTATTTCAAGTTCAGATCTTCAAGTTATAGTTAGCAATCATAATTTGAAGTTATGAATTCTAAGTTCTGTATTTGACAATTACAAGTTCAGATCTTCAAGTTATAATTTGCACTAATAATTTGTATTTAACAATTCGAAGTTCTGTATTTGACTATTACAAGTTCAGATCTTCTACTTTTATTTACAATCATAATTTGAAGTTATGAATTCTAAGTTCTGTATTTGACAATTACAAGTTCAGATCTTCAAGTTATAATTTGCACTAATAATTTGTATTTAACAATTCGAAGTTCTGTATTTGACTATTACAAGTTCAGATCTTCAAATTATTTTTTACAATCTTAGTTTGAAATTAACAATTCGAAGTTCTGTATTTACCTATTACAAGTTCATATCTTCTAGTTATAATTTGCAATTATACTTATAAGCTATCAATTTTAAGTTCTGTATTTGACAATTACAAGTTCAGATCTTCAAGTTATAATTTGAAATAATAATTATAAGCTATCAATTCTAAGTTCTGTATTTGACAATTACAAGTTCAGATCTTCAAGTTATAATTTGCACTAATAATTTGAATTTAACAATTTGAAGTTCTGTATTTGACTATTACAAGTTCAGATCTTCAAATTATTAATTGCAATATTAGTTTGAAATTAACAATTCGAAGTTCTGTATTTGACCATTACAAGTTCAGATCTTCAACTTATAATTTGCAATCATAATTTGAATTTTACAATTCTAAGTTCTGTATGTGACTATTACAAGTTCAGATCTTCAAATTATTAATTACAATCTTAGTTTGAAATTAACAATTCGAAGTTTTGTATTTACCTATTACTAGTTCAGATCTTCAACTTATAATTTGCAATTATAATTATAAGCTATCAATTTTAAGTTCTGTATTTGACAATTACAAGTTCAGATCTTCAAGTTATAATTTGCCCTAATAATTTGTATTTAACAATTCGAAGTTCTGTATTTGATTATTACAAGTTCAGATCTTCAAATTATTATTTACAATCTTAGTTAGAAATTAACAATTCGAAGTCCGGTATTTACCTATTACAAATTCAGATCTTCAAGTTATAATTTGCAATTATAATTATTAGCTATCAATTTTAAGTTCTGTATTTGACTATTACAAGTTCAGATCTTCAAGTTATAATTTGCAATCATGATTTGAATTTTACAATTCTAAGTTCTGTATTTGACTATTACAAGTTCAGATCTTCAAGTTATAATTAGCAATCATAATTTGAAGTTATGAATTCAAAGTGCTGTATTTGACAATTACAAGTTCAGATCTTCAAGTTATAATTTGCACTAATAATTTGTATTTAACAATTCGGAGTTCTGTATTTGACTATTACAAGTTTAGATCTTACAATTATTAATTACAATCTTAGTTTGAAATTAACAATTAGAAGTTCTGTAATTCACTATTACAAGTTCAGATCTTCAAGTTATAACTTGCAATTATAATTATAAGCTATCAATTTTAAGTTCTGTATTTGACTATTACAAGTTCAGATCTTGAAGTTATAATTTGCAATCATGATTTGAATTTTACAATTCTAAGTTCTGTATTTGACTATTACAAGTTCAGATCTTCAAGTTATAAATTGCAATCATAATTTGAAGTTATGAATTTTAAGTTCTGTATTTGACAATTACAAGTTCAGATCTTCAAGTTATAATTTGCACTTATAATTTGTATTTAACAATTCGAAGTTCAGTATTTGACTATTACAAGTTTAGATCTTCAAATTATTAATTACAATCTTAGTTTGAAATTAACAATTCGAAGTTCTGTATTTACCTATTACAAATTCAGATCTTCAAGTTATAATTTGCAATTATAATTATAAGCTATCAATTTTAAGTTCTGTATTTGACTATTACAAGTTCAGATCTTCAAATTATTAATTACAATATTAGTTGGAAATTAACAATTAGAAGTTCTGTATTTACCTATTACAAGTTCAGATCTTCAACTTATAATTTGCAATTATAATTATAAGCTATCAATTTTAAGTTCTGTATTTGACAATTACAAGTTCAGATTTTCAAGTTATAATTTGCACTAATAATTTGTATTTAACAATTCGAAGATCTGTATTTGACTATTACAAGTTCATATCTTCAAATTATTATTTACAATCTTAGTTTGAAATTAACAATTCGAAGTTCTGTATTTACCTATTACAAGTTCAGATCTTCTAGTTATAATTCGCAATTATAATTTAAAGCTATCAATTTTAAGTTCTGTATTTGACAATTACAAGTTCAGATCTTCAAGTTATAATTTGCACTAATAATTTGAATTTAACAATTCTAAGTTCTGTATTTGACTATTACAAGTTCAGATCTTCAAATTATTAATTACAATCTTAGTTTGATATTAACAATTCGAAGTTTTGTATTTACCTATTACAAGTTCAGATCTTCAACTTATAATTTGCAATTATAATTTGTATTTAACAATTCGAAGTTCTGTATTTGACTATTACAAGTTTAGATCTTCAAATTATTAATTACAATCTTAGTTTGAAATTAACAATTAGAAGTTCTGTAATTCACTATTACAAGTTCAGATCTTCAAGTTATAATTTGCAATTATAATTATAAGCTATCAATTCTAAGTTCTGTATTTGACAATTACAAGTTCAGATCTTCAAGTTATAATTTGCACTAATAATTTGTATTTAACTATTCGAAGTTCTGTATTTGACTATTACAAGTTCAGATCTTCAAATTATTTTTTACAATCTTAGTTTGAAATTAAAAATTCGAAGTTCTGTATTTACCTATTACAAGTTCATATCTACTAGTTATAATTTGCAATTATACTTATAAGCTATCAATTTTAAGTTCTGTATTTGACAATTACAAGTTCAGATCTTCAAGTTATAATTTGAAATAATAATTAGTATTTAACAAATCTAAGTTCTGTAATTGACTATTACAAGTTCAGATCTTCAAGTTATAATTTGCAATTATAATTATAAGCTATCAATTCTAAGTTCTGTATTTGACAATTACAAGTTCAGATCTTCAAGTTATAATTTGCACTAATAATTTGAATTTAACAATTTGAAGTTCTGTATTTGACTATTACAAGTTCAGATCTTCAAATTATTAATTACAATATTAGTTTGAAATTAACAATTCGAAGTTCTGTATTTGACCATTACAAGTTCAGATCTTCAACTAATAATTTGCAATTATAATTATAAGCTATCAATTTTAAGTTCTGTATTTGACTATTACAAGTTCAGATCTTCAAGTTATAATTAGCAATCATAATTTGCATTCTACAATTCTAAGTTCTGTATTTGACTAATACAAGTTCAGATCTTCAAGTTATAATTTGCAATCATAATTTGAAGTTATTAATTCTAAGTTCTGTATTTGACAATTACAAGTTCAGATCTTCAAGTTATAATTTGCACTAATAATTTGTATTTAACAATTCGAAGTTCTGTATTTGACTATTACAAGTTCAGATCTTCAAATTATTAATTACAATCTTAGTTTGAAATTAACAATTCGAAGTTCAGTATTTACCTATTACAAGTTCAGATCTTCAACTTATAATTTGCAATTAAAATTATAAGCTATCAATTTTAAGTTCTCTATTTGACAATTACAAGTTCAGATCTTCAAGTTATAATTTGCACTTATAATTTGTATTTAACAATTCGAAGTTCAGTATTTGACTATTACAAGTTTAGATCTTCAAATTATTAATTACAATCTTAGTTTGAAATTAACAATTCGAAGTTCTGTATTTACCTATTACAAGTTCAGATTTTCAACTTATAATTTGCAATTATAATTATAAGCTATCAATTTTAAGTTCTGTATTTGACTATTACAAGTTCAGATCTTCAAGTTATAATTTGCAATCATAATTTAAATTTTACAATTCTAAGTTATGTATTTGACTATTACAAGTTCAGATCTTCAAATTATTAATTACAATCTTAGTTTGATATTAACAATTTGAAGTTTTGTATTTACCTATTACAAGTTCAGATCTTCAACTTATAATTTGCAATTATAATTATAAGCTATCAATTTTAAGTTCAGTATTTGACAATTACAAGTTCAGATCTTCAAGTTATAATTTGCACTAATAATTTGTATTTAACAATTCGAAGTTCTGTATTTGACTATTATAAGTTCAGATCTTCAAATTATTATTTACAATCTTAGTTTGAAATTAACAATTCGAAGTCCTGTATTTACCTATTACAAATTCATATCTTCAAGTTATAATTTGCAATTATATTTATTAGCTATCAATTTTAAGCTCTGTATTTGACTATTACAAGTTCAGATCTTCAAGTTATAATTTGCAATCATAATTTGAATTTTACAATTCTAAGTTCTGTATGTGACTATTACAAGTTCAGATCTTCAAATTATTAATTACAATCTTAGTTTGAAATTAACAATTCGAAGTTTTGTATTTACCTATTACTAGTTCAGATCTTCAACTTATAATTTGCAATTATAATTATAAGCTATCAATTTTAAGTTCTGTATTTGACAATTACAAGTTCAGATCTTCAAGTTATAATTTGCACTAATAATTTGTATTTAACAATTCGAAGTTCTGTATTTGACTATTACAAGTTCAGATCTTCAAATTATTATTTACAATCTTAGTTTGAAATTAACAATTCGAAGTTCTGTATTTACCTATTACAAATTCAGATCTTCAAGTTATAATTTGTAATTATAATTATAAGCTATCAATTTTAAGTTCTGTATTTGACTATTACAAGTTCAGATCTTCAAGTTATAATTGGAATCATAATTTGAATTTTACTATTCTAAGTTCTGTATTTGACTATTTCCAATTCAGATCTTCAAGTTATAGTTAGCAATCATAATTTGAAGTTATGAATTCTAAGTTCTGTATTTGACAATTACAAGTTCAGATCTTCAAGTTATAATTTGCACTAATAATTTGTATTTAACAATTCGAAGTTCTGTATTTGACTATTACAAGTTCAGATCTTCTACTTATTATTTACAATCATAATTTGAAGTTATGAATTCTAAGTTCTGTATTTGACAATTACAAGTTCAGATCTTCAAGTTATAATTTGCACTAATAATTAGTATTTAACAATTCGAAGTTCTGTATTTGACTATTACAAGTTCAGATCTTCAAATTATTTTTTACAATCTTAGTTTGAAATTAACAATTCGAAGTTCTGTATTTACCTATTACAAGTTCATATCTTCTAGTTATAATTTGCAATTATACTTATAAGCTATCAATTTCAAGTTCTGTATTTGACAATTACAAGTTCAGATCTTCAAGTTATAATTTGAAATAATAATTATAAGCTATCAATTCTAAGTTCTGTATTTGACAATTACAAGTTCAGATCTTCAAGTTATAATTTGCACTAATAATTTGAATTTAACAATTTGAAGTTCTGTATTTGACTATTACAAGTTCAGATCTTCAAATTATTAATTGCAATATTAGTTTGAAATTAACAATTCGAAGTTCTGTATTTGACCATTACAAGTTCAGATCTTCAACTTATAATTTGCAATCATAATTTGAATTTTACAATTCTAAGTTCTGTATGTGACTATTACAAGTTCAGATCTTCAAATTATTAATTACAATCTTAGTTTGAAATTAACAATTCGAAGTTTTGTATTTACCTATTACTAGTTCAGATCTTCAACTTATAATTTGCAATTATAATTATAAGCTATCAATTTTAAGTTCTGTATTTGACAATTACAAGTTCAGATCTTCAAGTTATAATTTGCACTAATAATTTGTATTTAACAATTCGAAGTTCTGTATTTGACTATTACAAGTTCAGATCTTCAAATTATTATTTACAATCTTAGTTTGAAATTAACAATTCGAAGTTCTGTATTTACCTATTACAAGTTCAGATTTTCAACTTATAATTTGCAATTATAATTATAAGCTATCAATTTTAAGTTCTGTATTTGACTATTACAAGTTCAGATCTTCAAGTTATAATTTGCAATCATAATTTGAATTTTACAATTCTAAGTTCTGTATTTGACTATTACAAGTTCAGATCTTCAAATTATTAATTACAATCTTAGTTTGATATTAACAATTCGAAGTTTTGTATTTACCTATTACAAGTTCAGATCTTCAACTTATAATTTGCAATTATAATTATAAGCTATCAATTTTAAGTTCTGTATTTGACAATTACAAGTTCAGATCTTCAAGTTATAATTTGCACTAATAATTTGTATTTAACAATTCGAAGTTCTGTATTTGACTATTACAAGTTCAGATCTTCAAATTATTATTTACAATCTTAGTTTGAATTTAACAATTCGAAGTCCTGTATTTACCTATTACAAATTCAGATCTTCAAGTTATAATTTGCAATTATAATTATTAGCTATCAATTTTAAGCTCTGTATTTGACTATTACAAGTTCAGATCTTCAAGTTATAATTTGCAATCAAAATTTGAATTTTACAATTCTAAGTTCTGTATGTGACTATTACAAGTTCAGATCTTCAAATTATTAATTACAATCTTAGTTTGAACTTAACAATTCGAAGTTTTGTATTTACCTATTACTAGTTCAGATCTTCAACTTATAATTTGCAATTATAATTATAAGCTATCAATTTTTAGTTCTGTATTTGACAATTACAAGTTCAGATCTTCAAGTTATAATTTGCACTAATAATTTGTATTTAACAATTCGAAGTTCTGTATTTGACTATTACAAGTTCAGATCTTCAAATTATTATTTACAATCTTAGTTTGAAATTAACAATTCGAAGTTCTGTATTTACCTATTACAAATTCAGATCTTCAAGTTATAATTTGCAATTATAATTATAAGCTATCAATTTTAAGTTCTGTATTTGACTATTACAAGTTCAGATCTTCAAGTTATAATTGGAATCATAATTTGAATTTTACTATTCTAAGTTCTGTATTTGACTATTTCAAGTTCAGATCTTCAAGTTATAGTTAGCAATCATAATTTGAAGTTATGAATTCTAAGTTCTGTATTTGACAATTACAAGTTCAGATCTTCAAGTTATAATTTGCACTAATAATTTGTATTTAACAATTCGAAGTTCTGTATTTGACTATTACAAGTTCAGATCTTCTACTTTTATTTACAATCATAATTTGAAGTTATGAATTCTAAGTTCTGTATTTGACAATTACAAGTTCAGATCTTCAAGTTATAATTTGCACTAATAATTTGTATTTAACAATTCGAAGTTCTGTATTTGACTATTACAAGTTCAGATCTTCAAATTATTTTTTACAATCTTAGTTTGAAATTAACAATTCGAAGTTCTGTATTTACCTATTACAAGTTCATATCTTCTAGTTATAATTTGCAATTATACTTATAAGCTATCAATTTTAAGTTCTGTATTTGACAATTACAAGTTCAGATCTTCAAGTTATAATTTGAAATAATAATTATAAGCTATCAATTCTAAGTTCTGTATTTGACAATTACAAGTTCAGATCTTCAAGTTATAATTTGCACTAATAATTTGAATTTAACAATTTGAAGTTCTGTATTTGACTATTACAAGTTCAGATCTTCAAATTATTAATTGCAATATTAGTTTGAAATTAACAATTCGAAGTTCTGTATTTGACCATTACAAGTTCAGATCTTCAACTTATAATTTGCAATCATAATTTGAATTTTACAATTCTAAGTTCTGTATGTGACTATTACAAGTTCAGATCTTCAAATTATTAATTACAATCTTAGTTTGAAATTAACAATTCGAAGTTTTGTATTTACCTATTACTAGTTCAGATCTTCAACTTATAATTTGCAATTATAATTATAAGCTATCAATTTTAAGTTCTGTATTTGACAATTACAAGTTCAGATCTTCAAGTTATAATTTGCCCTAATAATTTGTATTTAACAATTCGAAGTTCTGTATTTGACTATTACAAGTTCAGATCTTCAAATTATTATTTACAATCTTAGTTTGAAATTAACAATTCGAAGTTCTGTATTTACCTATTACAAGTTCAGATTTTCAACTTATAATTTGCAATTATAATTATAAGCTATCAATTTTAAGTTCTGTATTTGACTATTACAAGTTCAGATCTTCAAATTATTATTTACAATCTTAGTTTGAAATTAACAATTCGAAGTCCTGTATTTACCTATTACAAATTCAGATCTTCAAGTTATAATTTGCAATTATAATTATTAGCTATCAATTTTAAGTTCTGTATTTGACTATTACAAGTTCAGATCTTCAAGTTATAATTTGCAATCATAATTTGAATTTTACAATTCTAAGTTCTGTATGTGACTATTACAAGTTCAGATCTTCAAATTATTAATTACAATCTTAGTTTGAAATTAACAATTCGAAGTTTTGTATTTACCTATTACTAGTTCAGATCTTCAACTTATAATTTGCAATTATAATTATAAGCTATCAATTTTAAGTTCTGTATTTGACAATTACAAGTTCAGATCTTCAAGTTATAATTTGCACTAATAATTTGTATTTAACAATTCGAAGTTCTGTATTTGACTATTACAAGTTCAGATCTTCAAATTATTATTTACAATCTTAGTTTGAAATTAACAATTCGAAGTTCTGTATTTACCTATTACAAATTCAGATCTTCAAGTTATAATTTGCAATTATAATTATAAGCTATCAATTTTAAGTTCTGTATTTGACTATTACAAGTTCAGATCTTCAAGTTATAATTGGAATCATAATTAAATTTTACTATTCTAAGTTCTGTATTTGACTATTTCAAGTTCAGATCTTCAAGTTATAGTTAGCAATCATAATTTGAAGTTATGAATTCTAAGTTCTGTATTTGACAATTACAAGTTCATATCTTCTAGTTATAATTTGCAATTATAGTTATAAGCTATCAATTTTAAGTTCTGTATTTGACAATTACAAGTTCAGATCTTCAAGTTATAATTTGAAATAATAATTATAAGCTATCAATTCTAAGTTCTGTATTTGACAATTACAAGTTCAGATCTTCAAGTTATAATTTGCACTAATAATTTGAATTTAACAATTTGAAGTTCTGTATTTGACTATTACAAGTTCAGATCTTCAAATTATTAATTGCAATATTAGTTTGAAATTAACAATTCGAAGTTCTGTATTTGACCATTACAAGTTCAGATCTTCAACTTATAATTTGCAATTATAATTATAAGCTATCAATTTTAAGTTCTGTATTTGACTATTACAAGTTCAGATCTTCAAGTTATAATTAGCAATCATAATTTGCATTTTACAATTCTAAGTTCTGTATTTGACTAATACAAGTTCAGATCTTCAAGTTATAATTTGCAATCATAATTTGAAGTTATTAATTCTAAGTTCTGTATTTGACAATTACAAGTTCAGATCTTCAAGTTATAATTTGCACTAATAATTTGTATTTAACAATTCGAAGTTCTGTATTTGACTATTACAAGTTCAGATCTAAAATTATTAATTACAATCTTAGTTTGAAATTAACAATTCGAAGTTCAGTATTTACCTATTACAAGTTCAGATCTTCAACTTATAATTTGCAATTATAATTATAAGCTATCAATTTTAAGTTCTGTATTTGACTATTACAAGTTCAGATCTTCAAATTATTATTTACAATCTTAGTTTGAAATTAACAATTCGAAGTTCAGTATTTGACTATTACAAGTTTAGATCTTCAAATTATTAATTACAATCTTAGTTTGAAATTAACAATTCGTAGTTCTGTATTTACCTATTACAAGTTCAGATTTTCAACTTATAATTTGCAATTATAATTATAAGCTATCAATTTTAAGTTCTGTATTTGACTATTACAAGTTCAGATCTTCAAGTTATAATTTGCAATCATAATTTGAATTTTACAATTCGAAGTTCTGTATTTGACTATTGCAAGTTCATATCTTCAAATTATTAATTACAATCCTAGTTTGAAATTAACAATTCGAAGTTCAGTATTTACCTATTACAAGTTCAGATCTTTAACTTATAATTTGCAATTATAATTATAAGCTATCAATTTTAAGTTCTCTATTTGACAATTACAAGTTCAGATCTTCAAGTTATAATTTGCACTTATAATTTGTATTTAACAATTCGAAGTTCAGTATTTGACTATTACAAGTTTAGATCTTCAAATTATTAATTACAATCTTAGTTTGAAATTAACAATTCGAAGTTCTGTATTTACCTATTACAAGTTCAGATTTTCAACTTATAATTTGCAATTATAATTATAAGCTATCAATTTTAAGTTCTGTATTTGACTATTACAAGTTCAGATCTTCAAGTTATAATTTGCAATCATAATTTGAATTTTACAATTCTAAGTTCTGTATTTGACTATTACAAGTTCAGATCTTCAAGTTATAATTTGCAATCATAATTTGAAGTTATTAATTCTAAGTTCTGTATTTGACAATTACAAGTTCAGATCTTCAAGTTATAATTTGCACTAATAATTTGTATTTAACAATTCGAAGTTCTGTATTTGACTATTACAAGTTCAGATCTTCAAATTATTAATTACAATCTTAGTTTGAAATTAACAATTCGAAGTTCAGTATTTACCTATTACAAGTTCAGATCTTCAACTTATAATTTGCAATTATAATTATAAGCTATCAATTTTAAGTTCTGTATTTGACAATTACAAGTTCAGATCTTCAAGTTATAATTTGCACTAATAATTTGTATTTAACATTTCGAAGTTCTGTATTTGACTATTACAAGTTCAGATCTTCAAATTATTATTTACAATCTTAGTTTGAAATTAACAATTCGAAGTCCTGTATTTACCTATTACAAATTCAGATCTTCAAGTTATAATTTGCAATTATAATTATTAGCTATCAATTTTAAGTTCTGTATTTGACTATTACAAGTTCAGATCTTCAAGTTATAATTTGCAATCATAATTTGAATTTTACAATTCTAAGTTCTGTATGTGACTATTACAAGTTCAGATCTTCAAATTATTAATTACAATCTTAGTTTGAAATTAACAATTCGAAGTTTTGTATTTACCTATTACTAGTTCAGATCTTCAACTTATAATTTGCAATTATAATTATAAGCTATCAATTTTAAGTTCTGTATTTGACAATTACAAGTTCAGATCTTCAAGTTATAATTTGCACTAATAATTTGTATTTAACAATTCGAAGTTCTGTATTTGACTATTACAAGTTCAGATCTTCAAATTATTATTTACAATCTTAGTTTGAAATTAACAATTCGAAGTTCTGTATTTACCTATTACAAATTCAGATCTTCAAGTTATAATTTGCAATTATAATTATAAGCTATCAATTTTAAGTTCTGTATTTGACTATTACAAGTTCAGATCTTCAAGTTATAATTGGAATCATAATTAAATTTTACTATTCTAAGTTCTGTATTTGACTATTTCAAGTTCAGATCTTCAAGTTATAGTTAGCAATCATAATTTGAAGTTATGAATTCTAAGTTCTGTATTTGACAATTACAAGTTCATATCTTCTAGTTATAATTTGCAATTATAGTTATAAGCTATCAATTTTAAGTTCTGTATTTGACAATTACAAGTTCAGATCTTCAAGTTATAATTTGAAATAATAATTATAAGCTATCAATTCTAAGTTCTGTATTTGACAATTACAAGTTCAGATCTTCAAGTTATAATTTGCACTAATAATTTGAATTTAACAATTTGAAGTTCTGTATTTGACTATTACAAGTTCAGATCTTCAAATTATTAATTGCAATATTAGTTTGAAATTAACAATTCGAAGTTCTGTATTTGACCATTACAAGTTCAGATCTTCAACTTATAATTTGCAATTATAATTATAAGCTATCAATTTTAAGTTCTGTATTTGACTATTACAAGTTCAGATCTTCAAGTTATAATTAGCAATCATAATTTGCATTTTACAATTCTAAGTTCTGTATTTGACTAATACAAGTTCAGATCTTCAAGTTATAATTTGCAATCATAATTTGAAGTTATTAATTCTAAGTTCTGTATTTGACAATTACAAGTTCAGATCTTCAAGTTATAATTTGCACTAATAATTTGTATTTAACAATTCGAAGTTCTGTATTTGACTATTACAAGTTCAGATCTAAAATTATTAATTACAATCTTAGTTTGAAATTAACAATTCGAAGTTCAGTATTTACCTATTACAAGTTCAGATCTTCAACTTATAATTTGCAATTATAATTATAAGCTATCAATTTTAAGTTCTGTATTTGACTATTACAAGTTCAGATCTTCAAATTATTATTTACAATCTTAGTTTGAAATTAACAATTCGAAGTTCAGTATTTGACTATTACAAGTTTAGATCTTCAAATTATTAATTACAATCTTAGTTTGAAATTAACAATTCGTAGTTCTGTATTTACCTATTACAAGTTCAGATTTTCAACTTATAATTTGCAATTATAATTATAAGCTATCAATTTTAAGTTCTGTATTTGACTATTACAAGTTCAGATCTTCAAGTTATAATTTGCAATCATAATTTGAATTTTACAATTCGAAGTTCTGTATTTGACTATTGCAAGTTCATATCTTCAAATTATTAATTACAATCCTAGTTTGAAATTAACAATTCGAAGTTCAGTATTTACCTATTACAAGTTCAGATCTTTAACTTATAATTTGCAATTATAATTATAAGCTATCAATTTTAAGTTCTCTATTTGACAATTACAAGTTCAGATCTTCAAGTTATAATTTGCACTTATAATTTGTATTTAACAATTCGAAGTTCAGTATTTGACTATTACAAGTTTAGATCTTCAAATTATTAATTACAATCTTAGTTTGAAATTAACAATTCGAAGTTCTGTATTTACCTATTACAAGTTCAGATTTTCAACTTATAATTTGCAATTATAATTATAAGCTATCAATTTTAAGTTCTGTATTTGACTATTACAAGTTCAGATCTTCAAGTTATAATTTGCAATCATAATTTGAATTTTACAATTCTAAGTTCTGTATTTGACTATTACAAGTTCAGATCTTCAAGTTATAATTTGCAATCATAATTTGAAGTTATTAATTCTAAGTTCTGTATTTGACAATTACAAGTTCAGATCTTCAAGTTATAATTTGCACTAATAATTTGTATTTAACAATTCGAAGTTCTGTATTTGACTATTACAAGTTCAGATCTTCAAATTATTAATTACAATCTTAGTTTGAAATTAACAATTCGAAGTTCAGTATTTACCTATTACAAGTTCAGATCTTCAACTTATAATTTGCAATTATAATTATAAGCTATCAATTTTAAGTTCTCTATTTGACAATTACAAGTTCAGATCTTCAAGTTATAATTTGCACTTATAATATGTATTTAACAATTCGAAGTTCAGTATTTGACTATTACAAGTTTAGATCTTCAAATTATTAATTACAATCTTAGTTTGAAATTAACAATTCGAAGTTTTGTATTTACCTATTACAAGTTCAGATCTTCAACTTATAATTTGCAATTATAATTATAAGCTATCAATTTTAAGTTCTGTATTTGACAATTACAAGTTCAGATCTTCAAGTTATAATTTGCACTAATAATTTGTATTTAACAATTCGAAGTTCTGTATTTGATTATTACAAGTTCAGATCTTCAAATTATTAATTACAATCTTAGTTTGAAATTAACAATTCGAAGTCCTGTATTTACCTATTACAAATTCAGATCTTCAAGTTATAATTTGCAATTATAATTATTAGCTATCAATTTTAGTTCTGTATTTGATTATTACAAGTTCAGATCTTCAAGTTATAATTTGCAATCATGATTTGAATTTTACAATTCTAAGTTCTGTATTTGACTATTACAAGTTCAGATCTTCAAGTTATAATTAGCAATCATAATTTGAAGTTATGAATTCTAAGTGCTGTATTTGACAATTACAAGTTCAGATCTTCAAGTTATAATTTGCACTAATAATTTGTATTTAACAATTCGGAGTTCTGTATTTGACTATTACAAGTTTAGATCTTACAATTATTAACTACAATCTTAGTTTGAAATTAACAATTAGAAGTTCTGTAATTCACTATTACAAGTTCAGATCTTCAAGTTATAATTTGCAATTATAATTATAAGCTATCAATTTTAAGTTCTGTATTTGACTATTACAAGTTCAGATCTTCAAGTTATAATTTGCAATCATGATTTGAATTTTACAATTCTAAGTTCTGTATTTGACTATTACAAGTTCAGATCTTCAAGTTATAAATTGCAATCATAATTTGAAGTTATGAATTCTAAGTGCTGTATTTGACAATTACAAGTTCAGATCTTCAAGTTATAATTTGCACTAATAATTTGTATTTAACAATTCGAAGTTCTGTATTTGACTATTGCAAGTTCAGATCTTCAAATTAGTAATTACAATCTTAGTTTGAAATTAACAATTCGAAGTTCTGTATTTACCTATTACAAGTTCAGATCTTCAACTTATAATTTGCAATTATAATTATAAGCTATCAATTTTAAGTTCTCTATTTGACAATTACAAGTTCAGATCTTCAAGTTATAATTTGCACTTATAATTTGTATTTAACAATTCGAAGTTCAGTATTTGACTATTACAAGTTTAGATCTTCAAATTATTAATTGCAATCTTAGTTTGAAATTAACAATTCGAAGTTTTGTATTTACCTATTACAAGTTCAGATCTTCAACTTATAATTTGCAATTATAATTATAAGCTATCAATTTTAAGTTCTGTATTTGACAATTACAAGTTCAGATCTTCAAGTTATAATTTGCACTAATAATTTGTATTTAACAATTCGAAGTTCTGTATTTGATTATTACAAGTTCAGATCTTCAAATTATTATTTACAATCTTAGTTTGAAATTAACAATTCGAAGTCCTGTATTTACCTATTACAAATTCAGATCTTCAAGTTATAATTTGCAATTATAATTATTAGCTATCAATTTTAGTTCTGTATTTGATTATTACAAGTTCAGATCTTCAAGTTATAATTTGCAATCATGATTTGAATTTTACAATTCTAAGTTCTGTATTTGACTATTACAAGTTCAGATCTTCAAGTTATAATTAGCAATCATAATTTGAAGTTATGAATTCTAAGTGCTGTATTTGACAATTACAAGTTCAGATCTTCAAGTTATAATTTGCACTAATAATTTGTATTTAACAATTCGGAGTTCTGTATTTGACTATTACAAGTTTAGATCTTACAATTATTAACTACAATCTGAGTTTGAAATTAACAATTAGAAGTTCTGTAATTCACTATTACAAGTTCAGATCTTCAAGTTATAATTTGCAATTATAATTATAAGCTATCAATTTTAAGTTCTGTATTTGACTATTACAAGTTCAGATCTTCAAGTTATAATTTGCAATCATGATTTGAATTTTACAATTCTAAGTTCTGTATTTGACTATTACAAGTTCAGATCTTCAAGTTATAAATTGCAATCATAATTTGAAGTTATGAATTCTAAGTGCTGTATTTGACAATTACAAGTTCAGATCTTCAAGTTATAATTTGCACTAATAATTTGTATTTAACAATTCAAAGTTCTGTATTTGACTATTGCAAGTTCAGATCTTCAAATTAGTAATTACAATCTTAGTTTGAAATTAACAATTCGAAGTTCTGTATTTACCTATTACAAGTTCAGATCTTCAACTTATAATTTGCAATTATAATGATAAGCTATCAATTTTAAGTTCTGTATTTGACAATTACAATTTCAGATTTACAATTTAAAATTTGCACTAATAATTTGTATTTAACAATTCGAAGTTCTGTATTTGACTATTACAAGTTCAGATCTTCAAATTATTAATTAGAATCTTAGTTTGAAATTAACAATTCGAAGGTTTGTATTTACCTATTACAAGTTCAGATCTTCAAGTTATAATTTGCAATTATAATTATTAGCTATCAATTTTAAGTTCTGTATTTGACTATGACAAGTTCAGATCTTCAAGTTATAATTTGCAATCATAATTTGAATTTTACAATTCTAAGTTCTGTATGTGACTATTACAAGTTCAGATCTTCAAATTATTAATTACAATCTTAGTTTGAAATTAACAATTCGAAGGTTTGTATTTACCTATTACAAGTTCAGATCTTCAACTTATAATTTGCAATTATAATTATAAGCTATCAATTTTAAGTTCTGTATGTGACAATTACAAGTTCAGATCTTCAAGTTATAATTTGCACTAACAATTTGTATTTAACAATTCGAAGTTCTGTATTTGACTATTACAAGTTCAGATCTTCAAATTATTATTTACAATCTTAGTTTGAAATTAAAAATTCGAAGTTCGGTATTTACCTATTACAAATTCAGATCTTCAAGTTATAATTTGTAATTATAATTATAAGCTATCAATTTTAAGTTCTGTATTTGACTATTACAAGTTCAGATCTTCAAGTTATAATTTGCAATCATAATTTGAATTTCCCAATTCTAAGTTCTGTATTTGACTATTACAAGTTCAGATCTTCAAGTTATAATTAGCAATCATAATTTGAAGTTATGAATTCTAAGTTCTGTATTTGACAATTACAAGTTCAGATCTTCAAGTTATAATTTGCACTAATAATTTGTATTTAACAATTCGTAGTTCTGTATTTGACTATTACAAGTTCAGATCTTCTAATTATTATTTACAATCATAATTTGAAGTTATGAATTCTTAGTTCTGTATTTTACAATTACAAGTTCAGATTTTCAAGTTATAATTTGCACTAATAATTTGTATTTAACAATTCGAAGTTCTGTATTTACCTATTAAAAGTTCAGATCTTCAAATTATTATTTACAATCTTAGTTTGAAATTAACAATTCGAAGTTCTGTATTTACCTATTACAAATTCAGATCTTCAAGTTATAATTTGCAATTATAATTATAAGCTATCAATTTTAAGTTCTGTATTTGACAATTACTAGTTCAGATCTACAAGTTATAATTTGCACTAGTAATTTGTATTTAACAATTCGAAGTTCTGTATTTGACTATTGCAAGTTCAGATCTGCAAATTATTAATTACAATCCTAGTTTGAAATTAACAATTCGAAGTTCTGTATTTACCTATTACAAGTTCAGATCTTCAACTTATAATTTGCAATTATAATTATAAGCTATCAATTTTAAGTTCTGTATTTGACAATTACAAGTTCAGATCTTCAAGTTATAATTTGCACTAATAATTTGTATTTAACAATTCGAAGTTCTGTATTTGACTATTACAAGTTCAGATCTTCAAATTATTATTTACAATCTTAGTTTGAAATTAACAATTCGAAGTTCTGTATTTAGCTATTACAAATTCAGATCTCCAAGTTATAATTTGCAATTATAATTATAAGCTATCAATTTTAAGTTCTGTATTTGACTATTACAAGTTCAGATCTTCAAGTTATAATTTGCAATCATAATTTGAATTTCCCAATTCTAAGTTCTGTATTTGACTATTACAAGTTCAGATCTTCTAATTATTATTTACAATCATAATTTGAAGTTATGAATTCTAAGTTCTGTATTTGACTAATACAAGTTCAGATCTTCAAGTTATAATTTGCAATCATAATTTGAAGTTATTAATTCTAAGTTCTGTATTTGACAATTACAAGTTCAGATCTTCAAGTTATAATTTGCACTAATAATTTGTATTTAACAATTCGAAGTTCTGTATTTGACTATTACAAGTTCAGATCTTCAAATTATTAATTACAATCTTAGTTTGAAATTAACAATTCGAAGTTCAGTATTTACCTATTACAAGTTCAGATCTTCAACTTATAATTTGCAATTATAATTATAAGCTATCAATTTTAAGTTCTCTATTTGACAATTACAAGTTCAGATCTTCAAGTTATAATTTGCACTTATAATTTGTATTTAACAATTCGAAGTTCAGTATTTGACTATTACAAGTTTAGATCTTCAAATTATTAATTACAATCTTAGTTTGAAATTAACAATTCGAAGTTCTGTATTTACCTATTACAAGTTCAGATTTTCAACTTATAATTTGCAATTATAATTATAAGCTATCAATTTTAAGTTCTGTATTTGACTATTACAAGTTCAGATCTTCAAGTTATAATTTGCAATCATAATTTGAATTTTACAATTATAAGTTCTGTATTTGACTATTACAAGTTCAGATCTTCAAATTATTAATTACAATCTTAGTTTGATATTAACAATTCGAAGTTTTGTATTTACCTATTACAAGTTCAGATCTTCAACTTATAATTTGCAATTATAATTATAAACTATCAATTTTAAGTTCTGTATTTGACAATTACAAGTTCAGATCTTCAAGTTATAATTTGCACTAATAATTTGTATTTAACAATTCGAAGTTCTGTATTTGATTATTACAAGTTCAGATCTTTAAATTATTATTTACAAACTTAGTTTGAAATTAACAATTCGAAGTCCTGTATTTACCTATTACAAATTCAGATCTTCAAGTTATAATTTGCAATTATAATTATTAGCTATCAATTTTAGTTCTGTATTTGATTATTACAAGTTCAGATCTTCAAGTTATAACTTGCAATCATGATTTGAATTTTACAATTCTAAGTTCTGTATTTGACTATTACAAGTTCAGATCTTCAAGTTATAATTAGCAATCATAATTTGAAGTTATGAATTCTAAGTGCTGTATTTGACAATTACAAGTTCAGATCTTCAAGTTATAATTTGCACTAATAATTTGTATTTAACAATTCGGAGTTCTGTATTTGACTATTACAAGTTTAGATCTTACAATTATTAACTACAATCTTAGTTCGAAATTAACAATTAGAAGTTCTGTAATTCACTATTACAAGTTCAGATCTTCAAGTTATAATTTGCAATTATAATTATAAGCTATCAATTTTAAGTTCTGTATTTGACTATTACAAGTTCAGATCTTCAAGTTATAATTTGCAATCATGATTTGAATTTTACAATTCTAAGTTCTGTATTTGACTATTACAAGTTCAGATCTTCAAGTTATAAATTGCAATCATAATTTGAAGTTATGAATTCTAAGTGCTGTATTTGACAATTACAAGTTCAGATCTTCAAGTTATAATTTGCACTAATAATTTGTATTTAACAATTCGAAGTTCTGTATTTGACTATTGCAAGTTCAGATCTTCAAATTAGTAATTACAATCTTAGTTTGAAATTAACAATTCGAAGTTCTGTATTTACCTATTACAAGTTCAGATCTTCAACTTATAATTTGCAATTATAATGATAAGCTATCAATTTTAAGTTCTGTATTTGACAATTACAATTTCAGATTTACAATTTAAAATTTGCACTAATAATTTGTATTTAACAATTCGAAGTTCTGTATTTGACTATTACAAGTTCAGATCTTCAAATTATTATTTACAATCTTAGTTTGACATTAATAATTCGAAGTTCTGTATTTACCTATTCCAAGTTCAGATCTTCTAGTTATAATTTGCAATTATAATTATAAGCTATCAATTTTAAGTTCTGTATTTGACAATTACAAGTTCAGATCTTCAAGTTATAATTTGAAATAATAATTAGTATTTCACAAATCTAAGTTTGTAATTCACTATTACAAGTTCAGATCTTCAAGTTATAATTTGCAATTATAATTATAAGCTATCAATTCCAAGTTCTGTATTTGACAATTACAAGTTCAGATCTTCAAGTTATAATTTGCACTAATAATTTGTATTTAACAATTTGAAGTTCTGTATTAGACTATTACAAGTTCAGATCTTCAAATTATTAATTACAATCTTAGTTTGAAATTAACAATTCGAAGTTCTGTATTTACCTATTACAAATTCAGATCTTCAAGTTTTAATTTGCAATTATAATTTGAAGTTATGAATTCTAAGTTCTGTATTTGACAATTACAAGTTCAGATCTTCAAGTTATAATTTGCACTAATAATTTGTATTTAACAATTCGAAGTTCTGTATTTGACTATTACAAGTTCAGATCTTCTAATTATTATTTACAATCATAATTTGAATTTATTAATTCTTAGTTCTGTATTTTACAATTACAAGTTCAGATCTTCAAGTTATAAATTGCAATCATAATTAGAAGTTATGAATTCTAAGTGCTGTATTTGACAATTACAAGTTCAGATCTTCAAGTTATAATTTGCACTAATAATTTGTATTTAACAATTCGAAGTTCTGGATTTGACTATTACAAGTTCAGATCTTCAAATTATTAATTACAATCTTAGTTTGAAATTAACAATTCGAAGTTCTGCATTTACCTATTACAAGTTCAGATCTTCAACTTATAATTTGCAATTATAATTATAAGCTATCAATTTTAAGTTCTGTATTTGACAATTACAAGTTCAGATTTACAAGTTATAATTTGCACTAATAATTTGTATTTAACAATTCGAAGTTCTGTATTTGACTATTACAAGTTCAGGTCTTCAAATTATTATTTACAATCTTAGTTTGAAATTAACAATTCGAAGTTCTGTATTTACTTATTACAAGTTCAGATCTTCAAGATATAATTTGCACTAATAATTTGTATTTAACAATTAGTAGTTCTGTATTTGACTATTACAAGTTCAGATCTTCAAATTATTATTTACAGTCTTAGTTTGAAATTAACAATTCGATTTCTGTATTTACCTATTACAAATTCAGATCTTCAAGTTATAATTTGCAATTATAATTATAAGCTATCAATTTTAAGTTCTGAATTTGACAATTACAAGTTCAGATCTTCGAGTTATAATTAGCAATCATAATTTGAAGTTATGAATTCTAAGTTCTGTATTTGACAATTACAAGTTCAGATCTTCAAGTTATAATTAGAAATAATAATTAGGATTTAACAAATCTAAGTTCTGTAATTCTTTATTACATGTTCAGATCTTCAAGTTATAATTTGCAATAATAATTATAAGCTATCAATGTTAACTTCTGTATTTGACAATGACAAGTTCAGATCTTCAAGTTATAATTTGCACTAATAATTTGTATTTAACAATTCGAAGTTCTGTATTTGACTATTACTAGTTCAGATCTTCTACTTATTATTTACAATCACAATTAGAAGTTATGAATTCTAAGTTCTGTATTTGACAATTACAAGTTCAGATCTTCAAGTTATAATTTGCAATCATAATTTGAAGTTATGAATTCTAAGTGCTGTATTTGACAATTACAAATTCAGATCTTCAATTTATAATTTGCACTAATAATTTGTATTTAACAATTCGAAGTTCTATATTTGACTATTACAAGTTCAGATCTTCAAATTATTAATTACAATCTTAGTTTGAAATTAACAATTAGAAGTTCTGTATTTACCTATAACAAGTTCAGATCTTCAACTTATAATTTGCAATTATAATTATAAGCTATCAATTACAAGTTCTGTATTTGACATTTACAAGTTCAGATCTTCAAGTTATAATTTGCACTAATAATTTGTATTTAACAATTCGTAGTTCTGTATTTGACTATTACAAGTTCAGATCTTCAAATTATTAATTACAATTTTAGTTTGAAATTAACAATTCGAAGTTCTGTATTTACCTATTTCAAGTTCAGATCTTCAACTTATAATTTGCAATTATAATTATAAGCTCTCAATTTTAAGTTCTGGATTTGACAATTACAAGTTCAGATCTTCAAGATATAATTTGCACTAATAATTTGTATTTAACAATTAGTAGTTCTGTATTTGACTATTACAAGTTCAGATCTTCAAATTATTATTTACAGTCTTAGTTTGAAATTAACAATTCGAAGTTCTGTATTTACCTATTACAAATTCAGATCTTCAAGTTATAATTTGCAATTATAATTATAAGCTATCAATTTTAAATTCTGTATTTGACAATTACAAGTTCAGATCTTCAAGTTATAATTTACACTAATAATTTGTATTTAACAATTCGAAGGTCTGCATTTGACTATTACAAGTTCAGATTTTCAAAATAATATTTACAATCTTAGTTTCAAATTAACAATTCGAAGTTCTGTATTTACCTATTACAAGTTCCGATCTTCAAGTTATAATTTTCAATTATAATTATAAGCTATCAATTTTAAGTTCTGTATTTGACAATTACAAGTTCAGATCTTCAAGTTATAATTTGCACTAATAATTTGTATTTAACAATTCGAAGTTCTGTATTTGACTATTACAAGTTCAGATCTTCAAATTATTTTTTACAATCTTAGTTTGAAATTAACAATTCGAAGTTCTGTATTTACCTATTACAAGTTCATATCTTCTAGTTATAATTTGCAATTATACTTATAAGCTATCAATTTTAAGTTCTGTATTTGACAATTACAAGTTCAGATCTTCAAGTTATAATTTGAAATAATAATTATAAGCTATCAATTCTAAGTTCTGTATTTGACAATTACAAGTTCAGATCTTCAAGTTATAATTTGCACTAATAATTTGAATTTAACAATTTGAAGTTCTGTATTTGACTATTACAAGTTCAGATCTTCAAATTATTAATTGCAATATTAGTTTGAAATTAACAATTCGAAGTTCTGTATTTGACCATTACAAGTTCAGATCTTCAACTTATAATTTGCAATCATAATTTGAATTTTACAATTCTAAGTTCTGTATGTGACTATTACAAGTTCAGATCTTCAAATTATTAATTACAATCTTAGTTTGAAATTAACAATTCGAAGTTTTGTATTTACCTATTACTAGTTCAGATCTTCAACTTATAATTTGCAATCATAATTTGAATTTTACAATTCTAAGTTCTGTATGTGACTATTACAAGTTCAGATCTTCAAGTTATAATTTGCAATCATAATTTGAATTTTACAATTCTAAGTTCTGAATGTGACTATTACAAGTTCAGATCTTCAAATTATTAATTACAATCTTAGTTTGAAATTAACAATTCGAAGTTCTGTATTTACCTATTACAAATTCAGATCTTCAAGTTATAATTTGCAATTATAATTATAAGCTATCAATTTTAAGTTCTGTATTTGACTATTACAAGTTCAGATCTTCAAGTTATAATTGGAATCATAATTTGAATTTTACTATTCTAAGTTCTGTATTTGACTATTTCAAGTTCAGATCTTCAAGTTATAGTTAGCAATCATAATTTGAAGTTATGAATTCTAAGTTCTGTATTTGACAATTACAAGTTCAGATCTTCAAGTTATAATTTGCACTAATAATTTGTATTTAACAATTCGAAGTTCTGTATTTGACTATTGCAAGTTCAGATCTTCAAATTATTAATTACAATCCTAGTTTGAAATTAACAATTCGAAGTTCTGTATTTACCTATTACAAGTTCAGATCTTCAACTTATAATTTGCAATTATAATTATAAGCTATCAATTTTAAGTTCTGTATTTGACAATTACAAGTTCAGATCTTCAAGTTATAATTTGCACTAATAATTTGTATTTAACAATTCGAAGTTCTGTATTTGACTATTACAAGTTCAGATCTTCAAATTAGTATTTACAATCTTAGTTTGAAATTAACAATTCGAAGTTCTGTATTTACCTATTACAAATTCAGATCTTCAAGTTATAATTTGCAATTACAATTATAAGCTATCAATTTTAAGTTCTGTATTTGACTATTACAAGTTCAGATCTTCAAGTTATAATTTGCAATCATAATTTGAATTTCCCAATTCTAAGTTCTGTATTTGACTATTACAAGTTCAGATCTTCTAATTATTATTTACAATCATAATTGGAAGTTATGAATTCTAAGTTCTGTATTTGACTAATACAAGTTCAGATCTTCAAGTTATAATTTGCAATCATAATTTGAAGTTATTAATTCTAAGTTCTGTATTTGACAATTACAAGTTCAGATCTTCAAGTTATAATTTGCACTAATAATTTGTATTTAACAATTCGAAGTTCTGTATTTGACTATTACAAGTTCAGATCTTCAAATTATTAATTACAATCTTAGTTTGAAATTAACAATTCGAAGTTCTGTATTTACCTATTACAAGTTCAGATTTTCAACTTATAATTTGCAATTATAATTATAAGCTATCAATTTTAAGTTCTGTATTTGACTATTACAAGTTCAGATCTTCAAGTTATAATTTGCAATCATAATTTGAATTTTACAATTCTAAGTTCTGTATTTGACTATTACAAGTTCAGATCTTCAAATTATTAATTACAATCTTAGTTTGATATTAACAATTCGAAGTTTTGTATTTACCTATTACAAGTTCAGATCTTCAACTTATAATTTGCAATTATAATTATAAGCTATCAATTTTAAGTTCTGTATTTGACAATTACAAGTTCAGATCTTCAAGTTATAATTTGCACTAATAATTTGTATTTAACAATTCGAAGTTCTGTATTTGATTATTACAAGTTCAGATCTTCAAATTATTATTTACAATCTTAGTTTGAAATTAACAATTCGAAGTCCTGTATTTACCTATTACAAATTCAGATCTTCAAGTTATAATTTGCAATTATAATTATTAGCTATCAATTTTAAGTTCTGTATTTGATTATTACAAGTTCAGATCTTCAAGTTATAATTTGCAATCATGATTTGAATTTTACAATTCTAAGTTCTGTATTTGACTATTACAAGTTCAGATCTTCAAGTTATAATTAGCAATCATAATTTGAAGTTATGAATTCTAAGTGCTGTATTTGACAATTACAAGTTCAGATCTTCAAGTTATAATTTGCACTAATAATTTGTATTTAACAATTCGGAGTTCTGTATTTGACTATTACAAGTTTAGATCTTACAATTATTAACTACAATCTTAGTTTGAAATTAACAATTAGAAGTTCTGTAATTCACTATTACAAGTTCAGATCTTCAAGTTATAATTTGCAATTATAATTATAAGCTATCAATTTTAAGTTCTGTATTTGACTATTACAAGTTCAGATCTTCAAGTTATAATTTGCAATCATGATTTGAATTTTACAATTCTAAGTTCTGTATTTGACTATTACAAGTTCAGATCTTCAAGTTATAATTTGCACTTATAATTTGTATTTAACAATTCGAAGTTCAGTATTTGACTATTACAAGTTTAGATCTGCAAATTATTAATTACAATCTTAGTTTGAAATTAACAATTCGAAGTTCTGTATTTACCTATTACAAGTTCAGATTTTCAACTTATAATTTCCAATTATAATTATAAGCTATCAATTTTAAGTTCTGTATTTGACTATTACAAGTTCAGATCTTCAAGTTATAATTTGCAATCATAATTTGAATTTTACAATTCTAAGTTCTGTATTTGACTATTACAAGTTCAGATCTTCAAATTATTAATTACAATCTTAGTTTGATATTAACAATTCGAAGTTTTGTATTTACCTATTACAAGTTCAGATCTTCAACTTATAATTTGCAAATATAATTATAAGCTATCAATTTTAAGTTCTGTATTTGACAATTACAAGTTCAGATCTTCAAGTTATAATTTGCACTAATAATTTGTATTTAACAATTCGAAGTTCTGTATTTGACTATTACAAGTTCAGATCTTCAAATTATTATTTACAATCTTAGTTTGAAATTAACAATTCGAAGTCCTGTATTTACCTATTACAAATTCAGATCTTCAAGTTATAATTTGCAATTATAATTATTAGCTATCAATTTTAAGTTCTGTATTTGACTATTACAAGTTCAGATCTTCAAGTTATAATTTGCAATCATAATTTGAATTTTACAATTCTCAGTTCTGTATGTGACTATTACAAGTTCAGATCTTCAAATTATTAATTACAATCTTAGTTTGAAATTAACAATTCGAAGTTCTGTATTTACCTATTACAAATTCAGATCTTCAAGTTATAATTTGCAATTATAATTATAAGCTATCAATTTTAAGTTCTGTATTTGACTATTACAAGTTCAGATCTTCAAGTTATAATTGGAATCATAATTTGAATTTTACTATTCTAAGTTCTGTATTTGACTATTTCAAGTTCAGATCTTCAAGTTATAGTTAGCAATCATAATTTGAAGTTATGAATTCTAAGTTCTGTATTTGACAATTACAAGTTCAGATCTTCAAGTTATAATTTGCACTAATAATTTGTATTTAACAATTCGAAGTTCTGTATTTGACTATTGCAAGTTCAGATCTTCAAATTATTAATTACAATCCTAGTTTGAAATTAACAATTCGAAGTTCTGTATTTACCTATTACAAGTTCAGATCTTCAACTTATAATTTGCAATTATAATTATAAGCTATCAATTTTAAGTTCTGTATTTGACAATTACAAGTTCAGATCTTCAAGTTATAATTTGCACTAATAATTTGTATTTAACAATTCGAAGTTCTGTATTTGACTATTACAAGTTCAGATCTTCAAATTATTATTTACAATCTTAGTTTGAAATTAACAATTCGAAGTTCTGTATTTACCTATTCCAAATTCAGATCTTCAAGTTATAATTTGCAATTACAATTATAAGCTATCAATTTTAAGTTCTGTATTTGACTATTACAAGTTCAGATCTTCAAGTTATAATTTGCAATCATAATTTGAATTTCCCAATTCTAAGTTCTGTATTTGACTATTACAAGTTCAGATCTTCTAATTATTATTTACAATCATAATTGGAAGTTATGAATTCTAAGTTCTGTATTTGACTAATACAAGTTCAGATCTTCAAGTTATAATTTGCAATCATAATTTGAAGTTATTAATTCTAAGTTCTGTATTTGACAATTACAAGTTCAGATCTTCAAGTTATAATTTGCACTAATAATTTGTATTTAACAATTCGAAGTTCTGTATTTGACTATTACAAGTTCAGATCTTCAAATTATTAATTACAATCTTAGTTTGAAATTAACAATTCGAAGTTCTGTATTTACCTATTACAAGTTCAGATTTTCAACTTATAATTTGCAATTATAATTATAAGCTATCAATTTTAAGTTCTGTATTTGACTATTACAAGTTCAGATCTTCAAGTTATAATTTGCAATCATAATTTGAATTTTACAATTCTAAGTTCTGTATTTGACTATTACAAGTTCAGATCTTCAAATTATTAATTACAATCTTAGTTTGATATTAACAATTCGAAGTTTTGTATTTACCTATTACAAGTTCAGATCTTCAACTTATAATTTGCAATTATAATTATAAGCTATCAATTTTAAGTTCTGTATTTGACAATTACAAGTTCAGATCTTCAAGTTATAATTTGCACTAATAATTTGTATTTAACAATTCGAAGTTCTGTATTTGATTATTACAAGTTCAGATCTTCAAATTATTATTTACAATCTTAGTTTGAAATTAACAATTCGAAGTCCTGTATTTACCTATTACAAATTCAGATCTTCAAGTTATAATTTGCAATTATAATTATTAGCTATCAATTTTAAGTTCTGTATTTGATTATTACAAGTTCAGATCTTCAAGTTATAATTTGCAATCATGATTTGAATTTTACAATTCTAAGTTCTGTATTTGACTATTACAAGTTCAGATCTTCAAGTTATAATTAGCAATCATAATTTGAAGTTATGAATTCTAAGTGCTGTATTTGACAATTACAAGTTCAGATCTTCAAGTTATAATTTGCACTAATAATTTGTATTTAACAATTCGGAGTTCTGTATTTGACTATTACAAGTTTAGATCTTACAATTATTAACTACAATCTTAGTTTGAAATTAACAATTAGAAGTTCTGTAATTCACTATTACAAGTTCAGATCTTCAAGTTATAATTTGCAATTATAATTATAAGCTATCAATTTTAAGTTCTGTATTTGACTATTACAAGTTCAGATCTTCAAGTTATAATTTGCAATTATGATTTGAATTTTACAATTCTAAGTTCTGTATTTGACTATTACAAGTTCAGATCTTCAAGTTATAAATTGCAATCATAATTTGAAGTTATGAATTCAAAGTGCTGTATTTGACAATTACAAGTTCAGATCTTCAAGTTATAATTTGCACTAATAATTTGTATTTAACAATTCGAAGTTCTGTATTTGACTATTGCAAGTTCAGATCTTCAAATTAGTAATTACAATCTTAGTTTGAAATTAACAATTCGAAGTTCTGTATTTACCTATTACAAGTTCAGATCTTCAACTTATAATTTGCAATTAAAATGATAAGCTATCAATTTTAAGTTCTGTATTTGACAATTACAATTTCAGATTTACAATTTAAAATTTGCACTAATAATTTGTATTTAACAATTCGAAGTTCTGTATTTGACTATTACAAGTTCAGATCTTCAAATTATTATTTACAATCTTAGTTTGACATTAATAATTCGAAGTTCTGTATTTACCTATTACAAGTTCAGATCTTCTAGTTATAATTTGCAATTATAATTATAAGCTATCAATTTTAAGTTCTGTATTTGACAATTACAAGTTCAGATCTTCAAGTTATAATTTGAAATAATAATTAGTATTTCACAAATCTAAGTTTGTAATTCACTATTACAAGTTCAGATCTTCAAGTTATAATTTGCAATTATAATTATAAGCTATCAATTCCAAGTTCTGTATTTGACAATTACAAGTTCAGATCTTCAAGTTATAATTTGCACTAATAATTTGTATTTAACAATTTGAAGTTCTGTATTAGACTATTACAAGTACAGATCTTCAAATTATTAATTACAATCTTAGTTTGAAATTAACAATTCGAAGTTCTGTATTTACCTATTACAAATTCAGATCTTCAAGTTTTAATTTGCAATTATAATTTGAAGTTATGAATTCTAAGTTCTGTATTTGACAATTACAAGTTCAGATCTTCAAGTTATAATTTGCACTAATAATTTGTATTTAACAATTCGAAGTTCTGTATTTGACTATTACAAGTTCAGATCTTCTAATTATTATTTACAATCATAATTTGAATATATTAATTCTTAGTTCTGTATTTTACAATTACAAGTTCAGATCTTCAAGTTATAATTTGCAATTATAATTATTAGCTATCAATTTTAAGTTCTGTATTTGATTATTACAAGTTCAGATCTTCAAGTTATAATTTGCAATCATGATTTGAATTTTACAATTCTAAGTTCTGTATTTGACTATTACAAGTTCAGATCTTCAAGTTATAATTAGCAATCATAATTTGAAGTTATGAATTCTAAGTGCTGTATTTGACAATTACAAGTTCAGATCTTCAAGTTATAATTTGCACTAATAATTTGTATTTAACAATTCGGAGTTCTGTATTTGACTATTACAAGTTTAGATCTTACAATTATTAACTACAATCTTAGTTTGAAATTAACAATTAGAAGTTCTGTAATTCACTATTACAAGTTCAGATCTTCAAGTTATAATTTGCAATTATAATTATAAGCTATCAATTTTAAGTTCTGTATTTGACTATTACAAGTTCAGATCTTCAAGTTATAATTTGCAATCATGATTTGAATTTTACAATTCTAAGTTCTGTATTTGACTATTACAACTTCAGATCTTCAAGTTATAAATTGCAATCATAATTTGAAGTTATGAATTCTAAGTGCTGTATTTGACAATTACAAGTTCAGATCTTCAAGTTATAATTTGCACTAATAATTTGTATTTAACAATTCGAAGTTCTGTATTTGACTATTGCAAGTTCAGATCTTCAAATTAGTAATTACAATCTAAGTTTGAAATTAACAATTCGAAGTTCTGTATTTACCTATTACAAGTTCAGATCTTCAACTTATAATTTGCAATTAAAATGATAAGCTATCAATTTTAAGTTCTGTATTTGACAATTACAATTTCAGATTTACAATTTAAAATTTGCACTAATAATTTGTATTTTACAATTCGAAGTTCTGTATTTGACTATTACAAGTTCAGATCTTCAAATTATTATTTACAATCTTAGTTTGACATTAATAATTCGAAGTTCTGTATTTACCTATTACAAGTTCAGATCTTCTAGTTATAATTTGCAATTATAATTATAAGCTATCAATTTTAAGTTCTGTATTTGACAATTACAAGTTCAGATCTTCAAGTTATAATTTGAAATAATAATTAGTATTTCACAAATCTAAGTTTGTAATTCACTATTACAAGTTCAGATCTTCAAGTTATAATTTGCAATTATAATTATAAGCTATCAATTCCAAGTTCTGTATTTGACAATTACAAGTTCAGATCTTCAAGTTATAATTTGCACTAATAATTTGTATTTAACAATTTGAAGTTCTGTATTAGACTATTACAAGTTCAGATCTTCAAATTATTAATTACAATCTTAGTTTGAAATTAACAATTCGAAGTTCTGTATTTACCTATTACAAATTCAGATCTTCAAGTTTTAATTTGCAATTATAATTTGAAGTTATGAATTCTAAGTTCTGTATTTGACAATTACAAGTTCAGATCTTCAAGTTATAATTTGCACTAATAATTTGTATTTAACAATTCGAAGTTCTGTATTTGACTATTACAAGTTCAGATCTTCTAATTATTATTTACAATCATAATTTGAATTTATTAATTCTTAGTTCTGTATTTTACAATTACAAGTTCAGATCTTCAAGTTATAAATTGCAATCATAATTAGAAGTTATGAATTCTAAGTGCTGTATTTGACAATTACAAGTTCAGATCTTCAAGTTATAATTTGCACTAATAATTTGTATTTAACAATTCGAAGTTCTGGATTTGACTATTACAAGTTCAGATCTTCAAATTATTAATTACAATCTTAGTTTGAAATTAACAATTCGAAGTTCTGTATTTACCTATTACAAGTTCAGATCTTCAACTTATAATTTGCAATTATAATTATAAGCTATCAATTGTAAGTTCTGTATTTGACAATTTAAGTTCAGATCTTCAAGTTATAATTTGCACTAATAATTTGTATTTAACAATTCGAAGTTCTGTATTTGACTATTACAAGTTCAGATCTTCAAATTTTAATTACAATCTTAGTTTGAAATTAACAATTCGAAGTTCTGTATTTACCTATTACTAGTTCAGATCTTCAAGTTATAATTTGCAATTATAATTATAAGCTATCAATTCTAAGTTCTGTATTTGACTATTACAAGTTCAGGTCTTCAAGTTATAATTTGCAATCATAATTTGTAGTTATGAATTCTAAGTGCTGTATTTGACAATTACAAGTTCAGATCTACAAGTTATAATTTGCACTAATAATTTGTATTTAACAATTCGTAGTTCTGTATCTGACTATTACAAGTCCAGATCTTCAAATTATTAATTACAATTTTAGTTGCAATTAACAATTAGAAGTTCTGTATTTACCTATTTCAAGTTCAGATCTTCAACTTATAATTTGCAATTATAATTATATGCTCTCAATTTTAAGTTCTGTATTTGAAAATTACAAGTTCAGATCTTCAAGATATAATTTGCACTAATAATTTGTATTTAACAATTAGTAGTTCTGTATTTTACTATTACAAGTTCAGATCTTCAAATTATTATTTACAGTCTTAGTTTGAAATTAACAATTCGAAGTTCTGTATTTGACTATTACTAGTTCAGATCTTCTAATTATTATTTACAATCATAATTAGAAGTTATGAATTCTAAGTCCTGTATTTGACAATTACAAGTTCAGATCTTAAAGTTATAATTTGCACTAATAATTTGTATTTAACAATTCGAAGTTCTGTACTTGACTATTACAAGTTCAGCTCTTCAAATTATTATTTACAATCTTAGTTTGAAATTAATAATTCGAAGTTCTGTATTTACCTATTACAAGTTCAGATCTTCAAGTTATAATTTGCAATTATAATTATAAGCTATCAATTCTAAGTTCTGTATTTGACTATTACAAGTTCAGATCTTCAAGTTATAATTTGCAATCATAATTTGTAGTTATGAATTCTAAGTGCTGTATTTGACAATTACAAGTTCAGATCTTCAAGTTATAATTTGCACTAATAATTTGTATTTAACAATTCGTAGTTCTGTATTTGACTATTACAAGTTCAGATCTTCAAATTATTAATTACAATTTTAGTTGCAATTAACAATTCGAAGTTCTGTATTTACCTATTTCAAGTTAAGATCTTCAACTTATAATTTGCAATTATAATTATAAGCTCTCAATTTTAAGTTCTGTATTTGACAATTACAAGTTCAGATCTTCAAGATATAATTTGCACTAATAATTTGTATTTAACAATTAGTAGTTCTGTATTTGACTATTACAAGTTCAGATCTTCAAATTATTATTTACAGTCTTAGTTTGAAATTAACAATTCGAGTTCTGTATTTACCTATTACAAATTCAGATCTTCAAGTTATAATTTGCAATTATAATTATAAGCTATCAATTTTAAGTTCTGAATTTGACAATTACAAGTTCAGATCTTCGAGTTATAATTAGCAATCATAATTTGAAGTTATGAATTCTAAGTTCTGTATTTGACAATTACAAGTTCAGATCTTCAAGTTATAATTAGAAATAATAATTAGGATTTAACAAATCTAAGTTCTGTAATTCTTTATTACATGTTCAGATCTTCAAGTTATAATTTGCAATTATAATTATAAGCTATCAATGTTAACTTCTGTATTTGACAATGACAAGTTCAGATCTTCAAGTTATAATTTGCACTAATAATTTGTATTTAACAATTCGAAGTTCTGTATTTGACTATTACTAGTTCAGATCTTCTACTTATTATTTACAATCATAATTAGAAGTTATGAATTCTAAGTTCTGTATTTGACAATTACAAGTTCAGATCTTCAAGTTATAATTTGCAATCATGATTTGAATTTTACAATTCTAAGTTCTGTATTTGACTATTACAAGTTCAGATCTTCAAGTTATAATTAGCAATCATAATTTGAAGTTATGAATTCTAAGTGCTGTATTTGACAATTACAAGTTCAGATCTTCAAGTTATAATTTGCACTAATAATTTGTATTTAACAATTCGGAGTTCTGTATTGACTATTACAAGTTTAGATCTTACAATTATTAACTACAATCTTAGTTTGAAATTAACAATTAGAAGTTCTGTAATTCACTATTACAAGTTCAGATCTTCAAGTTATAATTTGCAATTATAATTATAAGCTATCAATTTTAAGTTCTGTATTTGACTATTACAAGTTCAGATCTTCAAGTTATAATTTGCAATCATGATTTGAATTTTACAATTCTAAGTTCTGTATTTGACTATTACAACTTCAGATCTTCAAGTTATAAATTGCAATCTTAATTTGAAGTTATGAATTCTAAGTGCTGTATTTGACAATTACAAGTTCAGATCTTCAAGTTATAATTTGCACTAATAATTTGTATTTAACAATTCGAAGTTCTGTATTTGACTATTGCAAGTTCAGATCTTCAAATTAGTAATTACAATCTTAGTTTGAAATTAACAATTCGAAGTTCTGTATTTACCTATTACAAGTTCAGATCTTCAACTTATAATTTGCAATTAAAATGATAAGCTATCAATTTTAAGTTCTGTATTTGACAATTACAATTTCAGATTTACAATTTAAAATTTGCACTAATAATTTGTATTTAACAATTCGAAGTTCTGTATTTGACTATTACAAGTTCAGATCTTCAAATTATTATTTACAATCTTAGTTTGACATTAATAATTCGAAGTTCTGTATTTACCTATTACAAGTTCAGATCTTCTAGTTATAATTTGCAATTATAATTATAAGCTATCAATTTTAAGTTCTGTATTTGACAATTACAAGTTCAGATCTTCAAGTTATAATTTGAAATAATAATTAGTATTTCACAAATCTAAGTTTGTAATTCACTATTACAAGTTCAGATCTTCAAGTTATAATTTGCAATTATAATTATAAGCTATCAATTCCAAGTTCTGTATTTGACAATTACAAGTTCAGATCTTCAAGTTATAATTTGCACTAATAATTTGTATTTAACAATTTGAAGTTCTGTATTAGACTATTACAAGTTCAGATCTTCAAATTATTAATTACAATCTTAGTTTGAAATTAACAATTCGAAGTTCTGTATTTACCTATTACAAATTCAGATCTTCAAGTTTTAATTTGCAATTATAATTTGAAGTTATGAATTCTAAGTTCTCTATTTGACAATTACAAGTTCAGATCTTCAAGTTATAATTTGCACTAATAATTTGTATTTAACAATTCGAAGTTCTGTATTTGACTATTACAAGTTCAGATCTTCTAATTATTATTTACAATCATAATTTGAATTTATTAATTCTTAGTTCTGTATTTTACAATTACAAGTTCAGATCTTCAAGTTATAAATTGCAATCATAATTAGAAGTTATGAATTCTAAGTGCTGTATTTGACAATTACAAGTTCAGATCTTCAAGTTATAATTTGCACTAATAATTTGTATTTAACAATTCGAAGTTCTGGATTTGACTATTACAAGTTCAGATCTTCAAATTATTAATTACAATCTTAGTTTGAAATTAACAATTCGAAGTTCTGTATTTACCTATTACAAGTTCAGATCTTCAACTTATAATTTGCAATTATAATTATAAGCTATCAATTGTAAGTTCTGTATTTGACAATTACAAGTTCAGATCTTCAAGTTATAATTTGCACTAATAATTTGTATTTAACAATTCGAAGTTCTGTATTTGACTATTACAAGTTCAGATCTACAAATTTTAATTACAATCTTAGTTTGAAATTAACAATTCGAAGTTCTGTATTTACCTATTACTAGTTCAGATCTTCAAGTTATAATTTGCAATTATAATTATAAGCTATCAATTCTAAGTTCTGTATTTGACTATTACAAGTTCAGGTCTTCAAGTTATAATTTGCAATCATAATTTGTAGTTATGAATTCTAAGTGCTGTATTTGACAATTACAAGTTCAGATCTACAAGTTATAATTTGCACTAATAATTTGTATTTAACAATTCGTAGTTCTGTATCTGACTATTACAAGTCCAGATCTTCAAATTATTAATTACAATTTTAGTTGCAATTAACAATTCGAAGTTCTGTATTTACCTATTTCAAGTTCAGATCTTCAACTTATAATTTGCAATTATAATTATATGCTCTCAATTTTAAGTTCTGTATTTGAAAATTACAAGTTCAGATCTTCAAGATATAATTTGCACTAATTATTTGTATTTAACAATTAGTAGTTCTGTATTTTACTATTACAAGTTCAGATCTTCAAATTATTATTTACAGTCTTAGTTTGAAATTAACAATTCGAAGTTCTGTATTTGACTATTACTAGTTCAGATCTTCTAATTATTATTTACAATCATAATTAGAAGTTATGAATTCTAAGTCCTGTATTTGACAATTACAAGTTCAGATCTTAAAGTTATAATTTGCACTAATAATTTGTATTTAACAATTCGAAGTTCTGTACTTGACTATTACAAGTTCAGCTCTTCAAATTATTATTTACTATCTTAGTTTGAAATTAATAATTCGAAGTTCTGTATTTACCTATTACAAGTTCAGATCTTCAAGTTATAATTTGCAATTATAATTATAAGCTATCAATTCTAAGTTCTGTATTTGACTATTACAAGTTCAGATCTTCAAGTTATAATTTGCAATCATAATTTGTAGTTATGAATTCTAAGTGCTGTATTTGACAATTACAAGTTCAGATCTTCAAGTTATAATTTGCACTAATAATTTGTATTTAACAATTCGTAGTTCTGTATTTGTCTATTACAAGTTCAGATCTTCAAATTATTAATTACAATTTTAGTTGCAATTAACAATTCGAAGTTCTGTATTTACCTATTTCAAGTTAAGATCTTCAACTTATAATTTGCAATTATAATTATAAGCTCTCAATTTTAAGTTCTGTATTTGACAATTACAAGTTCAGATCTTCAAGATATAATTTGCACTAATAATTTGTATTTAACAATTAGTAGTTCTGTATTTGACTATTACAAGTTCAGATCTTCAAATTATTATTTACAGTCTTAGTTTGAAATTAACAATTCGAGTTCTGTATTTACCTATTACAAATTCAGATCTTCAAGTTATAATTTGCAATTATAATTATAAGCTATCAATTTTAAGTTCTGAATTTGACAATTACAAGTTCAGATCTTCGAGTTATAATTAGCAATCATAATTTGAAGTTATGAATTCTAAGTTCTGTATTTGACAATTACAAGTTCAGATCTTCAAGTTATAATTAGAAATAATAATTAGGATTTAACAAATCTAAGTTCTGTAATTCTTTATTACATGTTCAGATCTTCAAGTTATAATTTGCAATTATAATTATAAGCTATCAATGTTAACTTCTGTATTTGACAATGACAAGTTCAGATCTTCAAGTTATAATTTGCACTAATAATTTGTATTTAACAATTCGAAGTTTTGTATTTGACTATTACTAGTTCAGATCTTCTACTTATTATTTACAATCATAATTAGAAGTTATGAATTCTAAGTTCTGTATTTGACAATTACAAGTTCAGATCTTCAAGTTATAATTTGCAATCATAATTTGAAGTTATGAATTCTAAGTGCTGTATTTGACAATTACAAATTCAGATCTTCAATTTATAATTTGCACTAATAATTTGTATTTAACAATTCGAAGTTCTATATTTGATTATTACAAGTTCAGATCTTCAAATTATTAATTACAATCTTAGGTTGAAATTAACAATTAGAAGTTCTGTATTTACCTATAACAAGTTCAGATCTTCAACTTACAATTTGCAATTATAATTATAAGCTATCAATTACAAGTTCTGTATTTGACAATTACAAGTTCAGATCTTCAAGTTATAATTTGCACTAATAATTTGTATTTAACAATTCGTAGTTCTGTATTTGACTATTACAAGTTCAGATCTTCAAATTATTAATTACAATTTTAGTTTGAAATTAACAATTCGAAGTTCTGTATTTACCTATTTCAAGTTCAGATCTTCAACTTATAATTTGCAATTATAATTATAAGCTCTCAATTTTAAGTTCTGGATTTGACAATTACAAGTTCAGATCTTCAAGATATAATTTGCACTAATAATTTGTATTTAACAATTAGTAGTTCTGTATTTGACTATTACAAGTTCAGATCTTCAAATTATTAATTACAATTTTAGTTTGAAATTAACAATTCGAAGTTCTGTATTTACCTATTTCAAGTTCAGATCTTCAACTTATAATTTGCAATTATAATTATAAGCTCTCAATTTTAAGTTCTGGATGTGACAATTACAAGTTCAGATCTTCAAGTTATAATTTGATATAATAATTAGTATTTAACAAATCTAAGTTCTGTAATTCACTATTACAAGTTCAGATCTTCAACTTATTATTTACAATCTTAGTTTGAAATTAACAATTCAAAGTTCTGTATTTACCTATCACAATTTCAGATCTTCAAGTTATAATTTGCAATTATAATTATAAGCTATAAATTTTAAGTTCTGTATTTGACAATTACAAGTTCAGATCTGCAAGTTATAATTAGAAATAATAATTAGGATTTAACAAATCTAAGTTCTGTAATTCACTATTACATGTTCAGATCTGCAAGTTATAATTTGCAATTATAATTATAAGCTATCAATGTTAACTTCTGTATTTGACAATGACAAGTTCAGATCTTCAAGTTATAATTTGCAATCATAATTTGAAGTTATGAATTCTAAGTGCTGTATTTGACAATTACAAATTCAGATCTTCAAGTTATAATTTGCACTAATAATTTGTATTTAACAATTCGAAGTTCTATATTTCACTATTACAAGTTCAGATCTTCAACTTATAATTGGAATCATAATTTGAATTTTACTATTCTAAGTTCTGTATTTGACTATTTCAAGTTCAGATCTTCAAGTTATAGTTAGCAATCATAATTTGAAGTTATGAATTCTAAGTTCTGTATTTGACAATTACAAGTTCATATCTTCTAGTTATAATTTGCAATTATAGTTATAAGCTATCAATTTTAAGTTCTGTATTTGACAATTACAAGTTCAGATCTTCAAGTTATAATTTGAAATAATAATTATAAGCTATCAATTCTAAGTTCTGTATTTGACAATTACAAGTTCAGATCTTCAAGTTATAATTTGCACTAATAATTTGAATTTAACAATTTGAAGTTCTGTATTTGACTATTACAAGTTCAGATCTTCAAATTATTAATTGCAATATTAGTTTGAAATTAACAATTCGAAGTTCTGTATTTGACCATTACAAGTTCAGATCTTCAACTTATAATTTGCAATTATAATTATAAGCTATCAATTTTAAGTTCTGTATTTGACTATTACAAGTTCAGATCTTCAAGTTATAATTAGCAATCATAATTTGCATTTTACAATTCTAAGTTCTGTATTTGACTAATACAAGTTCAGATCTTCAAGTTATAATTTGCAATCATAATTTGAAGTTATTAATTCTAAGTTCTGTATTTGACAATTACAAGTTCAGATCTTCAAGTTATAATTTGCACTAATAATTTGTATTTAACAATTCGAAGTTCTGTATTTGACTATTACAAGTTCAGATCTAAAATTATTAATTACAATCTTAGTTTGAAATTAACAATTCGAAGTTCAGTATTTACCTATTACAAGTTCAGATCTTCAACTTATAATTTGCAATTATAATTATAAGCTATCAATTTTAAGTTCTCTCTTTGACAATTACAAGTTCAGATCTTCAAGTTATAATTTGCACTTATAATTTGTATTTAACAATTCGAAGTTCAGTATTTGACTATTACAAGTTTAGATCTTCAAATTATTAATTACAATCTTAGTTTGAAATTAACAATTCGAAGTTCTGTATTTACCTATTACAAGTTCAGATTTTCAACTTATAATTTGCAATTATAATTATAAGCTATCAATTTTAAGTTCTGTATTTGACTATTACAAGTTCAGATCTTCAAGTTATAATTTGCAATCATAATTTGAATTTTACAATTCTAAGTTCTGTATTTGACTATTACAAGTTCAGATCTTCAAATTATTAATTACAATCTTAGTTTGATATTAACAATTCGAAGTTTTGTATTTACCTATTACAAGTTCAGATCTTCAACTTATAATTTGCAAATATAATTATAAGCTATCAATTTTAAGTTCTGTATTTGACAATTACAAGTTCAGATCTTCAAGTTATAATTTGCACTAATAATTTGTATTTAACAATTCGAAGTTCTGTATTTGACTATTACAAGTTCAGATCTTCAAATTATTATTTACAATCTTAGTTTGAAATTAACAATTCGAAGTCCTGTATTTACCTATTACAAATTCAGATCTTCAAGTTATAATTTGCAATTATAATTATTAGCTATCAATTTTAAGTTCTGTATTTGACTATTACAAGTTCAGATCTTCAAGTTATAATTTGCAATCATAATTTGAATTTTACAATTCTAAGTTCTGTATGTGACTATTACAAGTTCAGATCTTCAAATTATTAATTACAATCTTAGTTTGTAATTAACAATTCGAAGGTTTGTATTTACCTATTACAAGTTCAGATCTTCAACTTATAATTTGCAATTATAATTATAAGCTATCAATTTTAAGTTCTGTATTTGACAATTACAAGTTCAGTTCTTCAAGTTATAATTTGCACTAATAATTTGTATTTAACAATTCGAAGTTCTGTATTTGACTATTACAAGTTCAGATCTTCAAATTATTATTTACAATCTTAGTTTGAAATTAACAATTCGATGTTCTGTATTTACCTATTACAAATTCAGATCTTCAAGTTATAATTTGCAATTATAATTATAAGCTATCAATTTTAAGTTCTGTATTTGACTATTACAAGTTCAGATCTTCAAGTTATAATTGGAATCATAATTTGAATTTTACTATTCTAAGTTCTGTATTTGACTATTTCAAGTTCAGATCTTCAAGTTATAGTTAGCAATCATAATTTGAAGTTATGAATTCTAAGTTCTGTATTTGACAATTACAAGTTCAGATCTTCAAGTTATAATTTGCACTAATAATTTGTATTTAACAATTCGAAGTTCTGTATTTGACTATTGCAAGTTCAGATCTTCAAATTATTAATTACAATCCTAGTTTGAAATTAACAATTCGAAGTTCTGTATTTACCTATTACAAGTTCAGATCTTCAACTTATAATTTGCAATTATAATTATAAGCTATCAATTTTAAGTTCTGTATTTGACAATTACAAGTTCAGATCTTCAAGTTATAATTTGCACTAATAATTTGTATTTAACAATTCGAAGTTCTGTATTTGACTATTACAAGTTCAGATCTTCAAATTATTATTTACAATCTTAGTTTGAAATTAACAATTCGAAGTTCTGTATTTACCTATTACAAATTCAGATCTTCAAGTTATAATTTGCAATTATAATTATAAGCTATCAATTTTAAGTTCTGTATTTGACAATTACAAGTTCAGATCTTCAAGTTATAATTTGCACTAATAATTTGTATTTAACAATTCGAAGTTCTGTATTTGACTATTGCAAGTTCAGATCTTCAAATTATTAATTACAATCCTAGTTTGAAATTAACAATTCGAAGTTCTGTATTTACCTATTACAAGTTCAGATCTTCAACTTATAATTTGCAATTATAATTATAAGCTATCAATTTTAAGTTCTGTATTTGACAATTACAAGTTCAGATCTTCAAGTTATAATTTGCACTAATAATTTGTATTTAACAATTCGAAGTTCTGTATTTGACTATTACAAGTTCAGATCTTCAAATTATTATTTACAATCTTAGTTTGAAATTAACAATTCGAAGTTCTGTATTTACCTATTACAAATTCAGATCTTCAAGTTATAATTTGCAATTACAATTATAAGCTATCAATTTTAAGTTCTGTATTTGACTATTACAAGTTCAGATCTTCAAGTTATAATTTGCAATCATAATTTGAATTTCCCAATTCTAAGTTCTGTATTTGACTATTACAAGTTCAGATCTTCTAATTATTATTTACAATCATAATTTGAAGTTATGAATTCTAAGTTCTGTATTTGACTAATACAAGTTCAGATCTTCAAGTTATAATTTGCAATCATAATTTGAAGTTATTAATTCTAAGTTCTGTATTTGACAATTACAAGTTCAGATCTTCAAGTTATAATTTGCACTAATAATTTGTATTTAACAATTCGAAGTTCTGTATTTGACTATTACAAGTTCAGATCTTCAAATTATTAATTACAATCTTAGTTTGAAATTAACAATTCGAAGTTCTGTATTTACCTATTACAAGTTCAGATTTTCAACTTATAATTTGCAATTATAATTATAAGCTATCAATTTTAAGTTCTGTATTTGACTATTACAAGTTCAGATCTTCAAGTTATAATTTGCAATCATAATTTGAATTTTACAATTCTAAGTTCTGTATTTGACTATTACAAGTTCAGATCTTCAAATTATTAATTACAATCTTAGTTTGATATTAACAATTCGAAGTTTTGTATTTACCTATTACAAGTTCAGATCTTCAACTTATAATTTGCAATTATAATTATAAGCTATCAATTTTAAGTTCTGTATTTGACAATTACAAGTTCAGATCTTCAAGTTATAATTTGCACTAATAATTTGTATTTAACAATTCGAAGTTCTGTATTTGATTATTACAAGTTCAGATCTTCAAATTATTATTTACAATCTTAGTTTGAAATTAACAATTCGAAGTCCTGTATTTACCTATTACAAATTCAGATCTTCAAGTTATAATTTGCAATTATAATTATTAGCTATCAATTTTAAGTTCTGTATTTGATTATTACAAGTTCAGATCTTCAAGTTATAATTTGCAATCATGATTTGAATTTTACAATTCTAAGTTCTGTATTTGACTATTACAAGTTCAGATCTTCAAGTTATAATTAGCAATCATAATTTGAAGTTATGAATTCTAAGTGCTGTATTTGACAATTACAAGTTCAGATCTTCAAGTTATAATTTGCACTAATAATTTGTATTTAACAATTCGGAGTTCTGTATTTGACTATTACAAGTTTAGATCTTACAATTATTAACTACAATCTTAGTTTGAAATTAACAATTAGAAGTTCTGTAATTCACTATTACAAGTTCAGATCTTCAAGTTATAATTTGCAATTATAATTATAAGCTATCAATTTTAAGTTCTGTATTTGACTATTACAAGTTCAGATCTTCAAGTTATAATTTGCAATCATGATTTGAATTTTACAATTCTAAGTTCTGTATTTGACTATTACAAGTTCAGATCTTCAAGTTATAAATTGCAATCATAATTTGAAGTTATGAATTCTAAGTGCTGTATTTGACAATTACAAGTTCAGATCTTCAAGTTATAATTTGCACTAATAATTTGTATTTAACAATTCGAAGTTCTGTATTTGACTATTGCAAGTTCAGATCTTCAAATTAGTAATTACAATCTTAGTTTGAAATTAACAATTCGAAGTTCTGTATTTACCTATTACAAGTTCAGATCTTCAACTTATAATTTGCAATTAAAATGATAAGCTATCAATTTTAAGTTCTGTATTTGACAATTACAATTTCAGATTTACAATTTAAAATTTGCACTAATAATTTGTATTTAACAATTCGAAGTTCTGTATTTGACTATTACAAGTTCAGATCTTCAAATTATTATTTACAATCTTAGTTTGACATTAATAATTCGAAGTTCTGTATTTACCTATTACAAGTTCAGATCTTCTAGTTATAATTTGCAATTATAATTATAAGCTATCAATTTTAAGTTCTGTATTTGACAATTACAAGTTCAGATCTTCAAGTTATAATTTGAAATAATAATTAGTATTTCACAAATCTAAGTTTGTAATTCACTATTACAAGTTCAGATCTTCAAGTTATAATTTGCAATTATAATTATAAGCTATCAATTCCAAGTTCTGTATTTGACAATTACAAGTTCAGATCTTCAAGTTATAATTTGCACTAATAATTTGTATTTAACAATTTGAAGTTCTGTATTAGACTATTACAAGTTCAGATCTTCAAATTATTAATTACAATCTTAGTTTGAAATTAACAATTCGAAGTTCTGTATTTACCTATTACAAATTCAGATCTTCAAGTTTTAATTTGCAATTATAATTTGAAGTTATGAATTCTAAGTTCTGTATTTGACAATTACAAGTTCAGATCTTCAAGTTATAATTTGCACTAATAATTTGTATTTAACAATTCGAAGTTCTGTATTTGACTATTACAAGTTCAGATCTTCTAATTATTATTTACAATCATAATTTGAATTTATTAATTCTTAGTTCTGTATTTTACAATTACAAGTTCAGATCTTCAAGTTATAAATTGCAATCATAATTAGAAGTTATGAATTCTAAGTGCTGTATTTGACAATTACAAGTTCAGATCTTCAAGTTATAATTTGCACTAATAATTTGTATTTAACAATTCGAAGTTCTGGATTTGACTATTACAAGTTCAGATCTTCAAATTATTAATTACAATCTTAGTTTGATATTAACAATTCGAAGTTTTGTATTTACCTATTACAAGTTCAGATCTTCAACTTATAATTTGCAATTATAATTATAAGCTATCAATTTTAAGTTCTGTATTTGACAATTACAAGTTCAGATCTTCAAGTTATAATTTGCACTAATAATTTGTATTTAACAATTCGAAGTTCTGTATTTGATTATTACAAGTTCAGATCTTCAAATTATTATTTACAATCTTAGTTTGAAATTAACAATTAGAAGTCCTGTATTTACCTATTACAAATTCAGATCTTCAAGTTATAATTTGCAATTATAATTATTAGCTATCAATTTTAAGTTCTGTATTTGATTATTACAAGTTCAGATCTTCAAGTTATAATTTGCAATCATGATTTGAATTTTACAATTCTAAGTTCTGTATTTGACTATTACAAGTTCAGATCTTCAAGTTAAAATTAGCAATCATAATTTGAAGTTATGAATTCTAAGTGCTGTATTTGACAATTACAAGTTCAGATCTTCAAGTTATAATTTACACTAATAATTTGTATTTAACAATTCGGAGTTCTGTATTTGACTATTACAAGTTTAGATCTTACAATTATTAACTACAATCTTAGTTTGAAATTAACAATTAGAAGTTCTGTAATTCACTATTACAAGTTCAGATCTTCAAGTTATAATTTGCAATTATAATTATAAGCTATCAATTTTAAGTTCTGTATTTGACTATTACAAGTTCAGATCTTCAAGTTATAATTTGCAATCATGATTTGAATTTTACAATTCTAAGTTCTGTATTTGACTATTACAACTTCAGATCTTCAAGTTATAAATTGCAATCATAATTTGAAGTTATGAATTCTAAGTGCTGTATTTGACAATTACAAGTTCAGATCTTCAAGTTATAATTTGCACTAATAATTTGTATTTAACAATTCGAAGTTCTGTATTTGACTATTGCAAGTTCAGATCTTCAAATTAGTAATTACAATCTTAGTTTGAAATTAACAATTCGAAGTTCTGTATTTACCTATTACAAGTTCAGATCTTCAACTTATAATTTGCAATTAAAATGATAAGCTATCAATTTTAAGTTCTGTATTTGACAATTACAATTTCAGATTTACAATTTAAAATTTGCACTAATAATTTGTATTTAACAATTCGAAGTTCTGTATTTGACTATTACAAGTTCAGATCTTCAAATTATTATTTACAATCTTAGTTTGACATTAATAATTCGAAGTTCTGTATTTACCTATTACAAGTTCAGATCTTCTAGTTATAATTTGCAATTATAATTATAAGCTATCAATTTTAAGTTCTGTATTTGACAATTACAAGTTCAGATCTTCAAGTTATAATTTGAAATAATAATTAGTATTTCACAAATCTAAGTTTGTAATTCACTATTACAAGTTCAGATCTTCAAGTTATAATTTGCAATTATAATTATAATCTATCAATTCCAAGTTCTGTATTTGACAATTACAAGTTCAGATCTTCAAGTTATAATTTGCACTAATAATTTGTATTTAACAATTTGAAGTTCTGTATTAGACTATTACAAGTTCAGATCTTCAAATTATTAATTACAATCTTAGTTTGAAATTAACAATTCGAAGTTCTGTATTTACCTATTACAAATTCAGATCTTCAAGTTTTAATTTGCAATTATAATTTGAAGTTATGAATTCTAAGTTCTGTATTTGACAATTACAAGTTCAGATCTTCAAGTTATAATTTGCACTAATAATTTGTATTTAACAATTCGAAGTTCTGTATTTGACTATTACAAGTTCAGATCTTCTAATTATTATTTACAATCATAATTTGAATTTATTAATTCTTAGTTCTGTATTTTACAATTACAAGTTCAGATCTTCAAGTTATAAATTGCAATCATAATTAGAAGTTATGAATTCTAAGTGCTGTATTTGACAATTACAAGTTCAGATCTTCAAGTTATAATTTGCACTAATAATTTGTATTTAACAATTCGAAGTTCTGGATTTGACTATTACAAGTTCAGATCTTCAAATTATTAATTACAATCTTAGTTTGAAATTAACAATTCGAAGTTCTGTATTTACCTATTACAAGTTCAGATCTTCAACTTATAATTTGCAATTATAATTATAAGCTATCAATTGTAAGTTCTGTATTTGACAATTACAAGTTCAGATCTTCAAGTTATAATTTGCACTAATAATTTGTATTTAACAATTCGAAGTTCTGTATTTGACTATTACAAGTTCAGATCTTCAAATTTTAATTACAATCTTAGTTTGAAATTAACAATTCGAAGTTCTGTATTTACCTATTACTAGTTCAGATCTTCAAGTTATAATTTGCAATTATAATTATAAGCTATCAATTCTAAGTTCTGTATTTGACTATTACAAGTTCAGGTCTTCAAGTTATAATTTGCAATCATAATTTGTAGTTATGAATTCTAAGTGCTGTATTTGACAATTACAAGTTCAGATCTACAAGTTATAATTTGCACTAATAATTTGTATTTAACAATTCGTAGTTCTGTATCTGACTATTACAAGTCCAGATCTTCAAATTATTAATTACAATTTTAGTTGCAATTAACAATTCGAAGTTCTGTATTTACCTATTTCAAGTTCAGATCTTCAACTTATAATTTGCAATTATAATTATATGCTCTCAATTTTAAGTTCTGTATTTGAAAATTACAAGTTCAGATCTTCAAGATATAATTTGCACTAATAATTTGTATTTAACAATTAGTAGTTCTGTATTTTACTATTACAAGTTCAGATCTTCAAATTATTATTTACAGTCTTAGTTTGAAATTAACAATTCGAAGTTCTGTATTTGACTATTACTAGTTCAGATCTTCTAATTATTATTTACAATCCTAATTAGAAGTTATGAATTCTAAGTCCTGTATTTGACAATTACAAGTTCAGATCTTAAAGTTATAATTTGCACTAATAATTTGTATTTAACAACTCGAAGTTCTGTATTTGACTATTACAAGTTCAGATCTTCTAATTATTATTTACAATCATAATTTGAATTTATTAATTCTTAGTTCTGTATTTTACAATTACAAGTTCAGATCTTCAAGTTATAAATTGCAATCATAATTAGAAGTTATGAATTCTAAGTGCTGTATTTGACAATTACAAGTTCAGATCTTCAAGTTATAATTTGCACTAATAATTTGTATTTAACAATTCGAAGTTCTGGATTTGACTATTACAAGTTCAGATCTTCAAATTATTAATTACAATCTTAGTTTGATATTAACAATTCGAAGTTTTGTATTTACCTATTACAAGTTCAGATCTTCAACTTATAATTTGCAATTATAATTATAAGCTATCAATTTTAAGTTCTGTATTTGACAATTACAAGTTCAGATCTTCAAGTTATAATTTGCACTAATAATTTGTATTTAACAATTCGAAGTTCTGTATTTGATTATTACAAGTTCAGATCTTCAAATTATTATTTACAATCTTAGTTTGAAATTAACAATTAGAAGTCCTGTATTTACCTATTACAAATTCAGATCTTCAAGTTATAATTTGCAATTATAATTATTAGCTATCAATTTTAAGTTCTGTATTTGATTATTACAAGTTCAGATCTTCAAGTTATAATTTGCAATCATGATTTGAATTTTACAATTCTAAGTTCTGTATTTGACTATTACAAGTTCAGATCTTCAAGTTAAAATTAGCAATCATAATTTGAAGTTATGAATTCTAAGTGCTGTATTTGACAATTACAAGTTCAGATCTTCAAGTTATAATTTACACTAATAATTTGTATTTAACAATTCGGAGTTCTGTATTTGACTATTACAAGTTTAGATCTTACAATTATTAACTACAATCTTAGTTTGAAATTAACAATTAGAAGTTCTGTAATTCACTATTACAAGTTCAGATCTTCAAGTTATAATTTGCAATTATAATTATAAGCTATCAATTTTAAGTTCTGTATTTGACTATTACAAGTTCAGATCTTCAAGTTATAATTTGCAATCATGATTTGAATTTTACAATTCTAAGTTCTGTATTTGACTATTACAACTTCAGATCTTCAAGTTATAAATTGCAATCATAATTTGAAGTTATGAATTCTAAGTGCTGTATTTGACAATTACAAGTTCAGATCTTCAAGTTATAATTTGCACTAATAATTTGTATTTAACAATTCGAAGTTCTGTATTTGACTATTGCAAGTTCAGATCTTCAAATTAGTAATTACAATCTTAGTTTGAAATTAACAATTCGAAGTTCTGTATTTACCTATTACAAGTTCAGATCTTCAACTTATAATTTGCAATTAAAATGATAAGCTATCAATTTTAAGTTCTGTATTTGACAATTACAATTTCAGATTTACAATTTAAAATTTGCACTAATAATTTGTATTTAACAATTCGAAGTTCTGTATTTGACTATTACAAGTTCAGATCTTCAAATTATTATTTACAATCTTAGTTTGACATTAATAATTCGAAGTTCTGTATTTACCTATTACAAGTTCAGATCTTCTAGTTATAATTTGCAATTATAATTATAAGCTATCAATTTTAAGGTCTGTATTTGACAATTACAAGTTCAGATCTTCAAGTTATAATTTGAAATAATAATTAGTATTTCACAAATCTAAGTTTGTAATTCACTATTACAAGTTCAGATCTTCAAGTTATAATTTGCAATTATAATTATAATCTATCAATTCCAAGTTCTGTATTTGACAATTACAAGTTCAGATCTTCAAGTTATAATTTGCACTAATAATTTGTATTTAACAATTTGAAGTTCTGTATTAGACTATTACAAGTTCAGATCTTCAAATTATTAATTACAATCTTAGTTTGAAATTAACAATTCGAAGTTCTGTATTTACCTATTACAAATTCAGATCTTCAAGTTTTAATTTGCAATTATAATTTGAAGTTATGAATTCTAAGTTCTGTATTTGACAATTACAAGTTCAGATCTTCAAGTTATAATTTGCACTAATAATTTGTATTTAACAATTCGAAGTTCTGTATTTGACTATTACAAGTTCAGATCTTCTAATTATTATTTACAATCATAATTTGAATTTATTAATTCTTAGTTCTGTATTTTACAATTACAAGTTCAGATCTTCAAGTTATAAATTGCAATCATAATTAGAAGTTATGAATTCTAAGTGCTGTATTTGACAATTACAAGTTCAGATCTTCAAGTTATAATTTGCACTAATAATTTGTATTTAACAATTCGAAGTTCTGGATTTGACTATTACAAGTTCAGATCTTCAAATTATTAATTACAATCTTAGTTTGAAATTAACAATTCGAAGTTCTGTATTTACCTATTACAAGTTCAGATCTTCAACTTATAATTTGCAATTATAATTATAAGCTATCAATTGTAAGTTCTGTATTTGACAATTACAAGTTCAGATCTTCAAGTTATAATTTGCACTAATAATTTGTATTTAACAATTCGAAGTTCTGTATTTGACTATTACAAGTTCAGATCTTCAAATTTTAATTACAATCTTAGTTTGAAATTAACAATTCGAAGTTCTGTATTTACCTATTACTAGTTCAGATCTTCAAGTTATAATTTGCAATTATAATTATAAGCTATCAATTCTAAGTTCTGTATTTGACTATTACAAGTTCAGGTCTTCAAGTTATAATTTGCAATCATAATTTGTAGTTATGAATTCTAAGTGCTGTATTTGACAATTACAAGTTCAGATCTACAAGTTATAATTTGCACTAATAATTTGTATTTAACAATTCGTAGTTCTGTATCTGACTATTACAAGTCCAGATCTTCAAATTATTAATTACAATTTTAGTTGCAATTAACAATTCGAAGTTCTGTATTTACCTATTTCAAGTTCAGATCTTCAACTTATAATTTGCAATTATAATTATATGCTCTCAATTTTAAGTTCTGTATTTGAAAATTACAAGTTCAGATCTTCAAGATATAATTTGCACTAATAATTTGTATTTAACAATTAGTAGTTCTGTATTTTACTATTACAAGTTCAGATCTTCAAATTATTATTTACAGTCTTAGTTTGAAATTAACAATTCGAAGTTCTGTATTTGACTATTACTAGTTCAGATCTTCTAATTATTATTTACAATCCTAATTAGAAGTTATGAATTCTAAGTCCTGTATTTGACAATTACAAGTTCAGATCTTAAAGTTATAATTTGCACTAATAATTTGTATTTAACAACTCGAAGTTCTGTATTTGACTATTACAAGTTCAGATCTTCTAATTATTATTTACAATCATAATTTGAATTTATTAATTCTTAGTTCTGTATTTTACAATTACAAGTTCAGATCTTCAAGTTATAAATTGCAATCATAATTAGAAGTTATGAATTCTAAGTGCTGTATTTGACAATTACAAGTTCAGATCTTCAAGTTATAATTTGCACTAATAATTTGTATTTAACAATTCGAAGTTCTGGATTTGACTATTACAAGTTCAGATCTTCAAATTATTAATTACAATCTTAGTTTGATATTAACAATTCGAAGTTTTGTATTTACCTATTACAAGTTCAGATCTTCAACTTATAATTTGCAATTATAATTATAAGCTATCAATTTTAAGTTCTGTATTTGACAATTACAAGTTCAGATCTTCAAGTTATAATTTGCACTAATAATTTGTATTTAACAATTCGAAGTTCTGTATTTGATTATTACAAGTTCAGATCTTCAAATTATTATTTACAATCTTAGTTTGAAATTAACAATTAGAAGTCCTGTATTTACCTATTACAAATTCAGATCTTCAAGTTATAATTTGCAATTATAATTATTAGCTATCAATTTTAAGTTCTGTATTTGATTATTACAAGTTCAGATCTTCAAGTTATAATTTGCAATCATGATTTGAATTTTACAATTCTAAGTTCTGTATTTGACTATTACAAGTTCAGATCTTCAAGTTAAAATTAGCAATCATAATTTGAAGTTATGAATTCTAAGTGCTTAATTTGACAATTACAAGTTCAGATCTTCAAGTTATAATTTGCACTAATAATTTGTATTTAACAATTCGGAGTTCTGTATTTGACTATTACAAGTTTAGATCTTACAATTATTAACTACAATCTTAGTTTGAAATTAACAATTAGAAGTTCTGTAATTCACTATTACAAGTTCAGATCTTCAAGTTATAATTTGCAATTATAATTATAAGCTATCAATTTTAAGTTCTGTATTTGACTATTACAAGTTCAGATCTTCAAGTTATAATTTGCAATCATGATTTGAATTTTACAATTCTAAGTTCTGTATTTGACTATTACAACTTCAGATCTTCAAATTATAAATTGCAATCATAATTTGAAGTTATGAATTCTAAGTGCTGTATTTGACAATTACAAGTTCAGATCTTCAAGTTATAATTTGCACTAATAATTTGTATTTAACAATTCGAAGTTCTGTATTTGACTATTGCAAGTTCAGATCTTCAAATTAGTAATTACAATCTTAGTTTGAAATTAACAATTCGAAGTTCTGTATTTACCTATTACAAGTTCAGATCTTCAACTTATAATTTGCAATTAAAATGATAAGCTATCAATTTTAAGTTCTGTATTTGACAATTACAATTTCAGATTTACAATTTAAAATTTGCACTAATAATTTGTATTTAACAATTCGAAGTTCTGTATTTGACTATTACAAGTTCAGATCTTCAAATTATTATTTACAATCTTAGTTTGACATTAATAATTCGAAGTTCTGTATTTACCTATTACAAGTTCAGATCTTCTAGTTATAATTTGCAATTATAATTATAAGCTATCAATTTTAAGTTCTGTATTTGACAATTACAAGTTCAGATCTTCAAGTTATAATTTGAAATAATAATTAGTATTTCACACATCTAAGTTTGTAATTCACTATTACAAGTTCAGATCTTCAAGTTATAATTTGCAATTATAATTATAATCTATCAATTCCAAGTTCTGTATTTGACAATTACAAGTTCAGATCTTCAAGTTATAATTTGCACTAATAATTTGTATTTAACAATTTGAAGTTCTGTATTAGACTATTACAAGTTCAGATCTTCAAATTATTAATTACAATCTTAGTTTGAAATTAACAATTCGAAGTTCTGTATTTACCTATTACAAATTCAGATCTTCAAGTTTTAATTTGCAATTATAATTTGAAGTTATGAATTCTAAGTTCTGTATTTGACAATTACAAGTTCAGATCTTCAAGTTATAATTTGCACTAATAATTTGTATTTAACAATTCGAAGTTCTGTATTTGACTATTACAAGTTCAGATCTTCTAATTATTATTTACAATCATAATTTGAATTTATTAATTCTTAGTTCTGTATTTTACAATTACAAGTTCAGATCTTCAAGTTATAAATTGCAATCATAATTAGAAGTTATGAATTCTAAGTGCTGTATTTGACAATTACAAGTTCAGATCTTCAAGTTATAATTTGCACTAATAATTTGTATTTAACAATTCGAAGTTCTGGATTTGACTATTACAAGTTCAGATCTTCAAATTATTAATTACAATCTTAGTTTGAAATTAACAATTCGAAGTTCTGTATTTACCTATTACAAGTTCAGATCTTCAACTTATAATTTGCAATTATAATTATAAGCTATCAATTGTAAGTTCTGTATTTGACAATTACAAGTTCAGATCTTCAAGTTATAATTTGCACTAATAATTTGTATTTAACAATTCGAAGTTCTGTATTTGACTATTACAAGTTCAGATCTTCAAATTTTAATTACAATCTTAGTTTGAAATTAACAATTCGAAGTTCTGTATTTACCTATTACTAGTTCAGATCTTCAAGTTATAATTTGCAATTATAATTATAAGCTATCAAATCTAAGTTCTGTATTTGACTATTACAAGTTCAGGTCTTCAAGTTATAATTTGCAATCATAATTTGTAGTTATGAATTCTAAGTGCTGTATTTGACAATTACAAGTTCAGATCTACAAGTTATAATTTGCACTAATAATTTGTATTTAACAATTCGTTGTTCTGTATCTGACTATTACAAGTCCAGATCTTCAAATTATTAATTACAATTTTAGTTGCAATTAACAATTCGAAGTTCTGTATTTACCTATTTCAAGTTCAGATCTTCAACTTATAATTTGCAATTATAATTATATGCTCTCAATTTTAAGTTCTGTATTTGAAAATTACAAGTTCAGATCTTCAAGATATAATTTGCACTAATAATTTGTATTTAACAATTAGTAGTTCTGTATTTTACTATTACAAGTTCAGATCTTCAAATTATTATTTACAGTCTTAGTTTGAAATTAACAATTCGAAGTTCTGTATTTGACTATTACTAGTTCAGATCTTCTAATTATTATTTACAATCATAATTAGAAGTTATGAATTCTAAGTCCTGTATTTGACAATTACAAGTTCAGATCTTAAAGTTATAATTTGCACTAATAATTTGTATTTAACAATTCGAAGTTCTGTACTTGACTATTACAAGTTCAGCTCTTCAAATTATTATTTACAATCTTAGTTTGAAATTAATAATTCGAAGTTCTGTATTTACCTATTACAAGTTCAGATCTTCAAGTTATAATTTGCAATTATAATTATAAGCTATCAATTCTAAGTTCTGTATTTGACTATTACAAGTTCAGATCTTCAAGTTATAATTTGCAATCATGATTTGAATTTTACAATTCTAAGTTCTGTATTTGACTATTACAACTTCAGATCTTCAAGTTATAAATTGCAATCTTAATTTGAAGTTATGAATTCTAAGTGCTGTATTTGACAATTACAAGTTCAGATCTTCAAGTTATAATTTGCACTAATAATTTGTATTTAACAATTCGAAGTTCTGTATTTGACTATTGCAAGTTCAGATCTTCAAATTAGTAATTACAATCTTAGTTTGAAATTAACAATTCGAAGTTCTGTATTTACCTATTACAAGTTCAGATCTTCAACTTATAATTTGCAATTAAAATGATAAGCTATCAATTTTAAGTTCTGTATTTGACAATTACAATTTCAGATTTACAATTTAAAATTTGCACTAATAATTTGTATTTAACAATTCGAAGTTCTGTATTTGACTATTACAAGTTCAGATCTTCAAATTATTATTTACAATCTTAGTTTGACATTAATAATTCGAAGTTCTGTATTTACCTATTACAAGTTCAGATCTTCTAGTTATAATTTGCAATTATAATTATAAGCTATCAATTTTAAGTTCTGTATTTGACAATTACAAGTTCAGATCTTCAAGTTATAATTTGAAATAATAATTAGTATTTCACAAATCTAAGTTTGTAATTCACTATTACAAGTTCAGATCTTCAAGTTATAATTTGCAATTATAATTATAAGCTATCAATTCCAAGTTCTGTATTTGACAATTACAAGTTCAGATCTTCAAGTTATAATTTGCACTAATAATTTGTATTTAACAATTTGAAGTTCTGTATTAGACTATTACAAGTTCAGATCTTCAAATTATTAATTACAATCTTAGTTTGAAATTAACAATTCGAAGTTCTGTATTTACCTATTACAAATTCAGATCTTCAAGTTTTAATATGCAATTATAATTTGAAGTTATGAATTCTAAGTTCTGTATTTGACAATTACAAGTTCAGATCTTCAAGTTATAATTTGCACTAATAATTTGTATTTAACAATTCGAAGTTCTGTATTTGACTATTACAAGTTCAGATCTTCTAATTATTATTTACAATCATAATTTGAATTTATTAATTCTTAGTTCTGTATTTTACAATTACAAGTTCAGATCTTCAAGTTATAAATTGCAATCATAATTAGAAGTTATGAATTCTAAGTGCTGTATTTGACAATTACAAGTTCAGATCTTCAAGTTATAATTTGCACTAATAATTTGTATTTAACAATTCGAAGTTCTGGATTTGACTATTACAAGTTCAGATCTTCAAATTATTAATTACAATCTTAGTTTGAAATTAACAATTCGAAGTTCTGTATTTACCTATTACAAGTTCAGATCTTCAACTTATAATTTGCAATTATAATTATAAGCTATCAATTGTAAGTTCTGTATTTGACAAATACAAGTTCAGATCTTCAAGTTATAATTTGCACTAATAATTTGTATTTAACAATTCGAAGTTCTGTATTTGACTATTACAAGTTCAGATCTTCAAATTTTAATTACAATCTTAGTTTGAAATTAACAATTCGAAGTTCTGTATTTACCTATTACTAGTTCAGATCTTCAAGTTATAATTTGCAATTATAATTATAAGCTATCAATTCTAAGTTCTGTATTTGACTATTACAAGTTCAGGTCTTCAAGTTATAATTTGCAATCATAATTTGTAGTTATGAATTCTAAGTGCTGTATTTGACAATTACAAGTTCAGATCTACAAGTTATAATTTGCACTAATAATTTGTATTTAACAATTCGTAGTTCTGTATCTGACTATTACAAGTCCAGATCTTCAAATTATTAATTACAATTTTAGTTGCAATTAACAATTCGAAGTTCTGTATTTACCTATTTCAAGTTCAGATCTTCAACTTATAATTTGCAATTATAATTATATGCTCTCAATTTTAAGTTCTGTATTTGAAAATTACAAGTTCAGATCTTCAAGATATAATTTGCACTAATAATTTGTATTTAACAATTAGTAGTTCTGTATTTTACTATTACAAGTTCAGATCTTCAAATTATTCTTTTACAGTCTTAGTTTGAAATTAACAATTCGAAGTTCTGTATTTGACTATTACTAGTTCAGATCTTCTAATTATTATTTACAATCATAATTAGAAGTTATGAATTCTAAGTCCTGTATTTGACAATTACAAGTTCAGATCTTAAAGTTATAATTTGCACTAATAATTTGTATTTAACAATTCGAAGTTCTGTACTTGACTATTACAAGTTCAGCTCTTCAAATTATTATTTACAATCTTAGTTTGAAATTAATAATTCGAAGTTCTGTATTTACCTATTACAAGTTCAGATCTTCAAGTTATAATTTGCAATTATAATTATAAGCTATCAATTCTAAGTTCTGTATTTGACTATTACAAGTTCAGATCTTCAAGTTATAATTTGCAATCATAATTTGTAGTTATGAATTCTAAGTGCTGTATTTGACAATTACAAGTTCAGATCTTCAAGTTATAATTTGCACTAATAATTTGTATTTAACAATTCGTAGTTCTGTATTTGACTATTACAAGTTCAGATCTTCAAATTATTAATTACAATTTTAGATGCAATTAACAATTCGAAGTTCTGTATTTACCTATTTCAAGTTAAGATCTTCAACTTATAATTTGCAATTATAATTATAAGCTCTCAATTTTAAGTTCTGTATTTGACAATTACAAGTTCAGATCTTCAAGATATAATTTGCACTAATAATTTGTATTTAACAATTAGTAGTTCTGTATTTGACTATTACAAGTTCAGATCTTCAAATTATTATTTACAGTCTTAGTTTGAAATTAACAATTCGAGTTCTGTATTTACCTATTACAAATTCAGATCTTCAAGTTATAATTTGCAATTATAATTATAAGCTATCAATTTTAAGTTCTGAATTTGACAATTACAAGTTCAGATCTTCGAGTTATAATTAGCAATCATAATTTGAAGTTATGAATTCTAAGTTCTGTATTTGACAATTACAAGTTCAGATCTTCAAGTTATAATTAGAAATAATAATTAGGATTTAACAAATCTAAGTTCTGTAATTCTTTATTACATGTTCAGATCTTCAAGTTATAATTTGCAATTATAATTATAAGCTATCAATGTTAACTTCTGTATTTGACAATGACAAGTTCAGATCTTCAAGTTATAATTTGGACTAATAATTTGTATTTAACAATTCGAAGTTCTGTATTTGACTATTACTAGTTCAGATCTTCTACTTATTATTTACAATCATAATTAGAAGTTATGAATTCTAAGTTCTGTATTTGACAATTACAAGTTCAGATCTTCAAGTTATAATTTGCAATCATAATTTGAAGTTATGAATTCTAAGTGCTGTATTTGACAATTACAAATTCAGATCTTCAATTTATAATTTGCACTAATAATTTGTATTTAACAATTCGAAGTTCTATATTTGATTATTACAAGTTCAGATCTTCAAATTATTAATTACAATCTTACTTTGAAATTAACAATTAGAAGTTCTGTATTTACCTATAACAAGTTCAGATCTTCAACTTACAATTTGCAATTATAATTATAAGCTATCAATTACAAGTTCTGTATTTGACAATTACAAGTTCAGATCTTCAAGTTATAATTTGCACTAATAATTTGTATTTAACAATTCGTAGTTCTGTATTTGACTATTACAAGTTCAGATCTTCAAATTATTAATTACAATTTTAGTTTGAAATTAACAATTCGAAGTTCTGTATTTACCTATTTCAAGTTCAGATCTTCAACTTATAATTTGCAATTATAATTATAAGCTCTCAATTTTAAGTTCTGGATTTGACAATTACAAGTTCAGATCTTCAAGATATAATTTGCACTAATAATTTGTATTTAACAATTAGTAGTTCTGTATTTGACTATTACAAGTTCAGATCTTCAAATTATTAATTACAATTTTAGTTTGAAATTAACAATTCGAAGTTCTGTATTTACCTATTTCAAGTTCAGATCTTCAACTTATAATTTGCAAATATAATTATAAGCTCTCAATTTTAAGTTCTGGATTTGACAATTACAAGTTCAGATCTTCAAGTTATAATTTGATATAATAATTAGTATTTAACAAATCTAAGTTCTGTAATTCACTATTACAAGTTCAGATCTTCAAATTATTATTTACAATCTTAGTTTGAAATTAACAATTCAAAGTTCTGTATTTACCTATTACAATTTCAGATCTTCAAGTTATAATTTGCAATTATAATTATAAGCTATAAATTTTAAGTTCTGTATTTGACAATTACAAGTTCAGATCTGCAAGTTATAATTAGAAATAATAATTAGGATTTAACAAATCTAAGTTCTGTAATTCACTATTACATGTTCAGATCTGCAAGTTATAATTTGCAATTATAATTATAAGCTATCAATGTTAACTTCTGTATTTGACAATGACAAGTTCAGATCTTCAAGTTATAATTTGCAATCATAATTTGAAGTTATGAATTCTAAGTGCTGTATTTGACAATTACAAATTCAGATCTTCAAGTTATAATTTGCACTAATAATTTGTATTTAACAATTCGAAGTTCTATATTTCACTATTACAAGTTCAGATCTTCAAATTATTAATTACAATCTTAGTTTGAAATTAACAATTCGAAGTTCTGTATTTACCTATTACAAGTTCAGATCTTCAAGTTATAATTTGCAATTATAATTATAAGCTATCAATTTTAAGTTCTGTATTTGACAATTACAAGTTCAGATCTTCCAGTTATAATTTGAAATAATAATTAGTATTTAACAAAGCTAAGTTCTGTAATTCACAATTACATGTTCAGATCTTCAAGTTATAATTTGCAATTATAATTATAAGCTATCAATTCTAAGTTCTGTATTTGATAATTACAAGTTCAGATCTTCAAGTTATAATTTGCACTAAAATTTGTATTTAACAATTCGAAGTTCTGTATTTGACTATTACAAGTTCAGATCTTCAAATTCTTAATTACAATCTTAGTTTGAAATTAACAATTCGAAGTTCTGTATTTACCTATTACAAGTTCAGATCTTCAACTTATAATTTGCAATTATAATTATAAGCTATCAATTTTAAGTTCTGTATTTGACAATTACAAGTTCAGATCTTCAAGTTATAATTTGCACTAATAATTTGTATTTAACAATTCGACGTTCTGTACCTGACAATTACAAGTTCAGATCTTCAAATTATTAATTACCATCTTAGTTTGAAATTAACAATTCGAAGTTCTGTATTTACCTATTACAAGTTCAGATCTTCAACTTATAATTTGCAATTATAATTATAAACTATCAATTTTAAGTTCTGTATTTGACAATTACAAGTTCAGATCTTCTAGTTATAATTTGCAATCATAATTTGAATTTTACAATTCTAAGTTCTGTATTTGACTATTACAAGTTCAGATCTTCAAGTTATAATTAGCAATCATAATTTGAAGTTATGAATTCTAAGATCTGTATTTGACAATTACAAGTTCAGATCTTCAAGTTATAATTTGCACTAATAATTTGTGTTTAACAATTCGAAGTTCTGTATTTGACTATTACAAGTTCAGATCTTCAAATTATTAATTACACTATTAGTTTGAAATTAAAAATTCGAAGTTCTGTATTTGACTATTACAAGTTCAGATCTTCAACTTATAATTTGCAATTATAATTATAAGCTATCAATTTTAAGTTTTGTATTTGACTATTACAAGTTCAGATCTTCAAGTTATAATTAGCAATCATAATTTGCATTTTACAATTCTAAGTTCTGTATTTGACTAATTCAAGTTCAGATCTTCAAGTTATAATTTGCAATCATAATTTGAAGTTATGAATTCTAAGTTCTGTATTTGACAATTACAAGTTCAGATCTTCAAGTTATAATTTGCACTAATAATTTGTATTTAACAATTCGAAGTTCTGTATTTGACTATTACAAGTTCAGATCTTCAAATTATTATTTACAATCTTAGTTTGAAATGAACAATTCGAAGTTCTGTATTTACCTATTACTAGTTCAGATCTTCAAGTTACAATTTGCAATTATAATTATAAGCTATCAATTCTGAGTTCTGTATTTGACTATTACAAGTTCAGATCTTCAAGTTATAATTTGCAATCATAATTTGTAGTTATGAATTCTAAGTGCTGTATTTGACAATTACAAGTTCAGATCTACAAGTTATAATTTGCACTAATAATTTGTATTTAACAATTCGTAGTTCTGTATTTGACTATTACAAGTTCAGATCTTCAAATTATTAATTACAATTTTAGTTGCAATTAACAATTCGAAGTTCTGTATTTACCTATTTCAAGTTCAGATCTTCAACTTATAATTTGCAATTATAATTATATGCTCTCAATTTTAAGTTCTGTATTTGACAATTACAAGTTCAGATCTTCAAGATATAATTTGCACTAATAATTTGTATTTAACAATTGGTAGTTCTGTATTTTACTATTACAAGTTCAGATCTTCAAATTATTATTTACAGTCTTAGTTTGAAATTAACAATTCGAAGTTCTGTATTTGACTATTACTAGTTCAGATCTTCTAATTATTATTTACAATCATAATTAGAAGTTATGAATTCTAAGTCCTGTATTTGACAATTACAAGTTCAGATCTTAAAGTTATAATTTGCACTAATAATTTGTATTTAACAATTCGAAGTTCTGTATTTGACTATTACAAGTTCAGCTCTTCAAATTATTATTTACAATCTTAGTTTGAAATTAATAATTCGAAGTTCTGTATTTACCTATTACAAGTTCAGATCTTCAAGTTATAATTTGCAATTATAATTATAAGCTATCAATTCTAAGTTCTGTATTTGACTATTACAAGTTCAGATCTTCAAGTTATAATTTCCAATCATAATTTGTAGTTATGAATTCTAAGTGCTGTATTTGACAATTACAAGTTCAGATCTTCAAGTTATAATTTGCACTAATAATTTGTATTTAACAATTCGTAGTTCTGTATTTGACTATTACAAGTTCAGATCTTCAAATTATTAATTACAATTTTAGTTGCAATTAACAATTCGAAGTTCTGTATTTACCTATTTCAAGTTAAGTTCTTCAACTTATAATTTGCAATTATAATTATAAGCTCTCAATTTTAAGTTCTGTATTTGACAATTACAAGTTCAGATCTTCAAGATATAATTTGCACTAATAATTTGTATTTAACAATTAGTAGTTCTGTATTTGACTATTACAAGTTCAGATCTTCAAATTATTATTTACAGTCTTAGTTGGAAATTAACAATTCGAGTTCTGTATTTACCTATTACAAATTCAGATCTACAAGTTATAATTTGCAATTATAATTATAAGCTATCAATTTTAAGTTCTGTATTTGACTATTACAAGTTCAGATCTTCAAGTTATAATTTGCAATCATAATTTGAATTTTACAATTCTAAGTTCTGTATTTGACTATTACAAGTTCAGATCTTCATGTTATAATTAGCAATCATAAATTGAAGTTATGAATTCTAAGTTCTGTATTTGACAATTACAAGTTCAGATCTTCAAGTTATAATTTGCACTAATAATTTGTATTTAACAATTCGAAGTTCTGTATTTGACTATTGCAAGTTCAGATCTTCAAATTATTAATTATAATCTTAGTTTGAAATTAACAAATCGAAGTTCTGTATTTACCTATTACAAGTTCAGATCTTCAACTTATAATTTGCAATTATAATTATAAGCTATCAATTTTAAGTTCTGTATTTGACAATTACAAGTTCAGATCTTCAAGTTATAATTTGCACTAATAATTTGTATTTAACAATTCGAAGTCCTGTATTTGACTATTACAAGTTCAGATCTTCAAATTATTATTTACAATCTTAGTTTGAAATTAACAATTCGAAGTTCTGTATTTACCTATTACAAATTCAGATCTTCAAGTTATAATTTGCAATTATAATTATAAGCTATCAATATTAAGTTCTGTATTTGACTATTACAAGTTCAGATCTTCAAGTTATAATTTGCAGTCATAATTTGAATTTCACAATTCTAAGTTCTGTATTTGACTATTACAAGTTCAGATCTTCAAGTTATAATTAGCAATCATAATTTGAAGTTATGAATTCTAAGATCTGTATTTGACAATTACAAGTTCAGATCATCAAGTTATAATTTGCACTAATAATTTGTATTTAACAATTCGAAGTTCTGTATTTGACTATTACAAGTTCAGATCTTCAAATTATTAATTACACTATTAGTTTGAAATTAAAAATTCGAAGTTCTGTATTTGACTATTACAATTTCAGATCTTCAACTTATAATTTGCAATTATAATTATAAGCTATCAATTTTAAGTTCTGTATTTGACTATTACAAGTTCAGATCTTCAAGTTATAATTAGCAATCATAATTTGCATTTTACAATTCTAAGTTCTGTATTTGACTAATTCAAGTTCAGATCTTCAAGTTATAATTTGCAATCATAATTTGAAGTTATGAATTCTAAGTTCTGTATTTGACAATTACAAGTTCAGATCTTCAAGTTATAATTTGCACTAATAATTTGTATTTAACAATTCGAAGTTCTGTATTTGACTATTACAAGTTAATTACAATCTTAGTTTGAAATTAATAATTCGAAGTTCTGTATTTACCTATTACAAGTTCAGATCTTCAAGTTATAATTTGCAATTATAATTATAAGCTATCAATTTTAAGTTCTGTATTTGACAATTACAAGTTCAGATCTTCAAGATATAATTTGCACTAATAATTTGTATTTAACAATTAGTAGTTCTGTATTTGACTATTACAAGTTCAGATCTTCAAATTATTATTTACAGTCTTAGTTTGAAATTAACAATTCGAGTTCTGTATTTACCTATTACAAATTCAGATCTTCAAGTTCTAATTTGCAATTATAATTATAAGCTATCAATTTTAAGTTCTGAATTTGACAATTACAAGTTCAGATCTTCGAGTTATAATTAGCAATCATAATTTGAAGTTATGAATTCTAAGTTCTGTATTTGACAATTACAAGTTCAGATCTTCAAGTTATAATTTGCAATCATAATTTGAATTTTACAATTCTAAGTTCTGTATTTGACTATTACAAGTTCAGATCTTCAAGATATAATTTGCACTAATAATTTGTATTTAACAATTAGTAGTTCTGTATTTGACTATTACAAGTTCAGATCTTCAAATTATTAATTACAATTTTAGTTTGAAATTAACAATTCGAAGTTCTGTATTTACCTATTTCAAGTTCAGATCTTCAACTTATAATTTGCAAATATAATTATAAGCTCTCAATTTTAAGTTCTGGATTTGACAATTACAAGTTCAGATCTTCAAGTTATAATTTGATATAATAATTAGTATTTAACAAATCTAAGTTCTGTAATTCACTATTACAAGTTCAGATCTTCAAATTATTATTTACAATCTTAGTTTGAAATTAACAATTCAAAGTTCTGTATTTACCTATTACAATTTCAGATCTTCAAGTTATAATTTGCAATTATAATTATAAGCTATAAATTTTAAGTTCTGTATTTGACAATTACAAGTTCAGATCTGCAAGTTATAATTAGAAATAATAATTAGGATTTAACAAATCTAAGTTCTGTAATTCACTATTACATGTTCAGATCTGCAAGTTATAATTTGCAATTATAATTATAAGCTATCAATGTTAACTTCTGTATTTGACAATGACAAGTTCAGATCTTCAAGTTATAATTTGCAATCATAATTTGAAGTTATGAATTCTAAGTGCTGTATTTGACAATTACAAATTCAGATCTTCAAGTTATAATTTGCACTAATAATTTGTATTTAACAATTCGAAGTTCTATATTTCACTATTACAAGTTCAGATCTTCAAATTATTAATTACAATCTTAGTTTGAAATTAACAATTCGAAGTTCTGTATTTACCTATTACAAGTTCAGATCTTCAAGTTATAATTTGCAATTATAATTATAAGCTATCAATTTTAAGTTCTGTATTTGACAATTACAAGTTCAGATCTTCCAGTTATAATTTGAAATAATAATTAGTATTTAACAAAGCTAAGTTCTGTAATTCACAATTACATGTTCAGATCTTCAAGTTATAATTTGCAATTATAATTATAAGCTATCAATTCTAAGTTCTGTATTTGATAATTACAAGTTCAGATCTTCAAGTTATAATTTGCACTAAAATTTGTATTTAACAATTCGAAGTTCTGTATTTGACTATTACAAGTTCAGATCTTCAAATTCTTAATTACAATCTTAGTTTGAAATTAACAATTCGAAGTTCTGTATTTACCTATTACAAGTTCAGATCTTCAACTTATAATTTGCAATTATAATTATAAGCTATCAATTTTAAGTTCTGTATTTGACAATTACAAGTTCAGATCTTCAAGTTATAATTTGCACTAATAATTTGTATTTAACAATTCGACGTTCTGTACCTGACTATTACAAGTTCAGATCTTCAAATTATTAATTACAATCTTAGTTTGAAATTAACAATTCGAAGTTCTGTATTTACCTATTACAAGTTCAGATCTTCAACTTATAATTTGCAATTATAATTATAAACTATCAATTTTAAGTTCTGTATTTGACAATTACAAGTTCAGATCTTCAAGTTATAATTTGCAATCATAATTTGAATTTTACAATTCTAAGTTCTGTATTTGACTATTACAAGATCAGATCTTCAAGTTATAATTAGCAATCATAATTTGAAGTTATGAATTCTAAGATCTGTATTTGACAATTACAAGTTCAGATCTTCAAGTTATAATTTGCACTAATAATTTGTGTTTAACAATTCGAAGTTCTGTATTTGACTATTACAAGTTCAGATCTTCAAATTATTAATTACACTATTAGTTTGAAATTAAAAATTCGAAGTTCTGTATTTGACTATTACAAGTTCAGATCTTCAACTTATAATTTGCAATTATAATTATAAGCTATCAATTTTAAGTTTTGTATTTGACTATTACAAGTTCAGATCTTCAAGTTATAATTAGCAATCATAATTTGCATTTTACAATTCTAAGTTCTGTATTTGACTAATTCAAGTTCAGATCTTCAAGTTATAATTTGCAATCATAATTTGAAGTTATGAATTCTAAGTTCTGTATTTGACAATTACAAGTTCAGATCTTCAAGTTATAATTTGCACTAATAATTTGTATTTAACAATTCGAAGTTCTGTATTTGACTATTACAAGTTCAGATCTTCAAATTATTATTTACAATCTTAGTTTGAAATGAACAATTCGAAGTTCTGTATTTACCTATTACTAGTTCAGATCTTCAAGTTACAATTTGCAATTATAATTATAAGCTATCAATTCTGAGTTCTGTATTTGACTATTACAAGTTCAGATCTTCAAGTTATAATTTGCAATCATAATTTGTAGTTATGAATTCTAAGTGCTGTATTTGACAATTACAAGTTCAGATCTACAAGTTATAATTTGCACTAATAATTTGTATTTAACAATTCGTAGTTCTGTATTTGACTATTACAAGTTCAGATCTTAAAATTATTAATTACAATTTTAGTTGCAATTAACAATTCGAAGTTCTGTATTTACCTATTTCAAGTTCAGATCTTCAACTTATAATTTGCAATTATAATTATATGCTCTCAATTTTAAGTTCTGTATTTGACAATTACAAGTTCAGATCTTCAAGATATAATTTGCACTAATAATTTGTATTTAACAATTGGTAGTTCTGTATTTTACTATTACAAGTTCAGATCTTCAAATTATTATTTACAGTCTTAGTTTGAAATTAACAATTCGAAGTTCTGTATTTGACTATTACTAGTTCAGATCTTCTAATTATTATTTACAATCATAATTAGAAGTTATGAATTCTAAGTCCTGTATTTGACAATTACAAGTTCAGATCTTAAAGTTATAATTTGCACTAATAATTTGTATTTAACAATTCGAAGTTCTGTATTTGACTATTACAAGTTCAGCTCTTCAAATTATTATTTACAATCTTAGTTTGAAATTAATAATTCGAAGTTCTGTATTTACCTATTACAAGTTCAGATCTTCAAGTTATAATTTGCAATTATAATTATAAGCTATCAATTCTAAGTTCTGTATTTGACTATTACAAGTTCAGATCTTCAAGTTATAATTTCCAATCATAATTTGTAGTTATGAATTCTAAGTGCTGTATTTGACAATTACAAGTTCAGATCTTCAAGTTATAATTTGCACTAATAATTTGTATTTAACAATTCGTAGTTCTGTATTTGACTATTTCAAGTTCAGATCTTCAAATTATTAATTACAATTTTAGTTGCAATTAACAATTCGAAGTTCTGTATTTACCTATTTCAAGTTAAGTTCTTCAACTTATAATTTGCAATTATAATTATAAGCTCTCAATTTTAAGTTCTGTATTTGACAATTACAAGTTCAGATCTTCAAGATATAATTTGCACTAATAATTTGTATTTAACAATTAGTAGTTCTGTATTTGACTATTACAAGTTCAGATCTTCAAATTATTATTTACAGTCTTAGTTTGAAATTAACAATTCGAGTTCTGTATTTACCTATTACAAATTCAGATCTACAAGTTATAATTTGCAATTATAATTATAAGCTATCAATTTTAAGTTCTGTATTTGACTATTACAAGTTCAGATCTTCAAGTTATAATTTGCAATCATAATTTGAATTTTACAATTCTAAGTTCTGTATTTGACTATTACAAGTTCAGATCTTCATGTTATAATTAGCAATCATAAATTGAAGTTATGAATTCTAAGTTCTGTATTTGACAATTACAAGTTCAGATCTTCAAGTTATAATTTGCACTAATAATTTGTATTTAACAATTCGAAGTTCTGTATTTGACTATTGCAAGTTCAGATCTTCAAATTATTAATTACAATCTTAGTTTGAAATTAACAAATCGAAGTTCTGTATTTACCTATTACAAGTTCAGATCTTCAACTTATAATTTGCAATTATAATTATAAGCTATCAATTTTAAGTTCTGTATTTGACAATTACAAGTTCAGATCTTCAAGTTATAATTTGCACTAATAATTTGTATTTAACAATTCGAAGTCCTGTATTTGACTATTACAAGTTCAGATCTTCAAATTATTATTTACAATCTTAGTTTGAAATTAACAATTCGAAGTTCTGTATTTACCTATTACAAATTCAGATCTTCAAGTTATAATTTGCAATTATAATTATAAGCTATCAATATTAAGTTCTGTATTTGACTATTACAAGTTCAGATCTTCAAGTTATAATTTGCAGTCATAATTTGAATTTCACAATTCTAAGTTCTGTATTTGACTATTACAAGTTCAGATCTTCAAGTTATAATTAGCAATCATAATTTGAAGTTATGAATTCTAAGATCTGTATTTGACAATTACAAGTTCAGATCTTCAAGTTATAATTTGCACTAATAATTTGTATTTAACAATTCGAAGTTCTGTATTTGACTATTACAAGTTCAGATCTTCAAATTATTAATTACACTATTAGTTTGAAATTAAAAATTCGAAGTTCTGTATTTGACTATTACAATTTCAGATCTTCAACTTATAATTTGCAATTATAATTATAAGCTATCAATTTTAAGTTCTGTATTTGACTATTACAAGTTCAGATCTTCAAGTTATAATTAGCAATCATAATTTGCATTTTACAATTCTAAGTTCTGTATTTGACTAATTCAAGTTCAGATCTTCAAGTTATAATTTGCAATCATAATTTGAAGTTATGAATTCTAAGTTCTGTATTTGACAATTACAAGTTCAGATCTTCAAGTTATAATTTGCACTAATAATTTGTATTTAACAATTCGAAGTTCTGTATTTGACTATTACAAGTTAATTACAATCTTAGTTTGAAATTAATAATTCGAAGTTCTGTATTTACCTATTACAAGTTCAGATCTTCAAGTTATAATTTGCAATTATAATTATAAGCTATCAATTTTAAGTTCTGTATTTGACAATTACAAGTTCAGATCTTCAAGATATAATTTGCACTAATAATTTGTATTTAACAATTAGTAGTTCTGTATTTGACTATTACAAGTTCAGATCTTCAAATTATTATTTACAGTCTTAGTTTGAAATTAACAATTCGAGTTCTGTATTTACCTATTACAAATTCAGATCTTCAAGTTCTAATTTGCAATTATAATTATAAGCTATCAATTTTAAGTTCTGAATTTGACAATTACAAGTTCAGATCTTCGAGTTATAATTAGCAATCATAATTTGAAGTTATGAATTCTAAGTTCTGTATTTGACAATTACAAGTTCAGATCTTCAAGTTATAATTTGCAATCATAATTTGAATTTTACAATTCTAAGTTCTGTATTTGACTATTACAAGTTCAGATCTTCATGTTATAATTAGCAATCATAAATTGAAGTTATGAATTCTAAGTTCTGTATTTGACAATTACAAGTTCAGATCTTCAAGTTATAATTTGAACTAATAATTTGTATTTAACAATTCGAAGTTCTGTATTTGACTATTGCAAGTTCAGATCTTCAAATTATTAATTACAATCTTAGTTTGAAATTAACAAATCGAAGTTCTGTATTTACCTATTACAAGTTCAGATCTTCAACTTATAATTTGCAATTATAATTATAAGCTATCAATTTTAAGTTCTGTATTTGACAATTACAAGTTCAGATCTTCAAGTTATAATTTGCACTAATAATTTGTATTTAACAATTCGAAGTCCTGTATTTGACTATTACAAGTTCAGATCTTCAAATTATTATTTACAATCTTAGTTTGAAATTAACAATTCGAAGTTCTGTATTTACCTATTACAAATTCAGATCTTCAAGTTATAATTTGCAATTATAATTATAAGCTATCAATATTAAGTTCTGTATTTGACTATTACAAGTTCAGATCTTCAAGTTATAATTTGCAGTCATAATTTGAATTTCACAATTCTAAGTTCTGTATTTGACTATTACAAGTTCAGATCTTCAAGTTATAATTAGCAATCATAATTTGAAGTTATGAATTCTAAGATCTGTATTTGACAATTACAAGTTCAGATCTTCAAGTTATAATTTGCACTAATAATTTGTATTTAACAATTCGAAGTTCTGTATTTGACTATTACAAGTTCAGATCTTCAAATTATTAATTACACTATTAGTTTGAAATTAAAAATTCGAAGTTCTGTATTTGACTATTACAATTTCAGATCTTCAACTTATAATTTGCAATTATAATTATAAGCTATCAATTTTAAGTTCTGTATTTGACTATTACAAGTTCAGATCTTCAAGTTATAATTAGCAATCATAATTTGCATTTTACAATTCTAAGTTCTGTATTTGACTAATTCAAGTTCAGATCTTCAAGTTATAATTTGCAATCATAATTTGAAGTTATGAATTCTAAGTTCTGTATTTGACAATTACAAGTTCAGATCTTCAAGTTATAATTTGCACTAATAATTTGTATTTAACAATTCGAAGTTCTGTATTTGACTATTACAAGTTAATTACAATCTTAGTTTGAAATTAATAATTCGAAGTTCTGTATTTACCTATTACAAGTTCAGATCTTCAAGTTATAATTTGCAATTATAATTATAAGCTATCAATTTTAAGTTCTGTATTTGACAATTACAAGTTCAGATCTTCAAGATATAATTTGCACTAATAATTTGTATTTAACAATTAGTAGTTCTGTATTTGACTATTACAAGTTCAGATCTTCAAATTATTATTTACAGTCTTAGTTTGAAATTAACAATTCGAGTTCTGTATTTACCTATTACAAATTCAGATCTTCAAGTTCTAATTTGCAATTATAATTATAAGCTATCAATTTTAAGTTCTGAATTTGACAATTACAAGTTCAGATCTTCGAGTTATAATTAGCAATCATAATTTGAAGTTATGAATTCTAAGTTCTGTATTTGACAATTACAAGTTCAGATCTTCAAGTTATAATTAGAAATAATAATTAGGATTTAACAAATCTAAGTTCTGTAATTCTTTATTACAATCTACAAGTTATAATTTGCAATTATAATTATAAGCTATCAATGTTAACTTCTGTATTTGACAATGACAAGTTCAGATCTTCAAGTTATAATTTGCACTACTAATTTGTATTTAACAATTCGAAGTTCTATATTTGACTATTACTAGTTCAGATCTTCTACTTATTATTTACAATCATAAGTAGAAGTTATGAATTCTAAGTTCTGTATTTGACAATTACAAGTTCAGATCTTCAAGTTATAATTTGCAATCATAATTTGAAGTTATGAATTCTAAGTGCTGTATTTGACAATTACAAATTCAGATCTTCAATTTATAGTTTGCACTAATAATTTGTATTTAACAATTCGTAGTTCTGTATTTGACTATTACAAGTTCAGATCTTCAAATTATTAATTACAATTTTAGTTTGAAATTAACAATTCGAAGTTCTGTATTTACCTATTTCAAGTTCAGATCTTCAACTTATCATTTGCAATTATAATTATAAGCTCTCAATTTTAATTTCTGGATTTGACAATTACAAGTTCAGATCTTCAAGTTATAATTTACACTAATAATTTGTATGTAACAATTCAAAGGTCTGCATTTGACTATTACAAGTTCAGATTTTCATAATAATATTTACAATCTTAGTTTCAAATTAATAATTCGAAGTTCTGTATTTACCTATTACAAGTTCCGATCTTCAAGTTATAATTTTCAATTATAATTATAAGCTATCAATTTTGTATTTGACAATTACAAGTTCAGATCTTCAAGTTATAATTTGATATAATAATTAGTATTTAACAAATCTAAGTTCTGTAATTCACTATTACAAGTTCAGATCTTCAAATTATTATTTACAATCTTAGTTTGAAATTAACAATTCAAAGTTCTGTATTTACCTATTGCAATTTCAGATCTTCAAGTTATAATTTGCAATTATAATTATAAGCTATCAATGTTAACTTCTGTTTTGACAATGACAAGTTCAGATCTTCAAGTTATAATTTGCACTAATAATTTGTATTTAACAATTCGAAGTTCTGTATTTGCCTATTACTAGTTCAGATCTTCTAATTATTATTTACAATCATACTTAGAAGTTATGAATTCTAAGTTCTGTATTTGACAATTACAAGTTCAGATCTTCAAGTTATAATTTTCAATTTTAATTATAAGCTATCAATTTTAAGTTCTGTATTTGACAATTACAAGTTCAGATCTTCAAGTTATAATTTGATATAATAATTAGTATTTAACAAATCTAAGTTCTGTAATTCACTATTACAAGTTCAGATCTTCAAATTATTATTTACAATCTTAGTTTGAAATTAACAATTCAAAGTTCTGTATTTACCTATTACAATTTCAGATCTTCAAGTTATAATTTGCAATTATAATTATAAGCTATCAATGTTAACTTCTGTATTTGACAATGACAAGTTCAGATCTTCAAGTTGTAGTTTGCAATCATAATTTGAAGTTATGAATTCTTAGTGCTGTATTTGACAATTACAAATTCAGATCTTCGAGTTATAATTTGCACTAATAATTTGTATTTAACAATTCGAAATTCTATATTTGACTATTACAAGTTCAGATCTTCAAATTATTAATTACAATCTTAGTTTGAAATTAACAATTCGAAGTTCTGTATTTACCTATTACAAGTTCAGATCTTCAAGTTATAATTTGCAATTATAATTATAAGCTATCAATTTTAAGTTCTGTATTTGACAATTACAAGTTCAGATCTTCAAGTTATAATTTGAAATAATAATTAGTATTTAACAAAGCTAAGTTCTGTAATTCACAATTACATGTTCAGATCTTCAAGTTATAATTTGCTATAATAATTATAAGCTATCAATTCTAAGTTCTGTATTTGATAATTACAAGTTCAGATCTTCAAGTTATAATTTGCACTAAAATTTGTATTTAACAATTCGAAGTTCTGTATTTGACTATTACAAGTTCAGATCTTCAAATTCTTAATTACAATCTTAGTTTGAAATTAACAATTCGAAGTTTTGTATTTACCTATTACAAGTTCAGATCTTCAACTTATAATTTGCAATTATAATTATAAGCTATCAATTTTAAGTTCTGTATTTGACAATTACAAGTTCAGATCTTCAAGTTATAATTTGCACTAATAATTTGTATTTAACAATTCGTAGTTCTGTATTTGACTATTACAAGTTCAGATCTTCAAATTATTAATTACAATCTTAGTTTGAAATTAACAATTCGAAGTTCTGTATTTACCTATTACAAGTTCAGATCTTCAACTTATAATTTGCAATTATAATTATAAGCTATCAATTTTAAGTACTCTATTTGACAATTACAAGTTCAGATCTTCAAGTTATAATTTGCAATCATAATTTGAATTTTACAATTCAAGTTCTGTATTTGACTATTACAAGTTCAGATCTTCAAATTATTAATTACAATCTTAGTTTGAAATTAACAATTCGAAGTTCTGTATTTACCTATTACAAGTTCAGATCTTCAAGTTATAATTTGCAATTATAATTATGAGCTATCAATTTTAAGTTCTGTATTTGACTATTACAAGTTCAGATCTTCAAGTTATAATTTGCAATCATAATTTGAATTTTACAATTCTAAGTTCTGTATTTGACTATTACAAGTTCAGATCTTCAAATTATTAATTACAATCTTAGTTTGAAATTAACAATTCGAAGTTTTGTATTTACCTATTACAAGTTCAGATCTTCAACTTATAATTTGCAATTATAATTATAAGCTATCAATTTTAAGTTCTGTATTTGACAATTACATGTTCAGATCTTCAAGTTATAATTTGCACTAATAATTTGTATTTAACAATTAGAAGTTCTGTATTTGACTATTACAAGTTCAGATCTTCAAATTATTATTTACAATCTTAGTTTGAAATTAACAATTCGAAGTTCTGTATTTACCTATTACAAATTCAGATCTACAAGTTATAATTTGCAATTATAATTATAAGCTATCAATTTTAAGTTCTGTATTTGACTATTACAAGTTCAGATCTTCAAGTTATAATTTGCAAATCATAATTTGAATTTTACAATTCTAAGTTCTGTATTTGACTATTACAAGTTCAGATCTTCAAGTTATAATTAGCAATCATAAATTGAAGTTATGAATTCTAAGTTCTGTATTTGACAATTACAAGTTCAGATCTTCAAGTTATTATTTGCACTAATAATTTGTATTTAACAATTCGAAGTTCTGTATTTGACTATTACAAGTTCAGTTCTTCTAATTATTATTTACATTTCATAATTTGAAGTTATGAATTCTAAGTTCTGTATTTAACAATTACAAGTTCAGATCTTCAAGTTATAATTTGCAATCATAATTTGTAGTTATGAATTCTAAGTGCTGTATTTGACAATTACAAGTTCAGATCTTCAAGTTATAATTTGCACTAATAATTTGTATTTAACAATTCGAAGTTCTGTATTTGACTATTACAAGTTCAGATCTTCAAATTATTAATTACAATCTTAGTTTGAAATGAACAATTCGAAGTACTGTATTTACCTATTACAAGTTCAGATCTTCAACTTATAATTTGAAATTATAATTATAAGCTATCAATTTTAAGTTCTGTATTTGACAATTACAAGTTCAGATATTCAAGTTATAATTTGCACTAATAATATGTATTTAACAATTCGAAGTTCTGTATTTGACTATTACAAGTTCAGATCTTCAAATTATTAATTACAATCTTAGTTTGAAATTAACAATTCGAAGTTCTGTATTTACCTATTACAAGTTCAGATCTTCAACTTATAATTTGCAATTATAATTATAAGCTATCAATTTTAAGTTCTGTATTTGACAATTACAAGTTCAGATTTTCAAGTTATAATTTGCACTAATAATCTGTATTTAACAATTCGAAGATCCTTATTTGACTATTACAAGTTCATATCTACAAATTATTATTTACACTCTTAGTTTGAAATTAACAATTCGAAGTTCTGTATTTACCTATTTCAAGTTCAGATCTTCTAGTTATAATTTGCAATTATAATTTAAAGCTATCAATTTTAAGTTATGTATTTGACAATTACAAGTTCAGAACTTCAAGTTATAATTTGTACTAATAATTTGTATTTAACAATTCGAAGTTCTGTAATTCACTATTACAAGTTCAGATCTTCAAGTTATAATTTGCAATTATAATTTTAAGCTATCAATTCTAAGTTCTGTATTAGACAATTACAAGTTCAGATCTTCAAGTTATTATTTGCACTAATAATTTGTATTTAACAATTCGAAGTTCTGTATTTGACTATTACAAGTTCAGATCTTCTAATTATTATTTACAATCATAATTTGAAGTTATGAATTATAAGTTCTGTATTTAACAATTACAAGTTCAGATCTTCAAGTTATAATTTGCAATCATAATTTGAAGTTATGAATTCTAAGTGCTGTATTTGACAATTACAAGTTCAGATCTTCAAGTTATAATTTGCATTAATAATTAGTATTTAACAATTCGAAGTTCTGTATTTGACTATTCAAGTTCAGATCTTCAAATTATTAATTACAATCTTAGTTTGAAATTAACAATTCGAAGTTCTGTATTTACTATTACAAGTTCAGATCTTCAACTGATAATTTGCAATTATAATTATAAGCTATCAATTTTAAGTTCTGTATTTGACAATTACAAGTTCAGATCTTCAAGTTATAATTTGCACTAATAATTTGTATTTAACAATTCGAAGTTCTGTATTTGACTATTGCAAGTTCAGATCTTCAAATTATTAATTACAATCTTAGTTTGAAATTAACAATTCGAAGTTCTGTATTTACCTATTACAAGTTCAGATCTTCAACTTATAATTTGCAATTATAATTATAAGCTATCAATTTTAAGTTCTGTATTTGACAATTACAAGTTCAGATCTTCAAGTTATAATTTGCACTAATAATTTGTATTTAACAATTCGAAGTCCTGTATTTGACTATTACAAGTTCAGATCTTCAAATTATTATTTACAATCTTAGTTTGAAATTAACAATTCGAAGTTCTGTATTTACCTATTACAAATTCAGATCTTCAAGTTATAATTTGCAATTATAATTATAAGCTATCAATATTAAGTTCTGTATTTGACTATTACAATTTCAGATCTTCAAGTTATAATTTGCAGTCATAATTTGAATTTCACAATTCTAAGTTCTGTATTTGACTATTACAAGTTCAGATCTTCAAGTTATAATTAGCATTCATAATTTGAAGTTATGAATTCTAAGATCTGTATTTGACAATTACAAGTTCAGATCTTCAAGTTATAATTTGCACTAATAATTTGTATTTAACAATTCGAAGTTCTGTATTTGACTATTACAAGTTCAGATCTTCAAATTATTAATTACACTATTAGTTTGAAATTAAAAATTCGAAGTTCTGTATTTGACTATTACAAGTTCAGATCTTCAACTTATAATTTGCAATTATAATTATAAGCTATCAATTTTAAGTTCTGTATTTGACTATTACAAGTTCAGATCTTCAAGTTATAATTAGCAATCATAATTTGCATTTTACAATTCTAAGTTCTGTATTTGACTAATTCAAGTTCAGATCTTCAAGTTATAATTTGCAATCATAATTTGAAGTTATGAATTCTAAGTTCTGTATTTGACTATTACAAGTTCAGATGTTCAAATTATTAATTACAATCTTAGTTTGAAATTAACAATTCGAAGTTCTGTATTTACCTATTACAAGTTCAGATCTTCTACTTATAATTTGCAATTATAATTATAAGCTATCAATTTTAAGTTCTCTATTTGACAATTACAAGTTCAGATCTTAAAGTTATAATTTGCACTAATAATTTGTATTTAATAATTCGAAGTTCTGTATTTGACTATTACAAGTTCAGCTCTTCAAATTATTATTTACAATCTTAGTTTGAAATTAACAATTCGAAGTTCTGTATTTACCTATTACTAGTTCAGATCTTCAAGTTATAATTTGCAATTATAATTATAAGCTATCAATTCTAAGTTCTGTATTTGACTATTACAAGTTCAGATCTTCAAGTTATAATTTGCAATCATAATTTGTAGTTATGAATTCTAAGTGCTGTATTTGACAATTACAAGTTCAGATCTACAAGTTATAATTTGCACTAATAATTTGTATTTAACAATTCGTAGTTCTGTATTTGACTATTACAAGTTCAGATCTTCAAATTATTAATTACAATTTTAGTTGCAATTAACACATCGAAGTTCTGTATTTACCTATTTCAAGTTCAGATCTTCAACTTATAATTTGCAATTATAATTATATGCTCTCAATTTTAAGTTCTGTATTTGACAATTACAAGTTCAGATCTTCAAGATATAATTTGCACTAATAATTTGTATTTAACAATTGGTAGTTCTGTATTTTACTATTACAAGTTCAGATCTTCAAGTTATAATTTGCACTAATAATTTGTATTTAACAATTCGAAGTTCTGTATTTGACTATTACTAGTTCAGATCTTCTACTTATTATTTACAATCATAATTAGAAGTTATGAATTCTAAGTTCTGTATTTGACAATTACAAGTTCAGATCTTCAAGTTATAATTTGCAATCATAATTTGAAGTTATGAATTCTAAGTGCTGTATTTGACAATTACAAATTCAGATCTTCAATTTATAATTTGCACTAATAATTTGTATTTAACAATTCGAAGTTCTATATTTGACTATTACAAGTTCAGATCTTCAAATTATTAATTACAATCTTAGTTTGAAATTAACAATTAGAAGTTCTGTATTTACCTATAACAAGTTCAGATCTTCAACTTATAATTTGCAATTATAATTATAAGCTATCAATTTATTACAAGTTCTGTATTTAACAATTACAAGTTCAGATCTTCAAGTTATAATTTGCACTAATAATTTGTATTTAACAATTCGTAGTTCTGTATTTGACTATTACAAGTTCAGATCTTCAAATTATTAATTACAATTTTAGTTTGAAATTAACAATTCGAAGTTCTGTATTTACCTATTTCAAGTTCAGATCTTCAACTTATAATTTGCAATTATAATTATAAGCTCTCAATTTTAAGTTCTGGATTTGACAATTACAAGTTCAGATCTTCAAGATATAATTTGCACTAATAATTTGTATTTAACAATTAGTAGTTCTGTATTTGACTATTACAAGTTCAGATCTTCAAATTATTATTTACAGTCTTAGTTTGAAATTAACAATTCGAAGTTCTGTATTTACCTATTACAAATTCAGATCTTCAAGTTATAATTTGCAATTATAATTATAAGCTATCAATTTTAAATTCTGTATTTGACAATTACAAGTTCAGATCTTCAAGTTATAATTTACACTAATAATTTGTATTTAACAATTCAAAGGTCTGCATTTGACTATTACAAGTTCAGATTTTCAAAATAATATTTACAATCTTAGTTTCAAATTAATAATTCGAAGTTCTGTATTTACCTATTACAAGTTCCGATCTTCAAGTTATAATTTTCAATTATAATTATAAGCTATCAATTTTAAGTTCTGTATTTGACAATTACAAGTTCAGATCTTCAAGTTATAATTTGATATAATAATTAGTATTTAACAAATTTAAGTTCTGTAATTCACTATTACAAGTTCAGATCTTCAAATTATTATTTACAATCTTAGTTTGAAATTAACAATTCAAAGTTCTGTATTTACCTATTACAATTTCAGATCTTCAAGTTATAATTAGCAATCATAATTTGAAGTTATGAATTCTAAGTGCTGTATTTGACAATTACAAGTTCAGATCTTCAAGTTATAATTTGCACTAATAATTTGTATTTAACAATTCGGAGTTCTGTATTTGACTATTACAAGTTTAGATCTTCAAATTATTAATTACAATCTTAGTTTGAAATTAACAATTAGAAGTTCTGTAATGCACTATTACAAGTTCAGATCTTCAAGTTATAATTTGCAATTATAATTATAAGCTATCAATTCTAAGTTCTGTATTTGACAATTACAAGTTCAGATCTTCAAGTTATAATTTGCACCAATAATTTGTATTTAACAATTCGAAGTTCTGTATTTGACTATTACAAGTTCAGATCTTCTAATTATTATTTACAATCATAATTTGAAGTTATGAATTCTAAGTTCTGTATTTGACAATTACAAGTTCAGATCTTCAAGTTATAATTTGCACTAATAATTTGTATTTAACAATTCGAAGTTCTGTATTTGACTATTACAAGTTCAGATCTTCTAATTATTATTTACAATAATAATTTGAAGTTATGAATTCTAAGTTCTGTATTTGACAATTACAAGTTCAGATCTTCAAGTTATAATTTGCACTAATAATTTGTATTTAACAATTCGAAGTTCTGTATTTGACTATTACAAGTTCAGATCTTCAAGTTATAATTTGCACTAATAATTTGTATTTAACAATTCGAAGTTCTGTATTTGACTATTACAAGTTCAGATCTTCAAATTATTATTTACAAACTTAGTTTGAAATTAACAATTCGAAGTTCTGTATTTACCTATTACAAATTCAGATCTTCAAGTTATAATTTGCAATTATAATTATAAGCTATCAATTTTAAGTTCTGTATTTGACTATTACAAGTTCAGATCTTCAAGTTATAATTTGCAATCATAATTTGAATTTCCCAATTCTAAGTTCTGTATTTGACTATTACAAGTTCAGATCTTCAAGTTATAATTAGCAATCATAATTTGAAGTTATGAATTCTAAGTTCTGTATTTGACAATTACAAGTTCAGATCTTCAAGTTATAATTTGCACTAATAATTTGTATTTAACAATTCGTAGTTCTGTATTTGACTATTACAAGTTCAGATCTTCTAATTATTATTTACAATCATAATTTGAAGTTATGAATTCTTAGTTCTATATTTTACAATTACAAGTTCAGATCTTCAAGTTATAATTAGCAATCATAATTTGAAGTTATGAATTCTAAGTTCTGTATTTGACAATTACTAGTTCAGATCTTCAAGTTATAATTTGCACTAATAATTTGTATTTAACAATTCGAAGTTCTGTAATTCACTATTACAAGTTCAGATCTTCAAGTTATAATTTGTAATTATAATTTTAAGCTATCAATTCTAAGTTCTGTATTAGACAATTACAAGTTCAGATCTTCAAGTTATTATTTGCACTAATAATTTGTATTTAACAATTCGAAGTTCTGTATTTGACTATTACAAGTTCAGATCTTCTAATTATTATTTTCAATCATAATTTGAAGTTATGAATTCTAAGTTCTGTATTTAACAATTACAAGGTCAGATCTACAAGTTATAATTTGCAATCATAATTTGAAGTTATGAATTCTAAGTGCTGTAATTGACAATTACAAGTTCAGATCTTCAAGTTATAATTTGCACTAATAATTTGTATTTAACAATTCGAAGTTCTGTATTTGACTATTACAAGTTCAGATCTTCAAATTATTAATTACAATCTTAGTTTGAAATTAACAATTCGAAGTTCTGTATTTACCTATTACAAGTTCAGATCTTCAACTTATAATTTGCAATTATAATTATAAGCTATCAATTTTAAGTTCTGTATTTGACAATTACAAGTTCAGATCTTCAAGTTATAATTTGCACTAATAATTTGTATTTAACAATTCGAAGTTCTGTATTTGACTATTACAAGTTCAGATCTTCTAATTATTATTTACAATCATAATTTGAAGTTATGAATTCTAAGTTCTGTATTAGACAATTACAAGTTCAGATCTTCAAGTTATAATTTGCAATCATAATTTGAAGTTATGAATTCTAAGTTCTGTATTTGACAATTACAAGTTCAGATCTTCAAGTTATAATTTGCACTAATAATTTGTATTTAACAATTCGAAGTTCTGTATTTGACTATTACAAGTTCAGATCTTCAAATTATTAATTACAATCTTAGTTTGAAATTAACAATTCGAAGTTCAGTATTTACCTATTACAAATTCAGATCTTCAGGTTATAATTTGCAATTATAATTATAAGCTATCAATTTTAAGTTCTGTATTTGACTATTACAAGTTCAGATCTTCAAGTTATAATTTGCAATTATAATTATAAGCTTTCAATTCTAAGTTCTGTGTTTGACAATTACAAGTTCAGATCTTCAAGTTATAATTTGCACTAATAATTTGTATTTAACAATTCGAAGTTCTGTATTTGACTATTACAAGTTCAGATCTTCTAATTATTATTTACAATCGTAATTTGAAGTTATGAATTCTTAGTTCTATATTTTACAATTACAAGTTCAGATCTTCAAGTTATAATTTGCAATCATAATTTGAAGTTATGAATTCTAAGTTCTGAATTTGACTATTACAAGTTCAGATCTTCAAATTATTAATTACAATCTTAGTTGGAAATTAACAATTAGAAGTTCTGTATTTACCTATTACAAGTTCAGATCTTCAACTTATATTTGCAATTATAATTATAAGCTATCAATTTTAAGTTCTGTATTTGACAATTACAAGTTCAGATTTTCAAGTTATAATTTGCACTAATAATTTGTATTTAACAATTCGAAGTTCTGTATTTGACTATTGCAAGTTCATATCTTCAAATTATTAATTACAATCTTAGTTTGAAATTAACAATTCGAAGTTCTGTATTTACCTATTACAAGTTCAGATCTTCAACTTATAATTTGCAATTATAATTATAAGCTATCAATTTTAAGTTCTGTATTTGACAATTACAAGTTCAGATCTTCAAGTTATAATTTGCACTAATAATTTGTATTTAACAATTCGAAGTTCTGTATTTGACTATTACAAGTTCAGATCTTCAAATTATTATTTACAATCTTAGTTTGAAATTAACAATTCGAAGTTCTGTATTTACCTATTACAAATTCAGATCTTCAAGTTATAATTTGCAATTATAATTATAAGCTATCTATTTTAAGTTCTGTATTTGTCTATTACAAGTTCAGATTTCAAGTTATAATTTGCAATCTTAATTTGAATTTCCCAATTCTAAGTTCTGAATTTGACTATTACAAGTTCAGATCTTCAAGTTATAATTAGCAATCATAATTTGAAGTTATGAATTCTAAGTTCTGTATTTGACAATTACTAGTTCAGATCTTCAAGTTATAATTTGCACTAATAATTTGTATTTAACAATTCGTAGTTCTGTATTTGACTATTACAAGTTCAGATCTTCTAAATATTATTTACAATCATAATTTGAAGTTATGAATTCTTAGTTCTGTATTTTACAATTACAAGTTCAGATCTTCAAGTTATAATTTGCAATCATAATTTGAAGTTATGAATTCTAAGTTCTGAATTTGACTATTACAAGTTCGGATCTTCAAATTATTAATTACAATCTTAGTTGGAAATTAACAATTAGAAGTTCTGTATTTACCTATTACAAGTTCAGATCTTCAACTTATAATTTGCAATTATAATTTAAAGCTATCAATTTTAAGTTCTGTATTTGACAATTACAAGTTCAGATCTTCAAGTTATAATTTGTACTAATAATTTGTATTTAACAATTCGAAGTTCTGTAATTCACTATTACAAGTTCAGATCTTCAAGTTATAATTTGCAATTATAATTTTAAGCTATCAATTCTAAGTTCTGTATTAGACAATTACAAGTTCAGTTCTTCAAGTTATTATTTGCACTAATATTTTGTATTTAACAATTCGAAGTTCTGCATTTGACTATTACAAGTTCAAATCTTCTAATTATTATTTACAATCATAATTTGAAGTTATGAATTCTAAGTTCTGTATTTAACAATTACAAGTTCAGATCTTCAAGTTATAATTTGCAATCATAATTTGAAGTTATGAATTCTAAGTGCTGTATTTGACAATTACAAGTTCAGATCTTCAAGTTATAATTTGCACTAATAATTTGTATTTAACAATTCGAAGTTCTGTATATGACTATTACAAGTTCAGATCTTCAAATTATTAATTACAATCTTAGTTTGAAATTAACAATTCGAAGTTCTGTATTTGACTATTACAAGTTCAGATCTTCAAGTTATAATTTGCAATTATAATTATAAGCTATCAATTCTAAGTTCTGTGTTTGACAATTACAAGTTCAGATCTTCAAGTTATAATTTGCACTAATAATTTGTATTTAACAATTCGAAGTTCTGTATTTGACAATTACAAGTTCAGATCTTCTAATTATTATTTACAATCATAATTTGAAGTTATGAATTCTAAGTTCTGTATTTGACAATTACAAGTTCAGATCTTCAAGTTATAATTTGCAATCATAATTTGAATTTCCCAATTCTAATTTCTGTATTTGACTATTACAAGTTCAGATCTTCAAGTTATAATTAGCAATCAAAATTTGAAGTTATGAATTCTAAGTTCTGTATTTGACTATTACAAGTTCAGATCTTCAAGTTATAATTTGCAATCATAATTTGAATTTCGAAATTCTAAGTTCTGTATTTGACTATTACAAGTTCAGATCTTCAACTTATAATTAGCAATCATAATTTGAAGTTATGAATTCTAAGTTCCGTATTTGACAATTACAAGTTCAGATCTTCAAGTTATAATTTGCACTAATAATTTGTATTTAACAATTCGTAGTTCTGTATTTGACTATTACAAGTTCAGATCTACTAATTATTATTTACAATCATAATTTGAAGTTATGAATTCTTAGTTCTATATTTTACAATTACAAGTTCAGATCTTCAAGTTATAATTTGCAATCATAATTTGAAGTTATGAATTCTAAGTTCTGAATTTGACTATTACAAGTTCAGATCTTCAAATTATTAATTACAATCTTAGTTGGAAATTAACAATTAGAAGTTCTGTATTTACCTATTACAAGTTAAGAAACTTCAACTTATAATTTGCAATTATAATTATAAGCTATCAATTTTAAGTTCTGTATTTGACAATTACAAGTTCAGATTTTCAAGTTATAATTTGCACTAATAATTTGTATTTAACAATTCGAAGTTCTGTATTTGACTATTGCTAGTTCATATCTTCAAATTATTAATTACAATCTTAGTTTGAAATTAACAATTCGAAGTTCTGTATTTACCTATTACAAGTTCAGATCTTCAACTTATAATTTGCAATTATAATTATAAGCTATCAATTTTAAGTTCTGTATTTGACAATTACAAGTTCAGATCTTCAAGTTATAATTTGCACTAATAATTTGTATTTAACAATTCGAAGTTCTGTATTTGACTATTACAAGTTCAGATCTTCAAATTATTATTTACAATCTTAGTTTGAAATTAACAATTCGAAGTTCTGTATTTACCTATTACAAATTCAGATCTTCAAGTTATAATTTGCAATTATAATTATAAGCTATCAATTTTAAGTTCTGTATTTGACTATTACAAGTTCAGATCTTCAAGTTATAATTTGCAATCTTAATTTGAATTTCCCAATTCTAAGTTCTGAATTTGACTATTACAAGTTCAGATCTTCAAGTTATAATTAGCAATCATAATTTGAAGTTATGAATTCTAAGTTCTGTATTTGACAATTACTAGTTCAGATCTTCAAGTTATAATTTGCACTAATATTTTGGATTTAACAATTCGTAGTTCTGTATTTGACTATTACAAGTTCAGATCTTCTAAATATTATTTACAATCATAATTTGAAGTTATGAATTCTTAGTTCTGTATTTTACAATTACAAGTTCAGATCTTCAAGTTATAATTTGCAATCATAATTTGAAGTTATGAATTCTAAGTTCTGAATTTGACTATTACAAGTTCAGATCTTCAAATTATTAATTACAATCTTAGTTGGAAATTAACAATTAGAAGTTCTGTATTTACCTATTACAAGTGCAGATCTTCAACTTATAATATGCAATTATAATTATAAGCTATCAATTTTAAGTTCTGTATTTGACAATTACAAGTTCAGATTTTCAAAGTTATAATTTGCACTAATAATTTGTATTTAACAATTCGAAGATCTGTATTTGACTATTACAAGTTCATATCTTCAAATTATTATTTACAATCTTAGTTTGAAATTAACAATTCGAAGTTCTGTAGTTACCTATTACAAGTTCAGATCTTCTAGTTATAATTTGCAATTATAATTTAAAGCTATCAATTTTAAGTTCTGTATTTGACAATTACAAGTTCAGATCTTCAAGTTATAATTTGTACTAATAATTTGTATTTAACAATTCGAAGTTCTGTAATTCACTATTACAAGTTCAGATCTTCAAGTTATAATTTGCAATTATAATTTTAAGCTATCAATTCTAAGTTCTGTATTAGACAATTACAAGTTCAGATCTTCAAGTTATTATTTGCACTAATAATTTGTATTTAACAATTCGAAACTCTGCATTTGACTATTACAAGTTCAAATCTTCTAATTATTATTTACAATCATAATTTGAAGTTATGAATTCTAAGTTCTGTTTTTAACAATTACAAGTTCAGATCTTCAAGTTATAATTTGCAATCATAATTTGAAGTTATGAATTCTAAGTGCTGTATTTGACAATTACAAGTTCAGATCTTCAAGTTATAATTTGCACTAATAATTTGTATTTAACAATTCGAAGTTCTGTATTTGACTATTACAAGTTCAGATCTTCAAATTATTAATTACAATCTTAGTTAGAAATTAACAATTCGAAGTTCTGTATTTACCTATTACAAGTTCAGATCTTCAACTTATAATTTGCAATTATAATTATAAGCTATCAATTTTAAGTTCTGTATTTGACAATTACAAGTTCAGATCTTCAAGTTATAATTTGCACTAATAATTTGTATTTAATAATTCGAAGTTCTGTATTTGACTATTACAAGTTCAGATCTTCAAATTATTAATTACAATCTTAGTTTGAAATTAACAATTCGAAGTTCTGTATTTACCTATTACAAGTTCAGATCTTCAACTTATAATTTGCAATTATAATTTTAAGCTATCAATTTTAAGTTCTGTATTTGACAATTACAAGTTCAGATCTGCAAGTTATAATTTGCACTAATAATTTGTATTTAACAATTCTAAGTTCTGTATTTCACTATTACGAGCTCAGATCTTCAAATTATTATTTACAATCATTGTTTCAAATTAACAATTCGAAGTTCTGTATTTACCTATTACAAATTCAGATCTTCAGGTTATAATTTGCAATTATAATTATAAGCTATCAATTTTAAGTTCTGTATTTGACAATTACAACTTCAGATCTTCAAGTTATAATTTGCACTAATAATTTGTATTTAACAATTCGAAGTTCTGTATTTGACTATTACAAGTTCAGATCTTCTAATTATCATTTACAATCATAATTTGAAGTTATGAATTCTAAGTTCTGTATTAGACAAATACAAGTTCAGATCTTCAAGTTATAATTTGCAATCATAATTTGAAGTTATGAATTCTAAGTTCTGTATTTGACAATTACAAGTTCAGATCATCAAGTTATAATTTGCACTAATAATTTGTATTTAACAATTCGAAGTTCTGTATTTGACTATTACAAGTTCAGATCTTCAAATTATTAATTACAATCTTAGTTTGAAATTAACAATTCGAAGTTCAGTATTTACTTATTACAAGTTCAGATCTTCAACTTATAATTTGCAATTATAATTATAAGCTATCAATTTTAAGTTCCGTATTTGACAATTACAAGTTCAGATCTTCAAGTTATAATTTGCACTTATAATTTGTATTTAACAATTCGAAGTTCAGTATTTGACTATTACAAGTTTAGATCTTCAAATTATTAATTACAATTTTAGTTTGTAATTAACAATTCGAAGTTCTGTATTTACCTATTAAAAGTTCATTTCTTCTAGTTATAATTTGCAATTATACTTATAAGCTATCAATTTTAAGTTCTGTATTTGACAATTACAAGTTCAGATCTTCAAGTTATAATTCGAAATAATAATTAGTATTTAAGAAATCTAAGTTCTGTAATTGACTATTACAAGTTCAGATCTTCTAGTTATAATTTGCAATTATAATTATAAGCTATCAATTCTAAGTTCTGTATTTGACAATTACAAGTTCAAATCTTCAAGTTATAATTTGCACTAATAATTTGAATTTAACAATTTGAAGTTCTGTATTTGACTATTACAAGTTCAGATCTTCTAATTATTAATTACAATATTAGTTTATAATTAACAATTCGAAGTTCTGTATTTGACCATTACAAGTTCAGATCTTCAACTTATAATTTGCAATTATAATTATAAGCTATCAATTTTAAGTTCTGTATTTGACTATTACAAGTTCAGATCTTCAAGTTATAATTAGCAATCATAATTTGCATTTTACAATTCTAAGTTCTGTATTTGACTAATACAAGGTCAGATCTTCAAGTTATAATTTGCAAACATAATTTGAAGTTATGAATTCTAAGTTCTGTATTTGACAATTACAAGTTCAGATCTTCAAGTTATAATTTGCACTAATAATTTGTATTTAACAATTCGAAGTTCTGAATTTGACTATTACAAGTTCAGATCTTCAAATTATTAATTACAATCTTAGTTTGAAATTAACAATTCGAAGTTCAGTATTTACCTATTACAAGTTCAGATCTTCAACTTATAATTTGCAATTATTATTATAAGCTATCAATTTTAAGTTCTCTATTTGACAATTACAAGTTCAGATCTTCAAGTTATAATTTGCACTTATAATTTGTATTTAACAATTCGAAGTTCAGTATTTGACTATTACAAGTTTAGATCTTCAAATTATTAATTACAATCTTAGTTTGAAATTAACAATTCGAAGTTCTGTATTTACCTATTACAAGTTCAGATTTTCAACTTATAATTTGCAATTATAATTATAAGCTATCAATTTTAAGTTCTGTATTTGACAATTACAAGTTCAGATCTTCAAGTTATAATTTGCAATCATAATTCGAATTTTACAATTCTAAGTTCTGAATTTGACTATTACAAGTTCAGATCTTCTAATTATTATTTACAATCGTAATTTGAAGTTATGAATTCTTAGTTCTATATTTTACAATTACAAGTTCAGATCTTCAAGTTATAATTTGCAATCATAATTTGAAGTTATGAATTCTAAGTTCTGAATTTGACTATTACAAGTTCAGATCTTCAAATTATTAATTACAATCTTAGTTGGAAATTAACAATTAGAAGTTCTGTATTTACCTATTACAAGTTCAGATCTTCAACTTATATTTGCAATTATAATTATAAGCTATCAATTTTAAGTTCTGTATTTGACAATTACAAGTTCAGATTTTCAAGTTATAATTTGCACTAATAATTTGTATTTAACAATTCGAAGTTCTGTATTTGACTATTGCAAGTTCATATCTTCAAATTATTAATTACAATCTTAGTTTGAAATTAACAATTCGAAGTTCTGTATTTACCTATTACAAGTTCAGATCTTCAACTTATAATTTGCAATTATAATTATAAGCTATCAATTTTAAGTTCTGTATTTGACAATTACAAGTTCAGATCTTCAAGTTATAATTTGCACTAATAATTTGTATTTAACAATTCGAAGTTCTGTATTTGACTATTACAAGTTCAGATCTTCAAATTATTATTTACAATCTTAGTTTGAAATTAACAATTCGAAGTTCTGTATTTACCTATTACAAATTCAGATCTTCAAGTTATAATTTGCAATTATAATTATAAGCTATCTATTTTAAGTTCTGTATTTGTCTATTACAAGTTCAGATTTCAAGTTATAATTTGCAATCTTAATTTGAATTTCCCAATTCTAAGTTCTGAATTTGACTATTACAAGTTCAGATCTTCAAGTTATAATTAGCAATCATAATTTGTAGTTATGAATTCTAAGTTCTGTATTTGACAATTACTAGTTCAGATCTTCAAGTTATAATTTGCACTAATAATTTGTATTTAACAATTCGTAGTTCTGTATTTGACTATTACAAGTTCAGATCTTCTAAATATTATTTACAATCATAATTTGAAGTTATGAATTCTTAGTTCTGTATTTTACAATTACAAGTTCAGATCTTCAAGTTATAATTTGCAATCATAATTTGAAGTTATGAATTCTAAGTTCTGAATTTGACTATTACAAGTTCGGATCTTCAAATTATTAATTACAATCTTAGTTGGAAATTAACAATTAGAAGTTCTGTATTTACCTATTACAAGTTCAGATCTTCAACTTATAATTTGCAATTATAATTTAAAGCTATCAATTTTAAGTTCTGTATTTGACAATTACAAGTTCAGATCTTCAAGTTATAATTTGTACTAATAATTTGTATTTAACAATTCGAAGTTCTGTAATTCACTATTACAAGTTCAGATCTACAAGTTATAATTTGCAATTATAATTTTAAGCTATCAATTCTAAGTTCTGTATTAGACAATTACAAGTTCAGTTCTTCAAGTTATTATTTGCACTAATATTTTGTATTTAACAATTCGAAGTTCTGCATTTGACTATTACAAGTTCAAATCTTCTAATTATTATTTACAATCATAATTTGAAGTTATGAGTTCTAAGTTCTGTATTTAACAATTACAAGTTCAGATCTTCAAGTTATAATTTGCAATCATAATTTGAAGTTATGAATTCTAAGTGCTGTATTTGACAATTACAAGTTCAGATTTTCAAGTTATAATTTGCACTAATAATTTGTATTTAACAATTCGAAGTTCTGTATATGACTATTACAAGTTCAGATCTTCAAATTATTAATTACAATCTTAGTTTGAAATTAACAATTCGAAGTTCTGTATTTGACTATTACAAGTTCAGATCTTCAAGTTATAATTTGCAATTATAATTATAAGCTATCAATTCTAAGTTCTGTGTTTGACAATTACAAGTTCAGATCTTCAAGTTATAATTTGCACTAATAATTTGTATTTAACAATTCGAAGTTCTGTATTTGACAATTACAAGTTCAGATCTTCTAATTATTATTTACAATCATAATTTGAAGTTATGAATTCTAAGTTCTGTATTTGACAATTACAAGTTCAGATCTTCAAGTTATAATTTGCAATCATAATTTGAATTTCCCAATTCTAATTTCTGTATTTGACTATTACAAGTTCAGATCTTCAAGTTATAATTAGCAATCAAAATTTGAAGTTATGAATTCTAAGTTCTGTATTTGACTATTACAAGTTCAGATCTTCAAGTTATAATTTGCAATCATAATTTGAATTTCGAAATTCTAAGTTCTGTATTTGACTATTACAAGTTCAGATCTTCAACTTATAATTAGCAATCATAATTTGAAGTTATGAATTCTAAGTTCCGTATTTGACAATTACAAGTTCAGATCTTCAAGTTATAATTTGCACTAATAATTTGTATTTAACAATTCGTAGTTCTGTATTTGACTATTACAAGTTCAGATCTACTAATTATTATTTACAATCATAATTTGAAGTTATGAATTCTTAGTTCTATATTTTACAATTACAAGTTCAGATCTTCAAGTTATAATTTGCAATCATAATTTGAAGTTATGAATTCTAAGTTCTGAATTTGACTATTACAAGTTCAGATCTTCAAATTATTAATTACAATCTTAGTTGGAAATTAACAATTAGAAGTTCTGTATTTACCTATTACAAGTTAAGAAACTTCAACTTATAATTTGCAATTATAATTATAAGCTATCAATTTTAAGTTCTGTATTTGACAATTACAAGTTCAGATTTTCAAGTTATAATTTGCACTAATAATTTGTATTTAACAATTCGAAGTTCTGTATTTGACTATTGCTAGTTCATATCTTCAAATTATTAATTACAATCTTAGTTTGAAATTAACAATTCGAAGTTCTGTATTTACCTATTACAAGTTCAGATCTTCAACTTATAATTTGCAATTATAATTATAAGCTATCAATTTTAAGTTCTGTATTTGACAATTACAAGTTCAGATCTTCAAGTTATAATTTGCACTAATAATTTGTATTTAACAATTCGAAGTTCTGTATTTGACTATTACAAGTTCAGATCTTCAAATTATTATTTACAATCTTAGTTTGAAATTAACAATTCGAAGTTCTGTATTTACCTATTACAAATTCAGATCTTCAAGTTATAATTTGCAATTATAATTTAAAGCTATCAATTTTAAGTTCTGAATTTGACTATTACAAGTTCAGATCTTCAAGTTATAATTAGCAATCTTAATTTGAATTTATGAATTCTAAGTTCTGTATTTGACAATTACTAGTTCAGATCTTCAAGTTATAATTTGCACTAATATTTTGGATTTAACAATTCGTAGTTCTGTATTTGACTATTACAAGTTCAGATCTTCTAAATATTATTTACAATCATAATTTGAAGTTATGAATTCTTAGTTCTGTATTTTACAATTACAAGTTCAGATCTTCAAGTTATAATTTGCAATCATAATTTGAAGTTATGAATTCTAAGTTCTGAATTTGACTATTACAAGTTCAGATCTTCAAATTATTAATTACAATCTTAGTTGGAAATTAACAATTAGAAGTTCTGTGTTTACCTATTACAAGTGCAGATCTTCAACTTATAATATGCAATTATAATTATAAGCTATCAATTTTAAGTTCTGTATTTGACAATTACAAGTTCAGATTTTCAAAGTTATAATTTGCACTAATAATTTGTATTTAACAATTCGAAGATCTGTATTTGACTATTACAAGTTCATATCTTCAAATTATTATTTACAATCTTAGTTTGAAATTAACAATTCGAAGTTCTGTAGTTACCTATTACAAGTTCAGATCTTCTAGTTATAATTTGCAATTATAATTTAAAGCTATCAATTTTAAGTTCTGTATTTGACAATTACAAGTTCAGATCTTCAAGTTATAATTTGTACTAATAATTTGTATTTAACAATTCGAAGTTCTGTAATTCACTATTACAAGTTCAGATCTTCAAGTTATAATTTGCAATTATAATTTTAAGCTATCAATTCTAAGTTCTGTATTAGACAATTACAAGTTCAGATCTTCAAGTTATTATTTGCACTAATAATTTGTATTTAACAATTCGAAACTCTGCATTTGACTATTACAAGTTCAAATCTTCTAATTATTATTTACAATCATAATTTGAAGTTATGAATTCTAAGTTCTGTTTTTAACAATTACAAGTTCAGATCTTCAAGTTATAATTTGCAATCATAATTTGAAGTTATGAATTCTAAGTGCTGTATTTGACAATTACAAGTTCAGATCTTCAAGTTATAATTTGCACTAATAATTTGTATTTAACAATTCGAAGTTCTGTATTTGACTATTACAAGTTCAGATCTTCAAATTATTAATTACAATCTTAGTTTGAAATTAACAATTCGAAGTTCTGTATTTACCTATTACAAGTTCAGATCTTCAACTTATAATTTGCAATTATAATTATAAGCTATCAATTTTAAGTTCTGTATTTGACAATTACAAGTTCAGATCTTCAAGTTATAATTTGCACTAATAATTTGTATTTAATAATTCGAAGTTCTGTATTTGACTATTACAAGTTCAGATCTTCAAATTATTAATTACAATCTTAGTTTGAAATTAACAATTCGAAGTTCTGTATTTACCTATTACAAGTTCAGATCTTCAACTTATAATTTGCAATTATAATTTTAAGCTATCAATTTTAAGTTCTGTATTTGACAATTACAAGTTCAGATCTGCAAGTTATAATTTGCACTAATAATTTGTATTTAACAATTCTAAGTTCTGTATTTCACTATTACGAGCTCAGATCTTCAAATTATTATTTACAATCATTGTTTCAAATTAACAATTCGAAGTTCTGTATTTACCTATTACAAATTCAGATCTTCAGGTTATAATTTGCAATTATAATTATAAGCTATCAATTTTAAGTTCTGTATTTGACAATTACAACTTCAGATCTTCAAGTTATAATTTGCACTAATAATTTGTATTTAACAATTCGAAGTTCTGTATTTGACTATTACAAGTTCAGATCTTCTAATTATCATTTACAATCATAATTTGAAGTTATGAATTCTAAGTTCTGTATTAGACAAATACAAGTTCAGATCTTCAAGTTATAATTTGCAATCATAATTTGAAGTTATGAATTCTAAGTTCTGTATTTGACAATTACAAGTTCAGATCTTCAAGTTATAATTTGCACTAATAATTTGTATTTAACAATTCGAAGTTCTGTATTTGACTATTACAAGTTCAGATCTTCAAATTATTAATTACAATCTTAGTTTGAAATTAACAATTCGAAGTTCAGTATTTACTTATTACAAGTTCAGATCTTCAACTTATAATTTGCAATTATAATTATAAGCTATCAATTTTAAGTTCCGTATTTGACAATTACAAGTTCAGATCTTCAAGTTATAATTTGCACTTATAATTTGTATTTAACAATTCGAAGTTCAGTATTTGACTATTACAAGTTTAGATCTTCAAATTATTAATTACAATTTTAGTTTGTAATTAACAATTCGAAGTTCTGTATTTACCTATTAAAAGTTCATTTCTTCTAGTTATAATTTGCAATTATACTTATAAGCTATCAATTTTAAGTTCTGTATTTGACAATTACAAGTTCAGATCTTCAAGTTATAATTCGAAATAATAATTAGTATTTAAGAAATCTAAGTTCTGTAATTGACTATTACAAGTTCAGATCTTCTAGTTATAATTTGCAATTATAATTATAAGCTATCAATTCTAAGTTCTGTATTTGACAATTACAAGTTCAAATCTTCAAGTTATAATTTGCACTAATAATTTGAATTTAACAATTTGAAGTTCTGTATTTGACTATTACAAGTTCAGATCTTCTAATTATTAATTACAATATTAGTTTATAATTAACAATTCGAAGTTCTGTATTTGACCATTACAAGTTCAGATCTTCAACTTATAATTTGCAATTATAATTATAAGCTATCAATTTTAAGTTCTGTATTTGACTATTACAAGTTCAGATCTTCAAGTTATAATTAGCAATCATAATTTGCATTTTACAATTCTAAGTTCTGTATTTGACTAATACAAGGTCAGATCTTCAAGTTATAAATTGCCAACATAATTTGAAGTTATGAATTCTAAGTTCTGTATTTGACAATTACAAGTTCAGATCTTCAAGTTATAATTTGCACTAATAATTTGTATTTAACAATTCGAAGTTCTGAATTTGACTATTACAAGTTCAGATCTTCAAATTATTAATTACAATCTTAGTTTGAAATTAACAATTCGAAGTTCAGTATTTACCTATTACAAGTTCAGATCTTCAACTTATAATTTGCAATTATTATTATAAGCTATCAATTTTAAGTTCTCTATTTGACAATTACAAGTTCAGATCTTCAAGTTATAATTTGCACTTATAATTTGTATTTAACAATTCGAAGTTCAGTATTTGACTATTACAAGTTTAGATCTTCAAATTATTAATTACAATCTTAGTTTGAAATTAACAATTCGAAGTTCTGTATTTACCTATTACAAGTTCAGATTTTCAACTTATAATTTGCAATTATAATTATAAGCTATCAATTTTAAGTTCTGTATTTCACAATTACAAGTTCAGATCTTCAAGTTATAATTTGCAATCATAATTTGAATTTTACAATTCTAAGTTCTGAATTTGACTATTACAAGTTCAGATCTTCAAATTATTAATTACAATCTTAGTTTGAAATTAACAATTCGAAGTTTTGTATTTACCTATTACAAGTTCAGATCTTCAACTTATAATTTGCAATTATAATTATAAGCTATCAATTTTAAGTGCTGTATTTGACAATTACAAGTTCAGATCTTCAAGTTATAATTTGCACTAATAATTTGTATTTAACAATTTGAAGTTCTGTATTTGACTATTACAAGTTCTGATCTTCAAGTTATAATTGGAATCATAATTTGAATTTTACAATTCTAAGTTCTGTATTTGACTATTTCAAGTTCAGATCTTCAAGTTATAATTTGCAATCATAATTTGAATTTCCCAATTCTAAGTTCTGTATTTGACTATTACAAGTTCAGATCTTCAAGTTATAATTAGCAATCATAATTTGAAGTTATGAATTCTAAGTTCTGTATTTGACAATTACAAGTTCAGATCTTCAAGTTATAATTTGCACTAATAATTTGTATTTAACAATTCGTAGTTCTGTATTTGACTATTACAAGTTCAGATCTTCTAATTATTATTTATAATCATAATTTGAAGTTATGAATTCTTAGTTCTGTATTTTACAATTACAAGTTCAGATCTTCAAGTTATAATTTGCAATCATAATTTGAAGTTATGAATTCTAAGTTCTGAATTTGACTATTACAAGTTCAGATCTTCAAGTTATAATTTGCACTAATAATTTGTATTTAACAATTCGAAGTTCTGTATTTGACTATTACAAGTTCAGATCTTCAAATTATTATTTACGATCATAATTTGAAGTTATGAATTCTAAGTTCTGTATTTGACAATTACAAGTTCAGATCTTCAAGTTATAATTTGCAATCTTAGTTTGAAATTAACAATTCGAAGTTCTGTATTTACCTATTACAAGTTCATATCTTCTAGTTATAATTTGCAATTATACTTATAAGCTATCAATTTTAAGTTCTGTATTTGACAATTACAAGTTCAGATCTTCAAGTTATAATTTGAAATAATAATTAGTATTTAACAAATCTAAGTTCTGTAATTGACTATTACAAGTTCAGTTCTTCAAGTTATAATTTGCAATTATAATTATAAGCTATCAATTCTAAGTTCTGTATTTGACAATTACAAGTTCAGATCTAAAAGTTATAATTTGCACTAATAATTTGAATTTAACAATTTGAAGTTCTGTATTTGACTATTACAAGTTCATATCTTCAAACTATTATTTACAATCTTAGTTTGAAATTAACAATTTGAAGTTCTGTATTTACCTATTACAAGTTCAGATCTTCTAGTTATAATTTGAAATTATAATTTGTATTTAACAATTCGAAGTTCTGTATTCGACTATTGCAAGTTCAGATCTTCAAATTATTAATTACAATCTTAGTTTGAAATTAACAATTCGCAGTTCTGTATTTACCTATTACAAGTTCAGATCTTCAACTTATAATTTGCAATTATAATTATAAGCTATCAATTTTAAGTTCTGTATTTGACAATTACAAGTTCAGATCTTCAAGTTATAATTTGCACTAATAATTTGTATTTAACAATTCGAAGTTCTGTATTTGACTATTACAAGTTCAGATCTTCAAATTATTATTTACAATCTTAGTTTGAAATTAACAATTCGAAGTTCTGTATTTACCTATTACAAGTTCATATCTTCTAGTTATAATTTGCAATTATAATTTGTATTTAACAATTCGAAGTTCTGTATTCGACTATTGCAAGTTCAGATCTTCAAATTATTAATTACAATCTTAGTTTGAAATTAACAATTCGCAGTTCTGTATTTACCTATTACAAGTTCAGATCTTCAACTTATAATTTCCAATTATAATTATAAGCTATCAATTTTAAGTTCTGTATTTGACAATTACAAGTTCAGATCTTCAAGTTATAATTTGAAATAATAATTAGTATTTAACAAATCTAAGTTCTGTAATTGACTATTACAAGTTCAGATCTACAAGTTATAATTTGCAATTATAATTATAAGCAATCAATTTTAAGTTCTGTATTTGACTATTACAAGTTCAGATCTTCAAGTTATAATTTGCACTAATAATTTGTATTTAACAATTCGAAGTTCTGTATTTGACTATTACAAGTTCAGATCTTCAAATTATTATTTACGATCATAATTTGAAGTTATGAATTCTAAGTTCTGTATTTGACAATTACAAGTTCAGATCTTCAAGTTATAATTTGCAATCTTAGTTTGAAATTAACAATTCGAAGTTCTGTATTTACCTATTACAAGTTCATATCTTCTAGTTATAATTTGCAATTATACTTATAAGCTATCAATTTTAAGTTCTGTATTTGACAATTACAAGTTCAGATCTTCAAGTTATAATTTGAAATAATAATTAGTATTTAACAAATCTAAGTTCTGTAATTGACTATTACAAGTTCAGTTCTTCAAGTTATAATTTGCAATTATAATTATAAGCTATCAATTCTAAGTTCTGTATTTGACAATTACAAGTTCAGATCTAAAAGTTATAATTTGCACTAATAATTTGAATTTAACAATTTGAAGTTCTGTATTTGACTATTACAAGTTCATATCTTCAAACTATTATTTACAATCTTAGTTTGAAATTAACAATTTGAAGTTCTGTATTTACCTATTACAAGTTCAGATCTTCTAGTTATAATTTGAAATTATAATTTGTATTTAACAATTCGAAGTTCTGTATTCGACTATTGCAAGTTCAGATCTTCAAATTATTAATTACAATCTTAGTTTGAAATTAACAATTCGCAGTTCTGTATTTACCTATTACAAGTTCAGATCTTCAACTTATAATTTGCAATTATAATTATAAGCTATCAATTTTAAGTTCTGTATTTGACAATTACAAGTTCAGATCTTCAAGTTATAATTTGCACTAATAATTTGTATTTAACAATTCGAAGTTCTGTATTTGACTATTACAAGTTCAGATCTTCAAATTATTATTTACAATCTTAGTTTGAAATTAACAATTCGAAGTTCTGTATTTACCTATTACAAGTTCATATCTTCTAGTTATAATTTGCAATTATAATTTGTATTTAACAATTCGAAGTTCTGTATTCGACTATTGCAAGTTCAGATCTTCAAATTATTAATTACAATCTTAGTTTGAAATTAACAATTCGCAGTTCTGTATTTACCTATTACAAGTTCAGATCTTCAACTTATAATTTCCAATTATAATTATAAGCTATCAATTTTAAGTTCTGTATTTGACAATTACAAGTTCAGATCTTCAAGTTATAATTTGAAATAATAATTAGTATTTAACAAATCTAAGTTCTGTAATTGACTATTACAAGTTCAGATCTACAAGTTATAATTTGCAATTATAATTATAAGCAATCAATTTTAAGTTCTGTATTTGACTATTACAAGTTCAGTTCTTCAAGTTATAATTTGCAATTATAATTATAAGCTATCAATTCTAAGTTCTGTATTTGACAATTACCAGTTCAGATCTTCAAGTTATAATTTGCACTAATAATTTGAATTTAACAATTTGAAGTTCTGTATTTGACTATTACAAGTTCATATCTTCAAACTATTATTTACAATCTTAGTTTGAAATTTACAATTTGAAGTTCTGTATTTACCTATTACAAGTTCAGATCTTCTAGTTATAATTTGCAATTATAATTTGTATTTAACAATTCGAAGTTCTGTATTCGACTATTGCAAGTTCAGATCTTCAAATTATTAATTACAATCTTAGTTTGAAATTAACAATTCGCAGTTCTGTATTTACCTATTACAAGTTCAGATCTTCAACTTATAATTTCCAATTATAATTATAAGCTATCAATTTTAAGTTCTGTATTTGACAATTACAAGTTCAGATCTTCAAGTTATAATTTGCACTAATAATTTTTATTTAACAATTCGAAGTTCTGTATTTGACTATTACAAGTTCAGATCTTCAAATTATTTTTAAGATTTTTAAGACTAAGATTTACAATCTTAGTTTGAAATTAACAATTCGAAGTTCTGTATTTACCTATTACAAATTCAGATCTTCAAGTTATAATTTGCAATTATAATTATAAGCTATCAATTTTAAGTTCTGTATTTGACTATTACAAGTTCAGATCTTCAAGTTATAATTTGCAATCATAATTTGAATTTCCAAATTCTAAGTTCTGAATTTGACTATTACAAGTTCAGATCTTCAAGTTATAATTAGCAATCATAATTTGAAGTTATGAATTCTAAGTTCTGTATTTGACAATTACAAGTTCAGATCTTCAAGTTATAATTTGCACTAATAATTTGTATTTAACAATTCGTAGTTCTGTATTTGACTATTACAAGTTCAGATCTTCTAATTATTAATTACAATCTTAGTTTGAAATTAACAATTCGAAGTTCTGTATTTACCTATTACAAGTTCAGATCTTCAACTTATAATTTGCAATTATAATTATAAGCTATCAATTTTAAGTTCTGTATTTGACAATTACAAGTTCAGATCTTCAAGTTATAATTTGCACTAATAATTTGTATTTAACAATTCTAAGTTCTGTATTTGACTATTACAAGTTCAGATCTTCAAATTATTATTTACGATCATAATTTGAAGTTATGAATTCTAAGTTCTGTATTTGACAATTACAAGTTCAGATCTTCAAGTTATAATTTGCAATCTTAGTTTGAAATTAACAATTCGAAGTTCTGTATTTACCTATTACAAGTTCATATCTTCTAGTTATAATTTGCAATTATACTTATAAGCTATCAATTTTAAGTTCTGTATTTGACAATTACAAGTTCAGATCTTCAAGTTATAATTTGAAATAATAATTAGTATTTAACAAATCTAAGTTCTGTAATTGACTATTACAAGTTCAGTTCTTCAAGTTATAATTTGCAATTATAATTATAAGCTATCAATTCTAAGTTCTGTATTTGACAATTACAAGTTCAGATCTTCAAGTTATAATTTGCACTAATAATTTGAATTTAACAATTTGAAGTTCTGTATTTGACTATTACAAGTTCATATCTTCAAACTATTATTTACAATCTTAGTTTGAAATTAACAATTTGAAGTTCTGTATTTACCTATTACAAGTTCAGATCTTCTAGTTATAATTTGCAATTATAATTTGTATTTAACAATTCGAAGTTCTGTATTCGACTATTGCAAGTTCAGATCTTCAAGTTATAATTTGCAATCATAATTTGAAGTTATGAATTCTAAGTTCTGTATTTCACAATTACAAGTTCAGATCTTCAAGTTATAATTTGCACTAATAATTTGTATTTAACAATTCGAAGTTCTGAATTTGACTATTACAAGTTCAGATCTTCAAATTATTAATTACAATCTTAGTTTGAAATTAACAATTCGAAGTTCAGTATTTACCTATTACAAGTTCAGATCTTCAACTTATAATTTGCAATTATAATTATAAGCTATCAATTTTAAGTTCTCTATTTGACAATTACAAGTTCAGATCTTCAAGTTATAATTTGCACTTATAATTTGTATTTAACAATTCGAAGTTCAGTATTTGACTATTACAAGTTTAGATCTTCAAATTATTAATTACAATCTTAGTTTGAAATTAACAATTCGAAGTTCTGTATTTACCTATTACAAGTTCAGATTTTCAACTTATAATTTGCAATTATAATTATAAGCTATCAATTTTAAGTTCTGTATTTGACAATTACAAGTTCAGATCTTCAAGTTATAATTTGCAATCATAATTTGAATTTTACAATTCTAAGTTCTGTATTTACCTATTACAAGTTCAGATCTTCAACTTATAATTTCCAATTATAATTATAAGCTATCAATTTTAAGTTCTGTATTTGACAATTACAAGTTCAGATCTTCAAGTTATAATTTGAAATAATAATTAGTATTTAACAAATCTAAGTTCTGTAATTGACTATTACAAGTTCAGATCTACAAGTTATAATTTGCAATTATAATTATAAGCAATCAATTTTAAGTTCTGTATTTGACTATTACAAGTTCAGTTCTTCAAGTTATAATTTGCAATTATAATTATAAGCTATCAATTCTAAGTTCTGTATTTGACAATTACCAGTTCAGATCTTCAAGTTATAATTTGCACTAATAATTTGAATTTAACAATTTGAAGTTCTGTATTTGACTATTACAAGTTCATATCTTCAAACTATTATTTACAATCTTAGTTTGAAATTTACAATTTGAAGTTCTGTATTTACCTATTACAAGTTCAGATCTTCTAGTTATAATTTGCAATTATAATTTGTATTTAACAATTCGAAGTTCTGTATTCGACTATTGCAAGTTCAGATCTTCAAATTATTAATTACAATCTTAGTTTGAAATTAACAATTCGCAGTTCTGTATTTACCTATTACAAGTTCAGATCTTCAACTTATAATTTCCAATTATAATTATAAGCTATCAATTTTAAGTTCTGTATTTGACAATTACAAGTTCAGATCTTCAAGTTATAATTTGCACTAATAATTTTTATTTAACAATTCGAAGTTCTGTATTTGACTATTACAAGTTCAGATCTTCAAATTATTATTTACAATCTTAGTTTGAAATTAACAATTCGAAGTTCTGTATTTACCTATTACAAATTCAGATCTTCAAGTTATAATTTGCAATTATAATTATAAGCTATCAATTTTAAGTTCTGTATTTGACTATTACAAGTTCAGATCTTCAAGTTATAATTTGCAATCATAATTTGAATTTCCAAATTCTAAGTTCTGAATTTGACTATTACAAGTTCAGATCTTCAAGTTATAATTAGCAATCATAATTTGAAGTTATGAATTCTAAGTTCTGTATTTGACAATTACAAGTTCAGATCTTCAAGTTATAATTTGCACTAATAATTTGTATTTAACAATTCGTAGTTCTGTATTTGACTATTACAAGTTCAGATCTTCTAATTATTAATTACAATCTTAGTTTGAAATTAACAATTCGAAGTTCTGTATTTACCTATTACAAGTTCAGATCTTCAACTTATAATTTGCAATTATAATTATAAGCTATCAATTTTAAGTTCTGTATTTGACAATTACAAGTTCAGATCTTCAAGTTATAATTTGCACTAATAATTTGTATTTAACAATTCTAAGTTCTGTATTTGACTATTACAAGTTCAGATCTTCAAATTATTATTTACGATCATAATTTGAAGTTATGAATTCTAAGTTCTGTATTTGACAATTACAAGTTCAGATCTTCAAGTTATAATTTGCAATCTTAGTTTGAAATTAACAATTCGAAGTTCTGTATTTACCTATTACAAGTTCATATCTTCTAGTTATAATTTGCAATTATACTTATAAGCTATCAATTTTAAGTTCTGTATTTGACAATTACAAGTTCAGATCTTCAAGTTATAATTTGAAATAATAATTAGTATTTAACAAATCTAAGTTCTGTAATTGACTATTACAAGTTCAGTTCTTCAAGTTATAATTTGCAATTATAATTATAAGCTATCAATTCTAAGTTCTGTATTTGACAATTACAAGTTCAGATCTTCAAGTTATAATTTGCACTAATAATTTGAATTTAACAATTTGAAGTTCTGTATTTGACTATTACAAGTTCATATCTTCAAACTATTATTTACAATCTTAGTTTGAAATTAACAATTTGAAGTTCTGTATTTACCTATTACAAGTTCAGATCTTCTAGTTATAATTTGCAATTATAATTTGTATTTAACAATTCGAAGTTCTGTATTCGACTATTGCAAGTTCAGATCTTCAAGTTATAATTTGCAATCATAATTTGAAGTTATGAATTCTAAGTTCTGTATTTCACAATTACAAGTTCAGATCTTCAAGTTATAATTTGCACTAATAATTTGTATTTAACAATTCGAAGTTCTGAATTTGACTATTACAAGTTCAGATCTTCAAATTATTAATTACAATCTTAGTTTGAAATTAACAATTCGAAGTTCAGTATTTACCTATTACAAGTTCAGATCTTCAACTTATAATTTGCAATTATAATTATAAGCTATCAATTTTAAGTTCTCTATTTGACAATTACAAGTTCAGATCTTCAAGTTATAATTTGCACTTATAATTTGTATTTAACAATTCGAAGTTCAGTATTTGACTATTACAAGTTTAGATCTTCAAATTATTAATTACAATCTTAGTTTGAAATTAACAATTCGAAGTTCTGTATTTACCTATTACAAGTTCAGATTTTCAACTTATAATTTGCAATTATAATTATAAGCTATCAATTTTAAGTTCTGTATTTGACAATTACAAGTTCAGATCTTCAAGTTATAATTTGCAATCATAATTTGAATTTTACAATTCTAAGTTCTGTATTTGACTATTACAAGTTCAGATCTTCAAATTATAAATTACAATCTTAGTTTGAAATTAACAATTCGAAGTTTTGTATTTACCTATTACAAGTTCAGATCTTCAACTTATAATTTGCAATTATAATTATAAGCTATCAATTTTAAGTGCTGTATTTGACAATTACAAGTTCAGATCTTCAAGTTATAATTTGCACTAATAATTTGTATTTAACAATTTGAAGTTCTGTATTTGACTATTACAAGTTCTGATCTTCAAGTTATAATTGGAATCATAATTTGAATTTTACAATTCTAAGTTCTGTATTTGACTATTTCAAGTTCAGATCTTCAAGTTATAATTTGCAATCATAATTTGAATTTCCCAATTCTAAGTTCTGTATTTGACTATTACAAGTTCAGATCTTCAAGTTATAATTAGCAATCATAATTTGAAGTTATGAATTCTAAGTTCTGTATTTGACAATTACAAGTTCAGATCTTCAAGTTATAATTTGCACTAATAATTTGTATTTAACAATTCGTAGTTCTGTATTTGACTATTACAAGTTCAGATCTTCTAATTATTATTTATAATCATAATTTGAAGTTATGAATTCTTAGTTCTGTATTTTACAATTACAAGTTCAGATCTTCAAGTTATAATTTGCAATCATAATTTGAAGTTATGAATTCTAAGTTCTGAATTTGACTATTACAAGTTCAGATCTTCAAGTTATAATTTGCACTAATAATTTGTATTTAACAATTCGAAGTTCTGTATTTGACTATTACAAGTTCAGATCTTTAAATTATTATTTACGATCATAATTTGAAGTTATGAATTCTAAGTTCTGTATTTGACAATTACAAGTTCAGATCTTCAAGTTATAATTTGCAATCTTAGTTTGAAATTAACAATTCGAAGTTCTGTATTTACCTATTACAAGTTCATATCTTCTAGTTATAATTTGCAATTATACTTATAAGCTATCAATTTTAAGTTCTGTATTTGACAATTACAAGTTCAGATCTTCAAGTTATAATTTGAAATAATAATTAGTATTTAACAAATCTAAGTTCTGTAATTGACTATTACAAGTTCAGTTCTTCAAGTTATAATTTGCAATTATAATTATAAGCTATCAATTCTAAGTTCTGTATTTGACAATTACAAGTTCAGATCTTCAAGTTATAATTTGCACTAATAATTTGAATTTAACAATTTGAAGTTCTGTATTTGACTATTACAAGTTCATATCTTCAAACTATTATTTACAATCTTAGTTTGAAATTAACAATTTGAAGTTCTGTATTTACCTATTACAAGTTCAGATCTTCTAGTTATAATTTGCAATTATAATTTGTATTTAACAATTCGAAGTTCTGTATTCGACTATTGCAAGTTCAGATCTTCAAATTATTAATTACAATCTTAGTTTGAAATTAACAATTCGCAGTTCTGTATTTACCTATTACAAGTTCAGATCTTCAACTTATAATTTGCAATTATAATTATAAGCTATCAATTTTAAGTTCTGTATTTGACAATTACAAGTTCAGATCTTCAAGTTATAATTTGCACTAATAATTAGTATTTAACAATTCGAAGTTCTGTATTTGACTATTACAAGTTCAGATCTTCAAATTATTATTTACAATCTTAGTTTGAAATTAACAATTCGAAGTTCTGTATTTACCTATTACAAGTTCATATCTTCTAGTTATAATTTGCAATTATACTTATAAGCTATCAATTTTAAGTTCTGTATTTGACAATTACAAGTTCAGATCTTCAAGTTATAATTTGAAATAATAATTAGTATTTAACAAATCTAAGTTCTGTAATTGACTATTACAAGTTCAGATCTACAAGTTATAATTTGCAATTATAATTATAAGCAATCAATTTTAAGTTCTGTATTTGACTATTACAAGTTCAGTTCTTCAAGTTATAATTTGCAATTATAATTATAAGCTATCAATTCTAAGTTCTGTATTTGACAATTACAAGTTCAGATCTTCAAGTTATAATTTGCACTAATAATTTGAATTTAACAATTTGAAGTTCTGTATTTGACTATTACAAGTTCATATCTTCAAACTATTATTTACAATCTTAGTTTGAAATTTACAATTTGAAGTTCTGTATTTACCTATTACAAGTTCAGATCTTCTAGTTATAATTTGCAATTATAATTTGTATTTAACAATTCGAAGTTCTGTATTCGACTATTGCAAGTTCAGATCTTCAAATTATTAATTACAATCTTAGTTTGAAATTAACAATTCGCAGTTCTGTATTTACCTATTACAAGTTCAGATCTTCAACTTATAATTTCCAATTATAATTATAAGCTATCAATTTTAAGTTCTGTATTTGACAATTACAAGTTCAGATCTTCAAGTTATAATTTGCACTAATAATTTGTATTTAACAATTCGAAGTTCTGTATTTGACTATTACAAGTTCAGATCTTCAAATTATTATTTACAATCTTAGTTTGAAATTAACAATTCGAAGTTCTGTATTTACCTATTACAAATTCAGATCTTCAAGTTATAATTTGCAATTATAATTATAAGCTATCAATTTTAAGTTCTGTATTTGACTATTACAAGTTCAGATCTTCAAGTTATAATTTGCAATCATAATTTGAATTTCCAAATTCTAAGTTCTGAATTTGACTATTACAAGTTCAGATCTTCAAGTTATAATTAGCAATCATAATTTGAAGCTATGAATTCTAAGTTCTGTATTTGACAATTACAAGTTCAGATCTTCAAGTTATAATTTGCACTAATAATTTGTATTTAACAATTCGTAGTTCTGTATTTGACTATTACAAGTTCAGATCTTCTAATTATTAATTACAATCTTAGTTTGAAATTAACAATTCGAAGTTCTGTATTTACCTATTACAAGTTCAGATCTTCAACTTATAATTTGCAATTATAATTATAAGCTCTCAATTTTAAGTTCTGTATTTGACAATTACAAGTTCAGATCTTCAAGTTATAATTTGCACTAATAATTTGTATTTAACAATTCTAAGTTCTGTATTTGACTATTACAAGTTCAGATCTTCAAATTATTATTTACGATCTTAATTTGAAGTTATGAATTCTAAGTTCTGTATTTGACAATTACAAGTTCAGATCTTCAAGTTATAATTTGCAATCTTAGTTTGAAATTAACAATTCGAAGTTCTGTATTTACCTATTACAAGTTCAGATCTTCAAGTTATAATTTGAAATAATAATTAGTATTTAACAAATCTAAGTTCTGTAATTGACTATTACAAGTTCAGATCTACAAGTTATAATTTGCAATTATAATTATAAGCCATCAATTTTAAGTTCTGTATTTGACTATTACAAGTTCAGTTCTTCAAGTTATAATTTGCAATTATAATTATAAGCTATCAATTCTACGTTCTGTATTTGACAATTACAAGTTCAGATCTTCAAGTTATAATTTGCACTAATAATTTGAATTTAACAATTCGAAGTTCTGTATTCGACTATTGCAAGTTCAGCTCTACAAGTTATAATTTGCAATTATAATTATAAGCCATCAAATTTAAGTTCTGTATTTGACTATTACAAGTTCATATCTTCAAACTATTATTTACAATCTTAGTTTGAAATTTACAATTTGAAGTTCTGTATTTACCTATTACAAGTTCAGATCTTCTAGTTATAATTTGCAATTATAATTTGTATTTAACAATTCGAAGTTCTGTATTCGACTATTGCAAGTTCAGATCTACAAGTTATAATTTGCAATTATAATTATAAGCCATCAATTTTAAGTTCTGTATTTGACTATTACAAGTTCAGTTCTTCAAGTTATAATTTGCAATTATAATTATAAGCTATCAATTTTAAGTTCTGTATTTGACAATTACAAGTTCAGATCTTCAAGTTATAATTTGCACTAATAATTTGTATTTAACAATTCGAAGTTCTGTATTTGACTATTACAAGTTCAGATCTTCAAATTATTATTTACAATCTTAGTTTGAAATTAACAATTCGAAGTTCTGTATTTACCTATTACAAATTCAGATCTTCAAGTTATAATTTGCAATTATAATTATAAGCTATCAATTTTAAGTTCTGTATTTGACAATTACAAGTTCAGATCTTCAAGTTATAATTTGCACTAATAATTTGTATTTAACAATTCGAAGTTCTGTATTTGACTATTACAAGTTCAGATCTTCAAATTATTATTTACAATCTTAGTTTGAAATTAACAATTCGCAGTTCTGTATTTACCTATTACAAGTTCAGATCTTCAACTTATAATTTCCAATTATAATTATAAGCTATCAATTTTAAGTTCTGTATTTGACAATTACAAGTTCAGATCTTCAAGTTATAATTTGCACTAATAATTTGTATTTAACAATTCGAAGTTCTGTATTTGACTATTACAAGTTCAGATCTTCAAATTATTATTTACAATCTTAGTTTGAAATTAACAATTCGAAGTTCTGTATTTACCTATTACAAATTCAGATCTTCAAGTTATAATTTGCAATTATAATTATAAGCTATCAATTTTAAGTTCTGTATTTGACTATTACAAGTTCAGATCTGCAAGTTATAATTTGCAATCATAATTTGAATTTCCAAATTCTAAGTTCTGAATTTGACTATTACAAGTTCAGATCTTCAAGTTATAATTAGCAATCATAATTTGAAGTTATGAATTCTAAGTTCTGTATTTGACAATTACAAGTTCAGATCTTCAAGTTATAATTTGCACTAATAATTTGTATTTAACAATTCGTAGTTCTGTATTTGACTATTACAAGTTCAGATCTTCTAATTATTAATTACAATCTTAGTTTGAAATGAACAATTCGAAGTTCTGTATTTACCTATTACTAGTTCAGATCTTCAAGTTATAATTTGCAATCATGATTTGAATTTTACAATTCTAAGTTCTGTATTTGACTATTACAAGTTCAGATCTTCAAGTTATAATTAGCAATCATAATTTGAAGTTATGAATTCTAAGTGCTGTATTTGACAATTACAAGTTCAGATCTTCAAGTTATAATTTGCACTAATAATTTGTATTTAACAATTCGGAGTTCTGTATTTGACTATTACAAGTTTAGATCTTCAAATTATTAATTACAATCTTAGTTCGAAATTAACAATTAGAAGTTCTGTAATTCACTATTACAAGTTCAGATCTTCAAGTTATAATTTGCAATTCTAATTATAAGTTATCAATTCTAAGTTCTGTATTTGACAATTACAAGTTCAGATCTTCAAGTTATAATTTGCACTAATAATTTGTATTTAACAATTCGAAGTTCTGTATTTGACTATTACAAGTTCAGATCTTCTAATTATTATTTACAATCATAATTTGAAGTTATGAATTCTAAGTTCTGTATTTGACAATTACAAGTTCAGATCTTCAAGTTATAATTTGCACTAATAATTTGTATTTAACAATTCGAAGTTCTGTATTTGACTATTACAAGTTCAGATCTTCTAATTATTATTTACAATCATAATTTGAAGTTATGAATTCTAAGTTCTGTATTTGACAATTACAAGTTCAGATCTTCAAATTATTAATTACAATATTAGTTTGAAATTAACAATTCGAAGTTCTGTATTTGACTATTACAAGTTCAGATCTTCAACTTATAATTTGCAATTATAATTATAAGCTATCAATTTTAAGTTCTGTATTTGACTATTACAAGTTCAGATCTTCAAGTTATAATTAGCAATCATAATTTGCATTTTACAATTCTAAGTTCTGTATTTGACTATTACAAGTTTAGATCTTCAAATTATTAATTACAATCTTAGTTTGAAATTAACAATTAGAAGTTCTGTAATTCACTATTACAAGTTCAGATCTTCAAGTTATAATTTGCAATTATAATTATAAGCTATCAATTCTAAGTTCTGTATTTGACAATTACAACTTCAGATCTTCAAGTTATAATTTGCACTAATAATTTGTATTTAACAATTCGAAGTTCTGTATTTGACTATTACAAGTTCAGATCTTCTAATTATCATTTACAATCATAATTTGAAGTTATGAATTCTAAGTTCTGTATTAGACAATTACAAGTTCAGATCTTCAAGTTATAATTTGCAATCATAATTTGAAGTTATGAATTCTAAGTTCTGTATTTGACAATTACAAGTTCAGATCTTCAAGTTATAATTTGCACTAATAATTTGTATTTAACAATTCGAAGTTCTGTATTTGACTATTACAAGTTCAGATCTTCAAATTATTAATTACAATCTTAGTTGGAAATTAACAATTCGAAGTTCAGTATTTACTTATTACAAGTTCAGATCTTCAACTTATAATTTGCAATTATAATTATAAGCTATCAATTTTAAGTTCTGTATTTGACAATTACAAGTTCAGATCTTCAAGTTATAATTTGCACTTATAATTTGTATTTAACAATTCGAAGTTCAGTATTTGACTATTACAAGTTTAGATCTTCAAATTATTAATTACAATTTTAGTTTGTAATTAACAATTCGAAGTTCTATATTTACCTATTAAAAGTTCATTTCTTCTAGTTATAATTTGCAATTATACTTATAAGCTATCAATTTTAAGTTCTGTATTTGACAATTACAAGTTCAGATCTACAAGTTATAATTCGAAATAATAATTAGTATTTAACAAATCTAAGTTCTGTAATTGACTATTACAAGTTCAGTTCTTCAAGTTATAATTTGCAATTATAATTATAAGCTATCAATTCTAAGTTCTGTATTTGACAATTACAAGTTCAAATCTTCAAGTTATAATTTGCACTAATAATTTGAATTTAACAATTTGAAGTTCTGTATTTGACTATTACAAGTTCAGATCTTCAAATTATTAATTACAATATTAGTTTATAATTAACAATCCGAAGTTCTGTATTTGACCATTACAAGTTCAGATCTTCAACTTATAATTTGCAATTATAATTATAAGCTATCAATTTTAAGTTCTGTATTTGACTATTACAAGTTCAGATCTTCAAGTTATAATTAGCAATCATAATTTGTATTTTACAATTCTAAGTTCTGTATTTGACTAATACAAGGTCAGATCTTCAAGTTATAATTTGCAATCATAATTTGAAGTTATGAATTCTAAGTTCTGTATTTGACAATTACAAGTTCAAATCTTCAAGTTATAATTTGCACTAATAATTTGAATTTAACAATTTGAAGTTCTGTATTTGACTATTACAAGTTCAGATCTTCAAATTATTAATTACAATATTAGTTTATAATTAACAATTCGAAGTTCTGTATTTGACTATTACAAGTTTAGATCTTCTAATTATCATTTACAATCATAATTTGAAGTTATGAATTCTAAGTTCTGTATTAGACAATTACAAGTTCAGATCTTCAAGTTATAATTTGCAATCATAATTTGAAGTTATGAATTCTAAGTTCTGTATTTGACAATTACAAGTTCAGATCTTCAAGTTATAATTTGCACTAATAATTTGTATTTAACAATTCGAAGTTCTGTATTTGACTATTACAAGTTCAGATCTTCAAATTATTAATTACAATCTTAGTTGGAAATTAACAATTCGAAGTTCAGTATTTACTTATTACAAGTTCAGATCTTCAACTTATAATTTGCAATTATAATTATAAGCTATCAATTTTAAGTTCTGTATTTGACAATTACAAGTTCAGATCTTCAAGTTATAATTTGCACTTATAATTTGTATTTAACAATTCGAAGTTCAGTATTTGACTATTACAAGTTTAGATCTTCAAATTATTAATTACAATTTTAGTTTGTAATTAACAATTCGAAGTTCTATATTTACCTATTAAAAGTTCATTTCTTCTAGTTATAATTTGCAATTATACTTATAAGCTATCAATTTTAAGTTCTGTATTTGACAATTACAAGTTCAGATCTTCAAGTTATAATTCGAAATAATAATTAGTATTTAACAAATCTAAGTTCTGTAATTGACTATTACAAGTTCAGATCTTCTAGTTATAATTTGCAATTATAATTATAAGCTATCAATTCTAAGTTCTGTATTTGACAATTACAAGTTCAAATCTTCAAGTTATAATTTGCACTAATAATTTGAATTTAACAATTTGAAGTTCTGTATTTGACTATTACAAGTTCAGATCTACAAATTATTAATTACAATATTAGTTTATAATTAACAATTCGAAGTTCTGTATTTGACCATTACAAGTTCAGATCTTCAACTTATAATTTGCAATTATAATTATAAGCTATCAATTTTAAGTTCTGTATTTGACTATTACAAGTTCAGATCTTCAAGTTATAATTAGCAATCATAATTTGCATTTTACAATTCTAAGTTCTGTATTTGACTAATACAAGGTCAGATCTTCAAGTTATAATTTGCAATCATAATTTGAAGTTATGAATTCTAAGTTCTGTATTTGACAATTACAAGTTCAGATCTTCAAGTTATAATTTGCAATTATAATTATAAGCTATCAATTTTAAGTTCTGTATTTGACAATTACAAGTTCAGATCTTCAAGTTATAATTTGCACTAATAATTTGTATTTAACAATTCTAAGTTCTGTATTTGACTATTACAAGTTCAGATCTTCAAATTATTATTTACAAACTTAGTTTGAAAATAACAATTCGAAGTTCTGTATTTACCTATTACAAATTCAGATCTTCAAGTTATAATTTGCAATTATAATTATAAGCTATCAATTTTAAGTTCTGTATTTGACTATTACAAGTTCAGATCTTCAAGTTATAATTTGCAATCATGATTTGAATTTTACAATTCTAAGTTCTGTATTTGACAATTACAAGTTCAGATCTTCAAGTTATAATTTGCACTAATAATTTGTATTTAACAATTCGAAGTTCTCTATTTGATTATTACAAGTTCAGATCTTCTACTTATTATTTACAATCATAATTTGAAGTTATGAATTCTAAGTTCTGTATTTGACAATTACAAGTTCAGATCTTCAAGTTATAATTTGCACTAATAATTTGTATTTAACAATTCGAAGTTCTTATTTGACTATTACAAGTTCAGATCTTCTAATTATTATTTACTATCATAATTTGAAATTATGAATTCTAAGTTCTGTATTTGACAATTACAAGTTCGGATCTTCAAGTTATAATTTGCAATCATAATTTGAAGTTATGAATTCCAAGTGCTGTATTTGATAATTACAAGTTCAGATCTTCAAGTTATAATTTGCACTAATAATTTGTATTTAACAATTCGAAGTTCCGTATTTGACTATTACAAGTTCAGATCTACAAATTATTAATTACAATCTTAGTTTGAAATTAACAATTCGAAGTTCTGTATTTACCTATTACAACTTCAGATCTTCAAGTTATAATTTGCAATTATAATTATTAGCTATCAATTTTAAGTTCTGTATTTGACTATTACAAGTTCAGATCTTCAAGTTATAATTTGCAATCATAATTTGAATTTTACAATTCTAAGTTCTGTATTTAACTATTACTAGTTCAGATCTTCAAATTATTAATTACAATCTTAGTTTGAAATTAACAATTCGAAGTTTTGTATTTACCTATTACAAGTTCAGATCTTCAACTTATAATTTGCAATTATAATTATAAGCTATCAATTTTAAGTTCTGTATTTGACAATTACATGTTCAGATCTTCAAGTTATAATTTGCACTAATAATTTGTATTTAACAATTAGAAGTTCTGTATTTGACTATTACAAGTTCAGATCTTCAAATTATTATTTACAATCTTAGTTTGAAATTAACAATTCGAAGTTCTGTATTTACTATTACAAGTTCAGATCTTCAACTTATAATTTGCAATTATAATTATAAGCTATCAATTTTAAGTTCTGTATTTGACAATTACTAGTTCAGATCTTCAAGTTATAATTTGCACTAATAATTTGTATTTAACAATTCGAAGTTCTGTATTTGACTATTACAAGTTCAGATCTTCAAATTATTTATTACAATCATAGTTTGAAATTAACAATTCGAAGTTCTGTATTTACCTATTACAAATTCAGATCTTCAAGTTATAATTTGCACTAATAATTTGTATTTAACAATTCGAAGTTCTGTATTTGACTATTACAAGTTCAGATCTTCTAATTATTATTTACAATAATAATTTGAAGTTATGAATTCTAAGTTCTGTATTTGACAATTACAAGTTCAGATCTTCAAGTTATAATTTGCACTAATAATTTGTATTTAACAATTCGAAGTTCTGTATTTGACTATTACAAGTTCAGATCTTCAAGTTATAATTTGCACTAATAATTTGAATTTAACAATTCGAAGTTCTGTATTTGACTATTACAAGTTCAGATCTTCAAATTATTATTTACAAACTTAGTTTGAAATTAACAATTCGAAGTTCTGTATTTACCTATTACAAATTCAGATCTTCAAGTTATAATTTGCAATTATAATTATAAGCTATCAATTTTAAGTTCTGTATTTGACTATTACAAGTTCAGATCTTCAAGTTATAATTTGCAATCATAATTTGAATTTCCCAATTCTAAGTTCTGTATTTGACTATTACAAGTTCAGATCTTCAAGTTATAATTAGCAATCATAATTTGAAGTTATGAATTCTAAGTTCTGTATTTGACAATTACAAGTTCAGATCTTCAAGTTATAATTTGCACTAATAATTTGTATTTAACAATTCGTAGTTCTGTATTTGACTATTACAAGTTCAGATCTTCTAATTATTATTTACAATCATAATTTGAAGTTATGAATTCTTAGTTCTATATTTTACAATTACAAGTTCAGATCTTCAAGTTATAATTAGCAATCATAATTTGAAGTTATGAATTCTAAGTTCTGTATTTGACAATTACTAGTTCAGATCTTCAAGTTATAATTTGCACTAATAATTTGTATTTAACAATTCGAAGTTCTGTAATTCACTATTACAAGTTCAGATCTTCAAGTTATAATTTGTAATTATAATTTTAAGCTATCAATTCTAAGTTCTGTATTAGACAATTACAAGTTCAGATCTTCAAGTTATTATTTGCACTAATAATTTGTATTTAACAATTCGAAGTTCTGTATTTGACTATTACAAGTTCAGATCTTCTAATTATTATTTTCAATCATAATTTGAAGTTATGAATTCTAAGTTCTGTATTTAACAATTACAAGTTCAGATCTACAAGTTATAATTTGCAATCATAATTTGAAGTTATGAATTCTAAGTGCTGTAATTGACAATTACAAGTTCAGATCTTCAAGTTATAATTTGCACTAATAATTTGTATTTAACAATTCGAAGTTCTGTATTTGACTATTACAAGTTCAGATCTTCAAATTATTAATTACAATCTTAGTTTGAAATTAACAATTCGAAGTTCTGTATTTACCTATTACAAGTTCAGATCTTCAACTTATAATTTGCAATTATAATTATAAGCTATCAATTTTAAGTTCTGTATTTGACAATTACAAGTTCAGATCTTCAAGTTATAATTTGCAATCATAATTTGAATTTTACAATTCTAAGTTCTGTATTTGACTATTACAAGTTCAGATCTTCAAATTATTAATTACAATCTTAGTTTGAAATTAACAATTCGAAGTTTTGTATTTACCTATTACAAGTTCAGATCTTCAACTTATAATTTGCAATTATAATTATAAGCTATCAATTTTAAGTGCTGTATTTGACAATTACAAGTTCAGATCTTCAAGTTATAATTTGCACTAATAATTTGTATTTAACAATTTGAAGTTCTGTATTTGACTATTACAAGTTCTGATCTTCAAGTTATAATTGGAATCATAATTTGAATTTTACAATTCTAAGTTCTGTATTTGACTATTTCAAGTTCAGATCTTCAAGTTATAATTTGCAATCATAATTTGAATTTCCCAATTCTAAGTTCTGTATTTGACTATTACAAGTTCAGATCTTCAAGTTATAATTAGCAATCATAATTTGAAGTTATGAATTCTAAGTTCTGTATTTGACAATTACAAGTTCAGATCTTCAAGTTATAATTTGCACTAATAATTTGTATTTAACAATTCGTTTTTGACTATTACAAGTTCAGATCTTCTAATTATTATTTATAATCATAATTTGAAGTTATGAATTCTTAGTTCTGTATTTTACAATTACAAGTTCAGATCTTCAAGTTATAATTTGCAATCATAATTTGAAGTTATGAATTCTAAGTTCTGAATTTGACTATTACAAGTTCAGATCTTCAAGTTATAATTTGCACTAATAATTTGTATTTAACAATTCGAAGTTCTGTATTTGACTATTACAAGTTCAGATCTTCAAATTATTATTTACGATCATAATTTGAAGTTATGAATTCTAAGTTCTGTATTTGACAATTACAAGTTCAGATCTTCAAGTTATAATTTGCAATCTTAGTTTGAAATTAACAATTCGAAGATCTGTATTTACCTATTACAAGTTCATATCTTCTAGTTATAATTTGCAATTATACTTATAAGCTATCAATTTTAAGTTCTGTATTTGACAATTACAAGTTCAGATCTTCAAGTTATAATTTGAAATAATAATTAGTATTTAACAAATCTAAGTTCTGTAATTGACTATTACAAGTTCAGTTCTTCAAGTTATAATTTGCAATTATAATTATAAGCTATCAATTCTAAGTTCTGTATTTGACAATTACAAGTTCAGATCTTCAAGTTATAATTTGCACTAATAATTTGAATTTAACAATTTGAAGTTCTGTATTTGACTATTACAAGTTCATATCTTCCAACTATTATTTACAATCTTAGTTTGAAATTAACAATTTGAAGTTCTGTATTTACCTATTACAAGTTCAGATCTTCTAGTTATAATTTGCAATTATAATTTGTATTTAACAATTCGAAGTTCTGTATTCGACTATTGCAAGTTCAGATCTTCAAATTATTAATTACAATCTTAGTTTGAAATTAACAATTCGCAGTTCTGTATTTACCTATTACAAGTTCAGATCTTCAACTTATAATTTGCAATTATAATTATAAGCTATCAATTTTAAGTTCTGTATTTGACAACTACAAGTTCAGATCTTCAAGTTATAATTTGCACTAATAATTTGTATTTAACAATTCGAAGTTCTGTATTTGACTATTACAAGTTCAGATCTTCAAATTATTATTTACAATCTTAGTTTGAAATTAACAATTCGAAGTTCTGTATTTACCTATTACAAGTTCATATCTTCTAGTTATAATTTGCAATTATACTTATAAGCTATCAATTTTAAGTTCTGTATTTGACAATTACAAGTTCAGATCTTCAAGTTATAATTTGAAATAATAATTAGTATTTAACAAATCTAAGTTCTGTAATTGACTATTACAAGTTCAGATCTTCAAGTTATAATTTGCAATTATAATTATAAGCAATCAATTTTAAGTTCTGTATTTGACTATTACAAGTTCAGTTCTTCAAGTTATAATTTGCAATTATAATTATAAGCTATCAATTCTAAGTTCTGTATTTGACAATTACAAGTTCAGATCTTCAAGTTATAATTTGCACTAATAATATGAATTTAACAATTTGAAGTTCTGTATTTGACTATTACAAGTTCATATCTTCAAACTATTATTTACAATCTTAGTTTGAAATTTACAATTTGAAGTTCTGTATTTACCTATTACAAGTTCAGATCTTCTAGTTATAATTTGCAATTATAATTTGTATTTAACAATTCGAAGTTCTGTATTCGACTATTGCAAGTTCAGATCTTCAAATTATTAATTACAATCTTAGTTTGAAATTAACAATTCGCAGTTCTGTATTTACCTATTACAAGTTCAGATCTTCTAGTTATAATTTGCAATTATAATTTGTATTTAACAATTCGAAGTTCTGTATTCGACTATTGCAAGTTCAGATCTACAAATTATTAATTACAATCTTAGTTTGTAATTAACAATTCGCAGTTCTGTATTTACCTATTACAAGTTCAGATCTTCAACTTATAATTTGCAATTATAATTATAAGCTATCAATTCTAAGTTCTGTATTTGACAACTAAAAGTTCAGATCTTCAAGTTATAATTTGCACTAATAATTTGTATTTAACAATTCGAAGTTCTGTATTTGACTATTACAAGTTCAGATCTTCAAATTATTATTTACAATCTTAGTTTGAAATTAACAATTCGAAGTTCTGTATTTACCTATTACAAGTTCATATCTTCTAGTTATAATTTGCAATTATACTTATAAGCTATCAATTTTAAGTTCTGTATTTGACAATTACAAGTTCAGATCTTCAAGTTATAATTTGAAATAATAATTAGTATTTAACAAATCTAAGTTCTGTAATTGACTATTACAAGTTCAGATCTTCAAGTTATAATTTGCAATTATAATTATAAGCAATCAATTTTAAGTTCTGTATTTGACTATTACAAGTTCAGTTCTTCAAGTTATAATTTGCAATTATAATTATAAGCTATCAATTCTAAGTTCTGTATTTGACAATTACAAGTTCAGATCTTCAAGTTATAATTTGCACTAATAATTTGAATTTAACAATTTGAAGTTCTGTATTTGACTATTACAAGTTCATATCTTCAAACTATTATTTACAATCTTAGTTTGAAATTTACAATTTGAAGTTCTGTATTTACCTATTACAAGTTCAGATCTTCTAGTTATAATTTGCAATTATAATTTGTATTTAACAATTCGAAGTTCTGTATTCGACTATTGCAAGTTCAGATCTTCAAATTATTAATTACAATCTTAGTTTGAAATTAACAATTCGCAGTTCTGTATTTACCTATTACAAGTTCAGATCTTCAACTTATAATTTCCAATTATAATTATAAGCTATCAATTTTAAGTTCTGTATTTGACAATTACAAGTTCAGATCTTCAAGTTATAATTTGCACTAATAATTTGTATTTAACAATTCGAAGTTCTGTATTTGACTATTACTAGTTCAGATCTTCAAATTATTATTTACAAACTTAGTTTGAAATTAACAATTCGAAGTTCTGTATTTACCTATTACAAATTCAGATCTTCAAGTTATAATTTGCAATTATAATTATAAGCTATCAATTTTAAGTTCTGTATTTGACTATTACAAGTTCAGATCTTCAAGTTATAATTTGCAATCATAATTTGAATTTCCAAATTCTAAGTTCTGAATTTGACTATTACAAGTTCAGATCTTCTAATTATTATTTACAATCATAATTTGAAGTTATGAATTCTAAGTTCTGTATTTGACAATTACAAGTTCAGATCTTCAAGTTATAATTTGCACTAATAATTTGAATTTAACAATTTGAAGTTCTGTATTTGACTATTACAAGTTCAGATCTTCAAATTATTAATTACAATATTAGTTTGAAATTAACAATTCGAAGTTCTGTATTTGACTATTACAAGTTCAGATCTTCAACTTATAATTTGCAATTATAATTATAAGCTATCAATTTTAAGTTCTGTATTTGACTATTACAAGTTCAGATCTTCAAGTTATAATTAGCAATCATAATTTGCATTTTACAATTCTAAGTTCTGTATTTGACTATTACAAGTTTAGATCTTCAAATTATTAATTACAATCTTAGTTTGAAATTAACAATTAGAAGTTCTGTAATTCACTATTACAAGTTCAGATCTTCAAGTTATAATTTGCAATTATAATTATAAGCTATCAATTCTAAGTTCTGTATTTGACAATTACAACTTCAGATCTTCAAGTTATAATTTGCACTAATAATTTTTATTTAACAATTCGAAGTTCTGTATTTGACTATTACAAGTTCAGATCTTCTAATTATCATTTACAATCATAATTTGAAGTTATGAATTCTAAGTTCTGTATTAGACAATTACAAGTTCAGATCTTCAAGTTATAATTTGCAATCATAATTTGAAGTTATGAATTCTAAGTTCTGTATTTGACAATTACAAGTTCAGATCTTCAAGTTATAATTTGCACTAATAATTTGTATTTAACAATTCGAAGTTCTGTATTTGACTATTACAAGTTCAGATCTTCAAATTATTAATTACAATCTTAGTTTGAAATTAACAATTCGAAGTTCAGTATTTACTTATTACAAGTTCAGATCTTCAACTTATAATTTGCAATTATAATTATAAGCTATCAATTTTAAGTTCTGTATTTGACAATTACAAGTTCAGATCTTCAAGTTATAATTTGCACTTATAATTAGAATTTAACAATTCGAAGTTCAGTATTTGACTATTACAAGTTTAGATCTTCAAATTATTAATTACAATTTTAGTTTGTAATTAACAATTCGAAGTTCTGTATTTACCTATTAAAAGTTCATTTCTTCTAGTTATAATTTGCAATTATACTTATAAGCTATCAATTTTAAGTTCTGTATTTGACAATTACAAGTTCAGATCTTCAAGTTATAATTCGAAATAATAATTAGTATTTAACAAATCTAAGTTCTGTAATTGACTATTACAAGTTCAGATCTTCTAGTTATAATTTGCAATTATAATTATAAGCTATCAATTCTAAGTTCTGTATTTGACAATTACAAGTTCAAATCTTCAAGTTATAATTTGCACTAATAATTTGAATTTAACAATTTGAAGTTCTGTATTTGACTATTACAAGTTCAGATCTTCAAATTATTAATTACAATATTAGTTTATAATTAACAATTCGAAGTTCTGTATTTGACCATTACAAGTTCAGATCTTCAACTTATAATTTGCAATTATAATTATAAGCTATCAATTTTAAGTTCTGTATTTGACTATTACAAGTTCAGATCTTCAAGTTATAATTAGCAATCATAATTTGCATTTTACAATTCTAAGTTCTGTATTTGACTAATACAAGGTCAGATCTTCAAGTTATAATTTGCAATCATAATTGGAAGTTATGAATTCTAAGTTCTGTATTTGACAATTACAAGTTCAGATCTTCAAGTTATAATTTGCACTAATAATTTGTATTTAACAATTCGAAGTTCTGAATTTGACTATTACAAGTTCAGATCTTCAAATTATTAATTACAATCTTAGTTTGAAATTAACAATTCGAAGTTCAGTATTTACCTATTACAAGTTCAGATCTTCAACTTATAATTTGCAATTATAATTATAAGCTATCAATTTTAAGTTCTCTATTTGACAATTACAAGTTCAGATCTTCAAGTTATAATTTGCACTTATAATTTGTATTTAACAATTCGAAGTTCAGTATTTGACTATTACAAGTTTAGATCTTCAAATTATTAATTGCAATCTTAGTTTGAAATTAACAATTCGAAGTTCTGTATTTACCTATTACAAGTTCAGATCTTCAAGTTATAATTTGCAATCATAATTTGAAGTTATGAATTCTAAGTTCTGTATTTGACTATTACAAGTTCAGATCTTCAAATTATTATTTACGATCATAATTTGAAGTTATGAATTCTAAGTTCTGTATTTGACAATTACAAGTTCAGATCCTCAAGTTATAATTTGCAATCTTAGTTTGAAATTAACAATTCGAAGTTCTGTATTTACCTATTACAAGTTCATATCTTCTAGTTATAATTTGCAATTATACTTATAAGCTATCAATTTTAAGTTCTGTATTTGACAATTACAAGTTCAGATCTTCAAGTTATAATTTGTACTAATAATTTGTATTTAACAATTCGAAGTTCTGTAATTCACTATTACAAGTTCAGATCTTGAAGTTATAATTTGCAATTATAATTATAAGCTATCAATTCTAAGTTCTGTATTTGACAATTACAAGTTCAGATCTTCAAGTTATAATTTGCACTAATAATTTGAATTTAACAATTTGAAGTTCTGTATTTGACTATTACAAGTTCAGATCTTCTAATTATTATTTACAATCATAATTTGAAGTTATGAATTCTTAGTTCTGTATTTTACAATTACAAGTTCAGATCTTCAAGTTATAATTTGCAATCATAATTTGAAGTTATGAATTCTAAGTTCTGAATTTGACTATTACAAGTTCAGATCTTCAAATTATTATTTACAATCTTAGTTTGAAATTAACAATTCGAAGTTCTGTATTTACCTATTACAAGTTCAGATCTTCTAGTTATAATTTGCAATTATAATTTAAAGCTATCAATTTTAAGTTCTGTATTTGACAATTACAAGTTCAGATCTTCAAGTTATAATTTGCAATCTTAGTTTGAAATTAACAATTCGAAGTTCTGTATTTACCTATTACAAGTTCAAATCTTCAAGTTATAATTTGCACTAATAATTTGAATTTAACAATTTGAAGTTCTGTATTTGACTATTACAAGTTCAGATCTTCAAATTATTAATTACAATATTAGTTTATAATTAACAATTCGAAGTTCTGTATTTGACCATTACAAGTTCAGATCTTCAACTTATAATTTGCAATTATAATTATAAGCTATCAATTTTAAGTTCTGTATTTGACTATTACAAGTTCAGATCTTCAAGTTATAATTAGCAATCATAATTTGCATTTTACAATTCTAAGTTCTGTATTTGACTAATACAAGGTCAGATCTTCAAGTTATAATTTGCAATCATAATTTGAAGTTATGAATTCTAAGTTCTGTATTTGACAATTACAAGTTCAGATCTTCAAGTTATAATTTGCACTAATAATTTGTATTTAACAATTCGAAGTTCTGAATTTGACTATTACAAGTTCAGATCTTCAAATTATTAATTACAATCTTAGTTTGAAATTAACAATTCGAAGTTCAGTATTTACCTATTACAAGTTCAGATCTTCAACTTATAATTTGCAATTATAATTATAAGCTATCAATTTTAAGTTCTCTATTTGACAATTACAAGTTCAGATCTTCAAGTTATAATTTGCACTTATAATTTGTATTTAACAATTCGAAGTTCAGTATTTGACTATTACAAGTTTAGATCTTCAAATTATTAATTGCAATCTTAGTTTGAAATTAACAATTCGAAGTTCTGTATTTACCTATTACAAGTTCAGATCTTCAAGTTATAATTTGCAATCATAATTTGAAGTTATGAATTCTAAGTTCTGTATTTGACAATTACAAGTTCAGATCTTCAAGTTATAATTTGCAATCTTAGTTTGAAATTAACAATTCGAAGTTCTGTATTTACCTATTACAAGTTCATATCTTCTAGTTATAATTTGCAATTATACTTATAAGCTATCAATTTTAAGTTCTGTATTTGACAATTACAAGTTCAGATCTTCAAGTTATAATTTGTACTAATAATTTGTATTTAACAATTCGAAGTTCTGTAATTCACTATTACAAGTTCAGATCTTGAAGTTATAATTTGCAATTATAATTATAAGCTATCAATTCTAAGTTCTGTATTTGACAATTACAAGTTCAGATCTTCAAGTTATAATTTGCATTAATAATTTGAATTTAACAATTTGAAGTTCTGTATTTGACTATTACAAGTTCAGATCTTCAAATTATTAATTACAATATTAGTTTGAAATTAACAATTCGAAGTTCTGTATTTGACTATTACAAGTTCAGATCTTCAACTTATAATTTGCAATTATAATTATAAGCTATCAATTTTAAGTTCTGTATTTGACTATTACAAGTTCAGATCTTCAAGTTATAATTAGCAATCATAATTTGCATTTTACAATTCTAAGTTCTGTATTTGACTATTACAAGTTTAGATCTTCAAATTATTAATTACAATCTTAGTTTGAAATTAACAATTAGAAGTTCTGTAATTCACTATTACAAGTTCAGATCTTCAAGTTATAATTTGCAATTATAATTATAAGCTATCAATTCTAAGTTCTGTATTTGACAATTACAACTTCAGATCTTCAAGTTATAATTTGCACTAATAATTTGTATTTAACAATTCGAAGTTCAGTATTTGACTATTACAAGTTTAGATCTTCAAATTATTAATTGCAATCTTAGTTTGAAATTAACAATTCGAAGTTCTGTATTTACCTATTACAAGTTCAGATCTTCAAGTTATAATTTGCAATCATAATTTGAAGTTATGAATTCTAAGTTCTGTATTTGACTATTACAAGTTCAGATCTTCAAATTATTATTTACGATCATAATTTGAAGTTATGAATTCTTAGTTCTGTATTTGACAATTACAAGTTCAGATCTTCAAGTTATAATTTGCAATCTTAGTTTGAAATTAACAATTCGAAGTTCTGTATTTACCTATTACAAGTTCATATCTTCTAGTTATAATTTGCAATTATACTTATAAGCTATCAATTTTAAGTTCTGTATTTGACAATTACAAGTTCAGATCTTCAAGTTATAATTTGTACTAATAATTTGTATTTAACAATTCGAAGTTCTGTAATTCACTATTACAAGTTCAGATCTTGAAGTTATAATTTGCAATTATAATTATAAGCTATCAATTCTAAGTTCTGTATTTGACAATTACAAGTTCAGATCTTCAAGTTATAATTTGCATTAATAATTTGAATTTAACAATTTGAAGTTCTGTATTTGACTATTACAAGTTCAGATCTTCAAATTATTAATTACAATATTAGTTTGAAATTAACAATTCGAAGTTCTGTATTTGACTATTACAAGTTCAGATCTTCAACTTATAATTTGCAATTATAATTATAAGCTATCAATTTTAAGTTCTGTATTTGACTATTACAAGTTCAGATCTTCAAGTTATAATTAGCAATCATAATTTGCATTTTACAATTCTAAGTTCTGTATTTGACTATTACAAGTTTAGATCTTCAAATTATTAATTACAATCTTAGTTTGAAATTAACAATTAGAAGTTCTGTAATTCACTATTACAAGTTCAGATCTTCAAGTTATAATTTGCAATTATAATTATAAGCTATCAATTCTAAGTTCTGTATTTGACAATTACAACTTCAGATCTTCAAGTTATAATTTGCACTAATAATTTGTATTTAACAATTCGAAGTTCTGTATTTGACTATTACAAGTTCAGATCTTCTAATTATCATTTACAATCATAATTTGAAGTTATGAATTCTAAGTTCTGTATTAGACAATTACAAGTTCAGATCTTCAAGTTATAATTTGCAATCATAATTTGAAGTTATGAATTCTAAGTTCTGTATTTGACAATTACAAGTTCAGATCTTCAAGTTATAATTTGCACTAATAATTTGTATTTAACAATTCGAAGTTCTGTATTTGACTATTACAAGTTCAGATCTTCAAATTATTAATTACAATCTTAGTTTGAAATTAACAATTCGAAGTTCAGTATTTACTTATTACAAGTTCAGATCTTCAACTTATAATTTGCAATTGTAATTATAAGCTATCAATTTTAAGTTCTGTATTTGACAATTACAAGTTCAGATCTTCAAGTTATAATTTGCACTTATAATTTGTATTTAACAATTCGAAGTTCAGTATTTGACTATTACAAGTTTAGATCTTCAAATTATTAATTACAATTTTAGTTTGTAATTAACAATTCGAAGTTCTGTATTTACCTATTAAAAGTTCATTTCTTCTAGTTATAATTTGCAATTATACTTATAAGCTATCAATTTTAAGTTCTGTATTTGACAATTACAAGTTCAGATCTTCAAGTTATAATTCGAAATAATAATTAGTATTTAACAAATCTAAGTTCTGTAATTGACTATTACAAGTTCAGATCTTCTAGTTATAATTTGCAATTATAATTATAAGCTATCAATTCTAAGTTCTGTATTTGACAATTACAAGTTCAAATCTTCAAGTTATAATTTGCACTAATAATTTGAATTTAACAATTTGAAGTTCTGTATTTGACTATTACAAGTTCAGATCTTCAAATTATTAATTACAATATTAGTTTATAATTAACAATTCGAAGTTCTGTATTTGACCATTACAAGTTCAGATCTTCAACTTATAATTTGCAATTATAATTATAAGCTATCAATTTTAAGTTCTGTATTTGACTATTACAAGTTCAGATCTTCAAGTTATAATTAGCAATCATAATTTGCATTTTACAATTCTAAGTTCTGTATTTGACTAATACAAGGTCAGATCTTCAAGTTATAATTTGCAATCATAATTTGAAGTTATGAATTCTAAGTTCTGTATTTGACAATTACAAGTTCAGATCTTCAAGTTATAATTTGCACTAATAATTTGTATTTAACAATTCGAAGTTCTGAATTTGACTATTACAAGTTCAGATCTTCAAATTATTAATTACAATCTTAGTTTGAAATTAACAATTCGAAGTTCAGTATTTACCTATTACAAGTTCAGATCTTCAACTTATAATTTGCAATTATAATTATAAGCTATCAATTTTAAGTTCTCTATTTGACAATTACAAGTTCAGATCTTCAAGTTATAATTTGCACTTATAATTTGTATTTAACAATTCGAAGTTCAGTATTTGACTATTACAAGTTTAGATCTTCAAATTATTAATTGCAATCTTAGTTTGAAATTAACAATTCGAAGTTCTGTATTTACCTATTACAAGTTCAGATCTTCAAGTTATAATTTGCAATCATAATTTGAAGTTATGAATTCTAAGTTCTGTATTTGACTATTACAAGTTCAGATCTTCAAATTATTATTTACGATCATAATTTGAAGTTATGAATTCTAAGTTCTGTATTTGACAATTACAAGTTCAGATCCTCAAGTTATAATTTGCAATCTTAGTTTGAAATTAACAATTCGAAGTTCTGTATTTACCTATTACAAGTTCATATCTTCTAGTTATAATTTGCAATTATACTTATAAGCTATCAATTTTAAGTTCTGTATTTGACAATTACAAGTTCAGATCTTCAAGTTATAATTTGTACTAATAATTTGTATTTAACAATTCGAAGTTCTGTAATTCACTATTACAAGTTCAGATCTTGAAGTTATAATTTGCAATTATAATTATAAGCTATCAATTCTAAGTTCTGTATTTGACAATTACAAGTTCAGATCTTCAAGTTATAATTTGCACTAATAATTTGAATTTAACAATTTGAAGTTCTGTATTTGACTATTACAAGTTCAGATCTTCAAATTATTAATTACAATATTAGTTTGTTATTAACAATTCGAAGTTCTGTATTTGACTATTACAAGTTCAGATCTTCAAATTATTATTTACAATCTTAGTTTGAAATTAACAATTCGAAGTTCTGTATTTACCTATTACAAATTCAGATCTTCAAGTTATAATTTGCAATTTTAATTATAAGCTATCAATTTTAAGTTCTGTATTTGACTATTACAAGTTCAGATCTTCAAGTTATAATTTGCAATCATAATTTGAATTTCCCAATTCTAAGTTCTGTATTTGACTATTACAAGTTCAGATCTTCAAGTTATAATTAGCAATCATAATTTGAAGTTATGAATTCTAAGTTCTGTATTTGACAATTACAAGTTCAGATCTTCAAGTTATAATTTGCACTAATAATATGTATTTAACAATTCGTAGTTCTGTATTTGACTATTACAAGTTCAGATCTTCTAATTATTATTTACAATCATAATTTGAAGTTATGAATTCTTAGTTCTGTATTTTACAATTACAAGTTCAGATCTTCAAGTTATAATTTGCAATCATAATTTGAAGTTATGAATTCTAAGTTCTGAATTTGACTATTACAAGTTCAGATCTTCAAATTATTAATTACAATATTAGTTGGAAATTAACAATTAGAAGTTCTGTATTTACCTATTACAAGTTCAGATCTTCAACTTATAATTTGCAATTATAATTATAAGCTATCAATTATAAGTTCTGTATTTGACAATTACAAGTTCAGATTTTCAAGTTATAATTTGCACTAATAATTTGTATTTAACAATTCGAAGATCTGTATTTGACTATTACAAGTTCATATCTTCAAATTATTATTTACAATCTTAGTTTGAAATTAACAATTCGAAGTTCTGTATTTACCTATTACAAGTTCAGATCTTCTAGTTATAATTTGCAATTATAATTTAAAGCTATCAATTTTAAGTTCTGTATTTGACAATTACAAGTTCAGATCTTCAAGTTATAATTTGCAATCTTAGTTTGAAATTAACAATTCGAAGTTCTGTATTTACCTATTACAAGTTCAAATCTTCAAGTTATAATTTGCACTAATAATTTGAATTTAACAATTTGAAGTTCTGTATTTGACTATTACAAGTTCAGATCTTCAAATTATTAATTACAATATTAGTTTATAATTAACAATTCGAAGTTCTGTATTTGACCATTACAAGTTCAGATCTTCAACTTATAATTTGCAATTATAATTATAAGCTATCAATTTTAAGTTCTGTATTTGACTATTACAAGTTCAGATCTTCAAGTTATAATTAGCAATCATAATTTGCATTTTACAATTCTAAGTTCTGTATTTGACTAATACAAGGTCAGATCTTCAAGTTATAATTTGCAATCATAATTTGAAGTTATGAATTCTAAGTTCTGTATTTGACAATTACAAGTTCAGATCTTCAAGTTATAATTTGCACTAATAATTTGTATTTAACAATTCGAAGTTCTGAATTTGACTATTACAAGTTCAGATCTTCAAATTATTAATTACAATCTTAGTTTGAAATTAACAATTCGAAGTTCAGTATTTACCTATTACAAGTTCAGATCTTCAACTTATAATTTGCAATTATAATTATAAGCTATCAATTTTAAGTTCTCTATTTGACAATTACAAGTTCAGATCTTCAAGTTATAATTTGCACTTATAATTTGTATTTAACAATTCGAAGTTCAGTATTTGACTATTACAAGTTTAGATCTTCAAATTATTAATTGCAATCTTAGTTTGAAATTAACAATTCGAAGTTCTGTATTTACCTATTACAAGTTCAGATCTTCAAGTTATAATTTGCAATCATAATTTGAAGTTATGAATTCTAAGTTCTGTATTTGACTATTACAAGTTCAGATCTTCAAATTATTATTTACGATCATAATTTGAAGTTATGAATTCTTAGTTCTGTATTTGACAATTACAAGTTCAGATCTTCAAGTTATAATTTGCAATCTTAGTTTGAAATTAACAATTCGAAGTTCTGTATTTACCTATTACAAGTTCATATCTTCTAGTTATAATTTGCAATTATACTTATAAGCTATCAATTTTAAGTTCTGTATTTGACAATTACAAGTTCAGATCTTCAAGTTATAATTTGTACTAATAATTTGTATTTAACAATTCGAAGTTCTGTAATTCACTATTACAAGTTCAGATCTTGAAGTTATAATTTGCAATTATAATTATAAGCTATCAATTCTAAGTTCTGTATTTGCCAATTACAAGTTCAGATCTTCAAGTTATAATTTGCATTAATAATTTGAATTTAACAATTTGAAGTTCTGTATTTGACTATTACAAGTTCAGATCTTCAAATTATTAATTACAATATTAGTTTGTTATTAACAATTCGAAGTTCTGTATTTGACTATTACAAGTTCAGATCTTCAAATTATTATTTACAATCTTAGTTTGAAATTAACAATTCGAAGTTCTGTATTTACCTATTACAAATTCAGATCTTCAAGTTATAATTTGCAATTTTAATTATAAGCTATCAATTTTAAGTTCTGTATTTGACTATTACAAGTTCAGATCTTCAAGTTATAATTTGCAATCATAATTTGAATTTCCCAATTCTAAGTTCTGTATTTGACTATTACAAGTTCAGATCTTCAAGTTATAATTAGCAATCATAATTTGAAGTTATGAATTCTAAGTTCTGTATTTGACAATTACAAGTTCAGATCTTCAAGTTATAATTTGCACTAATAATTTGTATTTAACAATTCGTAGTTCTGTATTTGACTATTACAAGTTCAGATCTTCTAATTATTATTTACAATCATAATTTGAAGTTATGAATTCTTAGTTCTGTATTTTACAATTACAAGTTCAGATCTTCAAGTTATAATTTGCAATCATAATTTGAAGTTATGAATTCTAAGTTCTGAATTTGACTATTACAAGTTCAGATCTTCAAATTATTAATTACAATATTAGTTGGAAATTAACAATTAGAAGTTCTGTATTTACCTATTACAAGTTCAGATCTTCAACTTATAATTTGCAATTATAATTATAAGCTATCAATTATAAGTTCTGTATTTGACAATTACAAGTTCAGATTTTCAAGTTATAATTTGCACTAATAATTTGTATTTAACAATTCGAAGATCTGTATTTGACTATTACAAGTTCATATCTTCAAATTATTATTTACAATCTTAGTTTGAAATTAACAATTCGAAGTTCTGTATTTACCTATTACAAGTTCAGATTTTCAACTTATAATTTGCATTTATAATTTAAAGCTATCAATTTTAAGTTCTGTATTTGACAATTACAAGTTCAGATCTTCAAGTTATAATTTGCAATCTTAGTTTGAAATTAACAATTCGAAGTTCTGTATTTACCTATTACAAGTTCATATCTTCTAGTTATAATTTGCAATTATACTTATAAGCTATCAATTTTAAGTTCTGTATTTGACTATTACAAGTTCAGATCTTCAAGTTATAATTTGCACTAATAATTTGAATTTAACAATTTGAAGTTCTGTATTTGACTATTACAAGTTCAGATCTTCAAATTATTAATTACAATATTAGTTTGTTATTAACAATTCGAAGTTCTGTATTTGACTATTACAAGTTCAGATCTTCAAATTATTATTTACAATCTTAGTTTGAAATTAACAATTCGAAGTTCTGTATTTACCTATTACAAGTTCAGATCTTCAAGTTATAATTTGCAATTTTAATTATAAGCTATCAATTTTAAGTTCTGTATTTGACTATTACAAGTTCAGATCTTCAAGTTATAATTTGCAATCATAATTTGAATTTCCCAATTCTAAGTTCTGTATTTGACTATTACAAGTTCAGATCTTCAAGTTATAATTAGCAATCATAATTTGAAGTTATGAATTCTAAGTTCTGTATTTGACAATTACAAGTTCAGATCTTCAAGTTATAATTTGCACTAATAATTTGTATTTAACAATTCGTAGTTCTGTATTTGACTATTACAAGTTCAGATCTTCTAATTATTATTTACAATCATAATTTGAAGTTATGAATTCTTAGTTCTGTATTTTACAATTACAAGTTCAGATCTTCAAGTTATAATTTGCAATCATAATTTGAAGTTATGAATTCTAAGTTCTGAATTTGACTATTACAAGTTCAGATCTTCAAATTATTAATTACAATATTAGTTGGAAATTAACAATTAGAAGTTCTGTATTTACCTATTACAAGTTCAGATCTTCAACTTATAATTTGCAATTATAATTATAAGCTATCAATTATAAGTTCTGTATTTGACAATTACAAGTTCAGATTTTCAAGTTATAATTTGCACTAATAATTTGTATTTAACAATTCGAAGATCTGTATTTGACTATTACAAGTTCATATCTTCAAATTATTATTTTAAATCTTAGTTTGAAATTAACAATTCGAAGTTCTGTATTTACCTATTACAAGTTCAGATCTTCTAGTTATAATTTGCAATTATAATTTAAAGCTATCAATTTTAAGTTCTGTATTTGACAATTACAAGTTCAGATCTTCAAGTTATAATTTGCAATCTTAGTTTGAAATTAACAATTCGAAGTTCTGTATTTACCTATTACAAGTTCAAATCTTCAAGGTATAATTTGCACTAATAATTTGAATTTAACAATTTGAAGTTCTGTATTTGACTATTACAAGTTCAGATCTTCAAATTATTAATTACAATATTAGTTTATAATTAACAATTCGAAGTTCTGTATTTGACCATTACAAGTTCAGATCTTCAACTTATAATTTGCAATTATAATTATAAGCTATCAATTTTAAGTTCTGTATTTGACTATTACAAGTTCAGATCTTCAAGTTATAATTAGCAATCATAATTTGCATTTTACAATTCTAAGTTCTGTATTTGACTAATACAAGGTCAGATCTTCAAGTTATAATTTGCAATCATAATTTGAAGTTATGAATTCTAAGTTCTGTATTTGACAATTACAAGTTCAGATCTTCAAGTTATAATTTGCACTAATAATTTGTATTTAACAATTCGTAGTTCTGTATTTGACTATTACAAGTTCAGATCTTCTAATTATTATTTACAATCATAATTTGAAGTTATGAATTCTTAGTTCTGTATTTTACAATTACAAGTTCAGATCTTCAAGTTATAATTTGCAATCATAATTTGAAGTTATGAATTCTAAGTTCTGAATTTGACTATTACAAGTTCAGATCTTCAAATTATTAATTACAATATTAGTTGGAAATTAACAATTAGAAGTTCTGTATTTACCTATTACAAGTTCAGATCTTCAACTTATAATTTGCAATTATAATTATAAGCTATCAATTATAAGTTCTGTATTTGACAATTACAAGTTCAGATTTTCAAGTTATAATTTGCACTAATAATTTGTATTTAACAATTCGAAGATCTGTATTTGACTATTACAAGTTCATATCTTCAAATTATTATTTACAATCTTAGTTTGAAATTAACAATTCGAAGTTCTGTATTTACCTATTACAAGTTCAGATTTTCAACTTATAATTTGCATTTATAATTTAAAGCTATCAATTTTAAGTTCTGTATTTGACAATTACAAGTTCAGATCTTCAAGTTATAATTTGCAATCTTAGTTTGAAATTAACAATTCGAAGTTCTGTATTTACCTATTACAAGTTCATATCTTCTAGTTATAATTTGCAATTATACTTATAAGCTATCAATTTTAAGTTCTGTATTTGACTATTACAAGTTCAGATCTTCAAGTTATAATTTGCACTAATAATTTGAATTTAACAATTTGAAGTTCTGTATTTGACTATTACAAGTTCAGATCTTCAAATTATTAATTACAATATTAGTTTGTTATTAACAATTCGAAGTTCTGTATTTGACTATTACAAGTTCAGATCTTCAAATTATTATTTACAATCTTAGTTTGAAATTAACAATTCGAAGTTCTGTATTTACCTATTACAAGTTCAGATCTTCAAGTTATAATTTGCAATTTTAATTATAAGCTATCAATTTTAAGTTCTGTATTTGACTATTACAAGTTCAGATCTTCAAGTTATAATTTGCAATCATAATTTGAATTTCCCAATTCTAAGTTCTGTATTTGACTATTACAAGTTCAGATCTTCAAGTTATAATTAGCAATCATAATTTGAAGTTATGAATTCTAAGTTCTGTATTTGACAATTACAAGTTCAGATCTTCAAGTTATAATTTGCACTAATAATTTGTATTTAACAATTCGTAGTTCTGTATTTGACTATTACAAGTTCAGATCTTCTAATTATTATTTACAATCATAATTTGAAGTTATGAATTCTTAGTTCTGTATTTTACAATTACAAGTTCAGATCTTCAAGTTATAATTTGCAATCATAATTTGAAGTTATGAATTCTAAGTTCTGAATTTGACTATTACAAGTTCAGATCTTCAAATTATTAATTACAATATTAGTTGGAAATTAACAATTAGAAGTTCTGTATTTACCTATTACAAGTTCAGATCTTCAACTTATAATTTGCAATTATAATTATAAGCTATCAATTATAAGTTCTGTATTTGACAATTACAAGTTCAGATTTTCAAGTTATAATTTGCACTAATAATTTGTATTTAACAATTCGAAGATCTGTATTTGACTATTACAAGTTCATATCTTCAAATTATTATTTTAAATCTTAGTTTGAAATTAACAATTCGAAGTTCTGTATTTACCTATTACAAGTTCAGATCTTCTAGTTATAATTTGCAATTATAATTTAAAGCTATCAATTTTAAGTTCTGTATTTGACAATTACAAGTTCAGATCTTCAAGTTATAATTTGCAATCTTAGTTTGAAATTAACAATTCGAAGTTCTGTATTTACCTATTACAAGTTCAAATCTTCAAGGTATAATTTGCACTAATAATTTGAATTTAACAATTTGAAGTTCTGTATTTGACTATTACAAGTTCAGATCTTCAAATTATTAATTACAATATTAGTTTATAATTAACAATTCGAAGTTCTGTATTTGACCATTACAAGTTCAGATCTTCAACTTATAATTTGCAATTATAATTATAAGCTATCAATTTTAAGTTCTGTATTTGACTATTACAAGTTCAGATCTTCAAGTTATAATTAGCAATCATAATTTGCATTTTACAATTCTAAGTTCTGTATTTGACTAATACAAGGTCAGATCTTCAAGTTATAATTTGCAATCATAATTTGAAGTTATGAATTCTAAGTTCTGTATTTGACAATTACAAGTTCAGATCTTCAAGTTATAATTTGCACTAATAATTTGTATTTAACAATTCGAAGTTCTGAATTTGACTATTACAAGTTCAGATCTTCAAATTATTAATTACAATCTTAGTTTGAAATTAACAATTCGAAGTTCAGTATTTACCTATTACAAGTTCAGATCTTCAACTTATAATTTGCAATTATAATTATAAGCTATCAATTTTAAGTTCTCTATTTGACAATTACAAGTTCAGATCTTCAAGTTATAATTTGCACTTATAATTTGTATTTAACAATTCGAAGTTCAGTATTTGACTATTACAAGTTTAGATCTTCAAATTATTAATTGCAATCTTAGTTTGAAATTAACAATTCGAAGTTCTGTATTTACCTATTACAAATTCAGATCTTCAAGTTATAATTTGCAATCATAATTTGAAGTTATGAATTCTAAGTTCTGTATTTGACTATTACAAGTTCAGATCTTCAAATTATTATTTACGATCATAATTTGAAGTTATGAATTCTAAGTTCTGTATTTGACAATTACAAGTTCAGATCTTCAAGTTATAATTTGCAATCTTAGTTTGAAATTAACAATTCGAAGTTCTGTATTTACCTATTACAAGTTCATATCTTCTAGTTATAATTTGCAATTATACTTATAAGCTATCAATTTTAAGTTCTGTATTTGACAATTACAAGTTCAGATCTTCAAGTTATAATTTGCAATCTTAGTTTGAAATTAACAATTCGAAGTTCTGTATTTACCTATTACAAGTTCATATCTTCTAGTTATAATTTGCAATTATACTTATAAGCTATCAATTTTAAGTTCTGTATTTGACAATTACAAGTTCAGATCTTCAAGTTATAATTTGTACTAATAATTTGTATTTAACAATTCGAAGTTCTGTAATTCACTATTACAAGTTCAGATCTTGAAGTTATAATTTGCAATTATAATTATAAGCTATCAATTCTAAGTTCTGTATTTGCCAATTACAAGTTCAGATCTTCAAGTTATAATTTGCATTAATAATTTGAATTTAACAATTTGAAGTTCTGTATTTGACTATTACAAGTTCAGATCTTCAAATTATTAATTACAATATTAGTTTGTTATTAACAATTCGAAGTTCTGTATTTGACTATTACAAGTTCAGATCTTCAAATTATTATTTACAATCTTAGTTTGAAATTAACAATTCGAAGTTCTGTATTTACCTATTACAAATTCAGATCTTCAAGTTATAATTTGCAATTTTAATTATAAGCTATCAATTTTAAGTTCTGTATTTGACTATTACAAGTTCAGATCTTCAAGTTATAATTTGCAATCATAATTTGAATTTCCCAATTCTAAGTTCTGTATTTGACTATTACAAGTTCAGATCTTCAAGTTATAATTAGCAATCATAATTTGAAGTTATGAATTCTAAGTTCTGTATTTGACAATTACAAGTTCAGATCTTCAAGTTATAATTTGCACTAATAATTTGTATTTAACAATTCGTAGTTCTGTATTTGACTATTACAAGTTCAGATCTTCTAATTATTATTTACAATCATAATTTGAAGTTATGAATTCTTAGTTCTGTATTTTACAATTACAAGTTCAGATCTTCAAGTTATAATTTGCAATCATAATTTGAAGTTATGAATTCTAAGTTCTGAATTTGACTATTACAAGTTCAGATCTTCAAATTATTAATTACAATATTAGTTGGAAATTAACAATTAGAAGTTCTGTATTTACCTATTACAAGTTCAGATCTTCAACTTATAATTTGCAATTATAATTATAAGCTATCAATTATAAGTTCTGTATTTGACAATTACAAGTTCAGATTTTCAAGTTATAATTTGCACTAATAATTTGTATTTAACAATTCGAAGATCTGTATTTGACTATTACAAGTTCATATCTTCAAATTATTATTTACAATCTTAGTTTGAAATTAACAATTCGAAGTTCTGTATTTACCTATTACAAGTTCAGATTTTCAACTTATAATTTGCATTTATAATTTAAAGCTATCAATTTTAAGTTCTGTATTTGACAATTACAAGTTCAGATCTTCAAGTTATAATTTGCAATCTTAGTTTGAAATTAACAATTCGAAGTTCTGTATTTACCTATTACAAGTTCATATCTTCTAGTTATAATTTGCAATTATACTTATAAGCTATCAATTTTAAGTTCTGTATTTGACTATTACAAGTTCAGATCTTCAAGTTATAATTTGCACTAATAATTTGAATTTAACAATTTGAAGTTCTGTATTTGACTATTACAAGTTCAGATCTTCAAATTATTAATTACAATATTAGTTTGTTATTAACAATTCGAAGTTCTGTATTTGACTATTACAAGTTCAGATCTTCAAATTATTATTTACAATCTTAGTTTGAAATTAACAATTCGAAGTTCTGTATTTACCTATTACAAGTTCAGATCTTCAAGTTATAATTTGCAATTTTAATTATAAGCTATCAATTTTAAGTTCTGTATTTGACTATTACAAGTTCAGATCTTCAAGTTATAATTTGCAATCATAATTTGAATTTCCCAATTCTAAGTTCTGTATTTGACTATTACAAGTTCAGATCTTCAAGTTATAATTAGCAATCATAATTTGAAGTTATGAATTCTAAGTTCTGTATTTGACAATTACAAGTTCAGATCTTCAAGTTATAATTTGCACTAATAATTTGTATTTAACAATTCGTAGTTCTGTATTTGACTATTACAAGTTCAGATCTTCTAATTATTATTTACAATCATAATTTGAAGTTATGAATTCTTAGTTCTGTATTTTACAATTACAAGTTCAGATCTTCAAGTTATAATTTGCAATCATAATTTGAAGTTATGAATTCTAAGTTCTGAATTTGACTATTACAAGTTCAGATCTTCAAATTATTAATTACAATATTAGTTGGAAATTAACAATTAGAAGTTCTGTATTTACCTATTACAAGTTCAGATCTTCAACTTATAATTTGCAATTATAATTATAAGCTATCAATTATAAGTTCTGTATTTGACAATTACAAGTTCAGATTTTCAAGTTATAATTTGCACTAATAATTTGTATTTAACAATTCGAAGATCTGTATTTGACTATTACAAGTTCATATCTTCAAATTATTATTTTAAATCTTAGTTTGAAATTAACAATTCGAAGTTCTGTATTTACCTATTACAAGTTCAGATCTTCTAGTTATAATTTGCAATTATAATTTAAAGCTATCAATTTTAAGTTCTGTATTTGACAATTACAAGTTCAGATCTTCAAGTTATAATTTGCAATCTTAGTTTGAAATTAACAATTCGAAGTTCTGTATTTACCTATTACAAGTTCAAATCTTCAAGGTATAATTTGCACTAATAATTTGAATTTAACAATTTGAAGTTCTGTATTTGACAATTACAAGTTCAGATCTTCAAATTATTAATTACAATATTAGTTTATAATTAACAATTCGAAGTTCTGTATTTGACCATTACAAGTTCAGATCTTCAACTTATAATTTGCAATTATAATTATAAGCTATCAATTTTAAGTTCTGTATTTGACTATTACAAGTTCAGATCTTCAAGTTATAATTAGCAATCATAATTTGCATTTTACAATTCTAAGTTCTGTATTTGACTAATACAAGGTCAGATCTTCAAGTTATAATTTGCAATCATAATTTGAAGTTATGAATTCTAAGTTCTGTATTTGACAATTACAAGTTCAGATCTTCAAGTTATAATTTGCACTAATAATTTGTATTTAACAATTCGAAGTTCTGAATTTGACTATTACAAGTTCAGATCTTCAAATTATTAATTACAATCTTAGTTTGAAATTAACAATTCGAAGTTCAGTATTTACCTATTACAAGTTCAGATCTTCAACTTATAATTTGCAATTATAATTATAAGCTATCAATTTTAAGTTCTCTATTTGACAATTACAAGTTCAGATCTTCAAGTTATAATTTGCACTTATAATTTGTATTTAACAATTCGAAGTTCAGTATTTGACTATTACAAGTTTAGATCTTCAAATTATTAATTGCAATCTTAGTTTGAAATTAACAATTCGAAGTTCTGTATTTACCTATTACAAATTCAGATCTTCAAGTTATAATTTGCAATCATAATTTGAAGTTATGAATTCTAAGTTCTGTATTTGACTATTACAAGTTCAGATCTTCAAATTATTATTTACGATCATAATTTGAAGTTATGAATTCTAAGTTCTGTATTTGACAATTACAAGTTCAGATCTTCAAGTTATAATTTGCAATCTTAGTTTGAAATTAACAATTCGAAGTTCTGTATTTACCTATTACAAGTTCATATCTTCTAGTTATAATTTGCAATTATACTTATAAGCTATCAATTTTAAGTTCTGTATTTGACAATTACAAGTTCAGATCTTCAAGTTATAATTTGTACTAATAATTTGTATTTAACAATTCGAAGTTCTGTAATTCACTATTACAAGTTCAGATCTTGAAGTTATAATTTGCAATTATAATTATAAGCTATCAATTCTAAGTTCTGTATTTGACAATTACAAGTTCAGATCTTCAAGTTATAATTTGCACTAATAATTTGAATTTAACAATTTGAAGTTCTGTATTTGACTATTACAAGTTCAGATCTTCAAATTATTAATTACAATATTAGTTTGTTATTAACAATTCGAAGTTCTGTATTTGACTATTACAAGTTCAGATCTTCAAATTATTATTTACAATCTTAGTTTGAAATTAACAATTCGAAGTTCTGTATTTACCTATTACAAATTCAGATCTTCAAGTTATAATTTGCAATTTTAATTATAAGCTATCAATTTTAAGTTCTGTATTTGACTATTACAAGTTCAGATCTTCAAGTTATAATTTGCAATCATAATTTGAATTTCCCAATTCTAAGTTCTGTATTTGACTATTACAAGTTCAGATCTTCAAGTTATAATTAGCAATCATAATTTGAAGTTATGAATTCTAAGTTCTGTATTTGACAATTACAAGTTCAGATCTTCAAGTTATAATTTGCACTAATAATTTGTATTTAACAATTCGTAGTTCTGTATTTGACTATTACAAGTTCAGATCTTCTAATTATTATTTACAATCATAATTTGAAGTTATGAATTCTTAGTTCTGTATTTTACAATTACAAGTTCAGATCTTCAAGTTATAATTTGCAATCATAATTTGAAGTTATGAATTCTAAGTTCTGAATTTGACTATTACAAGTTCAGATCTTCAAATTATTAATTACAATATTAGTTGGAAATTAACAATTAGAAGTTCTGTATTTACCTATTACAAGTTCAGATCTTCAACTTATAATTTGCAATTATAATTATAAGCTATCAATTATAAGTTCTGTATTTGACAATTACAAGTTCAGATTTTCAAGTTATAATTTGCACTAATAATTTGTATTTAACAATTCGAAGATCTGTATTTGACTATTACAAGTTCATATCTTCAAATTATTATTTACAATCTTAGTTTGAAATTAACAATTCGAAGTTCTGTATTTACCTATTACAAGTTCAGATCTTCTAGTTATAATTTGCAATTATAATTTAAAGTTATCAATTTTAAGTTCTGTATTTGACAATTACAAGTTCAGATCTTCAAGTTATAATTTGCAATCTTAGTTTGAAATTAACAATTCGAAGTTCTGTATTTACCTATTACAAGTTCATATCTTCTAGTTATAATTTGCAATTATACTTATAAGCTATCAATTTTAAGTTCTGTATTTGACAATTACAAGTTCAGATCTTCAAGTTATAATTTGAAATAATAATTAGTATTTAACAAATCTAAGTTCTGTAATTGACTATTACAAGTTCAGTTCTTCAAGTTATAATTTGCAATTATAATTATAAGCTATCAATTCTAAGTTCTGTATTTGACAATTACAAGTTCAGATCTTCAAGTTATAATTTGCACTAATAATTTGAATTTAACAATTTGAAGTTCTGTATTTGACTATTACAAGTTCATATCTTCAAACTATTATTTACAATCTTAGTTTGAAATTAACAATTTGAAGTTCTGTATTTACCTATTACAAGTTCAGATCTTCTAGTTATAATTTGCAATTATAATTTGTATTTAACAATTCGAAGTTCTGTATTCGACTATTGCAAGTTCAGATCTTCAAATTATTAATTACAATCTTAGTTTGAAATTAACAATTCGCAGTTCTGTATTTACCTATTACAAGTTCAGATCTTCAACTTATAATTTGCAATTATAATTATAAGCTATCAATTTTAAGTTCTGTATTTGACAATTACAAGTTCAGATCTTCTAGTTATAATTTGCACTAATAATTTGTATTTAACAATTCGAAGTTCTGTATTTGACTATTACAAGTTCAGATCTTCAAATTATTATTTACAATCTTAGTTTGAAATTAATAATTCGAAGTTCTGTATTTACCTATTACAAGTTCATATCTTCTAGTTATAATTTGCAATTATACTTATAAGCTATCAATTTTAAGTTCTGTATTTGACAATTACAAGTTCAGATCTTCAAGTTATAATTTGCACTAATAATTTGAATTTAACAATTTGAAGTTCTGTATTTGACTATTACAAGTTCATATCTTCAAACTATTATTTACAATCTTAGTTTGAAATTTACAATTTGAAGTTCTGTATTTACCTATTACAAGTTCAGATCTTCTAGTTATAATTTGCAATTATAATTTGTATTTAACAATTCGAAGTTCTGTATTCGACTATTGCAAGTTCAGATCTTCAACTTATAATTTCCAATTATAATTATAAGCTATCAATTTTAAGTTCTGTATTTGACAATTACAAGTTCAAATCTTCAAGTTATAATTTGCACTAATAATTTGTATTTAACAATTCGAAGTTCTGTATTTGACTATTACAAGTTCAGATCTTCAAATTATTATTTACAATCTTAGTTTGAAATTAACAATTCGAAGTTCTGTATTTACCTATTACAAATTCAGATCTTCAAGTTATAATTTGCAATTATAATTATAAGCTATCAATTTTAAGTTCTGTATTTGACTATTACAAGTTCAGATCTTCAAGTTATAATTTGCAATCATAATTTGAATTTCCAAATTCTAAGTACTGAATTTGACTATTACAAGTTCAGATCTTCAAGTTATAATTTGCACTAATAATTTGTATTTAACAATTCGAAGTTCTGTATTTGACTATTACAAGTTCAGATCTTCTAATTATTATTTACAATCATAATTTGAAGTTATGAATTCTAAGTTCTGTATTTGACAATTACAAGTTCAGATCTTCAAGTTATAATTTGCACTAATAATTTGTATTTAACAATTCGAAGTTCTGTATTTGACAATTACAAGTTCAGATCTTCAAGTTATAATTTGCACTAATAATTTGAATTTAACAATTTGAAGTTCTGTATTTGACTATTACAAGTTGAGATCTTCAAATTATTAATTACAATATTAGTTTGAAATTAACAATACGAAGTTCTGTATTTGACTATTACAAGTTCAGATCTTCAACTTATAATTTGCAATTATAATTTGCATTTTACAATTCTAAGTTCTGTATTTGACTAATACAAGTTCAGATCTTCAAGTTATAATTTGCAATCATAATTTGAAGTTATGAATTCTAAGTTCTGTATTTGACAATTACAAGTTCAGATCTTCATGTTATAATTTGCACTAATAATTTGTATTTAACAATTCGAAGTTCTGTATTTGACTATTACAAGTTCAGATCTTCAAGTTATAATTTGCACTAATAATTTGAATTTAACAATTTGAAGTTCTGTATTTGACTATTACAAGTTCAGATCTTCAAATTATTAACTACAATATTAGTTTGAAATTAACAATTCGAAGTTCTGTATTTGACCATTACAAGTTCAGATCTTCAACTTATAATTTGCAATTATAATTATAAGCTATCAATTTTAAGTTCTGTATTTGACTATTACAAGTTCAGATCTTCCAGTTATAATTAGCAATCATAATTTGCATTTTACAATTCTAAGTTCTGTATTTGACTAATACAAGTTCAGATCTTCAAGTTATAATTTGCAATCATAATTTGAAGTTATTAATTCTAAGTTCTGTATTTGACAATTACAAGTTCAGATCTTCAAGTTATAATTTGCACTAATAATTTGTATTTAACAATTCGAAGTTCTGTATTTGACTATTATAAGTTTAGATCTTCAAATTATTTTTTACAATCTTAGTTTGAAATTAACAATTCGAAGTTCTGTATTTACCAATTACAAATTCAGATCTTCAAGTTATACTTTGCATTTATAATTATTAGCTATCAATTTTAAGTTCTGTATTTGACTATTACAAGTTCAGATCTTCAAGTTATAATTTGCAATCATAATTTGAATTTTACAATTCTAAGTTCTGTATTTGACTATTACAAGTTCAGATCTTCAAATTATTAATTACAATCTTAGTTTGAAATTAACAATTCGAAGTTTTGTATTTACCTATTACAAGTTCAGATCTTCAACTTATAATTTGCAATTATAATTATAAGCTATCAATTTTAAGTTCTGTCGTTGACAATTACAAGTTCAGATCTTCAAGTTATAATTTGCACTAATAATTTGTATTTAACAATTCGAAGTTCTGTATTTGACTATTACAAGTTCAGATCTTCAAATTATTATTTACAATCTTAGTTTGAAATTAACAATTCGAAGTTCTGTATTTACCTATTAGAAATTCAGATCTTCAAGTTATAATTTGCAATTATAATTATAAGCTATCAATTTTAAGTTCTGTATTTGACTATTACAAGTTCAGATCTTCAAGTTATAATTGGAATCATAATTTGAATTTTACTATTCTAAGTTTTGTATTTGACTATTTCAAGTTCAGATCTTCAAGTTATAGTTAGCAATCATAATTTGAAGTTATGAATTCTAAGTTCTGTATTTGACAATTACAAGTTCAGATCTTCAAGTTATAATTTGCACTAATAATTTGTATTTAACAATTCGAAGTTCTGTATTTGACTATTGCAAGTTCAGATCTTCAAATTATTAATTACAATCCTAGTTTGAAATTAACAATTCGAAGTTCTGTATTTACCTATTACAAGTTCAGATCTTCAACTTATAATTTGCAATTATAATTATAAGCTATCAATTTTAAGTTCTGTATTTGACAATTACAAGTTCAGATCTTCAAGTTATAATTTGCACTAATAATTTGTATTTAACAATTCGAAGTTCTGTATTTGACTATTACAAGTTCAGATCTTCAAATTATTATTTACAATCTTAGTTTGAAATTAACAATTCGAAGTTCTGTATTTACCTATTACAAATTCAGATCTTCAAGTTATAATTTGCATTTATAATTATGAGCTATCAATTTTAAGTTCTGTATTTGACTATTACAAGTTCAGATCTTCAAGTTATAATTTGCAATCATAATTTGAATTTCCCAATTCTAAGTTCCGTATTTTACTATTACAAGTTCAGATCTTCAAGTTATAATTAGCAATCATAATTTGAAGTTATGAATTCTTAGTTCTGTATTTGACAATTACAAGTTCAGATCTTCAAGTTATAATTTGCACTAATAATTTGTATTTAACAATTCTAAGTTCTGTATTTGACTATTACAAGTTCAGATCTCCAAATTATTATTTACAATCTTAGTTTGAAATTAACAATTCGAAGTTCTGTATTTACCTATTACAAATTCAGATCTTCAAGTTATAATTTGCAATTATAATTATAAGCTATCAATTTTAAGTTCTGTATTTGACTATTACAAGTTCAGAACTTCAAGTTATAATTTGCAATCATGATTTGAATTTTACAATTCTAAGTTCTGTATTTGACAATTACAAGTTCAGATCTTCAAGTTATAATTTGCACTAATAATTTGTATTTAACAATTCGGAGTTCTGTATTTGACTATTACAAGTTTAGATCTTCAAATTATTAATTACAATCTTAGTTTGAAATTAACAATTAGAAGTTCTGTAATTCACTATTACAAGTTCAGATCTTCAAGTTATAATTTGCAATTATAATTATAAGCTATCAATTCTAAGTTCTGTATTTGACAATTACAAGTTCAGATCTTCAAGTTATAATTTGCACTAATAATTTGTATTTAACAATTCGAAGTTCTGTATTTGACTATTACAAGTTCAGATCTTCGACTTATTTTTTACAATCATAATTTGAAGTTATGAATTCTAAGTTCTGTATTTGACAATTACAAGTTCAGATCTTCAAGTTATAATTTGCACTAATAATTTGTATTTAACAATTCGAAGTTCTTATTTGACTATTACAAGTTCAGATCTTCTAATTATTATTTACTATCATAATTTGAAGTTATGAATTCTAAGTTCTGTATTTGACAATTACAAGTTCAGATCTTCAAGTTATAATTTGCAATCATAATTTGAAGTTATGAATTCCAAGTGCTGTATTTGATAATTACAAGTTCAGATCTTCAAGTTATAATTTGCACTAATAATTTGTATTTAACAATTCGAAGTTCTGTATTTGACTATTACAAGTTCAGATCTTCAAATTATTATTTACAATCATAATTTGAAGTTATGAATTCTAAGTTCTGTATTTGACAATTACAAGTTCAGATCTTCAAGTTATAATTTGCAATCATAATTTGAAGTTATGAATTCCAAGTGCTGTATTTGATAATTACAAGTTCAGATCTTCAAGTTATAATTTGCACTAATAATTTGTATTTAACAATTCGAAGTTCCGTATTTGACTATTACAAGTGCAGATCTACAAATTATTAATTACAATCTTAGTTTGAAATTAACAATTCGAAGTTCTGTATTTACCTATTACAACTTCAGATCTTCAACTTATAATTTGCAATTATAATTATAAGCTATCAATTTTAAGTTCTGTATTTGACAATTACAAGTTCAGATCTTCAAGTTATAATTTGCACTAATAATTTGTATTTAACAATTCGAAGTTCTGTATTTGACTATTACAAGTTCAGATCTTCTAATTATTATTTGCAATCATAATTTGAAGTTATGAATTCTAAGTTCTGTATTTGACAATTACAAGTTCAGATCTTCAAGTTATAATTTGCACTAATAATTTGTATTTAACAATTCGAAGTTCTGTATTTGACTATTACAAGTTCAGATCTTCTAATTATTATTTACAATCATAATTTGAAGTTATGAATTCTAAGTTCTGTATTTGACAATTACAAGTTCAGATCTTCAAGTTATAATTTGCAATCTTAGTTTGAAATTAAAAATTCGAAGTTCTGTATTTACCTATTACAAGTTCATATCTTCTAGTTATAATTTGCAATTATACTTATAAGCTATCAATTTTAAGTTCTGTATTTGACAATTACAAGTTCAGATCTTCAAGTTATAATTTGCACTAATAATTTGTATTTAACAATTCGAAGTTCTGTATTTGACTATTACAAGTTCAGATCTTCAAATTATTAACTACAATCTTAGTTTGAAATTAACAATTCGAAGTTCAGTATGTACCTATTACAAGTTCAGATCTTCAACTTATAATTTGCAATTATAATTATAAGCTATCAATTTTAAGTTCTGTATTTGACAATAACAAGTTCAGATCTTCAAGTTATAATTTGCACTAATAATTTGTATTTAACAATTCTAAGTTCTGTATTTGACTATTACAAGTTCAGATCTTCAAATTATTATTTACAATCTTAGTTTGAAATTAACAATTCGAAGTTCTGTATTTACCTATTACAAATTCAGATCTTCAAGTTATAATTTGCAATTACAATTATAAGCTATCAATTTTAAGTTCTGTATTTGACTATTACAAGTTCAGATCTTCAAGTTATAATTTGCAATCATGATTTGAATTTTACAATTCTAAGTTCTGTATTTGACTATTTCAAGTTCAGATCTTCTAGTTATAATATGCACTAATAATTTGTATTTAACAATTCGAAGTTCTGTATTTGACTATTACAAGTTCAGATCTTCAAATTATTAATTACAATCATAGTTTGAAATTAACAATTCGAAGTTCAGTATTTACCTATTACAAGTTCAGATCTTCAACTTATAATTTGCAATTATAATTATAAGCTATCAATTTTAAGTTCTGTATTTGACAATTACAAGTTCAGATCTTCAAGTTATAATTTGCACTAATAATTTGTATTTAACAATTCTAAGTTCTGTATTTGACTATTACAAGTTCAGATCTCCAAATTATTATTTACAATCTTAGTTTGAAATTAATAATTCGAAGTTCTGTATTTACCTATTACAAATTCAGATCTTCAAGTTATAATTTGCAATTATAATTATAAGCTATCAATTTTAAGTTCTGTATTTGACTATTACAAGTTCAGAACTTCAAGTTATAATTTGCAATCATGATTTGAATTTTACAATTCTAAGTTCTGTATTTGACAATTACAAGTTCAGATCTTCAAGTTATAATTTGCACTAATAATTTGTATTTAACAATTCGGAGTTCTGTATTTGACTATTACAAGTTTAGATCTTCAAATTATTAATTACAATCTTAGTTTGAAATTAACAATTAGAAGTTCTGTAATTCACTATTACAAGTTCAGATCTTCAAGTTATAATTTGCAATTATAATTATAAGCTATCAATTCTAAGTTCTGTATTTGACAATTACAAGTTCAGATCTTCAAGTTATAATTTGCACTAATAATTTGTATTTAACAATTCGAAGTTCTGTATTTGACTATTACAAGTTCAGATCTTCGACTTATTTTTTACAATCATAATTTGAAGTTATGAATTCTAAGTTCTGTATTTGACAATTACAAGTTCAGATCTTCAAGTTATAATTTGCACTAATAATTTGTATTTAACAATTCGAAGTTCTTATTTGACTATTACAAGTTCAGATCTTCTAATTATTATTTACTATCATAATTTGAAGTTATGAATTCTAAGTTCTGTATTTGACAATTACAAGTTCAGATCTTCAAGTTATAATTTGCAATCATAATTTGAAGTTATGAATTCCAAGTGCTGTATTTGATAATTACAAGTTCAGATCTTCAAGTTATAATTTGCACTAATAATTTGTATTTAACAATTCGAAGTTCTGTATTTGACTATTACAAGTTCAGATCTTCTAATTATTATTTACAATCATAATTTGAAGTTATGAATTCTAAGTTCTGTATTTGACAATTACAAGTTCAGATCTCCAAGTTATAATTTGCAATCATAATTTGAAGTTATGAATTCCAAGTGCTGTATTTGATAATTACAAGTTCAGATCTTCAAGTTATAATTTGCACTAATAATTTGTATTTAACAATTCGAAGTTCCGTATTTGACTATTACAAGTTCAGATCTACAAATTATTAATTACAATCTTAGTTTGAAATTAACAATTCGAAGTTCTGTATTTACCTATTACAACTTCAGATCTTCAACTTATAATTTGCAATTATAATTATAAGCTATCAATTTTAAGTTCTGTATTTGACAATTACAAGTTCAGATCTTCAAGTTATAATTTGCACTAATAATTTGTATTTAACAATTCGAAGTTCTGTATTTGACTATTACAAGTTCAGATCTTCTAATTATTATTTGCAATCATAATTTGAAGTTATGAATTCTAAGTTCTGTATTTGACAATTACAAGTTCAGATCTTCAAGTTATAATTTGCACTAATAATTTGTATTTAACAATTCGAAGTTCTGTATTTGACTATTACAAGTTCAGATCTTCTAATTATTATTTACAATCATAATTTGAAGTTATGAATTCTAAGTTCTGTATTTGACAATTACAAGTTCAGATCTTCAAGTTATAATTTGCAATCTTAGTTTGAAATTAAAAATTCGAAGTTCTGTATTTACCTATTACAAGTTCATATCTTGTAGTTATAATTTGCAATTATACTTATAAGCTATCAATTTTAAGTTCTGTATTTGACAATTACAAGTTCAGATCATCAAGTTATAATTTGCACTAATAATTTGTATTTAACAATTCGAAGTTCTGTATTTGACTATTACAAGTTCAGATCTTCAAATTATTAATTACAATCTTAGTTTGAAATTAACAATTCGAAGTTCAGTATGTACCTATTACAAGTTCAGATCTTCAACTTATAATTTGCAATTATAATTATAAGCTATCAATTTTAAGTTCTGTATTTGACAATAACAAGTTCAGATCTTCAAGTTATAATTTGCACTAATAATTTGTATTTAACAATTCTAAGTTCTGTATTTGACTATTACAAGTTCAGATCTTCAAATTATTATTTACAATCTTAGTTTGAAATTAACAATTCGAAGTTCTGTATTTACCTATTACAAATTCAGATCTTCAAGTTATAATTTGCAATTACAATTATAAGCTATCAATTTTAAGTTCTGTATTTGACTATTACAAGTTCAGATCTTCAAGTTATAATTTGCAATCATGATTTGAATTTTACAATTCTAAGTTCTGTATTTGACTATTTCAAGTTCAGATCTTCTAGTTATAATATGCACTAATAATTTGTATTTAACAATTCGAAGTTCTGTATTTGACTATTACAAGTTCAGATCTTCAAATTATTAATTACAATCATAGTTTGAAATTAACAATTCGAAGTTCAGTATTTACCTATTACAAGTTCAGATCTTCAACTTATAATTTGCAATTATAATTATAAGCTATCAATTTTAAGTTCTGTATTTGACAATTACAAGTTCAGATCTTCAAGTTATAATTTGCACTAATAATTTGTATTTAACAATTCTAAGTTCTGTATTTGACTATTACAAGTTCAGATCTCCAAATTATTATTTACAATCTTAGTTTGAAATTAATAATTCGAAGTTCTGTATTTACCTATTACAAATTCAGATCTTCAAGTTATAATTTGCAATTATAATTATAAGCTATCAATTTTAAGTTCTGTATTTGACTATTACAAGTTCAGAACTTCAAGTTATAATTTGCAATCATGATTTGAATTTTACAATTCTAAGTTCTGTATTTGACAATTACAAGTTCAGATCTTCAAGTTATAATTTGCACTAATAATTTGTATTTAACAATTCGGAGTTCTGTATTTGACTATTACAAGTTTAGATCTTCAAATTATTAATTACAATCTTAGTTTGAAATTAACAATTAGAAGTTCTGTAATTCACTATTACAAGTTCAGATCTTCAAGTTATAATTTGCAATTATAATTATAAGCTATCAATTCTAAGTTCTGTATTTGACAATTACAAGTTCAGATCTTCAAGTTATAATTTGCACTAATAATTTGTATTTAACAATTCGAAGTTCTGTATTTGACTATTACAAGTTCAGATCTTCGACTTATTTTTTACAATCATAATTTGAAGTTATGAATTCTAAGTTCTGTATTTGACAATTACAAGTTCAGATCTTCAAGTTATAATTTGCACTAATAATTAATTTGTATTTAACAATTCGAAGTTCTTATTTGACTATTACAAGTTCAGATCTTCTAATTATTATTTACTATCATAATTTGAAGTTATGAATTCTAAGTTCTGTATTTGACAATTACAAGTTCAGATCTTCAAGTTATAATTTGCAATCATAATTTGAAGTTATGAATTCCAAGTGCTGTATTTGATAATTACCTATTACAACTTCAGATCTTCAACTTATAATTTGCAACTATAATTATAAGCTATCAATTTTAAGTTCTGTATTTGACAATTACAAGTTCAGATCTTCAAGTTATAATTTGCACTAATAATTTGTATTTAACAATTCGAAGTTCTGTATTTGACTATTACAAGTTCAGATCTTCTAATTATTATTTGCAATCATAATTTGAAGTTATGAATTCTAAGTTCTGTATTTGACAATTACAAGTTCAGATCTTCAAGTTATAATTTGCACTAATAATTTGTATTTAACAATTCGAAGTTCTGTATTTGACTATTACAAGTTCAGATCTTCTAATTATTATTTACAATCATAATTTGAAGTTATGAATTCTAAGTTCTGTATTTGACAATTACAAGTTCAGATCTTCAAGTTATAATTTGCAATCTTAGTTTGAAATTAAAAATTCGAAGTTCTGTATTTACCTATTACAAGTTCATATCTTCTAGTTATAATTTGCAATTATACTTATAAGCTATCAATTTTAAGTTCTGTATTTGACAATTACAAGTTCAGATCTTCAAGTTATAATTTGCACTAATAATTTGTATTTAACAATTCGAAGTTCTGTATTTGACTATTACAAGTTCAGATCTTCAAATTATTAATTACAATCTTAGTTTGAAATTAACAATTCGAAGTTCAGTATGTACCTATTACAAGTTCAGATCTTCAACTTATAATTTGCAATTATAATTATAAGCTATCAATTTTAAGTTCTGTATTTGACAATAACAAGTTCAGATCTTCAAGTTATAATTTGCACTAATAATTTGTATTTAACAATTCTAAGTTCTGTATTTGACTATTACAAGTTCAGATCTTCAAATTATTATTTACAATCTTAGTTTGAAATTAACAATTCGAAGTTCTGTATTTACCTATTACAAATTCAGATCTTCAAGTTATAATTTGCAATTATAATTATAAGCTATCAATTTTAAGTTCTGTATTTGACTATTACAAGTTCAGATCTTCAAGTTATAATTTGCAATCATGATTTGAATTTTACAATTCTAAGTTCTGTATTTGACTATTTCAAGTTCAGATCTTCAAGTTATAATTAGCAATCATAATTTGAAGTTATGAATTCTAAGTGCTGTATTTGACAATTACAAGTTCAGATCTTCAAGTTATAATTTGCACTAATAATTTGTATTTAACAATTCGGAGTTCTGTATTTGACTATTACAAGTTTAGATCTTCAAATTATTAATTACAATCTTAGTTTGAAATTAACAATTAGAAGTTCTGTAATTCACTATTACAAGTTCAGATCTTCAAGTTATAATTTGCAATTATAATTATTAGCTATCAATTCTAAGTTCTGTATTTGACAATTACAAGTTCAGATCTTCTAGTTATAATTTGCACTAATAATTTGTATTTAACAATTCGAAGTTCTGTATTTGACTATTACAAGTTCAGATCTTCTACTTATTATTTACAATCATAATTTGAAGTTATGAATTCTAAGTTCTGTATTTGACAATTACAAGTTCAGATCTTCAAGTTATAATTTGCACTAATAATTTGTATTTAACAATTCGAAGTTCTGTATTTGACTATTACAAGTTCAGATCTTCAAATTATTTTTTACAATCTTAGTTTGAAATTAACAATTCGAAGTTCTGTATTTACCTATTACAAGTTCATATCTTCTAGTTATAATTTGCAATTATACTTATAAGCTATCAATTTTAAGTTCTGTATTTGACAATTACAAGTTCAGATCTTCAAGTTTTAATTTGAAATAATAATTAGTATTTAACAAATCTAAGTTCTGTAATTGACTATTACAAGTTCAGATCTTCAAGTTATAATTTGCAATTATAATTATAAGCTATCAATTCTAAGTTCTGTATTTGACTATTACAAGTTCAGATCTTCAAGTTATAATTGGAATCATAATTTGAATTTTACTATTCTAAGTTCTGTATTTGACTATTTCAAGTTCAGATCTTCAAGTTATAGTTAGCAATCATAATTTGAAGTTATGAATTCTAAGTTCTGTATTTGACAATTACAAGTTCAGATCTTCAAGTTATAATTTGCACTAATAATTTGTATTTAACAATTCGAAGTTCTGTATTTGACTATTGCAAGTTCAGATCTTCAAATTATTAATTACAATCCTAGTTTGAAATTAACAATTCGAAGTTCTGTATTTACCTATTACAAGTTCAGATCTTCAACTTGTAATTTGCAATTATAATTATAAGCTATCAATTTTAAGTTCTGTATTTGACAATTACAAGTTCAGATCTTCAAGTTATAATTTGCACTAATAATTTGTATTTAACAATTCGAAGTTCTGTATTTGACTATTACAAGTTCAGATCTTCAAATTATTATTTACAATCTTAGTTTGAAATTAACAATTGGAAGTTCTGTATTTACCTATTACAAATTCAGATCTTCAAGTTATAATTTGCAATTATAATTATAAGCTATCAATTTTAAGTTCTGTATTTGACTATTACAAGTTCAGATCTTCAAGTTATAATTTGCAATCATAATTTGAATTTCCCAATTCTAAGTTCTGTATTTGACTATTACAAGTTCAGATCTTCAAGTTATAATTAGCAATCATAATTTGAAGTTATGAATTCTAAGTTCTGTATTTGACAATTACAAGTTCAGATCTTCAAGTTATAATTTGCACTAATAATTTGTATTTAACAATTCGTAGTTCTGTATTTGACTATTACAAGTTCAGATCTTCTAATTATTATTTACAATCATAATTTGAAGTTATGAATTCTTAGTTCTGTATTTTACAATTACAAGTTCAGATCTTCAAGTTATAATTTGCAATCATAATTTGAAGTTATGAATTCTAAGTTCTGAATTTGACTATTACAAGTTCAGATCTTCAAATTATTAATTACAATATTAGTTGGAAATTAACAATTAGAAGTTCTGTATTTACCTATTACAAGTTCAGATCTTCAACTTTTAATTTGCAATTATAATTATAAGCTATCAATTTTAAGTTCTGTATTTGACAATTACAAGTTCAGATTTTCAAGTTATAATTTGCACTAATAATTTGTATTTAACAATTCGAAGATCTGTATTTGACTATTACAAGTTCATATCTTCAAATTATTATTTACAATCTTAGTTTGAAATTAACAATTCGAAGTTCTGTATTTTCCTATTACAAGTTCAGATCTTCTAGTTATAATTTGCAATTATAATTTAAAGCTATCAATTTTAAGTTCTGTATTTGTCAATTACAAGTTCAGATCTTCAAGTTATAATTTGTACTAATAATTTGTATTTAACAATTCGAAGTTCTGTAATTCACTATTACAAGTTCAGATCTTCAAGTTATAATTTGCAATCATAATTTGAAGTTATGAATTCTAAGTTCTGAATTTGACTATTACAAGTTCAGATCTTCAAATTATTAATTACAATATTAGTTGGAAATTAACAATTAGAAGTTCTGTATTTACCTATTACAAGTTCAGATCTTCAACTTTTAATTTGCAATTATAATTATAAGCTATCAATTTTAAGTTCTGTATTTGACAATTACAAGTTCAGATTTTCAAGTTATAATTTGCACTAATAATTTGTATTTAACAATTCGAAGATCTGTATTTGACTATTACAAGTTCATATCTTCAAATTATTATTTACAATCTTAGTTTGAAATTAACAATTCGAAGTTCTGTATTTTCCTATTACAAGTTCAGATCTTCTAGTTATAATTTGCAATTATAATTTAAAGCTATCAATTTTAAGTTCTGTATTTGTCAATTACAAGTTCAGATCTTCAAGTTATAATTTGTACTAATAATTTGTATTTAACAATTCGAAGTTCTGTAATTCACTATTACAAGTTCAGATCTTCAAGTTATAATTTGCAATTATAATTTTAAGCTATCAATTCTAAGTTCTGTATTAGACAATTACAAGTTCAGGTCTTCAAGTTATTATTTGCACTAATAATTTGTATTTAACAATTCGAAGTACTCTATTTGACTATTACAAGTTCAGATCTTCTAATTATTATTTACAATCATAATTAGAAGTTATGAATTCTAAGTTCTGTATTTAACAATTACAAGTTCAGATCTTCAAGTTATAATTTGCAATCATAATTTGAAGTTATGAATTCTAAGTGCTGTATTTGACAATTACAAGTTCAGATCTTCAAGTTATAATTTGCACTAATAATTTGTATTTAACAATTCGAAGTTCTGTATTTGACTATTACAAGTTCAGATCTTCAAATTATTAATTACAATCTTAGTTTGAAATTAACAATTCGAAGTTCAGTATTTACCTATTACAAGTTCAGATCTTCAACTTATAATTTGCAACTATAATTATAAGCTATCAATTTTAAGTTCTGTATTTGACAATTACAAGTTCAGATCTTCAAGTTATAATTTGCACTAATAATTTGTATTTAACAATTCTAAGTTCTGTATTTGACTATTACAAGTTCAGATCTTCAAATTATTATTTACAATCTTAGTTTGAAATTAACAATTCGAAGTTCTGTATTTACCTATTACAAATTCAGATCTTCAAGTTATAATTTGCAATTATAATTATAAGCTATCAATTTTAAGTTCTGTATTTGACTATTACAAGTTCAGATCTTCAAGTTATAATTTGCAATCATGATTTGAATTTTACAATTCTAAGTTCTGTATTTGACAATTACAAGTTCAGATCTTCAAGTTATAATTTGCACTAATAATTTGTATTTAACAATTCGAAGTTCTGTATTTGACTATTACAAGTTCAGATCTTCTACTTATTATTTACAATCATAATTTGAAGTTATGAATTCTAAGTTCTGTATTTGACAATTACAAGTTCAGATCTTCAAGTTATAATTTGCACTAATAATTTGTATTTAACAATTCGAAGTTCCGTATTTGACTATTACAAGTTCAGATCTACAAATTATTAATTACAATCTTAGTTTGAAATTAACAATTCGAAGTTCTGTATTTACCTATTACAACTTCAGATCTTCAACTTATAATTTGCAATTATAATTATAAGCTATCAATTTTAAGTTCTGTATTTGACAATTACAAGTTCAGATCTTCAAGTTATAATTTGCACTAATAATTTGTATTTAACAATTCGAAGTTCTGTATTTGACTATTACAAGTTCAGATCTTCTAATTATTATTTGCAATCATAATTTGACGTTATGAATTCTAAGTTCTGTATTTGACAATTACAAGTTCAGATCTTCAAGTTATAATTTGCACTAATAATTTGTATTTAACAATTCGAAGTTCTGTATTTGACTATTACAAGTTCAGATCTTCTAATTATTATTTACAATCATAATTTGAAGTTATGAATTCTAAGTTCTGTATTTGACAATTACAAGTTCAGATCTTCAATTTATAATTTGCAATCTTAGTTTGAAATTAAAAATTCGAAGTTCTGTATTTACCTATTACAAGTTCATATCTTCTAGTTATAATTTGCAATTATACTTATAAGCTATCAATTTTAAGTTCTGTATTTGACAATTACAAGTTCAGATCTTCAAGTTATAATTTGTACTAATAATTTGTATTTAACAATTCGAAGTTCTGTAATTCACTATTACAAGTTCAGATCTTGAAGTTATAATTTGCAATTATAATTATAAGCTATCAATTCTAAGTTCTGTATTTGACAATTACAAGTTCAGATCTTCAAGTTATAATTTGCACTAATAATTTGAATTTAACAATTTGAAGTTTTGTATTTGACTATTACAAGTTCAGATCTTCAAATTATTAATTACAATATTAGTTTGTTATTAACAATTCGAAGTTCTGTATTTGACTATTACAAGTTCAGATCTTCAAATTATTATTTACAATCTTAGTTTGAAATTAACAATTCGAAGTTCTGTATTTACCTATTACAAATTCAGATCTTCAAGTTATAATTTGCAATTATAATTATAAGCTATCAATTATAAGTTCTGTATTTGACTATTACAAGTTCAGATCTTCAAGTTATAATTTGCAATCATAATTTGAATTTCCCAATTCTAAGTTCTGTATTTGACTATTACAAGTTCAGATCTTCAAGTTATAATTAGCAATCATAATTTGAAGTTATGAATTCTAAGTTCTGTATTTGACAATTACAAGTTCAGATCTTCAAGTTATAATTTGCACTAATAATTTGTATTTAACAATTCGTAGTTCTGTATTTGACTATTACAAGTTCAGATCTTCTAATTATTATTTACAATCATAATTTGAAGTTATGAATTCTTAGTTCTGTATTTTACAATTACAAGTTCAGATCTTCAAGTTATAATTTGCAATCATAATTTGAAGTTATGAATTCTAAGTTCTGAATTTGACTATTACAAGTTCAGATCTGCAAATTATTAATTACAATATTAGTTGGAAATTAACAATTAGAAGTTCTGTATCTACCTATTACAAGTTCAAATCTTCAACTTATAATTTGCAATTATAATTATAAGCTATCAATTATAAGTTCTGTATTTGACAATTACAAGTTCAGATTTTCAAGTTATAATTTGCACTAATAATTTGTATTTAACAATTCGAAGATCTGTATTTGACTATTACAAGTTCATATCTTCAAATTATTATTTACAATCTTAGTTTGAAATTAACAATTCGAAGTTATGTATTTACCTATTACAAGTTCAGATCTTCTAGTTATAATTTGCAATTATAATTTAAAGCTATCAATTTTAAGTTCTGTATTTGACAATTACAAGTTCAGATCTTCAAGTTATAATTTGTACTAATAATTTGTATTTAACAATTCGAAGTTCTGTAATTCACTATTACTAGTTCAGATCTTCAAGTTATAATTTGCAATTATAATTTTAAGCTATCAATTCTAAGTTCTGTATTAGACAATTACAAGTTCAGGTCTTCAAGTTATTATTTGTACTAATAATTTGTATTTAACAATTCGAAGTTCTGTATTTGACTATTACAAGTTCAGATCTTCTAATTATTATTTACAATCATAATTTGAAGTTATGAATTCTAAGTTCTGTATTTAACAATTACAAGTTCAGATCTTCAAGTTATAATTTGCAATCATAATTTGAAGTTATGAATTCTAAGTGCTGTATTTGACAATTACAAGTTCAGATCTTCAAGTTATAATTTGCACTAATAATTTGTATTTAACAATTCGAAGTTCTGTATTTGACTATTACAAGTTCAGATCTTCAAATTATTAATTACAATCTTAGTTTGAAATTAACAATTCGAAGTTCAGTATTTACCTATTACAAGTTCAGATCTTCAACTTATAATTTGCAATTATAATTATAAGCTATCAATTTTAAGTTCTGTATTTGACAATTACAAGTTCAGATCTACAAGTTATAATTTGCACTAATAATTTGTATTTAACAATTCGAAGTTCTGTATTTGACTATTACAAGTTCAGATCTTCAAATTATTAATTACAATCTTAGTTTGAAATTAACAATTCGAAGTTCTGTATTTACCTATTACTAGTTCAGATCTTCAACTTATAATTTGCAATTATAATTATAAGCTATCAATTTTAAGTTCTGTATTTGACAATTACAAGTTCAGATCTTCAAGTTATAATTTGCACTAATAATTTGTATTTAACAATTCTAAGTTCTGTATTTGACTATTACAAGTTCAGATCTTCAAATTATTATTTACAATCTTAGTTTGAAATTAACAATTCGAAGTTCTGTATTTACCTATTACAAATTCAGATCTTCAAGTTATAATTTGCAATTATAATTATAAGCTATCAATTTTAAGTTCTGTATTTGACTATTACAAGTTCAGATCTTCAAGTTATAATTTGCAATCATGATTTGAATTTTACAATTCTAAGTTCTGTATTTGACTATTTCAAGTTCAGATCTTCAAGTTATAATTAGCAATCATAATTTGAAGTTATGAATTCTAAGTGCTGTATTTGACAATTACAAGTTCAGATCTTCAAGTTATAATTTGCACTAATAATTTGTATTTAACAATTCGGAGTTCTGTATTTGACTATTACAAGTTTAGATCTTCAAATTATTAATTACAATCTTAGTTTGAAATTAACAATTAAAAGTTCTGTAATTCACTATTACAAGTTCAGATCTTCAAGTTATAATATGCAATTATAATTATAAGCTATCAATTCTAAGTTCTGTATTTGACAATTACAAGTTCAGATCTTCAAGTTATAATTTGCACTAATAATTTGTATTTAACAATTCGAAGTTCTGTATTTGACTATTACAAGTTCAGATCTTCTAATTATTATTTACAATCATAATTTGAAGTTATGAATTCTAAGTTCTGTATTTGACAATTACAAGTTCAGATCTTCAAGTTATAATTTGCACTAATAATTTGAATTTAACAATTTGAAGTTCTGTATTTGACTATTACAAGTTCAGATCTTCTAATTATTATTTACAATCATAATTTGAAGTTATGAATTCTAAGTTCTGTATTTGACAATTACAAGTTCAGATCTTCAAGTTATAATTTGCAATCATAATTTGAAGTTATGAATTCCAAGTGCTGTATTTGATAATTACAAGTTCAGATCTTCAAGTTATAATTTGCACTAATAATTTGTATTTAACAATTCGAAGTTCCGTATTTGACTATTACAAGTTCAGATCTTCAAATTATTAATTACAATCTTAGTTTGAAATTAACAATTCGAAGTTCTAAATTTGACTATTACAAGTTCAGATCTTCAACTTATAATTTGCAATTATAATTATAAGCTATCAATTTTAAGTTCTGTATTTGACAATTACAAGTTCAGATCTTCAAGTTATAATTTGCACTAATAATTTGTATTTAACAATTCGAAGTTCTGTATTTGACTATTACAAGTTCAGATCTTCTACTTATTATTTACAATCATAATTTGAAGTTATGAATTCTAAGTTCTGTATTTGACAATTACAAGTTCAGATCTTCAAGTTATAATTTGCACTAATAATTTGTATTTAACAATTCGAAGTTCTGTATTTGACTATTACAAGTTCAGATCTTCTAATTATTATTTACAATCATAATTTGAAGTTATGAATTCTAAGTTCTGTATGTGACAATTACAAGTTCAGATCTTCAAGTTATAATTTGCAATCTTAGTTTGAAATTAACAATTCGAAGTTCTGTATTTACCTATTTCAAGTTCATATCTTCTAGTTATAATTTGCAATTATACTTATAAGCTCTCAATTTTAAGTTCTGTATTTGACAATTACAAGTTCAGATCTTCAAGTTATAATTTGCAATCATAATTTGAAGTTATGAATTCTAAGTGCTGTATTTGACAATTACAAGTTCAGATCTTCAAGTTATAATTTGCACTAATAATTTGTATTTAACAATTCGAAGTTCTGTATTTGACTATTACAAGTTCAGATCTTCAAATTATTAATTACAATCTTAGTTTGAAATTAACAATTCGAAGTTCAGTATTTACCTATTACAAGTTCAGATCTTCAACTTATAATTTGCAATTATAATTATAAGCTATCAATTTTAAGTTCTGTATTTGACAATTACAAGTTCAGATCTTCAAGTTATAATTTGCACTAATAATTTGTATTTAACAATTCTAAGTTCTGTATTTGACTATTACAAGTTCAGATCTTCAAATTATTATTTACAATCTTAGTTTGAAATTAACAATTCGAAGTTCTGTATTTACCTATTACAAATTCAGATCTTCAAGTTATAATTTGCAATTATAATTATAAGCTATCAATTTTAAGTTCTGTATTTGACTATTACAAGTTCAGATCTTCAAGTTATAATTTGCAATCATGATTTGAATTTTACAATTCTAAGTTCTGTATTTGACAATTACAAGTTCAGATCTTCAAGTTATAATTTGCACTAATAATTTGTATTTAACAATTCGAAGTTCTGTATTTGACTATTACAAGTTCAGATCTTCTACTTATTATTTACAATCATAATTTGAAGTTATGAATTCTAAGTTCTGTATTTGACAATTACAAGTTCAGATCTTCAAGTTATAATTTGCACTAATAATTTGTATTTAACAATTCGAAGTTCTTATTTGACTATTACAAGTTCAGATCTTCTAATTATTATTTACTATCATAATTTGAAGTTATGAATTCTAAGTTCTGTATTTGACAATTACAAGTTCAGATCTTCAAGTTATAATTTGCAATCATAATTTGAAGTTATGAATTCCAAGTGCTGTATTTGATAATTACAAGTTCAGATCTTCAAGTTATAATTTGCACTAATAATTTGTATTTAACAATTCGAAGTTCTGTATTTGACTATTACAAGTTCAGATCTTCTAATTATTATTTACAATCATAATTTGAAGTTATGAATTCTAAGTTGTGTATTTGACAATTACAAGTTCAGATCTTCAAGTTATAATTTGCAATCATAATTTGAAGTTATGAATTCCAAGTGCTGTATTTGATAATTACAAGTTCACAACTTCAAGTTATAATTTGCACTAATAATTTGTATTTAACAATTCGAAGTTCCGTATTTGACTATTACAAGTTCAGATCTACAAATTATTAATTACAATCTTAGTTTGAAATTAACAATTCGAAGTTCTGTATTTACCTATTACAACTTCAGATCTTCAACTTATAATTTGCAATTATAATTATAAGCTATCAATTTTAAGTTCTGTATTTGACAATTACAAGTTCAGATCTTCAAGTTATAATTTGCACTAATAATTTGTATTTAACAATTCGAAGTTCTGTATTTGACTATTACAAGTTCAGATCTTCTAATTATTATTTGCAATCATAATTTGAAGTTATGAATTCTAAGTTCTGTATTTGACAATTACAAGTTCAGATCTTCAAGTTATAATTTGCACTAATAATTTGTATTTAACAATTCGAAGTTCTGTATTTGACTATTACAAGTTCAGATCTTCTAATTATTATTTACAATCATAATTTGAAGTTATGAATTCTAAGTTCTGTATTTGACAATTACAAGTTCAGATCTTCAAGTTATAATTTGCAATCTTAGTTTGAAATTAAAAATTCGAAGTTCTGTATTTACCTATTACAAGTTCATATCTTCTAGTTATAATTTGCAATTATACTTATAAGCTATCAATTTTAAGTTCTGTATTTGACAATTACAAGTTCAGATCTTCAAGTTATAATTTGTACTAATAATTTGTATTTAACAATTCGAAGTTCTGTAATTCACTATTACAAGTTCAGATCTTGAAGTTATAATTTGCAATTATAATTATAAGCTATCAATTCTAAGTTCTGTATTTGACAATTACAAGTTCAGATCTTCAAGTTATAATTTGCACTAATAATTTGAATTTAACAATTTGAAGTTTTGTATTTGACTATTACAAGTTCAGATCTTCTAATTATTATTTACAATCATAATTTGAAGTTATGAATTCTAAGTTCTGTATTTGACAATTACAAGTTCAGATCTTCAAGTTATAATTTGCACTAATAATTTGAATTTAACAATTTGAAGTTCTGTATTTGACTATTACAAGTTCAGATCTTCTAATTATTATTTACAATCATAATTTGAAGTTATGAATTCTAAGTTCTGTATTTGACAATTACAAGTTCAGATCTTCAAGTTATAATTTGCAATCATAATTTGAAGTTATGAATTCCAAGTGCTGTATTTGATAATTACAAGTTCAGATCTTCAAGTTATAATTTGCACTAATAATTTGTATTTAACAATTCGAAGTTCCGTATTTGACTATTACAAGTTCAGATCTTCAAATTATTAATTACAATCTTAGTTTGAAATTAACAATTCGAAGTTCTAAATTTGACTATTACAAGTTCAGATCTTCAACTTATAATTTGCAATTATAATTATAAGCTATCAATTTTAAGTTCTGTATTTGACAATTACAAGTTCAGATCTTCAAGTTTTAATTTGCACTAATAATTTGTATTTAACAATTCGAAGTTCTGTATTTGACTATTACAAGTTCAGATCTTCTACTTATTATTTACAATCATAATTTGAAGTTATGAATTCTAAGTTCTGTATTTGACAATTACAAGTTCAGATCTTCAAGTTATAATTTGCACTAATAATTTGTATTTAACAATTCGAAGTTCTGTATTTGACTATTACAAGTTCAGATCTTCTAATTATTATTTACAATCATAATTTGAAGTTATGAATTCTAAGTTCTGTATTTGACAATTACAAGTTCAGATCTTCAAGTTATAATTTGCAATCTTAGTTTGAAATTAACAATTCGAAGTTCTGTATTTACCTATTACAAGTTCATATCTTCTAGTTATAATTTGCAATTATACTTATAAGCTCTCAATTTTAAGTTCTGTATTTGACAATTACAAGTTCAGATCTTCAAGTTATAATTTGCAATCATAATTTGAAGTTATGAATTCTAAGTGCTGTATTTGACAATTACAAGTTCAGATCTTCAAGTTATAATTTGCACTAATAATTTGTATTTAACAATTCGAAGTTCTGTATTTGACTATTACAAGTTCAGATCTTCAAGTTATAATTTGCAATCATAATTTGAAGTTATGAATTCTAAGTGCTGTATTTGACAATTACAAGTTCAGATCTTCAAGTTATAATTTGTACTAATAATTTGTATTTAACAATTCGAAGTTCTGTAATTCACTATTACAAGTTCAGATCTTGAAGTTATAATTTGCAATTATAATTATAAGCTATCAATTCTAAGTTCTGTATTTGACAATTACAAGTTCAGATCTTCAAGTTATAATTTGCAATCATAATTTGAATTTCCCAATTCTAAGTTCTGTATTTGACTATTACAAGTTCAGATCTTCAAGTTATAATTAGCAATCATAATTTGAAGTTATGAATTCTAAGTTCTGTATTTGACAATTACAAGTTCAGATCTTCAAGTTATAATTTGCACTAATAATTTGTATTTAACAATTCGTAGTTCTGTATTTGACTATTACAAGTTCAGATCTTCTAATTATTATTTACAATCATAATTTGAAGTTATGAATTCTTAGTTCTGTATTTTACAATTACAAGTTCAGATCTTCAAGTTATAATTTGCAATCATAATTTGAAGTTATGAATTCTAAGTTCTGAATTTGACTATTACAAGTTCAGATCTTCAAATTATTAATTACAATATTAGTTGGAAATTAACAATTAGAAGTTCTGTATCTACCTATTACAAGTTCAAATCTTCAACTTATAATTTGCAATTATAATTATAAGCTATCAATTATAAGTTCTGTATTTGACAATTACAAGTTCAGATTTTCAAGTTATAATTTGCACTAATAATTTGTATTTAACAATTCGAAGATCTGTATTTGACTATTACAAGTTCATATCTTCAAATTATTATTTACAATCTTAGTTTGAAATTAACAATTCGAAGTTATGTATTTACCTATTACAAGTTCAGATCTTCTAGTTATAATTTGCAATTATAATTTAAAGCTATCAATTTTAAGTTCTGTATTTGACAATTACAAGTTCAGATCTTCAAGTTATAATTTGTACTAATAATTTGTATTTAACAATTCGAAGTTCTGTAATTCACTATTACTAGTTCAGATCTTCAAGTTATAATTTGCAATTATAATTTTAAGCTATCAATTCTAAGTTCTGTATTAGACAATTACAAGTTCAGGTCTTCAAGTTATTATTTGTACTAATAATTTGTATTTAACAATTCGAAGTTCTGTATTTGACTATTACAAGTTCAGATCTTCTAATTATTATTTACAATCATAATTTGAAGTTATGAATTCTAAGTTCTGTATTTAACAATTACAAGTTCAGATCTTCAAGTTATAATTTGCAATCATAATTTGAAGTTATGAATTCTAAGTGCTGTATTTGACAATTACAAGTTCAGATCTTCAAGTTATAATTTGCACTAATAATTTGTATTTAACAATTCGAAGTTCTGTATTTGACTATTACAAGTTCAGATCTTCAAATTATTAATTACAATCTTAGTTTGAAATTAACAATTCGAAGTTCAGTATTTACCTATTACAAGTTCAGATCTTCAACTTATAATTTGCAATTATAATTATAAGCTATCAATTTTAAGTTCTGTATTTGACAATTACAAGTTCAGATCTACAAGTTATAATTTGCACTAATAATTTGTATTTAACAATTCGAAGTTCTGTATTTGACTATTACAAGTTCAGATCTTCAAATTATTAATTACAATCTTAGTTTGAAATTAACAATTCGAAGTTCTGTATTTACCTATTACTAGTTCAGATCTTCAACTTATAATTTGCAATTATAATTATAAGCTATCAATTTTAAGTTCTGTATTTGACAATTACAAGTTCAGATCTTCAAGTTATAATTTGCACTAATAATTTGTATTTAACAATTCTAAGTTCTGTATTTGACTATTACAAGTTCAGATCTTCAAATTATTATTTACAATCTTAGTTTGAAATTAACAATTCGAAGTTCTGTATTTACCTATTACAAATTCAGATCTTCAAGTTATAATTTGCAATTATAATTATAAGCTATCAATTTTAAGTTCTGTATTTGACTATTACAAGTTCAGATCTTCAAGTTATAATTTGCAATCATGATTTGAATTTTACAATTCTAAGTTCTGTATTTGACTATTTCAAGTTCAGATCTTCAAGTTATAATTAGCAATCATAATTTGAAGTTATGAATTCTAAGTGCTGTATTTGACAATTACAAGTTCAGATCTTCAAGTTATAATTTGCACTAATAATTTGTATTTAACAATTCGGAGTTCTGTATTTGACTATTACAAGTTTAGATCTTCAAATTATTAATTACAATCTTAGTTTGAAATTAACAATTAAAAGTTCTGTAATTCACTATTACAAGTTCAGATCTTCAAGTTATAATATGCAATTATAATTATAAGCTATCAATTCTAAGTTCTGTATTTGACAATTACAAGTTCAGATCTTCAAGTTATAATTTGCACTAATAATTTGTATTTAACAATTCGAAGTTCTGTATTTGACTATTACAAGTTCAGATCTTCTAATTATTATTTACAATCATAATTTGAAGTTATGAATTCTAAGTTCTGTATTTGACAATTACAAGTTCAGATCTTCAAGTTATAATTTGCACTAATAATTTGAATTTAACAATTTGAAGTTCTGTATTTGACTATTACAAGTTCAGATCTTCTAATTATTATTTACAATCATAATTTGAAGTTATGAATTCTAAGTTCTGTATTTGACAATTACAAGTTCAGATCTTCAAGTTATAATTTGCAATCATAATTTGAAGTTATGAATTCCAAGTGCTGTATTTGATAATTACAAGTTCAGATCTTCAAGTTATAATTTGCACTAATAATTTGTATTTAACAATTCGAAGTTCCGTATTTGACTATTACAAGTTCAGATCTTCAAATTATTAATTACAATCTTAGTTTGAAATTAACAATTCGAAGTTCTAAATTTGACTATTACAAGTTCAGATCTTCAACTTATAATTTGCAATTATAATTATAAGCTATCAATTTTAAGTTCTGTATTTGACAATTACAAGTTCAGATCTTCAAGTTATAATTTGCACTAATAATTTGTATTTAACAATTCGAAGTTCTGTATTTGACTATTACAAGTTCAGATCTTCTACTTATTATTTACAATCATAATTTGAAGTTATGAATTCTAAGTTCTGTATTTGACAATTACAAGTTCAGATCTTCAAGTTATAATTTGCACTAATAATTTGTATTTAACAATTCGAAGTTCTGTATTTGACTATTACAAGTTCAGATCTTCTAATTATTATTTACAATCATAATTTGAAGTTATGAATTCTAAGTTCTGTATGTGACAATTACAAGTTCAGATCTTCAAGTTATAATTTGCAATCTTAGTTTGAAATTAACAATTCGAAGTTCTGTATTTACCTATTTCAAGTTCATATCTTCTAGTTATAATTTGCAATTATACTTATAAGCTCTCAATTTTAAGTTCTGTATTTGACAATTACAAGTTCAGATCTTCAAGTTATAATTTGCAATCATAATTTGAAGTTATGAATTCTAAGTGCTGTATTTGACAATTACAAGTTCAGATCTTCAAGTTATAATTTGCACTAATAATTTGTATTTAACAATTCGAAGTTCTGTATTTGACTATTACAAGTTCAGATCTTCAAATTATTAATTACAATCTTAGTTTGAAATTAACAATTCGAAGTTCAGTATTTACCTATTACAAGTTCAGATCTTCAACTTATAATTTGCAATTATAATTATAAGCTATCAATTTTAAGTTCTGTATTTGACAATTACAAGTTCAGATCTTCAAGTTATAATTTGCACTAATAATTTGTATTTAACAATTCTAAGTTCTGTATTTGACTATTACAAGTTCAGATCTTCAAATTATTATTTACAATCTTAGTTTGAAATTAACAATTCGAAGTTCTGTATTTACCTATTACAAATTCAGATCTTCAAGTTATAATTTGCAATTATAATTATAAGCTATCAATTTTAAGTTCTGTATTTGACTATTACAAGTTCAGATCTTCAAGTTATAATTTGCAATCATGATTTGAATTTTACAATTCTAAGTTCTGTATTTGACAATTACAAGTTCAGATCTTCAAGTTATAATTTGCACTAATAATTTGTATTTAACAATTCGAAGTTCTGTATTTGACTATTACAAGTTCAGATCTTCTACTTATTATTTACAATCATAATTTGAAGTTATGAATTCTAAGTTCTGTATTTGACAATTACAAGTTCAGATCTTCAAGTTATAATTTGCACTAATAATTTGTATTTAACAATTCGAAGTTCTTATTTGACTATTACAAGTTCAGATCTTCTAATTATTATTTACTATCATAATTTGAAGTTATGAATTCTAAGTTCTGTATTTGACAATTACAAGTTCAGATCTTCAAGTTATAATTTGCAATCATAATTTGAAGTTATGAATTCCAAGTGCTGTATTTGATAATTACAAGTTCAGATCTTCAAGTTATAATTTGCACTAATAATTTGTATTTAACAATTCGAAGTTCTGTATTTGACTATTACAAGTTCAGATCTTCTAATTATTATTTACAATCATAATTTGAAGTTATGAATTCTAAGTTGTGTATTTGACAATTACAAGTTCAGATCTTCAAGTTATAATTTGCAATCATAATTTGAAGTTATGAATTCCAAGTGCTGTATTTGATAATTACAAGTTCACAACTTCAAGTTATAATTTGCACTAATAATTTGTATTTAACAATTCGAAGTTCCGTATTTGACTATTACAAGTTCAGATCTACAAATTATTAATTACAATCTTAGTTTGAAATTAACAATTCGAAGTTCTGTATTTACCTATTACAACTTCAGATCTTCAACTTATAATTTGCAATTATAATTATAAGCTATCAATTTTAAGTTCTGTATTTGACAATTACAAGTTCAGATCTTCAAGTTATAATTTGCACTAATAATTTGTATTTAACAATTCGAAGTTCTGTATTTGACTATTACAAGTTCAGATCTTCTAATTATTATTTGCAATCATAATTTGAAGTTATGAATTCTAAGTTCTGTATTTGACAATTACAAGTTCAGATCTTCAAGTTATAATTTGCACTAATAATTTGTATTTAACAATTCGAAGTTCTGTATTTGACTATTACAAGTTCAGATCTTCTAATTATTATTTACAATCATAATTTGAAGTTATGAATTCTAAGTTCTGTATTTGACAATTACAAGTTCAGATCTTCAAGTTATAATTTGCAATCTTAGTTTGAAATTAAAAATTCGAAGTTCTGTATTTACCTATTACAAGTTCATATCTTCTAGTTATAATTTGCAATTATACTTATAAGCTATCAATTTTAAGTTCTGTATTTGACAATTACAAGTTCAGATCTTCAAGTTATAATTTGTACTAATAATTTGTATTTAACAATTCGAAGTTCTGTAATTCACTATTACAAGTTCAGATCTTGAAGTTATAATTTGCAATTATAATTATAAGCTATCAATTCTAAGTTCTGTATTTGACAATTACAAGTTCAGATCTTCAAGTTATAATTTGCACTAATAATTTGAATTTAACAATTTGAAGTTTTGTATTTGACTATTACAAGTTCAGATCTTCTAATTATTATTTACAATCATAATTTGAAGTTATGAATTCTAAGTTCTGTATTTGACAATTACAAGTTCAGATCTTCAAGTTATAATTTGCACTAATAATTTGAATTTAACAATTTGAAGTTCTGTATTTGACTATTACAAGTTCAGATCTTCTAATTATTATTTACAATCATAATTTGAAGTTATGAATTCTAAGTTCTGTATTTGACAATTACAAGTTCAGATCTTCAAGTTATAATTTGCAATCATAATTTGAAGTTATGAATTCCAAGTGCTGTATTTGATAATTACAAGTTCAGATCTTCAAGTTATAATTTGCACTAATAATTTGTATTTAACAATTCGAAGTTCCGTATTTGACTATTACAAGTTCAGATCTTCAAATTATTAATTACAATCTTAGTTTGAAATTAACAATTCGAAGTTCTAAATTTGACTATTACAAGTTCAGATCTTCAACTTATAATTTGCAATTATAATTATAAGCTATCAATTTTAAGTTCTGTATTTGACAATTACAAGTTCAGATCTTCAAGTTTTAATTTGCACTAATAATTTGTATTTAACAATTCGAAGTTCTGTATTTGACTATTACAAGTTCAGATCTTCTACTTATTATTTACAATCATAATTTGAAGTTATGAATTCTAAGTTCTGTATTTGACAATTACAAGTTCAGATCTTCAAGTTATAATTTGCACTAATAATTTGTATTTAACAATTCGAAGTTCTGTATTTGACTATTACAAGTTCAGATCTTCTAATTATTATTTACAATCATAATTTGAAGTTATGAATTCTAAGTTCTGTATTTGACAATTACAAGTTCAGATCTTCAAGTTATAATTTGCAATCTTAGTTTGAAATTAACAATTCGAAGTTCTGTATTTACCTATTACAAGTTCATATCTTCTAGTTATAATTTGCAATTATACTTATAAGCTCTCAATTTTAAGTTCTGTATTTGACAATTACAAGTTCAGATCTTCAAGTTATAATTTGCAATCATAATTTGAAGTTATGAATTCTAAGTGCTGTATTTGACAATTACAAGTTCAGATCTTCAAGTTATAATTTGCACTAATAATTTGTATTTAACAATTCGAAGTTCTGTATTTGACTATTACAAGTTCAGATCTTCAAATTATTAATTACAATCTTAGTTTGAAATTAACAATTCGAAGTTCAGTATTTACCTATTACAAGTTCAGATCTTCAACTTATAATTTGCAATTATAATTATAAGCTATCAATTTTAAGTTCTGTATTTGACAATTACAAGTTCAGATCTTCAAGTTATAATTTGCACTAATAATTTGTATTTAACAATTCTAAGTTCTGTATTTGACTATTACAAGTTCAGATCTTCAAATTATTATTTACAATATTAGTTTGAAAATAACAATTCGAAGTTCTGTATTTACCTATTACAAATTCAGATCTTCAAGTTATAATTTGCAATTATAATTATAAGCTATCAATTTTAAGTTCTGTATTTGACTATTACAAGTTCAGATCTTCAAGTTATAATTTGCAATCATGATTTGAATTTTACAATTCTAAGTTCTGTATTTGACAATTACAAGTACAGATCTTCAAGTTATAATTTGCACTAATAATTTGTATTTAACAATTCGAAGTTCTGTATTTGACTATTACAAGTTCAGATCTTCTACTTATTATTTACAATCATAATTTGAAGTTATGAATTCTAAGTTCTGTATTTGACAATTACAAGTTCAGATCTTCAAGTTATAATTTGCACTAATAATTTGTATTTAACAATTCGAAGTTCTTATTTGACTATTACAAGTTCAGATCTTCTAATTATTATTTACTATCATAATTTGAAGTTATGAATTCTAAGTTCTGTATTTGACAATTACAAGTTCAGATCTTCAAGTTATAATTTGCAATCATAATTTGAAGTTATGAATTCCAAGTGCTGTATTTGATAATTACAAGTTCACAACTTCAAGTTATAATTTGCCCTAATAATTTGTATTTAACAATTCGAAGTTCTGTATTTGACTATTACAAGTTCAGATCTTCTAATTATTATTTACAATCATAATTTGAAGTTATGAATTCGAAGTTCTGTATTTACCTATTACAACTTCAGATCTTCAACTTATAATTTGCAATTATAATTATAAGCTATCAATTTTAAGTTCTGTATTTGACAATTACAAGTTCAGATCTTCAAGTTATAATTTGCACTAATAATTTGTATTTAACAATTCGAAGTTCTGTATTTGACTATTACAAGTTCAGATCTTCTAATTATTATTTGCAATCATAATTTGAAGTTATGAATTCTAAGTTCTGTATTTGACAATTACAAGTTCAGATCTTCAAGTTATAATTTGCACTAATAATTTGTATTTAACAATTCGAAGTTCTGTATTTGACTATTACAAGTTCAGATCTTCTAATTATTATTTACAATCATAATTTGAAGTTATGAATTCTAAGTTCTGTATTTGACAATTACAAGTTCAGATCTTCAAGTTATAATTTGCAATCTTAGTTTGAAATTAAAAATTCGAAGTTCTGTATTTACCTATTACAAGTTCATATCTTCTAGTTATAATTTGCAATTATACTTATAAGCTATCAATTTTAAGTTCCGTATTTGACAATTACAAGTTCAGATCTTCAAGTTATAATTTGTACTAATAATTTGTATTTAACAATTCGAAGTTCTGTAATTCACTATTACAAGTTCAGATCTTGAAGTTATAATTTGCAATTATAATTATAAGCTATCAATTCCAAGTTCTGTATTTGACAATTACAAGTTCAGATCTTCAAGTTATAATTTGCACTAATAATTTGAATTTAACAATTTGAAGTTTTGTATTTGACTATTACAAGTTCAGATCTTCAAATTATTAATTACAATATTAGTTTGTTATTAACAATTCGAAGTTCTGTATTTGACTATTACAAGTTCAGATCTTCAAATTATTATTTACAATCATAATTTGAAGTTATGAATTCTAAGTTCTGTATTTGACAATTACAAGTTCAGATCTTCAAGTTATAATTTGCACTAATAATTTGAATTTAACAATTTGAAGTTCTGTATTTGACTATTACAAGTTCAGATCTTCTAATTATTATTTACAATCATAATTTGAAGTTATGAATTCTAAGTTCTGTATTTGACAATTACAAGTTCAGATCTTCAAGTTATAATTTGCAATCATAATTTGAAGTTATGAATTCCAAGTGCTGTATTTGATAATTACAAGTTCAGATCTTCAAGTTATAATTTGTACTAATAATTTGTATTTAACAATTCGAAGTTCTGTAATTCACTATTACAAGTTCAGATCTTGAAGTTATAATTTGCAATTATAATTATAAGCTATCAATTCCAAGTTCTGTATTTGACAATTACAAGTACAGATCTTCAAGTTATAATTTGCACTAATAATTTGTATTTAACAATTCGAAGTTCTGTATTTGACTATTACAAGTTCAGATCTTCTACTTATTATTTACAATCATAATTTGAAGTTATGAATTCTAAGTTCTGTATTTGACAATTACAAGTTCAGATCTTCAAGTTATAATTTGCACTAATAATTTGTATTTAACAATTCGAAGTTCTTATTTGACTATTACAAGTTCAGATCTTCTAATTATTATTTACTATCATAATTTGAAGTTATGAATTCTAAGTTCTGTATTTGACAATTACAAGTTCAGATCTTCAAGTTATAATTTGCAATCATAATTTGAAGTTATGAATTCCAAGTGCTGTATTTGATAATTACAAGTTCACAACTTCAAGTTATAATTTGCCCTAATAATTTGTATTTAACAATTCGAAGTTCTGTATTTGACTATTACAAGTTCAGATCTTCTAATTATTATTTACAATCATAATTTGAAGTTATGAATTCGAAGTTCTGTATTTACCTATTACAACTTCAGATCTTCAACTTATAATTTGCAATTATAATTATAAGCTATCAATTTTAAGTTCTGTATTTGACAATTACAAGTTCAGATCTTCAAGTTATAATTTGCACTAATAATTTGTATTTAACAATTCGAAGTTCTGTATTTGACTATTACAAGTTCAGATCTTCTAATTATTATTTGCAATCATAATTTGAAGTTATGAATTCTAAGTTCTGTATTTGACAATTACAAGTTCAGATCTTCAAGTTATAATTTGCACTAATAATTTGTATTTAACAATTCGAAGTTCTGTATTTGACTATTACAAGTTCAGATCTTCTAATTATTATTTACAATCATAATTTGAAGTTATGAATTCTAAGTTCTGTATTTGACAATTACAAGTTCAGATCTTCAAGTTATAATTTGCAATCTTAGTTTGAAATTAAAAATTCGAAGTTCTGTATTTACCTATTACAAGTTCATATCTTCTAGTTATAATTTGCAATTATACTTATAAGCTATCAATTTTAAGTTCCGTATTTGACAATTACAAGTTCAGATCTTCAAGTTATAATTTGTACTAATAATTTGTATTTAACAATTCGAAGTTCTGTAATTCACTATTACAAGTTCAGATCTTGAAGTTATAATTTGCAATTATAATTATAAGCTATCAATTCCAAGTTCTGTATTTGACAATTACAAGTTCAGATCTTCAAGTTATAATTTGCACTAATAATTTGAATTTAACAATTTGAAGTTTTGTATTTGACTATTACAAGTTCAGATCTTCAAATTATTAATTACAATATTAGTTTGTTATTAACAATTCGAAGTTCTGTATTTGACTATTACAAGTTCAGATCTTCAAATTATTATTTACAATCTTAGTTTGAAATTAACAATTCGAAGTTCTGTATTTACCTATTACTAGTTCAGATCTTCAACTTATAATTTGCAATTATAATTATAAGCTATCAATTTTAAGTTCTGTATTTGACAATTACAAGTTCAGATCTTCAAGTTATAATTTGCACTAATAATTTGTATTTAACAATTCTAAGTTCTGTATTTGACTATTACAAGTTCAGATCTTCAAATTATTATTTACAATCTTAGTTTGAAATTAACAATTCGAAGTTCTGTATTTACCTATTACAAATTCAGATCTTCAAGTTATAATTTGCAATTATAATTATAAGCTATCAATTTTAAGTTCTGTATTTGACTATTACAAGTTCAGATCTTCAAGTTATAATTTGCAATCATGATTTGAATTTTACAATTCTAAGTTCTGTATTTGACTATTTCAAGTTCAGATCTTCAAGTTATAATTAGCAATCATAATTTGAAGTTATGAATTCTAAGTGCTGTATTTGACAATTACAAGTTCAGATCTTCAAGTTATAATTTGCACTAATAATTTGTATTTAACAATTCGGAGTTCTGTATTTGACTATTACAAGTTTAGATCTTCAAATTATTAATTACAATCTTAGTTTGAAATTAACAATTAAAAGTTCTGTAATTCACTATTACAAGTTCAGATCTTCAAGTTATAATATGCAATTATAATTATAAGCTATCAATTCTAAGTTCTGTATTTGACAATTACAAGTTCAGATCTTCAAGTTATAATTTGCACTAATAATTTGTATTTAACAATTCGAAGTTCTGTATTTGACTATTACAAGTTCAGATCTTCTAATTATTATTTACAATCATAATTTGAAGTTATGAATTCTAAGTTCTGTATTTGACAATTACAAGTTCAGATCTTCAAGTTATAATTTGCACTAATAATTTGAATTTAACAATTTGAAGTTCTGTATTTGACTATTACAAGTTCAGATCTTCTAATTATTATTTACAATCATAATTTGAAGTTATGAATTCTAAGTTCTGTATTTGACAATTACAAGTTCAGATCTTCAAGTTATAATTTGCAATCATAATTTGAAGTTATGAATTCCAAGTGCTGTATTTGATAATTACAAGTTCAGATCTTCAAGTTATAATTTGCACTAATAATTTGTATTTAACAATTCGAAGTTCCGTATTTGACTATTACAAGTTCAGATCTTCAAATTATTAATTACAATCTTAGTTTGAAATTAACAATTCGAAGTTCTAAATTTGACTATTACAAGTTCAGATCTTCAACTTATAATTTGCAATTATAATTATAAGCTATCAATTTTAAGTTCTGTATTTGACAATTACAAGTTCAGATCTTCAAGTTATAATTTGCACTAATAATTTGTATTTAACAATTCGAAGTTCTGTATTTGACTATTACAAGTTCAGATCTTCTACTTATTATTTACAATCATAATTTGAAGTTATGAATTCTAAGTTCTGTATTTGACAATTACAAGTTCAGATCTTCAAGTTATAATTTGCACTAATAATTTGTATTTAACAATTCGAAGTTCTGTATTTGACTATTACAAGTTCAGATCTTCTAATTATTATTTACAATCATAATTTGAAGTTATGAATTCTAAGTTCTGTATGTGACAATTACAAGTTCAGATCTTCAAGTTATAATTTGCAATCTTAGTTTGAAATTAACAATTCGAAGTTCTGTATTTACCTATTACAAGTTCATATCTTCTAGTTATAATTTGCAATTATACTTATAAGCTCTCAATTTTAAGTTCTGTATTTGACAATTACAAGTTCAGATCTTCAAGTTATAATTTGCAATCATAATTTGAAGTTATGAATTCTAAGTGCTGTATTTGACAATTACAAGTTCAGATCTTCAAGTTATAATTTGCACTAATAATTTGTATTTAACAATTCGAAGTTCTGTATTTGACTATTACAAGTTCAGATCTTCAAATTATTAATTACAATCTTAGTTTGAAATTAACAATTCGAAGTTCAGTATTTACCTATTACAAGTTCAGATCTTCAACTTATAATTTGCAATTATAATTATAAGCTATCAATTTTAAGTTCTGTATTTGACAATTACAAGTTCAGATCTTCAAGTTATAATTTTCACTAATAATTTGTATTTAACAATTCTAAGTTCTGTATTTGACTATTACAAGTTCAGATCTTCAAATTATTATTTACAATCTTAGTTTGAAATTAACAATTCGAAGTTCTGTATTTACCTATTACAAATTCAGATCTTCAAGTTATAATTTGCAATTATAATTATAAGCTATCAATTTTAAGTTCTGTATTTGACTATTACAAGTTCAGATCTTCAAGTTATAATTTGCAATCATGATTTGAATTTTACAATTCTAAGTTCTGTATTTGACAATTACAAGTTCAGATCTTCAAGTTATAATTTGCACTAATAATTTGTATTTAACAATTCGAAGTTCTGTATTTGACTATTACAAGTTCAGATCTTCTACTTATTATTTACAATCATAATTTGAAGTTATGAATTCTAAGTTCTGTATTTGACAATTACAAGTTCAGATCTTCAAGTTATAATTTGCACTAATAATTTGTATTTAACAATTCGAAGTTCTTATTTGACTATTACAAGTTCAGATCTTCTAATTATTATTTACTATCATAATTTGAAGTTATGAATTCTAAGTTCTGTATTTGACAATTACAAGTTCAGATCTTCAAGTTATAATTTGCAATCATAATTTGAAGTTATGAATTCCAAGTGCTGTATTTGATAATTACAAGTTCAGATCTTCAAGTTATAATTTGCACTAATAATTTGTATTTAACAATTCGAAGTTCTGTATTTGACTATTACAAGTTCAGATCTTCTAATTATTATTTACAATCATAATTTGAAGTTATGAATTCTAAGTTCTGTATTTGACAATTACAAGTTCAGATCTTCAAGTTATAATTTGCAATCATAATTTGAAGTTATGAATTCCAAGTGCTGTATTTGATAATTACAAGTTCACAACTTCAAGTTATAATTTGCACTAATAATTTGTATTTAACAATTCGAAGTTCCGTATTTGACTATTACAAGTTCAGATCTACAAATTATTAATTACAATCTTAGTTTGAAATTAACAATTCGAAGTTCTGTATTTACCTATTACAACTTCAGATCTTCAACTTATAATTTGCAATTATAATTATAAGCTATCAATTTTAAGTTCTGTATTTGACAATTACAAGTTCAGATCTTCAAGTTATAATTTGCACTAATAATTTGTATTTAACAATTCGAAGTTCTGTATTTGACTATTACAAGTTCAGATCTTCTAATTATTATTTGCAATCATAATTTGAAGTTATGAATTCTAAGTTCTGTATTTGACAATTACAAGTTCAGATCTTCAAGTTATAATTTGCACTAATAATTTGTATTTAACAATTCGAAGTTCTGTATTTGACTATTACAAGTTCAGATCTTCTAATTATTATTTACAATCATAATTTGAAGTTATGAATTCTAAGTTCTGTATTTGACAATTACAAGTTCAGATCTTCAAGTTATAATTTGCAATCTTAGTTTGAAATTAAAAATTCGAAGTTCTGTATTTACCTATTACAAGTTCATATCTTCTAGTTATAATTTGCAATTATACTTATAAGCTATCAATTTTAAGTTCTGTATTTGACAATTACAAGTTCAGATCTTCAAGTTATAATTTCTACTAATAATTTGTATTTAACAATTCGAAGTTCTGTAATTCACTATTACAAGTTCAGATCTTGAAGTTATAATTTGCAATTATAATTATAAGCTATCAATTCTAAGTTCTGTATTTGACAATTACAAGTTCAGATCTTCAAGTTATAATTTGCACTAATAATTTGAATTTAACAATTTGAAGTTTTGTATTTGACTATTACAAGTTCAGATCTTCTAATTATTATTTACAATCATAATTTGAAGTTATGAATTCTAAGTTCTGTATTTGACAATTACAAGTTCAGATCTTCAAGTTATAATTTGCACTAATAATTTGAATTTAACAATTTGAAGTTCTGTATTTCACTATTACAAGTTCAGATCTTCTAATTATTATTTACAATCATAATTTGAAGTTATGAATTCTAAGTTCTGTATTTGACAATTACAAGTTCAGATCTTCAAGTTATAATTTGCAATCATAATTTGAAGTTATGAATTCCAAGTGCTGTATTTGATAATTACAAGTTCAGATCTTCAAGTTATAATTTGCACTAATAATTTGTATTTAACAATTCGAAGTTCCGTATTTGACTATTACAAGTTCAGATCTTCAAATTATTAATTACAATCTTAGTTTGAAATTAACAATTCGAAGTTCTAAATTTGACTATTACAAGTTCAGATCTTCAACTTATAATTTGCAATTATAATTATAAGCTATCAATTTTAAGTTCTGTATTTGACAATTACAAGTTCAGATCTTCAAGTTTTAATTTGCACTAATAATTTGTATTTAACAATTCGAAGTTCTGTATTTGACTATTACAAGTTCAGATCTTCTACTTATTATTTACAATCATAATTTGAAGTTATGAATTCTAAGTTCTGTATTTGACAATTACAAGTTCAGATCTTCAAGTTATAATTTGCACTAATAATTTGTATTTAACAATTCGAAGTTCTGTATTTGACTATTACAAGTTCATATCTTCTAGTTATAATTTGCAATTATACTTATAAGCTCTCAATTTTAAGTTCTGTATTTGACAATTACAAGTTCAGATCTTCAAGTTATAATTTGCAATCATAATTTGAAGTTATGAATTCTAAGTGCTGTATTTGACAATTACAAGTTCAGATCTTCAAGTTATAATTTGCACTAATAATTTGTATTTAACAATTCGAAGTTCTGTATTTGACTATTACAAGTTCAGATCTTCAAATTATTAATTACAATCTTAGTTTGAAATTAACAATTCGAAGTTCAGTATTTACCTATTACAAGTTCAGATCTTCAACTTATAATTTGCAATTATAATTATAAGCTATCAATTTTAAGTTCTGTATTTGACAATTACAAGTTCAGATCTTCAAGTTATAATTTGCACTAATAATTTGTATTTAACAATTCTAAGTTCTGTATTTGACTATTACAAGTTCAGATCTTCAAATTATTATTTACAATATTAGTTTGAAAATAACAATTCGAAGTTCTGTATTTACCTATTACAAATTCAGATCTTCAAGTTATAATTTGCAATTATAATTATAAGCTATCAATTTTAAGTTCTGTATTTGACTATTACAAGTTCAGATCTTCAAGTTATAATTTGCAATCATGATTTGAATTTTACAATTCTAAGTTCTGTATTTGACAATTACAAGTTCAGATCTTCAAGTTATAATTTGCACTAATAATTTGTATTTAACAATTCGAAGTTCTGTATTTGACTATTACAAGTTCAGATCTTCTACTTATTATTTACAATCATAATTTGAAGTTATGAATTCTAAGTTCTGTATTTGACAATTACAAGTTCAGATCTTCAAGTTATAATTTGCACTAATAATTTGTATTTAACAATTCGAAGTTCTTATTTGACTATTACAAGTTCAGATCTTCTAATTATTATTTACTATCATAATTTGAAGTTATGAATTCTAAGTTCTGTATTTGACAATTACAAGTTCAGATCTTCAAGTTATAATTTGCAATCATAATTTGAAGTTATGAATTCCAAGTGCTGTATTTGATAATTACAAGTTCACAACTTCAAGTTATAATTTGCCCTAATAATTTGTATTTAACAATTCGAAGTTCTGTATTTGACTATTACAAGTTCAGATCTTCTAATTATTATTTACAATCATAATTTGAAGTTATGAATTCGAAGTTCTGTATTTACCTATTACAACTTCAGATCTTCAACTTATAATTTGCAATTATAATTATAAGCTATCAATTTTAAGTTCTGTATTTGACAATTACAAGTTCAGATCTTCAAGTTATAATTTGCACTAATAATTTGTATTTAACAATTCGAAGTTCTGTATTTGACTATTACAAGTTCAGATCTTCTAATTATTATTTGCAATCATAATTTGAAGTTATGAATTCTAAGTTCTGTATTTGACAATTACAAGTTCAGATCTTCAAGTTATAATTTGCACTAATAATTTGTATTTAACAATTCGAAGTTCTGTATTTGACTATTACAAGTTCAGATCTTCTAATTATTATTTACAATCATAATTTGAAGTTATGAATTCTAAGTTCTGTATTTGACAATTACAAGTTCAGATCTTCAAGTTATAATTTGCAATCTTAGTTTGAAATTAAAAATTCGAAGTTCTGTATTTACCTATTACAAGTTCATATCTTCTAGTTATAATTTGCAATTATACTTATAAGCTATCAATTTTAAGTTCCGTATTTGACAATTACAAGTTCAGATCTTCAAGTTATAATTTGTACTAATAATTTGTATTTAACAATTCGAAGTTCTGTAATTCACTATTACAAGTTCAGATCTTGAAGTTATAATTTGCAATTATAATTATAAGCTATCAATTCCAAGTTCTGTATTTGACAATTACAAGTTCAGATCTTCGAGTTATAATTTGCACTAATAATTTGAATTTAACAATTTGAAGTTTTGTATTTGACTATTACAAGTTCAGATCTTCAAATTATTAATTACAATATTAGTTTGTTATTAACAATTCGAAGTTCTGTATTTGACTATTACAAGTTCAGATCTTCAAATTATTATTTACAATCTTAGTTTGAAATTAACAATTCGAAGTTCTGTATTTACCTATTACAAATTCAGATCTTCAAGTTATAATTTGCAATTATAATTATAAGCTATCAATTTTAAGTTCTGTATTTGACTATTACAAGTTCAGATCTTCAAGTTATAATTTGCAATCATAATTTGAATTTCCCAATTCTAAGTTCTGTATTTGACTATTACAAGTTCAGATCTTCAAGTTATAATTAGCAATCATAATTTGAAGTTATGAATTCTAAGTTCTGTATTTGACAATTTCAAGTTCAGATCTTCAAGTTATAATTTGCACTAATAATTTGTATTAAGAATTCGTAGTTCTGTATTTGACTATTACAAGTTCAGATCTTCTAATTATTATTTACAATCATAATTTGAAGTTATGAATTCTTAGTTCTGTATTTTACAATTACAAGTTCAGATCTTCAAGTTATAATTTGCAATCATAATTTGAAGTTATTAATTCTAAGTTCTGAATTTGACTATTACAAGTTCAGATCTTCAAATTATTAATTACAATATTAGTTGGAAATTAACAATTAGAAGTTCTGTATTTACCTATTACAAGTTCAAATCTTCAACTTATAATTTGCAATTATAATTATAAGCTATCAATTATAAGTTCTGTATTTGACAATTACAAGTTCAGATTTTCAAGTTATAATTTGCACTAATAATTTGTATTTAACAATTCGAAGATCTGTATTTGACTATTACAAGTTCATATCTTCAAATTATTATTTACAATCTTAGTTTGAAATTAACAATTCGAAGTTCTGTATTTACCCATTACAAGTTCAGATCTTCTAGTTATAATTTGCAATTATAATTTAAAGCTATCAATTTTAAGTTCTGTATTTGACAATTACAAGTTCAGATCTTCAAGTTATAATTTGTACTAATAATTTGTATTTAACAATTCGAAGTTCTGTAATTCACTATTACAAGTTCAGATCTTCAAGTTATAATTTGCAATTATAATTTTAAGCTATCAATTCTAAGTTCTGTATTAGACAATTACAAGTTCAGGTCTTCAAGTTATTATTTGCACTAATAATTTGTATTTAACAATTCGAAGTTCTGTATTTGACTATTACAAGTTCAGATCTTCTAATTATTATTTACAATCATAATTTGAAGTTATGAATTCTAAGTTCTGTATTTAACAATTACAAGTTCAGATCTTCAAGTTATAATTTGCAATCATAATTTGAAGTTATGAATTCTAAGTGCTGTATTTGACAATTACAAGTTCAGATCTTCAAGTTATAATTTGCACTAATAATTTGTATTTAACAATTCGGAGTTCTGTATTTGACTATTACAAGTTTAGATCTTCAAATTATTAATTACAATCTTAGTTTGAAATTAACAATTAGAAGTTCTGTAATTCACTATTACAAGTTCAGATCTTCAAGTTATAATATGCAATTATAATTATAAGCTATCAATTCTAAGTTCTGTATTTGACAATTACAAGTTCAGATCTTCAAGTTATAATTTGCACTAATAATTTGTATTTAACAATTCGAAGTTCTGTATTTGACTATTACAAGTTCAGATCTTCTAATTATTATTTACAATCATAATTTGAAGTTATGAATTCTAAGTTCTGTATTTGACAATTACAAGTTCAGATCTTCAAGTTATAATTTGCACTAATAATTTGAATTTAACAATTTGAAGTTCTGTATTTGACTATTACAAGTTCAGATCTTCTAATTATTATTTACAATCATAATTTGAAGTTATGAATTCTAAGTTCTGTATTTGACAATTACAAGTTCAGATCTTCAAGTTATAATTTGCAATCATAATTTGAAGTTATGAATTCCAAGTGCTGTATTTGATAATTACAAGTTCAGATCTTCAAGTTATAATTTGCACTAATAATTTGTATTTAACAATTCGAAGTTCCGTATTTGACTATTACAAGTTCAGATCTTCAAATTATTAATTACAATCTTAGTTTGAAATTAACAATTCGAAGTTCTAAATTTGACTATTACAAGTTCAGATCTTCAACTTATAATTTGCAATTATAATTATAAGCTATCAATTTTAAGTTCTGTATTTGACAATTACAAGTTCAGATCTTCAAGTTATAATTTGCACTAATAATTTGTATTTAACAATTCGAAGTTCTGTATTTGACTATTACAAGTTCAGATCTTCTACTTATTATTTACAATCATAATTTGAAGTTATGAATTCTAAGTTCTGCATTTGACAATTACAAGTTCAGATCTTCAAGTTATAATTTGCACTAATAATTTGTATTTAACAATTCGAAGTTCTGTAATTCACTATTACAAGTTCAGATCTTGAAGTTATAATTTGCAATTATAATTATAAGCTATCAATTCCAAGTTCTGTATTTGACAATTACAAGTTCAGATCTTCAAGTTATAATTTGCACTAATAATTTGAATTTAACAATTTGAAGTTTTGTATTTGACTATTACAAGTTCAGATCTTCAAATTATTAATTACAATATTAGTTTGTTATTAACAATTCGAAGTTCTGTATTTGACTATTACAAGTTCAGATCTTCAAATTATTATTTACAATCTTAGTTTGAAATTAACAATTCGAAGTTCTGTATTTACCTATTACAAATTCAGATCTTCAAGTTATAATTTGCAATTATAATTATAAGCTATCAATTTTAAGTTCTGTATTTGACACTATTTCTGTATTTGTAATACTATTACAAGTTCAGATCTTCAAGTTATAATTTGCAATCATAATTTGAATTTCCCAATTCTAAGTTCTGTATTTGACTATTACAAGTTCAGATCTTCAAGTTATAATTAGCAATCATAATTTGAAGTTATGAATTCTAAGTTCTGTATTTGACAATTACAAGTTCAGATCTTCAAGTTATAATTTGCACTAATAATTTATATTAAGAATTCGTAGTTCTGTATTTGACTATTACAAGTTCAGATCTTCTAATTATTATTTACAATCATAATTTGAAGTTATGAATTCTTAGTTCTGTATTTTACAATTACAAGTTCAGATCTTCAAGTTATAATTTGCAATCATAATTTGAAGTTATTAATTCTAAGTTCTGAATTTGACTATTACAAGTTCAGATCTTCAAATTATTAATTACAATATTAGTTGGAAATTAACAATTAGAAGTTCTGTATTTACCTATTACAAGTTCAAATCTTCAACTTATAATTTGCAATTATAATTATAAGCTATCAATTATAAGTTCTGTATTTGACAATCACAAGTTCAGATTTTCAAGTTATAATTTGCACTAATAATTTGTATTTAACAATTCGAAGATCTGTATTTGACTATTACAAGTTCATATCTTCAAATTATTATTTACAATCTTAGTTTGAAATTAACAATTCGAAGTTCTGTATTTACCTATTACAAGTTCAGATCTTCTAGTTATAATTTGCAATTATAATTTAAAGCTATCAATTTTAAGTTCTGTATTTGACAATTACAAGTTCAGATCTTCAAGTTATAATTTGTACTAATAATTTGTATTTAACAATTCGAAGTTCTGTAATTCACTATTACAAATTCAGATCTTCAAGTTATAATTTGCAATTATAATTTTAAGCTATCAATTCTAAGTTCTGTATTAGACAATTACAAGTTCAGGTCTTCAAGTTATTATTTGCACTAATAATTTGTATTTAACAATTCGAAGTTCTGTATTTGACTATTACAAGTTCAGATCTTCTAATTATTATTTACAATCATAATTTGAAGTTATGAATTCTAAGTTCTGTATTTAACAATTACAAGTTCAGATCTTCAAGTTATAATTTGCACTAATAATTTGTATTTAACAATTCGAAGTTCTGTATTTGACTATTACAAGTTCAGATCTTCTAATTATTATTTACAATCATAATTTGAAGTTATGAATTCTAAGTTCTGTATTTGACAATTACAAGTTCAGATCTTCAAGTTATAATTTGCACTAATAATTTGAATTTAACAATTTGAAGTTCTGTATTTGACTATTACAAGTTCAGATCTTCTAATTATTATTTACAATCATAATTTGAAGTTATGAATTCTAAGTTCTGTATTTGACAATTACAAGTTCAGATCTTCAAGTTATAACTTGCAATCATAATTTGAAGTTATGAATTCCAAGTGCTGTATTTGATAATTACAAGTTCAGATCTTCAAGTTATAATTTGCACTAATAATTTGTATTTAACAATTCGAAGTTCCGTATTTGACAATTACAAGTTCAGATCTTCAAGTTATAATTTGCACTAATAATTTGAATTTAACAATTTGAAGTTTTGTATTTGACTATTACAAGTTCAGATCTTCTAATTATTATTTACAATCATAATTTGAAGTTATGAATTCTAAGTTCTGTATTTGACAATTACAAGTTCAGATCTTCAAGTTATAATTTGCACTAATAATTTGAATTTAACAATTTGAAGTTCTGTATTTGACTATTACAAGTTCAGATCTTCTAATTATTATTTACAATCATAATTTGAAGTTATGAATTCTAAGTTCTGTATTTGACAATTACAAGTTCAGATCTTCAAGTTATAATTTGCAATCATAATTTGAAGTTATGAATTCCAAGTGCTGTATTTGATAATTACAAGTTCAGATCTTCAAGTTATAATTTGCACTAATAATTTGTATTTAACAATTCGAAGTTCCGTATTTGACTATTACAAGTTCAGATCTTCAAATTATTAATTACAATCTTAGTTTGAAATTAACAATTCGAAGTTCTAAATTTGACTATTACAAGTTCAGATCTTCAACTTATAATTTGCAATTATAATTATAAGCTATCAATTTTAAGTTCTGTATTTGACAATTACAAGTTCAGATCTTCAAGTTTTAATTTGCACTAATAATTTGTATTTAACAATTCGAAGTTCTGTATTTGACTATTACAAGTTCAGATCTTCTACTTATTATTTACAATCATAATTTGAAGTTATGAATTCTAAGTTCTGTATTTGACAATTACAAGTTCAGATCTTCAAGTTATAATTTGCACTAATAATTTGTATTTAACAATTCGAAGTTCTGTATTTGACTATTACAAGTTCAGATCTTCTAATTATTATTTACAATCATAATTTGAAGTTATGAATTCTAAGTTCTGTATTTGACAATTACAAGTTCAGATCTTCAAGTTATAATTTGCAATCTTAGTTTGAAATTAACAATTCGAAGTTCTGTATTTACCTATTACAAGTTCATATCTTCTAGTTATAATTTGCAATTATACTTATAAGCTCTCAATTTTAAGTTCTGTATTTGACAATTACAAGTTCAGATCTTCAAGTTATAATTTGCAATCATAATTTGAAGTTATGAATTCTAAGTGCTGTATTTGACAATTACAAGTTCAGATCTTCAAGTTATAATTTGCACTAATAATTTGTATTTAACAATTCGAAGTTCTGTATTTGACTATTACAAGTTCAGATCTTCAAATTATTAATTACAATCTTAGTTTGAAATTAACAATTCGAAGTTCAGTATTTACCTATTACAAGTTCAGATCTTCAACTTATAATTTGCAATTATAATTATAAGCTATCAATTTTAAGTTCTGTATTTGACAATTACAAGTTCAGATCTTCAAGTTATAATTTGCACTAATAATTTGTATTTAACAATTCTAAGTTCTGTATTTGACTATTACAAGTTCAGATCTTCAAATTATTATTTACAATATTAGTTTGAAAATAACAATTCGAAGTTCTGTATTTACCTATTACAAATTCAGATCTTCAAGTTATAATTTGCAATTATAATTATAAGCTATCAATTTTAAGTTCTGTATTTGACTATTACAAGTTCAGATCTTCAAGTTATAATTTGCAATCATGATTTGAATTTTACAATTCTAAGTTCTGTATTTGACAATTACAAGTTCAGATCTTCAAGTTATAATTTGCACTAATAATTTGTATTTAACAATTCGAAGTTCTGTATTTGACTATTACAAGTTCAGATCTTCTACTTATTATTTACAATCATAATTTGAAGTTATGAATTCTAAGTTCTGTATTTGACAATTACAAGTTCAGATCTTCAAGTTATAATTTGCACTAATAATTTGTATTTAACAATTCGAAGTTCTTATTTGACTATTACAAGTTCAGATCTTCTAATTATTATTTACTATCATAATTTGAAGTTATGAATTCTAAGTTCTGTATTTGACAATTACAAGTTCAGATCTTCAAGTTATAATTTGCAATCATAATTTGAAGTTATGAATTCCAAGTGCTGTATTTGATAATTACAAGTTCACAACTTCAAGTTATAATTTGCCCTAATAATTTGTATTTAACAATTCGAAGTTCTGTATTTGACTATTACAAGTTCAGATCTTCTAATTATTATTTGCAATCATAATTTGAAGTTATGAATTCTAAGTTCTGTATTTGACAATTACAAGTTCAGATCTTCAAGTTATAATTTGCACTAATAATTTGTATTTAACAATTCGAAGTTCTGTATTTGACTATTACAAGTTCAGATCTTCTAATTATTATTTACAATCATAATTTGAAGTTATGAATTCTAAGTTCTGTATTTGACAATTACAAGTTCAGATCTTCAAGTTATAATTTGCAATCTTAGTTTGAAATTAAAAATTCGAAGTTCTGTATTTACCTATTACAAGTTCATATCTTCTAGTTATAATTTGCAATTATACTTATAAGCTATCAATTTTAAGTTCCGTATTTGACAATTACAAGTTCAGATCTTCAAGTTATAATTTGTACTAATAATTTGTATTTAACAATTCGAAGTTCTGTAATTCACTATTACAAGTTCAGATCTTGAAGTTATAATTTGCAATTATAATTATAAGCTATCAATTCCAAGTTCTGTATTTGACAATTACAAGTTCAGATCTTCGAGTTATAATTTGCACTAATAATTTGAATTTAACAATTTGAAGTTTTGTATTTGACTATTACAAGTTCAGATCTTCAAATTATTAATTACAATATTAGTTTGTTATTAACAATTCGAAGTTCTGTATTTGACTATTACAAGTTCAGATCTTCAAATTATTATTTACAATCTTAGTTTGAAATTAACAATTCGAAGTTCTGTATTTACCTATTACAAATTCAGATCTTCAAGTTATAATTTGCAATTATAATTATAAGCTATCAATTTTAAGTTCTGTATTTGACTATTACAAGTTCAGATCTTCAAGTTATAATTTGCAATCATAATTTGAATTTCCCAATTCTAAGTTCTGTATTTGACTATTACAAGTTCAGATCTTCAAGTTATAATTAGCAATCATAATTTGAAGTTATGAATTCTAAGTTCTGTATTTGACAATTACAAGTTCAGATCTTCAAGTTATAATTTGCACTAATAATTTGTATTAAGAATTCGTAGTTCTGTATTTGACTATTACAAGTTCAGATCTTCTAATTATTATTTACAATCATAATTTGAAGTTATGAATTCTTAGTTCTGTATTTTACAATTACAAGTTCAGATCTTCAAGTTATAATTTGCAATCATAATTTGAAGTTATTAATTCTAAGTTCTGAATTTGACTATTACAAGTTCAGATCTTCAAATTATTAATTACAATATTAGTTGGAAATTAACAATTAGAAGTTCTGTATTTACCTATTACAAGTTCAAATCTTCAACTTATAATTTGCAATTATAATTATAAGCTATCAATTATAAGTTCTGTATTTGACAATTACAAGTTCAGATTTTCAAGTTATAATTTGCACTAATAATTTGTATTTAACAATTCGAAGATCTGTATTTGACTATTACAAGTTCATATCTTCAAATTATTATTTACAATCTTAGTTTGAAATTAACAATTCGAAGTTCTGTATTTACCTATTACAAGTTCAGATCTTCTAGTTATAATTTGCAATTATAATTTAAAGCTATCAATTTTAAGTTCTGTATTTGACAATTACAAGTTCAGATCTTCAAGTTATAATTTGTACTAATAATTTGTATTTAACAATTCGAAGTTCTGTAATTCACTATTACAAGTTCAGATCTTCAAGTTATAATTTGCAATTATAATTTTAAGCTATCAATTCTAAGTTCTGTATTAGACAATTACAAGTTCAGGTCTTCAAGTTATTATTTGCACTAATAATTTGTATTTAACAATTCGAAGTTCTGTATTTGACTATTACAAGTTCAGATCTTCTAATTATTATTTACAATCATAATTTGAAGTTATGAATTCTAAGTTCTGTATTTAACAATTACAAGTTCAGATCTTCAAGTTATAATTTGCAATCATAATTTGAAGTTATGAATTCTAAGTGCTGTATTTGACAATTACAAGTTCAGATCTTCAAGTTATAATTTGCACTAATAATTTGTATTTAACAATTCGGAGTTCTGTATTTGCCTATTACAAGTTTAGATCTTCAAATTATTAATTACAATCTTAGTTTGAAATTAACAATTAGAAGTTCTGTAATTCACTATTACAAGTTCAGATCTTCAAGTTATAATATGCAATTATAATTATAAGCTATCAATTCTAAGTTCTGTATTTGACAATTACAAGTTCAGATCTTCAAGTTATAATTTGCACTAATAATTTGTATTTAACAATTCGAAGTTCTGTATTTGACTATTACAAGTTCAGATCTTCTAATTATTATTTACAATCATAATTTGAAGTTATGAATTCTAAGTTCTGTATTTGACAATTACAAGTTCAGATCTTCAAGTTATAATTTGCACTAATAATTTGAATTTAACAATTTGAAGTTCTGTATTTGACTATTACAAGTTCAGATCTTCTAATTATTATTTACAATCATAATTTGAAGTTATGAATTCTAAGTTCTGTATTTGACAATTACAAGTTCAGATCTTCAAGTTATAATTTGCAATCATAATTTGAAGTTATGAATTCCAAGTGCTGTATTTGATAATTACAAGTTCAGATCTTCAAGTTATAATTTGCACTAATAATTTGTATTTAACAATTCGAAGTTCCGTATTTGACTATTACAAGTTCAGATCTTCAAATTATTAATTACAATCTTAGTTTGAAATTAACAATTCGAAGTTCTAAATTTGCCTATTACAAGTTCAGATCTTCAACTTATAATTTGCAATTATAATTATAAGCTATCAATTTTAAGTTCTGTATTTGACAATTACAAGTTCAGATCTTCAAGTTATAATTTGCACTAATAATTTGTATTTAACAATTCGAAGTTCTGTATTTGACTATTACAAGTTCAGATCTTCTACTTATTATTTACAATCATAATTTGAAGTTATGAATTCTAAGTTCTGCATTTGACAATTACAAGTTCAGATCTTCAAGTTATAATTTGCACTAATAATTTGTATTTAACAATTCGAAGTTCTGTAATTCACTATTACAAGTTCAGATCTTGAAGTTATAATTTGCAATTATAATTATAAGCTATCAATTCCAAGTTCTGTATTTGACAATTACAAGTTCAGATCTTCAAGTTATAATTTGCACTAATAATTTGAATTTAACAATTTGAAGTTTTGTATTTGACTATTACAAGTTCAGATCTTCAAATTATTAATTACAATATTAGTTTGTTATTAACAATTCGAAGTTCTGTATTTGACTATTACAAGTTCAGATCTTCAAATTATTATTTACAATCTTAGTTTGAAATTAACAATTCGAAGTTCTGTATTTACCTATTACAAATTCAGATCTTCAAGTTATAATTTGCAATTATAATTATAAGCTATCAATTTTAAGTTCTGTATTTGACTATTACAAGTTCAGATCTTCAAGTTATAATTTGCAATCATAATTTGAATTTCCCAATTCTAAGTTCTGTATTTGACTATTACAAGTTCAGATCTTCAAGTTATAATTAGCAATCATAATTTGAAGTTATGAATTCTAAGTTCTGTATTTGACAATTACAAGTTCAGATCTTCAAGTTCTAATTTGCACTAATAATTTATATTAAGAATTCGTAGTTCTGTATTTGACTATTACAAGTTCAGATCTTCTAATTATTATTTACAATCATAATTTGAAGTTATGAATTCTTAGTTCTGTATTTTACAATTACAAGTTCAGATCTTCAAGTTATAATTTGCAATCATAATTTGAAGTTATTAATTCTAAGTTCTGAATTTGACTATTACAAGTTCAGATCTTCAAATTATTAATTACAATATTAGTTGGAAATTAACAATTAGAAGTTCTGTATTTACCTATTACAAGTTCAAATCTTCAACTTATAATTTGCAATTATAATTATAAGCTATCAATTATAAGTTCTGTATTTGACAATTACAAGTTCAGATTTTCAAGTTATAATTTGCACTAATAATTTGTATTTAACAATTCGAAGATCTGTATTTGACTATTACAAGTTCATATCTTCAAATTATTATTTACAATCTTAGTTTGAAATTAACAATTCGAAGTTCTGTATTTACCTATTACAAGTTCAGATCTTCTAGTTATAATTTGCAATTATAATTTAAAGCTATCAATTTTAAGTTCTGTATTTGACAATTACAAGTTCAGATCTTCAAGTTATAATTTGTACTAATAATTTGTATTTAACAATTCGAAGTTCTGTAATTCACTATTACAAATTCAGATCTTCAAGTTATAATTTGCAATTATAATTTTAAGCTATCAATTCTAAGTTCTGTATTAGACAATTACAAGTTCAGGTCTTCAAGTTATTATTTGCACTAATAATTTGTATTTAACAATTCGAAGTTCTGTATTTGACTATTACAAGTTCAGATCTTCTAATTATTATTTACAATCATAATTTGAAGTTATGAATTCTAAGTTCTGTATTTAACAATTACAAGTTCAGATCTTCAAGTTATAATTTGCACTAATAATTTGTATTTAACAATTCGAAGTTCTGTATTTGACTATTACAAGTTCAGATCTTCTAATTATTATTTACAATCATAATTTGAAGTTATGAATTCTAAGTTCTGTATTTGACAATTACAAGTTCAGATCTTCAAGTTATAATTTGCACTAATAATTTGAATTTAACAATTTGAAGTTCTGTATTTGACTATTACAAGTTCAGATCTTCTAATTATTATTTACAATCATAATTTGAAGTTATGAATTCTAAGTTCTGTATTTGACAATTACAAGTTCAGATCTTCAAGTTATAATTTGCAATCATAATTTGAAGTTATGAATTCCAAGTGCTGTATTTGATAATTACAAGTTCAGATCTTCAAGTTATAATTTGCACTAATAATTTGTATTTAACAATTCGAAGTTCCGTATTTGACTATTACAAGTTCAGATCTTCAAATTATTAATTACAATCTTAGTTTGAAATTAACAATTCGAAGTTCTAAATTTGACTATTACAAGTTCAGATCTTCAACTTATAATTTGCAATTATAATTATAAGCTATCAATTTTAAGTTCTGTATTTGACAATTACAAGTTCAGATCTTCAAGTTATAATTTGCACTAATAATTTGTATTTAACAATTCGAAGTTCTGTATTTGACTATTACAAGTTCAGATCTTCTACTTATTATTTACAATCATAATTTGAAGTTATGAATTCTAAGTTCTGTATTTGACAATTACAAGTTCAGATCTTCAAGTTATAATTTGCACTAATAATTTGTATTTAACAATTCGAAGTTCTGTATTTGACTATTACAAGTTCAGATCTTCTAATTATTATTTACAATCATAATTTGAAGTTATGAATTCTAAGTTCTGTATTTGACAATTACAAGTTCAGATCTTCAAGTTATAATTTGCAATCTTAGTTTGAAATTAACAATTCGAAGTTCTGTATTTACCTATTACAAGTTCATATCTTCTAGTTATAATTTGCAATTATACTTATAAGCTATCAATTTTAAGTTCTGTATTTGACAATTACAAGTTCAGATCTTCAAGTTATAATTTGAAATAATAATTAGTATTTAACAAATCTAAGTTCTGTAATTGACTATTACAAGTTCAGTTCTTCAAGTTATAATTTGCAATTATAATTATATGCTATCAATTCTAAGTTCTGTATTTGACAATTACAAGTTCAGATCTTCAAGTTATAATTTGCACTAATAATTTGAATTTAACAATTTGAAGTTCTGTATTTGACTATTACAAGTTCAGATCTTCTAATTATTATTTACAATCATAATTTGAAGTTATGAATTCTAAGTTCTGTATTTGACAATTACAAGTTCAGATCTTCAAGTTATAATTTGCAATCTTAGTTTGAAATTAACAATTCGAAGTTCTGTATTTACCTATTACAAGTTCATATCTTCTAGTTATAATTTGCAATTATACTTATAAGCTATCAATTTTAAGTTCTGTATTTGACAATTACAAGTTCAGAACTTCAAGTTATAATTTGAAATCATAATTAGAAGTTATGAATTCCAAGTGCTGTATTTGATAATTACAAGTTCAGATCTTCAAGTTATAATTTGCACTAATAATTTGTATTTAACAATTCGAAGTTCTAAATTTGACTATTACAAGTTCAGATCTTCAACTTATAATTTGCAATTATAATTATAAGCTATCAATTTTAAGTTCTGTATTTGACAATTACAAGTTCAGATCTTCAAGTTATAATTTGCACTAATAATTTGTATTTAACAATTCGAAGTTCTGTATTTGACTATTACAAGTTCAGATCTTCTAATTATTATTTGCAATCATAATTTGTAGTTATGAATTTTAAGTTCTGTATTTGACAATTACAAGTTCAGATCTTCAAGTTATAATTTGCACTAATAATTTGTATTTAACAATTCGAAGTTCTGTATTTGACTATTACAAGTTCAGATCTTCTAATTATTATTTACAATCATAATTTGAAGTTATGAATTCTAAGTTCTGTATTTGACAATTACAAGTTCAGATCTTCAAGTTATAATTTGCAATCATAATTTGAAGTTATGAATTCCAAGTGCTGTATTTGATAATTACAAGTTCAGATCTTCAAGTTATAATTTGCACTAATAATTTGTATTTAACAATTCGAAGTTCCGTATTTGACTATTACAAGTTCAGATCTTCAAATTATTAATTACAATCTTAGTTTGAAATTAACAATTCGAAGTTCTAAATTTGACTATTACAAGTTCAGATCTTCAACTTATAATTTGCAATTATAATTATAAGCTATCAATTTTAAGTTCTGTATTTGACAATTACAAGTTCAGATCTTCAAGTTATAATTTGCACTAATAATTTGTATTTAACAATTCGAAGTTCTGTATTTGACTATTACAAGTTCAGATCTTCTACTTATTATTTACAATCATAATTTGAAGTTATGAATTCTAAGTTCTGTATTTGACAATTACAAGTTCAGATCTTCAAGTTATAATTTGCACTAATAATTTGTATTTAACAATTCGAAGTTCTGTATTTGACTATTACAAGTTCAGATCTTCTAATTATTATTTACAATCATAATTTGAAGTTATGAATTCTAAGTTCTGTATTTGACAATTACAAGTTCAGATCTTCAAGTTATAATTTGCAATCTTAGTTTGAAATTAACAATTCGAAGTTCTGTATTTACCTATTACAAGTTCATATCTTCTAGTTATAATTTGCAATTATACTTATAAGCTCTCAATTTTAAGTTCTGTATTTGACAATTACAAGTTCAGATCTTCAAGTTATAATTTGCAATCATAATTTGAAGTTATGAATTCCAAGTGCTGTAATTGATAATTACAAGTTCAGATCTTCAAGTTATAATTTGCACTAATAATTTGTATTTAACAATTCGAAGTTCTGTATTTGACTATTACAAGTTCAGATCTTCTAATTATTATTTACAATCATAATTTGAAGTTATGAATTCTTAGTTCTGTATTTGACAATTACAAGTTCAGATCTTCAAGTTATAATTTGCAATCATAATTTGAAGTTATGAATTCCAAGTGCTGTATTTGATAATTACAAGTTCACAACTTCAAGTTATAATTTGCACTAATAATTTGTATTTAACAATTCGAAGTTCTGTATTTGACTATTACAAGTTCAGATCTTCAAATTATTAATTACAATCTTAGTTTGAAATTAACAATTCGAAGTTCAGTATTTACCTATTACAAGTTCAGATCTTCAACTTATAATTTGCAATTATAATTATAAGCTATCAATTTTAAGTTCTGTATTTGACTATTACAAGTTCAGATCTTCAAGTTATAATTTGCAATCTTAGTTTGAAATTAACAATTCGAAGTTCTGTATTTACCTATTACAAGTTCATATCTTCTAGTTATAATTTGCAATTATACTTATAAGCTATCAATTTTAAGTTCTGTATTTGACAATTACAAGTTCAGATCTTCAAGTTATAATTTGAAATAATAATTAGTATTTAACAAATCTAAGTTCTGTAATTGACTATTACAAGTTCAGTTCTTCAAGTTATAATTTGCAATTATAATTATAAGCTATCAATTCTAAGTTCTGTATTTGACAATTACAAGTTCAGATCTTCAAGTTATAATTTGCACTAATAATTTGAATTTAACAATTTGAAGTTCTGTATTTGACTATTACAAGTTCAGATCTTCTAATTATTATTTACAATCATAATTTGAAGTTATGAATTCTAAGTTCTGTATTTGACAATTACAAGTTCAGATCTTCAAGTTATAATTTGCAATCATAATTTGAAGTTATGAATTCCAAGTGCTGTATTTGATAATTACAAGTTCAGATCTTCAAGTTATAATTTGCACTAATAATTTGTATTTAACAATTCGAAGTTCCGTATTTGACTATTACAAGTTCAGATCTTCAAATTATTAATTACAATCTTAGTTTGAAATTAACAATTCGAAGTTATAAATTTGACTATTACAAGTTCAGATCTTCAACTTATAATTTGTAATTATAATTATAAGCTATCAATTTTAAGTTCTGTATTTGACAATTACAAGTTCAGATCTTCAAGTTATAATTTGCACTAATAATTTGTATTTAACAATTCGAAGTTCTGTATTTGACTATTACAAGTTCAGATCTTCTACTTATTATTTACAATCATAATTTGAAGTTATGAATTCTAAGTTCTGTATTTGACAATTACAAGTTCAGATCTTCAAGTTATAATTTGCACTAATAATTTGTATTTAACAATTCGAAGTTCTTATTTGACTATTACAAGTTCAGATCTTCTAATTATTATTTACTATCATAATTTGAAGTTATGAATTCTAAGTTCTGTATTTGACAATTACAAGTTCAGATCTTCAAGTTATAATTTGCAATCATAATTTGAAGTTATGAATTCCAAGTGCTGTATTTGATAATTACAAGTTCAGATCTTCAAGTTATAATTTGCACTAATAATTTGTATTTAACAATTCGAAGTTCTGTATTTGACTATTACAAGTTCAGATCTTCTAATTATTATTTACAATCATAATTTGAAGTTATGAATTCTAAGTTCTGTATTTGACAATTACAAGTTCAGATCTTCAAGTTATAATTTGCAATCATAATTTGAAGTTATGAATTCCAAGTGCTGTATTTGATAATTACAAGTTCACAACTTCAAGTTATAATTTGCACTAATAATTTGTATTTAACAATTCGAAGTTCCGTATTTGATTATTACAAGTTCAGATCTTCTAATTATTATTTACAATCATAATTTGAAGTTATGAATTCTAAGTTCTGTATTTGACAATTACAAGTTCAGATCTTCAAGTTATAATTTGCACTAATAATTTGAATTTAACAATTTGAAGTTTTGTATTTGACTATTACAAGTTCAGATCTTCTAATTATTATTTACAATCATAATTTGTAGTTATGAATTCTAAGTTCTGTATTTGACAATTACAAGTTCAGATCTTCAAGTTATAATTTGCACTAATAATTTGAATTTAACAATTTGAAGTTCTGTATTTGACTATTACAAGTTCAGATCTTCTAATTATTATTTACAATCATAATTTGAAGTTATGAATTCTAAGTTCTGTATTTGACAATTACAAGTTCAGATCTTCAAGTTATAATTTGCAATCATAATTTGAAGTTATGAATTCCAAGTGCTGTATTTGATAATTACAAGTTCAGATCTTCAAGTTATAATTTGCACTAATAATTTGTATTTAACAATTCGAAGTTCCGTATTTGACTATTACAAGTTCAGATCTTCAAATTATTAATTACAATCTTAGTTTGAAATTAACAATTCGAAGTTCTAAATTTGACTATTACAAGTTCAGATCTTCAACTTATAATTTGCAATTATAATTATAAGCTATCAATTTTAAGTTCTGTATTTGACAATTACAAGTTCAGATCTTCAAGTTATAATTTGCACTAATAATTTGTATTTAACAATTCGAAGTTCTGTATTTGACTATTACAAGTTCAGATCTTCTAATTATTATTTACAATCATAATTTGAAGTTATGAATTCTAAGTTCTGTATTTGACAATTACAAGTTCAGATCTTCAAGTTATAATTTGCAATCTTAGTTTGAAATTAACAATTCGATGTTCTGTATTTACCTATTACAAGTTCATATCTTCTAGTTATAATTTGCAATTATACTTATAAGCTCTCAATTTTAAGTTCTGTATTTGACAATTACAAGTTCAGATCTTCAAGTTATAATTTGCAATCATAATTTGAAGTTATGAATTCTAAGTGCTGTATTTGACAATTACAAGTTCAGATCTTCAAGTTATAATTTGCACTAATAATTTTTATTTAACAATTCGAAGTTCTGTATTTGACTATTACAAGTTCAGATCTTCAAATTATTAATTACAATCTTAGTTTGAAATTAACAATTCGAAGTTCAGTATTTACCTATTACAAGTTCAGATCTTCAACTTATAATTTGCAATTATAATTATAAGCTATCAATTTTAAGTTCTGTATTTGACTATTACAAGTTCAGATCTTCTAATTATTATTTACAATCATAATTTGAAGTTATGAATTCTAAGTTCTGTATTTGACAATTACAAGTTCAGATCTTCAAGTTATAATTTGCAATCTTAGTTTGAAATTAAAAATTCGAAGTTCTGTATTTACCTATTACAAGTTCATATCTTCTAGTTATAATTTGCAATTATACTTATAAGCTATCAATTTTAAGTTCTGTATTTGACAATTACAAGTTCAGATCTTCAAGTTATAATTTGTACTAATAATTTGTATTTAACAATTCGAAGTTCTGTAATTCACTATTACAAGTTCAGATCTTGAAGTTATAATTTGCAATTATAAATATAAGCTATCAATTCCAAGTTCTGTATTTGACTATTACAAGTTCAGATCTTCAAATTATTATTTACAATCTTAGTTTGAAATTAACAATTCGAAGTTCTGTATTTACCTATTACAAATTCAGATCTTCAAGTTATAATTTGCAATTATAATTATAAGCTATCAATTTTAAGTTCTGTATTTGACTATTACAAGTTCAGATCTTCAAGTTATAATTTGCAATCATAATTTGAATTTCCCAATTCTAAGTTCTGTATTTGACTATTACAAGTTCAGATCTTCAAGTTATAATTAGCAATCATAATTTGAAGTTATGAATTCTAAGTTCTGTATTTGACAATTACAAGTTCAGATCTTCAAGTTATAATTTGCACTAATAATTTGTATTAAGAATTCGTAGTTCTGTATTTGACTATTACAAGTTCAGATCTTCTAATTATTATTTACAATCATAATTTGAAGTTATGAATTCTTAGTTCTGTATTTTACAATTACAAGTTCAGATCTTCAAGTTATAATTTGCAATCATAATTTGAAGTTATTAATTCTAAGTTCTGAATTTGACTATTACAAGTTCAGATCTTCAAATTATTAATTACAATATTAGTTGGAAATTAACAATTAGAAGTTCTGTATTTACCTATTACAAGTTCAAATCTTCAACTTATAATTTGCAATTATAATTATAAGCTATCAATTATAAGTTCTGTATTTGACAATTACTAGTTCAGATTTTCAAGTTATAATTTGCACTAATAATTTGTATTTTACAATTCGAAGATCTGTATTTGACTATTACAAGTTCATATCTTCAAATTATTATTTACAATCTTAGTTTGAAATTAACAATTCGAAGTTCTGTATTTACCTATTACAAGTTCAGATCTTCTAGTTATAATTTGCAATTATAATTTAAAGCTATCAATTTTAAGTTCTGAATTTGACAATTACAAGTTCAGATCTTCAAGTTATAATTTGTACTAATAATTTGTATTTAACAATTCGAAGTTCTGTAATTCACTATTACAAGTTCAGATCTTCAAGTTATAATTTGCAATTATAATTTTAAGCTATCAATTCTAAGTTCTGTATTAGACAATTACAAGTTCAGGTCTTCAAGTTATTATTTGCACTAATAATTTGTATTTAACAATTCGAAGTTCTGTATTTGACTATTACAAGTTCAGATCTTCTAATTATTATTTACAATCATAATTTGAAGTTATGAATTCTAAGTTCTGTATTTAACAATTACAAGTTCAGATCTTCAAGTTATAATTTGCAATCATAATTTGAAGTTATGAATTCTAAGTGCTGTATTTGACAATAACAAGTTCAGAATTTCAAGTTATAATTTGCACTAATAATTTGTATTTAACAATTCGGAGTTCTGTATTTGACTATTACAAGTTTAGATCTTCAAATTATTAATTACAATCTTAGTTTGAAATTAACAATTAGAAGTTCTGTAATTCACTATTACAAGTTCAGATCTTCAAGTTATAATATGCAATTATAATTATAAGCTATCAATTCTAAGTTCTGTATTTGACAATTACAAGTTCAGATCTTCAAGTTATAATTTGCACTAATAATTTGTATTTAACAATTCGAAGTTCTGTATTTGACTATTACAAGTTCAGATCTTCTAATTATTATTTACAATCATAATTTGAAGTTATGAATTCTAAGTTCTGTATTTGACAATTACAAGTTCAGATCTTCAAGTTATAATTTGCACTAATAATTTGAATTTAACAATTTGAAGTTCTGTATTTGACTATTACAAGTTCAGATCTTCTAATTATTATTTACAATCATAATTTGAAGTTATGAATTCTAAGTTCTGTATTTGACAATTACAAGTTCAGATCTTCAAGTTATAATTTGCAATCATAATTTGAAGTTATGAATTCCAAGTGCTGTATTTGATAATTACAAGTTCAGATCTTCAAGTTATAATTTGCACTAATAATTTGTATTTAACAATTCGAAGTTCCGTATTTGACTATTACAAGTTCAGATCTTCAAATTATTAATTACAATCTTAGTTTGAAATTAACAATTCGAAGTTCTAAATTTGACTATTACAAGTTCAGATCTTCAACTTATAATTTGCAATTATAATTATAAGCTATCAATTTTAAGTTCTGTATTTGACAATTACAAGTTCAGATCTTCAAGTTATAATTTGCACTAATAATTTGTATTTAACAATTCGAAGTTCTGTATTTGACTATTACAAGTTCAGATCTTCTACTTATTATTTACAATCATAATTTGAAGTTATGAATTCTAAGTTCTGTATTTGACAATTACAAGTTCAGATCTTCAAGTTATAATTTGCACTAATAATTTGTATTTAACAATTCGAAGTTCTGTATTTGACTATTACAAGTTCAGATCTTCTAATTATTAATTACAATCATAATTTGAAGTTATGAATTCTAAGTTCTGTATTTGACAATTACAAGTTCAGATCTTCAAGTTATAATTTGCAATCTTAGTTTGAAATTAACAATTCGAAGTTCTGTATTTACCTATTACAAGTTCATATCTTCTAGTTATAATTTGCAATTATACTTATAAGCTATCAATTTTAAGTTCTGTATTTGACAATTACAAGTTCAGATCTTCAAGTTATAATTTGCACTAATAATTTGTATTTAACAATTCGAAGTTCTGTATTTGACTATTACAAGTTCAGATCTTCTACTTATTATTTACAATCATAATTTGAAGTTATGAATTCTAAGTTCTGTATTTGACAATTACAAGTTCAGATCTTCAAGTTATAATTTGCACTAATAATTTGTATTTAACAATTCGTAGTTCTGTATTTGACTATTACAAGTTCAGATCTTCTAATTATTATTTACAATCATAATTTGAAGTTATGAATTCTAAGTTCTGTATTTGACAATTACAAGTTCAGATCTTCAAGTTATAATTTGCAATCTTAGTTTGAAATTAACAATTCGAAGTTCTGTATTTACCTATTACAAGTTCATATCTTCTAGTTATAATTTGCAATTATACTTATAAGCTCTCAATTTTAAGTTCTGTATTTGACAATTACAAGTTCAGATCTTCAAGTTATAATTTGCAATCATAATTTGAAGTTATGAATTCTAAGTGCTGTATTTGACAATTACAAGTTCAGATCTTCAAGTTATAATTTGCACTAATAATTTGTATTTAACAATTCGAAGTTCTGTATTTGACTATTACAAGTTCAGATCTTCAAATTATTAATTACAATCTTAGTTTGAAATTAACAATTCGAAGTTCAGTATTTACCTATTACAAGTTCAGATCTTCAACTTAATAATTTGCAATTATAATTATAAGTTATCAATTTTAAGTTCTGTATTTGACTATTACAAGTTCAGATCTTCTAATTATTATTTACAATCATAATTTGAAGTTATGAATTCTAAGTTCTGTATTTGACAATTACAAGTTCAGATCTTCAAGTTATAATTTGCAATCTTAGTTTGAAATTAAAAATTCGAAGTTCTGTATTTACCTATTACAAGTTCATATCTTCTAGTTATAATTTGCAATTATACTTATAAGCTATCAATTTTAAGTTCTGTATTTGACAATTACAAGTTCAGATCTTCAAGTTATAATTTGTACTAATAATTTGTATTTAACAATTCGAAGTTCTGTAATTCACTATTACAAGTTCAGATCTTGAAGTTTTAATTTGCAATTATAATTATAAGCTATCAATTCCAAGTTCTGTATTTGACAATTACAAGTTCAGATCTTCAAGTTATAATTTGCACTAATAATTTGAATTTAACAATTTGAAGTTTTGTATTTGACTATTACAAGTTCAGATCTTCAAATTATTAATTACAATATTAGTTTGTTATTAACAATTCGAAGTTCTGTATTTGACTATTACAAGTTCAGATCTTCAAATTATTATTTACAATCTTAGTTTGAAATTAACAATTCGAAGTTCTGTATTTACCTATTACAAATTCAGATCTTCAAGTTATAATTTGCAATTATAATTATAAGCTATCAATTTTAAGTTCTGTATTTGACTATTACAAGTTCAGATCTTCAAGTTATAATTTGCAATCATAATTTGAATTTCCCAATTCTAAGTTCTGTATTTGACTATTACAAGTTCAGATCTTCAAGTTATAATTAGCAATCATAATTTGAAGTTATGAATTCTAAGTTCTGTATTTGACAATTACAAGTTCAGATCTTCAAGTTATAATTTGCACTAATAATTTGTATTAAGAATTCGTAGTTCTGTATTTGACTATTACAAGTTCAGATCTTCTAATTATTATTTACAATCATAATTTGAAGTTATGAATTCTTAGTTCTGTATTTTACAATTACAAGTTCAGATCTTCAAGTTATAATTTGCAATCATAATTTGAAGTTATTAATTCTAAGTTCTGAATTTGACTATTACAAGTTCAGATCTTCAAATTATTAATTACAATATTAGTTGGAAATTAACAATTAGAAGTTCTGTATTTACCTATTACAAGTTCAAATCTTCAACTTATAATTTGCAATTATAATTATAAGCTATCAATTATAAGTTCTGTATTTGACAATTACAAGTTCAGATTTTCAAGTTATAATTTGCACTAATAATTTGTATTTTACAATTCGAAGATCTGTATTTGACTATTACAAGTTCATATCTTCAAATTATTATTTACAATCTTAGTTTGAAATTAACAATTCGAAGTTCTGTATTTACCTATTACAAGTTCAGATCTTCTAGTTATAATTTGCAATTATAATTTAAAGCTATCAATTTTAAGTTCTGTATTTGACAATTACAAGTTCAGATCTTCAAGTTATAATTTGTACTAATAATTTGTATTTAACAATTCGAAGTTCTGTAATTCACTATTACAAGTTCAGATCTTCAAGTTATAATTTGCAATTATAATTTTAAGCTATCAATTCTAAGTTCTGTATTAGACAATTACAAGTTCAGGTCTTCAAGTTATTATTTGCACTAATAATTTGTATTTAACAATTCGAAGTTCTGTATTTGACTATTACAAGTTCAGATCTTCTAATTATTATTTACAATCATAATTTGAAGTTATGAATTCTAAGTTCTGTATTTAACAATTACAAGTTCAGATCTTCAAGTTATAATTTGCAATCATAATTTGAAGTTATGAATTCTAAGTGCTGTATTTGACAATAACAAGTTCAGAATTTCAAGTTATAATTTGCACTAATAATTTGTATTTAACAATTCGGAGTTCTGTATTTGACTATTACAAGTTTAGATCTTCAAATTATTAATTACAATCTTAGTTTGAAATTAACAATTAGAAGTTCTGTAATTCACTATTACAAGTTCAGATCTTCAAGTTATAATATGCAATTATAATTATAAGCTATCAATTCTAAGTTCTGTATTTGACAATTACAAGTTCAGATCTTCAAGTTATAATTTGCACTAATAATTTGTATTTAACAATTCGAAGTTCTGTATTTGACTATTACAAGTTCAGATCTTCTAATTATTATTTACAATCATAATTTGAAGTTATGAATTCTAAGTTCTGTATTTGACAATTACAAGTTCAGATCTTCAAGTTATAATTTGCACTAATAATTTGAATTTAACAATTTGAAGTTCTGTATTTGACTATTACAAGTTCAGATCTTCTAATTATTATTTACAATCATAATTTGAAGTTATGAATTCTAAGTTCTGTATTTGACAATTACAAGTTCAGATCTTCAAGTTATAATTTGCAATCATAATTTGAAGTTATGAATTCCAAGTGCTGTATTTGATAATTACAAGTTCAGATCTTCAAGTTATAATTTGCACTAATAATTTGTATTTAACAATTCGAAGTTCCGTATTTGACTATTACAAGTTCAGATCTTCAAATTATTAATTACAATCTTAGTTTGAAATTAACAATTCGAAGTTCTAAATTTGACTATTACAAGTTCAGATCTTCAACTTATAATTTGCAATTATAATTATAAGCTATCAATTTTAAGTTCTGTATTTGACAATTACAAGTTCAGATCTTCAAGTTATAATTTGCACTAATAATTTGTATTTAACAATTCGAAGTTCTGTATTTGACTATTACAAGTTCAGATCTTCTACTTATTATTTACAATCATAATTTGAAGATATGAATTCTAAGTTCTGTATTTGACAACTACAAGTTCAGATCTTCAAGTTATAATTTGCACTAATAATTTGTATTTAACAATTCTAAGTTCTGTATTTGACTATTACAAGTTCAGATCTTCTAATTATTATTTACAATCATAATTTGAAGTTATGAATTCTAAGTTCTGTATTTGACAATTACAAGTTCAGATCTTCAAGTTATAATTTGCAATCTTAGTTTGAAATTAACAATTCGAAGTTCTGTATTTACCTATTACAAGTTCATATCTTCTAGTTATAATTTGCAATTATACTTATAAGCTATCAATTTTAAGTTCTGTATTTGACAATTACAAGTTCAGATCTTCAAGTTATAATTTGAAATAATAATTAGTATTTAACAAATCTAAGTTCTGTAATTGACTATTACAAGTTCAGTTCTTCAAGTTATAATTTGCAATTATAATTATAAGCTATCAATTATAAGTTCTGTATTTGACAATTACAAGTTCAGATCTTCAAGTTATAATTTGCACTAATAATTTGAATTTAACAATTTGAAGTTCTGTATTTGACTATTACAAGTTCAGATCTTCTAATTATTATTTACAATCATAATTTGAAGTTATGAATTCTAAGTTCTGTATTTGACAATTACAAGTTCAGATCTTCAAGTTATAATTTGAAATCTTAGTTTGAAATTAACAATTCGAAGTTCTGTATTTACCTATTACAAGTTCATATCTTCTAGTTATAATTTGCAATTATACTTATAAGCTATCAATTTTAAGTTCTGTATTTGACAATTACAAGTTCAGAACTTCAAGTTATAATTTGAAATCATAATTAGAAGTTATGAATTCCAAGTGCTGTATTTGATAATTACAAGTTCAGATCTTCAAGTTATAATTTGCACTAATAATTTGTATTTAACAATTCGAAGTTCTAAATTTGACTATTACAAGTTCAGATCTTCAACTTATAATTTGCAATTATAATTATAAGCTATCAATTTTAAGTTCTGTATTTGACAATTACAAGTTCAGATCTTCAAGTTATAATTTGCACTAATAATTTGTATTTAACAATTCGAAGTTCTGTATTTGACTATTACAAGTTCAGATCTTCTAATTATTATTTGCAATCATAATTTGTAGTTATGAATTTTAAGTTCTGTATTTGACAATTACAAGTTCAGATCTTCAAGTTATAATTTGCACTAATAATTTGTATTTAACAATTCGAAGTTCTGTATTTGACTATTACAAGTTCAGATCTTCTAATTATTATTTACAATCATAATTTGAAGTTATGAATTCTAAGTTCTGTATTTGACAATTACAAGTTCAGATCTTCAAGTTATAATTTGCAATCTTAGTTTGAAATTAAAAATTCGAAGTTCTGTATTTACCTATTACAAGTTCATATCTTCTAGTTATAATTTGCAATTATACTTATAAGCTATCAATTTTAAGTTCTGTATTTGACAATTACAAGTTCAGATCTTCAAGTTATAATTTGAAATAATAATTAGTATTTAACAAATCTAAGTTCTGTAATTGACTATTACAAGTTCAGATCTTGAAGTTATAATTTGCAATTATAATTATAAGCTATCAATTCTAAGTTCTGTATTTGACAATTACAAGTTCAGATCTTCAAGTTATAATTTGCACTAATAATTTGAATTTTACAATTTGAAGTTCTGTATTTGACTATTACAAGTTCAGATCTTCAAATTATTAATTACAATATTAGTTTGTAATTAACAATTCGAAGTTCTGTATTTGACTATTACAAGTTCAGATCTTCAAATTCTTATTTACAATCTTAGTTTGAAATTAACAATTCGAAGTTCAGTATTTACCTATTACAAGTTCAGATCTTCAACTTATAATTTGCAATTATAATTATAAGCTATCAATTTTAAGTTCTGTATTTGACAATTACAAGTTCAGATCTTCAAGTTATAATTTGCACTAATAATTTGTATTTAACAATTCGAAGTTCTGTATTTGACTATTACAAGTTCAGATCTTCAAATTATTAATTACAATCTTAGTTTGAAATTAACAATTCGAAGTTCTGTATTTACCTATTACAAGTTCAGATCTTCAACTTATAATTTGCAATTATAATTATAAGCTATCAATTTTAAGTTCTGTATTTGACAATTACAAGTTCAGATCTTCAAGTTATAATTTGCACTAATAATTTGTATTTAACAATTCTAAGTTCTGTATTTGACTATTACAAGTTCAGATCTTCAAATTATTATTTACAATCTTAGTTTGAAATTAACAATTCGAAGTTCTGTATTTACCTATTACAAATTCAGATCTTTAAGTTATAATTTGCAATTATAATTATAAGCTATCAATTTTAAGTTCTGTATTTGACTATTACAAGTTCAGATCTTCAAGTTATAATTTGCAATCATGATTTGAATTTTACAATTCTAAGTTCTGTATTTGACTATTTCAAGTTCAGATCTTCAAGTTATAATTAGCAATCATAATTTGAAGTTATGAATTCTAAGTGCTGTATTTGACAATTACAAGTTCAGATCTTCAAGTTATAATTTGCACTAATAATTTGTATTTAACAATTCGGAGTTCTGTATTTGACTATTACAAGTTTAGATCTTCAAATTATTAATTACAATCTTAGTTAAAAATTAACAATTAGAAGTTCTGTAATTCACTATTACAAGTTCAGATCTTCAAGTTATAATTTGCAATTATAATTATAAGCTATCAATTCTAAGTTCTGTATTTGACAATTACAAGTTCAGATCTTCAAGTTATAATTTGCACTAATAATTTGTATTTAACAATTCGAAGTTCTGTATTTGACTATTACAAGTTCAGATCTTCTAATTATTATTTACAATCATAATTAGAGGTTATGAATTCTAAGTTCTGTATTTGACAATTACAAGTTCAGATCTTCAAGTTATAATTTGCAATCTTAGTTTGAAATTAACAATTCGAAGTTCTGTATTTACCTATTACAAGTTCATATCTTCTAGTTATAATTTGCAATTATACTTATAAGCTATCAATTTTAAGTTCTGTATTTGACAATTACAAGTTCAGATCTTCAAGTTATAATTTGAAATAATAATTAGTATTTAACAAATCTAAGTTCTGTAATTGACTATTACAAGTTCAGTTCTTCAAGTTATAATTTGCAATTATAATTATAAGCTATCAATTCTAAGTTCTGTATTTGACAATTACAAGTTCAGATCTTCAAGTTATAATTTGCACTAATAATTTGAATTTAACAATTTGAAGTTCTGTATTTGACTATTACAAGTTCAGATCTTCTAATTATTATTTACAATCATAATTTGAAGTTATGAATTCTAAGTTCTGTATTTGACAATTACAAGTTCAGATCTTCAAGTTATAATTTGCAATCATAATTTGAAGTTATGAATTCCAAGTGCTGTATTTGATAATTACAATTTCAGATCTTCAAGTTATAATTTGCACTAATAATTTGTATTTAACAATTCGACGTTCCGTATTTGACTATTACAAGTTCAGATCTTCAAATTATTAATTGCAATCTTAGTTTGAAATTAACAATTCGAAGTTCTAAATTTGACTATTACAAGTTCAGATCTTCAACTTATAATTTGCAATTATAATTATAAGCTATCAATTTTAAGTTCTGTATTTGACAATTACAAGTTCAGATCTTCAAGTTATAATTTGCACTAATAATTTGTATTTAACAATTCGAAGTTCTGTATTTGACTATTACAAGTTCAGATCTTCTAATTATTATTTGCAATCATAATTTGAAGTTATGAATTCTAAGTTCTGTATTTGACAATTACAAGTTCAGATCTTCAGGTTATAATTTGCACTAATAATTTGTATTTAACAATTCGAAGTTCTGTATTTGACTATTACAAGTTCAGATCTTCTAATTATTATTTACAATCATAATTTGAAGTTATGAATTCTAAGTTCTGTATTTGACAATTACAAGTTCAGATCTTCAAGTTATAATTTGCAATCCTAGTTTGAAATTAACAATTCGAAGTTCTGTATTTACCTATTACAAGTTCATATCTTCTAGTTATAATTTGCAATTATACTTATAAGCTATCAATTTTAAGTTCTGTATTTGACAATTACAAGTTCAGATCTTCAAGTTATAATTTGAAATAATAATTAGTATTTAAAAAATCTAAGTTCTGTAATTGACTATTACAAGTTCAGATCTTCAAATTATTAATTACAATCTTAGTTGTAATTAACAATTCGAAGTTTTGTATTTACCTATTACAAGTTCAGATCTTCAACTTATAATTTGCAATTATAATTATAAGCTATCAATTTTAAGTTCTGTATTTGACTATTACAAGTTCAGATCTTCAAGTTATAATTTGCAATCATAATTTGAAGTTATTAATTCTAAGTTCTGAATTTGACTATTACAAGTTCAGATCTTCAAATTATTAATTACAATATTAGTTGGAAATTAACAATTAGAAGTTCTGTATTTACCTATTACAAGTTCAAATCTTCAACTTATAATTTGCAATTATAATTATAAGCTATCAATTATAAGTTCTGTATTTGACAATTACAAGTTCAGATTTTCAAGTTATAATTTGCACTAATAATTTGTATTTTACAATTCGAAGATCTGTATTTGACTATTACAAGTTCATATCTTCAAATTATTATTTACAATCTTAGTTTGAAATTAACAATTCGAAGTTCTGTATTTACCTATTACAAGTTCAGATCTTCTAGTTATAATTTGCAATTATAATTTAAAGCTATCAATTTTAAGTTCTGTATTTGACAATTACAAGTTCAGATCTTCAAGTTATAATTTGTACTAATAATTTGTATTTAACAATTCGAAGTTCTGTAATTCACTATTACAAGTTCAGATCTTCAAGTTATAATTTGCAATTATAATTTTAAGCTATCAACTCTAAGTTCTGTATTAGACAATTACAAGTTCAGGTCTTCAAGTTATTATTTGCACTAATAATTTGTATTTAACAATTCGAAGTTCTGTATTTGACTATTACAAGTTCAGATCTTCTAATTATTATTTACAATCATAATTTGAAGTTATGAATTCTAAGTTCTGTATTTAACAATTACAAGTTCAGATCTTCAAGTTATAATTTGCAATCATAATTTGAAGTTATGAATTCTAAGTGCTGTATTTGACAATTACAAGTTCAGAATTTCAAGTTATAATTTGCACTAATAATTTGTATTTAACAATTCGGAGTTCTGTATTTGACTATTACAAGTTTAGATCTTCAAATTATTAATTACAATCTTAGTTTGAAATTAACAATTAGAAGTTCTGTAATTCACTATTACAAGTTCAGATCTTCAAGTTATAATATGCAATTATAATTATAAGCTATCAATTCTAAGTTCTGTATTTGACAATTACAAGTTCAGATCTTCAAGTTATAATTTGCACTAATAATTTGTATTTAACAATTCGAAGTTCTGTATTTGACTATTACAAGTTCAGATCTTCTAATTATTATTTACAATCATAATTTGAAGTTATGAATTCTAAGTTCTGTATTTGACAATTACAAGTTCAGATCTTCAAGTTATAATTTGCACTAATAATTTGAATTTAACAATTTGAAGTTCTGTATTTGACTATTACAAGTTCAGATCTTCTAATTATTATTTACAATCATAATTTGAAGTTATGAATTCTAAGTTCTGTATTTGACAATTACAAGTTCAGATCTTCAAGTTATAATTTGCAATCATAATTTGAAGTTATGAATTCCAAGTGCTGTATTTGATAATTACAAGTTCAGATCTTCAAGTTATAATTTGCACTAATAATTTGTATTTAACAATTCGAAGTTCCGTATTTGACTATTACAAGTTCAGATCTTCAAATTATTAATTACAATCTTAGTTTGAAATTAACAATTCGAAGTTCTAAATTTGACTATTACAAGTTCAGATCTTCAACTTATAATTTGCAATTATAATTATAAGCTATCAATTTTAAGTTCTGTATTTGACAATTACAAGTTCAGATCTTCAAGTTATAATTTGCACTAATAATTTGTATTTAACAATTCGAAGTTCTGTATTTGACTATTACAAGTTCAGATCTTCTACTTATTATTTACAATCATAATTTGAAGTTATGAATTCTAAGTTCTGTATTTGACAATTACAAGTTCAGATCTTCAAGTTATAATTTGCACTAATAATTTGTATTTAACAATTCGAAGTTCTGTATTTGACTATTACAAGTTCAGATCTTCTAATTATTATTTACAATCATAATTTGAAGTTATGAATTCTAAGTTCTGTATTTGACAATTACAAGTTCAGATCTTCAAGTTATAATTTGCAATCTTAGTTTGAAATTAACAATTCGAAGTTCTGTATTTACCTATTACAAGTTCATATCTTCTAGTTATAATTTGCAATTATACTTATAAGCTATCAATTTTAAGTTCTGTATTTGACAATTACAAGTTCAGATCTTCAAGTTATAATTTGAAATAATAATTAGTATTTAACAAATCTAAGTTCTGTAATTGACTATTACAAGTTCAGTTCTTCAAGTTATAATTTGCAATTATAATTATAAGCTATCAATTATAAGTTCTGTATTTGACAATTACAAGTTCAGATCTTCAAGTTATAATTTGCACTAATAATTTGAATTTAACAATTTGAAGTTCTGTATTTGACTATTACAAGTTCAGATCTTCTAATTATTATTTACAATCATAATTTGAAGTTATGAATTCTAAGTTCTGTATTTGACAATTACAAGTTCAGATCTTCAAGTTATAATTTGAAATCTTAGTTTGAAATTAACAATTCGAAGTTCAGTATTTACCTATTACAAGTTCATATCTTCTAGTTATAATTTGCAATTATACTTATAAGCTATCAATTTTAAGTTCTGTATTTGACAATTACAAGTTCAGAACTTCAAGTTATAATTTGAAATCATAATTAGAAGTTATGAATTCCAAGTGCTGTATTTGATAATTACAAGTTCAGATCTTCAAGTTATAATTTGCACTAATAATTTGTATTTAACAATTCGAAGTTCTAAATTTGACAATTACAAGTTCAGATCTTCAAGTTATAATTTGCACTAATAATTTGTATTTAACAATTCGAAGTTCTGTATTTGACTATTACAAGTTCAGATCTTCTAATTATTATTTGCAATCATAATTTGTAGTTATGAATTTTAAGTTCTGTATTTGACAATTACAAGTTCAGATCTTCAAGTTATAATTTGCACTAATAATTTGTATTTAACAATTCGAAGTTCTGTATTTGACTATTACAAGTTCAGATCTTCTAATTATTATTTACAATCATAATTTGAAGTTATGAATTCTAAGTTCTGTATTTGACAATTACAAGTTCAGATCTTCAAGTTATAATTTGCAATCTTAGTTTGAAATTAAAAATTCGAAGTTCTGTATTTACCTATTACAAGTTCATATCTTCTAGTTATAATTTGCAATTATACTTATAAGCTATCAATTTTAAGTTCTGTATTTGACAATTACAAGTTCAGATCTTCAAGTTATAATTTGAAATAATAATTAGTATTTAACAAATCTAAGTTCTGTAATTGACTATTACAAGTTCAGATCTTGAAGTTATAATTTGCAATTATAATTATAAGCTATCAATTCTAAGTTCTGTATTTGACAATTACAAGTTCAGATCTTCAAGTTATAATTTGCACTAATAATTTGAATTTTAAAATTTTAAGTTCTGTATTTGACTATTACAAGTTCAGATCTTCAAATTATTAATTACAATATTAGTTTGTAATTAACAATTCGAAGTTCTGTATTTGACTATTACAAGTTCAGATCTTCAAATTATTATTTACAATCTTAGTTTGAAATTAACAATTCGAAGTTCAGTATTTACCTATTACAAGTTCAGATCTTCAACTTATAATTTGCAATTATAATTATAAGCTATCAATTTTAAGTTCTGTATTTGACAATTACAAGTTCAGATCTTCAAGTTATAATTTGCACTAATAATTTGTATTTAACAATTCGAAGTTCTGTATTTGACTATTACAAGTTCAGATCTTCAAATTATTAATTACAATCTTAGTTTGAAATTAACAATTCGAAGTTCTGTATTTACCTATTACAAGTTCAGATCTTCAACTTATAATTTGCAATTATAATTATAAGCTATCAATTTTAAGTTCTGTATTTGACAATTACAAGTTCAGATCTTCAAGTTATAATTTGCACTAATAATTTGTATTTAACAATTCTAAGTTCTGTATTTGACTATTACAAGTTCAGATCTTCAAATTATTATTTACAATCTTAGTTTGAAATTAACAATTCGAAGTTCTGTATTTACCTATTACAAATTCAGATCTTTAAGTTATAATTTGCAATTATAATTATAAGCTATCAATTTTAAGTTCTGTATTTGACTATTACAAGTTCAGATCTTCAAGTTATAATTTGCAATCATGATTTGAATTTTACAATTCTAAGTTCTGTATTTGACTATTTCAAGTTCAGATCTTCAAGTTATAATTAGCAATCATAATTTGAAGTTATGAATTCTAAGTGCTGTATTTGACAATTACAAGTTCAGATCTTCAAGTTATAATTTGCACTAATAATTTGTATTTAACAATTCGGAGTTCTGTATTTGACTATTACAAGTTTAGATCTTCAAATTATTAATTACAATCTTAGTTAAAAATTAACAATTAGAAGTTCTGTAATTCACTATTACAAGTTCAGATCTTCAAGTTATAATTTGCAATTATAATTATAAGCTATCAATTCTAAGTTCTGTATTTGACAATTACAAGTTCAGATCTTCAAGTTATAATTTGCACTAATAATTTGTATTTAACAATTCGAAGTTCTGTATTTGACTATTACAAGTTCAGATCTTCTAATTATTATTTACAATCATAATTAGAGGTTATGAATTCTAAGTTCTGTATTTGACAATTACAAGTTCAGATCTTCAAGTTATAATTTGCAATCTTAGTTTGAAATTAACAATTCGAAGTTCTGTATTTACCTATTACAAGTTCATATCTTCTAGTTATAATTTGCAATTATACTTATAAGCTATCAATTTTAAGTTCTGTATTTGACAATTACAAGTTCAGATCTTCAAGTTATAATTTGAAATAATAATTAGTATTTAACAAATCTAAGTTCTGTAATTGACTATTACAAGTTCAGTTCTTCAAGTTATAATTTGCAATTATAATTATAAGCTATCAATTCTAAGTTCTGTATTTGACAATTACAAGTTCAGATCTTCAAGTTATAATTTGCAATTATAATTATAAGCTATCAATTCTAAGTTCTGTATTTGACAATTACAAGTTCAGATCTTCAAGTTATAATTTGCACTAATAATTTGTATTTAACAATTCGAAGTTCTGTATTTGACTATTACAAGTTCAGATCTTCTAATTATTATTTACAATCATAATTAGAGGTTATGAATTCTAAGTTCTGTATTTGACAATTACAAGTTCAGATCTTCAAGTTATAATTTGCAATCTTAGTTTGAAATTAACAATTCGAAGTTCTGTATTTACCTATTACAAGTTCATATCTTCTAGTTATAATTTGCAATTATACTTATAAGCTATCAATTTTAAGTTCTGTATTTGACAATTACAAGTTCAGATCTTCAAGTTATAATTTGAAATAATAATTAGTATTTAACAAATCTAAGTTCTGTAATTGACTATTACAAGTTCAGTTCTTCAAGTTATAATTTGCAATTATAATTATAAGCTATCAATTCTAAGTTCTGTATTTGACAATTACAAGTTCAGATCTTCAAGTTATAATTTGCACTAATAATTTGAATTTAACAATTTGAAGTTCTGTATTTGACTATTACAAGTTCAGATCTTCTAATTATTATTTACAATCATAATTTGAAGTTATGAATTCTAAGTTCTGTATTTGACAATTACAAGTTCAGATCTTCAAGTTATAATTTGCAATCATAATTTGAAGTTATGAATTCCAAGTGCTGTATTTGATAATTACAAGTTCAGATCTTCAAGTTATAATTTGCACTAATAATTTGTATTTAACAATTCGAAGTTCCGTATTTGACTATTACAAGTTCAGATCTTCAAATTATTAATTACAATCTTAGTTTGAAATTAACAATTCGAAGTTCTAAATTTGACTATTACAAGTTCAGATCTTCAACTTATAATTTGCAATTATAATTATAAGCTATCAATTTTAAGTTCTGTATTTGACAATTACAAGTTCAGATCTTCAAGTTATAATTTGCACTAATAATTTGTATTTAACAATTCGAAGTTCTGTATTTGACTATTACAAGTTCAGATCTTCTAATTATTATTTGCAATCATAATTTGAAGTTATGAATTCTAAGTTCTGTATTTGACAATTACAAGTTCAGATCTTCAGGTTATAATTTGCATTAATAATTTGTATTTAACAATTCGAAGTTCTGTATTTGACTATTACAAGTTCAGATCTTCTAATTATTAATTACAATCTTAGTTTGAAATTAACAATTCGAAGTTCTGTATTTACCTATTACAAGTTCAGATTTTCAACTTATAATTTGCAATTATAATTATACCCAAACATATGTAATTCCTAGACCAGTTCAATCTGCAGCATCTTACGCGCAGGCACTGACGAACCCTAACTTAAACACACAACCTATACCGCAATCCCAAGAACAGCAGGGTCACGAAACACAATTTGAAAGCATAAATAACCAACAACAATTTGCAAATGAACAACAGCCCAACGATATACAAGAGCTAAAAAAGATGATGAAAAGCCTTATTGAACAAATGGGAACAATAATAAATTTACTAACATTGTTCATGACAAACAATCAAAATGCCAGAACAGTAATAATTTGTATTTAACAATTCGTAGTTCTGTATTTGACTATTACAAGTTCAGATCTTCAAATTATTAATTACAATCTTAGTTTGAAATTAACAATTCGAAGTTCTGTATTTACCTATTACAAGTTCAGATCTTCAATTTATAATTTGCAATTATAATTATAAGCTATCAATTTTAAGTTCTGTATTTGACAATTACAAGTTCAGATCTTCAAGTTATAATTTGCACTAATAATATGTATTTAACAATTCTAAGTTCTGTATTTGACTATTACAAGTTCAGATCTTCAAATTATTATTTTCAATCTTAGTTTGAAATTAACAATTCGAAGTTCTGTATTTACCTATTACAAATTCAGATCTTCAAGTTATAATTTGCAATTATAATTATAAGCTATCAATTTTAAGTTCTGTATTTGACTATTACAAGTTCAGATCTTCAAGTTATAAATTGCAATCATGATTTGAATTTTACAATTCTAAGTTCTGTATTTGACTATTTCAAGTTCAGATCTTCAAGTTATAATTAGCAATCATAATTTGAAGTTATGAATTCTAAGTGCTGTATTTGACAATTACAAGTTCAGATCTTCAAGTTGTAATTTGCACTAATAATTTGTATTTAACAATTCGGAGTTCTGTATTTGACTATTACAAGTTTAGATCTTCAAATTATTAATTACAATCTTAGTTTGAAATTAACAATTAGAAGTTCTGTAATTCACTATTACAAGTTCAGATCTTCAAGTTATAATTTGCAATTATAATTATAAGCTATCAATTCTAAGTTCTGTATTTGACAATTACAAGTTCAGATCTTCAAGTTATAATTTGCACTAATAATTTGTATTTAACAATTCGAAGTTCTGTATTTGACTATTACAAGTTCAGATCTTCTAATTATTATTTACAATCATAATTTGAAGTTATGAATTATAAGTTCTGTATTTGACAATTACAAGTTCAGATCTTCAAGTTATAATTTGCAATCTTAGTTTGAAATTAACAATTCGAAGTTCTGTATTTACCTATTACAAGTTCATATCTTCTAGTTATAATTTGCAATTATACTTATAAGCTATCAATTTTAAGTTCTGTATTTGACAATTACAAGTTCAGATCTTCAAGTTATAATTTGAAATAATAATTAGTATTTAACAAATCTAAGTTCTGTAATTGACTATTACAAGTTCAGTTCTTCAAGTTATAATTTGCAATTATAATTATAAGCTATCAATTCTAAGTTCTGAATTTGACAATTACAAGTTCAGATCTTCAAGTTATAATTTGCACTAATAATTTGAATTTAACAATTTGAAGTTCTGTATTTGACTATTACAAGTTCAGATCTTCTAATTATTATTTACAATCATAATTTGAAGTTATGAATTCTAAGTTCTGTATTTGACAATTACAAGTTCAGATCTTCAAGTTATAATTTGCAATCATAATTTGAAGTTATGAATTCCAAGTGCTGTATTTGATAATTACAAGTTCAGATCTTCAAGTTATAATTTGCACTAATAATTTGTATTTAACAATTCGAAGTTCCGTATTTGACTATTACAAGTTCAGATCTTCAAATTATTAATTACAATCTTAGTTTGAAAGTAACAATTCGAAGATCTAAATTTGACTATTACAAGTTCAGATCTTCAACTTATAATTTGCAATTATAATTATCAGCTATCAATTTTAAGTTCTGTATTTGACAATTACAAGTTCAGATCTTCAAGTTATAATTTGCAATTATAATTATAAGCTATCAATTTTAAGTTCTGTATTTGACAATTACAAGTTCAGATCTTCAAGTTATAATTTGTAATCATAATTTGAAGTTATGAATTTTAAGTTCTGAATTTGACTATTACAAGTTCAGAACTTCAAATTATTAATTACAATCTTAGTTGGAAATTAACAATTAGAAGTTCTGTATTTACCTATTACAAGTTCAGATCTTCAACTTATAATTTGCAATTATAATTATAAGCTATCAATTTTAAGTTCTGTATTTGGCAATTACAAGTTCAGATTTTCAAGTTATAATTTGCACTAATAATTTGTATTTAACAATTCGAAGTTCTGTATTTACCTATTACAAATTCAGATCTTCAAGTTATAATTTGCAATTATAATTATAAGCTATCAATTTTAAGTTCAGTATTTGACTATTACAAGTTCAGATCTTCAAGTTATAATTTGCAATCATGATTTGACTTTTACAATTCTAAGTTCTGTATTTGACTATTACAAGTTTAGATCTTACAATTATTAATTACAATCTTAGTTTGAAATTAACAATTAGAAGTTCTGTAATTCACTATTACAAGTTCAGATCTTCAAGTTATAATTTGCAATTATAATTATAAGCTATCAATTCTAAGTTCTGTATTTGACAATTACAAGTTGAGATCTTCAAGTTATAATTTGCACTAATAATTTGTATTTAACAATTCGAAGTTCTGTATTTGACTATTACAAGTTCAGATCTTCTACTTATTATTTACAATCATAATTTGAAGTTATGAATTCTAAGTGCTGTATTTGACAATTACAAGTTCAGATCTTCAAGTTATAATTTGCACTAATAACTTGTATTTAACAATTCGGAGTTCTGTATTTGACTATCACAAGTTTAGATCTTACAATTATTAATTACAATCTTTGTTTGAAATTAACAATTAGAAGTTCTGTAATTCACTATTACAAGTTCAGATCTTCAAGTTATAATTTGCACTAATAATTTGTATTTAACAATTCGAAGTTCTGTATTTGACTATTACAAGTTCAGATCTACTAATTATTATTTACAATCATAATTTGAAGTTATGAATTCTAAGTTCTGTATTTGACAATTGCAAGTTCAGATCTTCAAGTTATAATTTGCAATCTTAGTTTGAAATTAACAATTCGAAGTTCTTTATTTACCTATTACAAGTTCATATCTTCTAGTTATAATTTGCAATTATACTTATAAGCTATCAATTTTAAGTTCTGTATTTGACAATTACAAGTTCAGATCTTCAAGTTATAATTTGAAATAATAATTAGTATTTAACAAATCTAAGTTCTGTAATTGACTATTACAAGTTCAGTTCTTCAAGTTATAATTTGCAATTATAATTATAAGCTATCAATTCTAAGTTCTGTATTTGACAATTACAAGTTCAGATCTTCAAGTTATAATTTGCACTAATAATTTGAATTTAACAATTTGTAGTTCTGTATTTGACTATTACAAGTTCATATCTTCAAATTATTATTTACAATCTTAGTTTGAAATTAACAATTTGAAGTTCTGTATTTACCTATTACAAGTTCAGATCTTCTAGTTATAATTAACAATTATAATTTGTATTTAACAATTCGAAGTTCTGTATTCGACTATTGCAAGTGCAGATCTTCAAATTATTAATTTCAATCTTAGTTTGAAATTAACAATTCGAAGTTCTGTATTTACCTATTACAAATTCAGATCTTCAAGTTATAATTTGCAATTATAATTATAAGCTATCAATTTTAAGTTCAGTATTTGACTATTACAAGTTCAGATCTTCAAGTTATAATTTGCAATCATGATTTGAATTTTACAATTCTAAGTTCTGTAATTGACTATTACAAGTTCAGATCTTCAAATTATTATTTACAATCTTAGTTTGAAATTAACAATTCGAAGTTCTGTATTTACCTATTACAAGTTCAGATCTTCAAGTTATAATTTGCAATTATAATTATAAGCTATCAATTTTAAGTTCTGTATTTGACTATTACAAGTTCAGATCTTCAAGTTATAATTTGCAATCATAATTTGAATTTACAAATTCTAAGTTCTGAATTTGACTATTACAAGTTCAGATCTTCAAGTTATAATTAGCAATCATAATTTGAAGTTATGAATTCTAAGTTCTGTATTTGACAATTACAAGTTCAGATCTTCAAGTTATAATTTGCACTAATAATTTGTATTTAACAATTCGTAGTTCTGTATTTGACTATTACAAGTTCAGATCTTCTAATTATTATTTACAATCATAATTTGAAGTTATGAATTCTAAGTTCTGTATTTGACAATTACAAGTTCAGATCTTCAAGTTATAATTTGCACTAATAATTTGTATTTAACAATTCGAAGTTCTGTATTTGACTATTACAAGTTCAGATCTTCAAATTATTATTTACAATCTTAGTTTGAAATTAACAATACGAAGTTCTGTATTTACCTATTACAAATTCAGATCTTCAAGTTATAATTTGCAATTATAATTATAAGCTATCAATTTTAAGTTCTGTATTTGACTATTACAAGTTCAGATCTTTAAGTTATAATTTGCAATCATAATTTGAATTTACAAATTCTAAGTTCTGAATTTGACTATTACAAGTTCAGATCTTCAAGTTATAATTAGCAATCATAATTTGAAGTTATGAATTCTTAGTTCTGTATTTTACAATTACAAGTTCAGATCTTCAAGTTATAATTTGCAATTATAATTTGAAGTTATGAATTCTAAGTGCTGTATTTGACAATTACAAGTTCAGATCTTCAAGTTATAATTTGCACTAATAATTTGTATTTAACAATTCGAAGTTCTGTATTTACCTATTACAAATTCAGATCTTCAAGTTATAATTTGCAATTATAATTATAAGCTATCAATTTTAAGTTCAGTATTTGACTATTACAAGTTCAGATCTTCAAGTTATAATTTGCAATCATGATTTGACTTTTACAATTCTAAGTTCTGTATTTGACTATTACAAGTTTAGTTCTTACAATTATTAATTACAATCTTAGTTTGAAATTAACAATTAGAAGTTCTGTAATTCACTATTACAAGTTCAGATCTTCAAGTTATAATTTGCAATTATAATTATAAGCTATCAATTCTAAGTTCTGTATTTGACAATTACAAGTTCAGATCTTCAAGTTATAATTTGCACTAATAATTTGTATTTAACAATTCGAAGTTCTGTATTTGACTATTACAAGTTCAGATCTTCTACTTATTATTTACAATCATAATTTGAAGTTATGAATTCTAAGTGCTGTATTTGACAATTACAAGTTCAGATCTTCAAGTTATAATTTGCACTAATAATTTGTATTTAACAATTCGGAGTTCTGTATTTGACTATCACAAGTTTAGATCTTACAATTATTAATTACAATCTTTGTTTGAAATTAACAATTAGAAGTTCTGTAATTCACTATTACAAGTTCAGACCTTCAAGTTATAATTTGCACTAATAATTTGTATTTAACAATTCGAAGTTCTGTATTTGACTATTACAAGTTCAGATCTACTAATTTTATTTACAATCATAATTTGAAGTTATGAATTCTAAGTTCTGTATTTGACAATTGCAAGTTCAGATCTTCAAGTTATAATTTGCAATCTTAGTTTGAAATTAACAATTCGAAGTTCTTTATTTACCTATTACAAGTTCATATCTTCTAGTTATAATTTGCAATTATACTTATAAGCTATCAATTTTAAGTTCTGTATTTGACAATTACAAGTTCAGATCTTCAAGTTATAATTTGCAATTATAATTATAAGCTATCAACTTTAAGTTCTGTATTTGACAATTACAAGTTCAGATCTTCAAGTTATAATTTGAAATAATAATTAGTATTTAACAAATCTAAGTTCTGTAATTGACTATTACAAGTTCAGTTCTTCAAGTTATAATTTGCAATTATAATTATAAGCTATCAATTCTAAGTTCTGAATTTGACAATTACAAGTTCAGATCTTCAAGTTATAATTTGCACTAATAATTTGAATTTAACAATTTGAAGTTCTGTATTTGACTATTACAAGTTCAGATCTTCTAATTATTATTTACAATCATAATTTGAAGTTATGAATTCTAAGTTCTGTATTTGACAATTACAAGTTCAGATCTTCAAGTTATAATTTGCAATCATAATTTGAAGTTATGAATTCCAAGTGCTGTATTTGATAATTACAAGTTCAGATCTTCAAGTTATAATTTGCACTAATAATTTGTATTTAACAATTCGAAGTTCCGTATTTGACTATTACAAGTTCAGATCTTCAAATTATTAATTACAATCTTAGTTTGAAAGGAACAATTCGAAGATCTAAATTTGACTATTACAAGTTCAGATCTTCAACTTATAATTTGCAATTATAATTATCAGCTATCAATTTTAAGTTCTGTATTTGACAATTACAAGTTCAGATCTTCAAGTTATAATTTGCAATTATAATTATAAGCTATCAATTTTAAGTTCTGTATTTGACAATTACAAGTTCAGATCTTCAAGTTATAATTTGTAATCATAATTTGAAGTTATGAATTCTAAGTTCTGAATTTGACTATTACAAGTTCAGATCTTCAAATTATTAATTACAATCTTAGTTGGAAATTAACAATTAGAAGTTCTGTATTTACCTATTACAAGTTCAGATCTTCAACTTATAATTTGCAATTATAATTATAAGCTATCAATTTTAAGTTCTGTATTTGACAATTACAAGTTCAGATTTTCAAGTTATAATTTGCACTAATAATTTGTATTTAACAATTCGAAGTTCTGTATTTACCTATTACAAATTCAGATCTTCAAGTTATAATTTGCAATTATAATTATAAGCTATCAATTTTAAGTTCAGTATTTGACTATTACAAGTTCAGATCTTCAAGTTATAATTTGCAATCATGATTTGACTTTTACAATTCTAAGTTCTGTATTTGACTATTACAAGTTTAGATCTTACAATTATTAATTACAATCTTAGTTTGAAATTAACAATTAGAAGTTCTGTAATTCACTATTACAAGTTCAGATCTTCAAGTTATAATTTGCAATTATAATTATAAGCTATCAATTCTAAGTTCTGTATTTGACAATTACAAGTTCAGATCTTCAAGTTATAATTTGCACTAATAATTTGTATTTAACAATTCGAAGTTCTGTATTTGACTATTACAAGTTCAGATCTTCTACTTATTATTTACAATCATAATTTGAAGTTATGAATTCTAAGTGCTGTATTTGACAATTACAAGTTCAGATCTTCAAGTTATAATTTGCACTAATAATTTGTATTTAACAATTCGGAGTTCTGTATTTGACTATCACAAGTTTAGATCTTACAATTATTAATTACAATCTTTGTTTGAAATTAACAATTAGAAGTTCTGTAATTCACTATTACAAGTTCAGATCTTCAAGTTATAATTTGCACTAATAATTTGTATTTAACAATTCGAAGTTCTGTATTTGACTATTACAAGTTCAGATCTACTAATTATTATTTACAATCATAATTTGAAGGTATGAATTCTAAGTTCTGTATTTGACAATTGCAAGTTCAGATCTTCAAGTTATAATTTGCAATCTTAGTTTGAAATTAACAATTCGAAGTTCTTTATTTACCTATTACAAGTTCATATCTTCTAGTTATAATTTGCAATTATACTTATAAGCTATCTATTTAAGTTCTGTATTTGACAATTACAAGTTCAGATCTTCCAGTTATAATTTGAAATAATAATTAGTATTTAACAAATCTAAGTTCTGTAATTGACTATTACAAGTTCAGTTCTTCAAGTTATAATTTGCAATTATAATTATAAGCTATCAATTCTAAGTTCTGTATTTGACAATTACAAGTTCAGATCTTCAAGTTATAATTTGCACTAATAATTTGAATTTAACAATTTGTAGTTCTGTATTTGACTATTACAAGTTCATATCTTCAAATTATTATTTACAATCTTAGTTTGAAATTAACAATTTGAAGTTCTGTATTTACCTATTACAAGTTCAGATCTTCTAGTTATAATTAACAATTATAATTTGTATTTAACAATTCGAAGTTCTGTATTCGACTATTGCAAGTGCAGATCTTCAAATTATTAATTTCAATCTTAGTTTTAAATTAACAATTCGAAGTTCTGTATTTACCTATTACAAATTCAGATCTTCAAGTTATAATTTGCAATTATAATTATAAGCTATCAATTTTAAGTTCAGTATTTGACTATTACAAGTTCAGATCTTCAAGTTATAATTTGCAATCATGATTTGAATTTTACAATTCTAAGTTCTGTATTTGACTATTACAAGTTCAGATCTTCAAATTATTATTTACAATCTTAGTTTGAAATTAACAATTCGAAGTTCTGTATTTACCTATTACAAGTTCAGATCTTCAAGTTATAATTTGCAATTATAATTATAAGCTATCAATTTTAAGTTCTGTATTTGACTATTACAAGTTCAGATCTTCAAGTTATAATTTGCAATCATAATTTGAATTTACAAATTCTAAGTTCTGAATTTGACTATTACAAGTTCAGATCTTCAAGTTATAATTAGCAATCATAATTTGAAGTTATGAATCCTAAGTTCTGTATTTGACAATTACAAGTTCAGATCTTCAAGTTATAATTTGCACTAATAATTTGTATTTAACAATTCGTAGTTCTGTATTTGACTATTACAAGTTCAGATCTTCTAATTATTATTTACAATCATAATTTGAAGTTATGAATTCTAAGTTCTGTATTTGACAATTACAAGTTCAGATCTTCAAGTTATAATTTGCACTAATAATTTGTATTTAACAATTCGAAGTTCTGTATTTGACTATTACAAGTTCAGATCTTCAAATTATTATTTACAATCTTAGTTTGAAATTAACAATTCGAAGTTCTGTATTTACCTATTACAAATTCAGATCTTCAAGTTATAATTTGCAATTATAATTATAAGCTATCAATTTTAAGTTCTGTATTTGACTATTACAAGTTCAGATCTTTAAGTTATAATTTGCAATCATAATTTGAATTTACAAATTCTAAGTTCTGAATTTGACTATTACAAGTTCAGATCTTCAAGTTATAATTAGCAATCATAATTTGAAGTTATGAATTCTTAGTTCTGTATTTTACAATTACAAGTTCAGATCTTCAAGTTATAATTTGCAATTATAATTTGAAGTTATGAATTCTAAGTGCTGTATTTGACAATTACAAGTTCAGATCTTCAAGTTATAATTTGCACTAATAATTTGTATTTAACAATTCGTAGTTCTGTATTTGACTATTACAAGTTCAGATCTTCTAATTATTATTTACAATCATAATTTGAAGTTATGAATTCTAAGTTCTGTATTTGACAATTACAAGTTCAGATCTTCAAGTTATAATTTGCACTAATAATTTGTATTTAACAATTCGAAGTTCTGTATTTGACTATTACAAGTTCAGATCTTCAAATTATTATTTACAATCTTAGTTTGAAATTAACAATTCGAAGTTCTGTATTTACCTATTACAAATTCAGATCTTCAAGTTATAATTTGCAATTATAATTATAAGCTATCAATTTTAAGTTCTGTATTTGACTATTACAAGTTCAGATCTTTAAGTTATAATTTGCAATCATAATTTGAATTTACAAATTCTAAGTTCTGAATTTGACTATTACAAGTTCAGATCTTCAAGTTATAATTAGCAATCATAATTTGAAGTTATGAATTCTTAGTTCTGTATTTTACAATTACAAGTTCAGATCTTCAAGTTATAATTTGCAATTATAATTTGAAGTTATGAATTCTAAGTGCTGTATTTGACAATTACAAGTTCAGATCTTCAAGTTATAATTTGCACTAATAATTTGTATTTAACAATTCGAAGTTCTGTATTTGACTATTACAAGTTCAGATCTTCAAATATTATTAATTACAATCTTAGTTTGAAATTAACAATTCGAAGTTCTGTATTTACCTATTACAAGTTCAGATCTTCAACTTATAATTTGCAATTATAATTATAAGCTATCAATTTTAAGTTCTGTATTTGACAATTACAAGTTCAGATCTTCAAGTTATAATTTGCTCTAATAATTTGTATTTAACAATTCTAAGTTCTGTATTTGACTATTACAAGTTCAGATCTTCAAATTATTATTTACAATCATTTTTTGAAATTAGCAATTCGAAGTTCTGTATTTACCTATTACAAATTCAGATCTTCAGGTTATAATTTGCAATTATAATTATAAGCTATCAATTTTAAGTTCTGTATTTGACTATTACAAGTTCAGATCTTCAAGTTATAATTTGCAATCGTGATTTGAATTTTACAAATCTAAGTTCTGTATTTGACTATTACAAGTTCAGATCTGCAAGTTATAAATTGCAATCATAATTTGAAGTTATGAATTCTAAGTGCTGTATTTGACAATTACAAGTTCAGATCTTCAAGTTATAATTTGCACTAATAATTTGTATTTAACAATTCGAAGTTCTGTATTTGACTATTACAAGTTCAGATCTTCAAATTAGTAATTACAATCTTAGTTTGAAATTAACAATTCGAAGTTCTGTATTTACCTATTACAAGTTCAGATCTTCAACTTATAATTTGCAATTATAATGATAAGCTATAAATTTTAAGTTCTGTATTTGACAATTACAATTTCAGATTTACAAGTTAAAATTTGCACTAATAATTTGTATTTAACAATTCGAAGTTCTGTATTTGACTATTACAAGTTCAGATCTTCAAATTATTATTTACAATCTTAGTTTGACATTAACAATTCGAAGTTCTGTATTTACCTATTACAAGTTCAGATCTTCTAGTTATAATTTGCAATTATAATTATAAGCTATCAATTTTAAGTTCTGTATTTGACAATTACAAGTTCAGATCTTCAGGTTATAATTTGAAATAATAATTAGTATTTCACAAATCTAAGTTTGTAATTCACTATTACAAGTTCAGATCTTCAAGTTATAATTTGCAATTATAATTATAAGCTATCAATTCTAAGTTCTGTATTTGACAATTACAAGTTCAGATCTTCAAGTTATAATTTGCACTAATAATTTGTATTTAACAATTTGAAGTTCTGTATTAGACTATTACAAGTTCAGATCTTCAAATTATTAATTACAATCTTAGTTTGAAATTAACAATTCGAAGTTCTGTATTTACCTATTACAAATTCAGATCTTCAAGTTTTAATTTGCAATTATAATTTGAAGTTATGAATTCTAAGTTCTGTATTTGACAATTACAAGTTCAGATCTTCAAGTTATAATTTGCACTAATAATTTGGATTTAACAATTCGAAGTTCTGTATTTGACTATTACAAGTTCAGATCTTCTAATTATTATTTACAATCATAATTTGAATTTATTAATTCTTAGTTCTGTATTTTACAATTACAAGTTCAGATCTTCAAGTTATAAATTGCAATCATAATTAGAAGTTATGAATTCTAAGTGCTGTATTTGACAATTACAAGTTCAGATCTTCAAGTTATAATTTGCACTAATAATTTGTATTTAACAATTCGAAGTTCTGTATTTGACTATTACAAGTTCAGATCTTCAAATTATTAATTACAATCTTAGTTTGAAATTAACAATTCGAAGTTCTGCATTTACCTATTACTAGTTCAGATCTTCAACTTATAATTTGCAATTATAATTATAAGCTATCAATTTTAAGTTCTGTATTTGACAATTACAAGTTCAGATTTACAAGTTATAATTTCCACTAATAATTTGTATTTAACAATTCGAAGTTCTGTATTTGACTATTACAAGTTCAGGTCTTCAAATTATTATTTACAATCTTAGTTTGAAAAAAACAATTCGAAGTTCTGTATTTACTTATTACGAGTTCAGATCTACAAGTTATAATTTGAAATAATAATCAGTATTTAACAAATCTAAGTTCTGTAATTCACTATTACAAGTTCAGTTCTTCAAGTTATAATTTGCAATTATAATTATAAGCTATCAATTCTAAGTTCTGTATTTGACAATTACAAGTTCAGATCTTCAAGTTATAATTTGCACTAATAATTTGTATTTAACAATTTGAAGTTATGTATTTGACTATTACAAGTTCAGATCTTCAAATTATTAATTACAATCTTAGTTTGAAATTAACAATTCGAAGTTCTGTATTTACCTATTACAAGTTCAGATCTTCTAGTTATAATTTGCAATTATAATTATAAGCTATCAATTTTAAGTTCTGTATTTGACAATTACAAGTTCAGATCTTCAAGTTATAATTTGAAATAATAATTAGTATTTCACAAATCTAAGTTTGTAATTCACTATTACAAGTTCAGATCTACAACTTATAATTTGCAATTATAATTATAAGCTATCAATTTTAAGTTCTCTATTTGACAATTACAAGTTCAGATTTTCAAGTTATAATTTGCACTTATAATTTGTATTTAACAATTCGAAGTTCAGTATTTGACTATTACAAGTTCAGATCTTCAAATTATTAATTACAATCTTAGTTTGAAATTAACAATTCGAAGTTCTGGATTTACCTATTACAAGTTCAGATTTTCAACTTACAATTTGCAATTATAATTATAAGGTATCAATTTTAAGTTCTGTATTTGACAATTACAAGTTCAGATCTCCAAGTTATAATTTGCACTAATAATTTGTATTTAACAATTCGAAGTTCCTTATTTGACTATTACAAGTTCAGATCTTCAAATTACTTTTTACAATCTTAGTTTGAAATTAACAATTCGAAGTTCTGTATTTACCTATTACAAATTCAGATCTTCAAGTTATAATTTGCAATTATAATTATTAGCTATCAATTTTAAGTTCTGTATTTGACTATTACAAGTTCAGATCTTCAAGTTATAATTTGCAATCATAATTTGCATTTTACAATTCTAAGTTCTGTATTCGACTATTGCAAGTGCAGATCTTCAAATTATTAATTTCAATCTTAGTTTGAAATTAACAATTCGAAGTTCTGTATTTACCTATTACAAATTCAGATCTTCAAGTTATAATTTGCAATTATAATTATAAGCTATCAATTTTAAGTTCAGTATTTGACTATTACAAGTTCAGATCTTCAAGTTATAATTTGCAATCATGATTTGAATTTTACAATTCTAAGTTCTGTATTTGACTATTACAAGTTCAGATCTTCAAATTATTATTTACAATCTTAGTTTGAAATTAACAATTCGAAGTTCTGTATTTACCTATTACAAATTCAGATCTTCAAGTTATAATTTGCAATTATAATTATAAGCTATCAATTTTAAGTTCTGTATTTGACTATTACAAGTTCAGATCTTCAAGTTATAATTTGTACTAATAATTTGTATTTAACAATTCGAAGTTCTGTAATTCACTATTACAAGTTCAGATCTTCAAGTTATAATTTGCAATTATAATTTTAAGCTATCAATTCTAAGTTCTGTATTAGACAATTACAAGTTCAGGTCTTCAAGTTATTATTTGCACTAATAATTTGTATATAACAATTCGAAGTTCTGTATTTGACTATTACAAGTTCAGATCTTCTAATTATTATTTACAATCATAATTTGAAGTTATGAATTCTAAGTTCTGTATTTAACAATTACAAGTTCAGATCTTCAAGTTATAATTTGCAATCATAATTTGAAGTTATGAATTCTAAGTGCTGTATTTGACAATTACAAGTTCAGATCTTCAAGTTATAATTTGCACTAATAATTTGTATTTAACAATTCGAAGTTCTGTATTTGACTATTACAAGTTCAGATCTTCAAATTATTAATTACAATCTTAGTTTGAAATTAACAATTCGAAGTTCAGTATTTACCTATTACAAGGTCAGATCTTCAACTTATAATTTGCAATTATAATTATAAGCTATCAATTTTAAGTTCTGTATTTGACAATTACAAGTTCAGATCTTCAAGTTATAATTTGCACTAATAATTTGTATTTAACAATTCGAAGTTCTGTATTTGACTATTACAAGTTCAGATCTTCAAATTATTAATTACAATCTTAGTTTGAAATTAACAATTCGAAGTTCTGTATTTACCTATTACAAGTTCAGATCTTCAACTTATAATTTGCAATTATAATTATAAGCTATCAATTTTAAGTTCTGTATTTGACAATTACAAGTTCAGATCTTCAAGTTATAATTTGCACTAATAATTTGTATTTAACAATTCTAAGTTCTGTATTTGACTATTACAAGGTCAGATCTTCAAATTATTATTTACAATCTTAGTTTGAAATTAACAATTCGAAGTTCTGTATTTACCTATTACAAATTCAGATCTTCAAGTTATAATTTGCAATTATAATTATAAGCTATCAATTTTAAGTTCTGTATTTGACTATTACAAGTTCAGATCTTCAAGTTATAAATTGCAATCATGATTTGAATTTTACAATTCTAAGTTCTGTATTTGACTATTTCAAGTTCAGATCTTCAAGTTATAATTAGCAATCATAATTTGAAGTTATGAATTCTAAGTGCTGTATTTGACAATTACAAGTTCAGATCTTCAAGTTGTAATTTGCACTAATAATTTGTATTTAACAATTCGGAGTTCTGTATTTGACTATTACAAGTTTAGATCTTCAAATTATTAATTACAATCTTAGTTTGAAATTAACAATTAGAAGTTCTGTAATTCACTATTACAAGTTCAGATCTTCAAGTTATAATTTGCAATTATAATTATAAGCTATCAATTCTAAGTTCTGTATTTGACAATTACAAGTTCAGATCTTCAAGTTATAATTTGCACTAATAATTTGTATTTAACAATTCGAAGTTCTGTATTTGACTATTACAAGTTCAGATCTTCTAATTATTATTTACAATCATAATTTGAAGTTATGAATTCTAAGTTCTGTATTTGACAATTACAAGTTCAGATCTTCAAGTTATAATTTGCAATCTTAGTTTGAAATTAACAATTCGAAGTTCTGTATTTACCTATTACAAGTTCATATCTTCTAGTTATAATTTGCAATTATACTTATAAGCTATCAATTTTAAGTTCTGTATTTGACAATTACAAGTTCAGATCTTCAAGTTATAATTTGAAATAATAATTAGTATTTAACAAATCTAAGTTCTGTAATTGACTATTACAAGTTCAGTTCTTCAAGTTATAATTTGCAATTATAATTATAAGCTATCAATTCTAAGTTCTGAATTTGACAATTACAAGTTCAGATCTTCAAGTTATAATTTGCACTAATAATTTGAATTTAACAATTTGAAGTTCTGTATTTGACTATTACAAGTTCAGATCTTCTAATTATTATTTACAATCATAATTTGAAGTTATGAATTCTAAGTTCTGTATTTGACAATTACAAGTTAAGATCTTCAAGTTATAATTTGCAATCATAATTTGAAGTTATGAATTCCAAGTGCTGTATTTGATAATTACAAGTTCAGATCTTCAAGTTATAATTTGCACTAATAATTTGTATTTAACAATTCGAAGTTCCGTATTTGACTATTACAAGTTCAGATCTTCAAATTATTAATTACAATCTTAGTTTGAAAGTAACAATTCGAAGATCTAAATTTGACTATTACAAGTTCAGATCTTCAACTTATAATTTGCAATTAGAATTATCAGCTATCAATTTTAAGTTCTGTATTTGACAATTACAAGTTCAGATCTTCAAGTTATAATTTGCAATTATAATTATAAGCTATCAATTTTAAGTTCTGTATTTGACAATTACAAGTTCAGATCTTCAAGTTATAATTTGTAATCATAATTTGAAGTTATGAATTCTAAGTTCTGAATTTGACTATTACAAGTTCAGATCTTCAAATTATTAATTACAATCTTAGTTGGAAATTAACAATTAGAAGTTCTGTATTTACCTATTACAAGTTCAGATCTTCAACTTATAATTTGCAATTATAATTATAAGCTATCAATTTTAAGTTCTGTATTTGACAATTACAAGTTCAGATTTTCAAGTTATAATTTGCACTAATAATTTGTATTTAACAATTCGAAGTTCTGTATTTACCTATTACAAATTCAGATCTTCAAGGTATAATTTGCAATTATAATTATAAGCTATCAATTTTAAGTTCAGTATTTGACTATTACAAGTTCAGATCTTCAAGTTATAATTTGCAATCATGATTTGAATTTTACAATTCTAAGTTCTGTATTTGACTATTACAAGTTTAGATCTTACAATTATTAATTACAATCTTAGTTTGAAATTAACAATTAGAAGTTCTGTAATTCACTATTACAAGTTCAGATCTTCAAGTTATAATTTGCAATTATAATTATAAGCTATCAATTCTAAGTTCTGTATTTGACAATTACAAGTTCAGATCTTCAAGTTATAATTTGCACTAATAATTTGTATTTAACAATTCGAAGTTCTGTATTTGACTATTACAAGTTCAGATCTTCTACTTATTATTTACAATCATAATTTGAAGTTATGAATTCTAAGTGCTGTATTTGACAATTACAAGTTCAGATCTTCAAGTTATAATTTGCACTAATAATTTGTATTTAACAATTCGAAGTTCTGTATTTGACTATTACAAGTTCAGATCTTCAAATTAGTAATTACAATATTAGTTTGAAATTAACAATTCGAAGTTCTGTATTTACCTATTACAAGTTCAGATCTTCAACTTATAATTTGCAATTATAATGATAAGCTATAAATTTTAAGTTCTGTATTTGACAATTACAATTTCAGATTTACAAGTTAAAATTTGCACTAATAATTTGTATTTAACAATTCGAAGTTCTGTATTTGACTATTACAAGTTCAGATCTTCAAATTATTATTTACAATCTTAGTTTGACATTAACAATTCGAAGTTCTGTATTTACCTATTACAAGTTCAGATCTTCTAGTTATAATTGGAATTATAATTATAAGCTATCAATTTTAAGTTCTGTATTTGACAATTACAAGTTCAGATCTTCAGGTTATAATTTGAAATAATAATTAGTATTTCACAAATCTAAGTTTGTAATTCACTATTACAAGTTCAGATCTTCAAGTTATAATTTGCAATTATAATTATAAGCTATCAATTCTAAGTTCTGTATTTGACAATTACAAGTTCAGATCTTCAAGTTATAATTTGCACTAATAATTTGTATTTAACAATTTGAAGTTCTGTATTAGACTATTACAAGTTCAGATCTTCAAATTATTAATTACAATCTTAGTTTGAAATTAACAATTCGAAGTTCTGTATTTACCTATTACAAATTCAGATCTTCAAGTTTTAATTTGCAATTATAATTTGAAGTTATGAATTCTAAGTTCTGTATTTGACAATTACAAGTTCAGATCTTCAAGTTATAATTTGCACTAATAATTTGGATTTAACAATTCGAAGTTCTGGATTTGACTATTACAAGTTCAGATCTTCTAATTATTATTTACAATCATAATTTGAATTTATTAATTCTTAGTTCTGTATTTTACAATTACAAGTTCAGATCTTCAAGTTATAAATTGCAATCATAATTAGAAGTTATGAATTCTAAGTGCTGTATTTGACAATTACAAGTTCAGATCTTCAAGTTATAATTTGCACTAATAATTTGTATTTAACAATTCGAAGTTCTGTATTTGACTATTACAAGTTCAGGTCTTCAAATTATTATTTACAATCTTAGTTTGAAAAAAACAATTCGGAGTTCTGTATTTACTTATTACGAGTTCAGATCTTCAAGTTATAATTTGAAATAATAATCAGTATTTAACAAATCTAAGTTCTGTAATTCACTATTACAAGTTCAGTTCTTCAAGTTATAATTTGCAATTATAATTATAAGCTATCAATTCTAAGTTCTGTATTTGACAATTACAAGTTCAGATCTTCAAGTTATAATTTGCACTAATAATTTGTATTTAACAATTTGAAGTTATGTATTTGACTATTACAAGTTCAGATCTTCAAATTATTAATTACAATCTTAGTTTGAAATTAACAATTCGAAGTTCTGTATTTACCTATTACAAGTTCAGATCTTCTAGTTATAATTTGCAATTATAATTATAAGCTATCAATTCTAAGTTCTGTATTTGACAATTACAAGTTCAGATCTTCAAGTTATAATTTGCACTAATAATTTGTATTTAACAATTTGAAGTTCTGTATTAGACTATTACAAGTTCAGATCTTCAAATTATTAATTACAATCTTAGTTTGAAATTAACAATTCGAAGTTCTGTATTTACCTATTACAAATTCAGATCTTCAAGTTTAAATTTGCAATTATAATTTGAAGTTATTAATTCTAAGTTCCGTATTTGACAATTATAAGTTCAGATCTTCAAGTTATAATTTGCACTAATAATTTGGATTTAACAATTCGAAGTTCTGTATTTGACTATTACAAGTTCAGATCTTCTAATTATTATTTACAATCATAATTTGAATTTATTAATTCTTAGTTCTGTATTTTACAATTACAAGTTCAGATCTTCAAGTTATAAATTGCAATCATAATTAGAAGTTATGAATTCTAAGTGCTGTATTTGACAATTACAAGTTCAGATCTTCAAGTTATAATTTGCACTAATAATTTGTATTTAACAATTCGAAGTTCTGTATTTGACTATTACAAGTTCAGATCTTCAAATTATTAATTACAATCTTAGTTTGAAATTAACAATTCGAAGTTCTGCATTTACCTATTAAGAGTTCAGATCTTCAACTTATAATTTGCAATTATAATTATAAGCTATCAATTTTAAGTTCTGTATTTGACAATTACAAGTTCAGATTTACAAGTTATAATTTGCACTAATAATTTGTATTTAACAATTCGAAGTTCTGTATTTGACTATTACAAGTTCAGGTCTTCAAATTATTATTTACAATCTTAGTTTGAAAAAAACAATTCGAAGTTCTGTATTTACTTATTACGAGTTCAGATCTTCAAGTTATAATTTGAAATACTAATCAGTATTTAACAAATCTAAGTTCTGTAATTCACTATTACAAGTTCAGTTCTTCAAGTTATAATTTGCAATTATAATTATAAGCTATCAATTCTAAGTTCTGTATTTGACAATTACAAGTTCAGATCTTCAAGTTAAAATTTGCACTAATAATTAGTATTTAACAATTTGAAGTTATGTATTTGACTATTACAAGTTCAGATCTACAAATTATTAATTACAGTCTTAGTTTGAAATTAACAATTCGAAGTTCTGTATTTACCTATTACAAGTTCAGATCTTCAACTTATAATTTGCAATTATAATGATAAGCTATCAATTTTAAGTTCTGTATTTTACAATTACAATTTCAGATTTACAAGTTAAAATTTGCACTAATAATTTGTATTTAACAATTCGCAGTTCTGTATTTGACTATTACAAGTTCAGATCTTCAAATTATTATTTACAATCTTAGTTTGACATTAACAATTCGAAGTTCTGTATTTACCTATTACAAGTTCAGATCTTCTAGTTATAATTTGCAATTATAATTATAAGCTATCAATTTTAAGTTCTGTATTTGACAATTACAAGTTCAGATCTTCAAGTTATAATTTTAAATAATAATTAGTATTTCACAAATCTAAGTTTGTAATTCACTATTACAAGTTCAGATCTTCAAGTTATAATTTGCAATTATAATTATAAGCTATCAATTCTAAGTTCTGTATTTGACAATTACAAGTTCAGATCTTCAAGTTATAATTTGCACTAATAATTTGGATTTAACAATTCGAAGTTCTGTATTTGACTATTACAAGTTCAGATCTTCTAATTATTATTTACAATCATAATTTGAATTTATTAATTCTTAGTTCTGTATTTTACAATTACTAGTTCAGATCTTCAAGTTATAAATTGCAATCATAATTAGAAGTTATGAATTCTAAGTGCTGTATTTGACAATTACAAGTTCAGATCTTCAAGTTATAATTTGCACTAATAATTTGTATTTAACAATTCGAAGTTCTGTATTTGACTATTACAAGTTCAGATCTTCAAATTATTAATTACAATCTTAGTTTGAAATTAACAATTCGAAGTTCTGTATTTACCTATTACAAATTAAGATCTTCAAGTTTTAATTTGCAATTATAATTTGAAGTTATGAATTCTTAGTTCTGTATTTGACAAGTACAAGTTCAGATCTTCAAGTTATAATTTGCACTAATAATTTGGATTTAACAATTCGAAGTTCTGTATTTGACTATTACAAGTTCAGATCTTCAAATTATTAATTACAATCTTAGTTTGAAATTAACAATTCGAAGTTCTGTATTTACCTATTACAAATTAAGATCTTCAAGTTTTAATTTGCAATTATAATTTGAAGTTATGAATTCTTAGTTCTGTATTTGACAAGTACAAGTTCAGATCTTCAAGTTATAATTTGCACTAATAATTTGGATTTAACAATTCGAAGTTCTGTATTTGACTATTACAAGTTCAGATCTTCTAATTATTATTTACAATCATAATTTGAATTTATTAATTCTTAGTTCTGTATTTTACAATTACTAGTTCAGATCTTCAAGTTATAAATTGCAATCATAATTAGAAGTTATGAATTCTAAGTGCTGTATTTGACAATTACAAGTTCAGATCTTCAAGTTATAATTTGCACTAATAATTTGTATTTAACAATTCGAAGTTCTGTATTTGACTATTACAAGTTCAGATCTTCAAATTATTAATTACAATCTTAGTTTGAAATTAACAATTCGAAGTTCTGCATTTACCTATTACAAGTTCAGATCTTCAACTTATAATTTGCAATTATAATTATAAGCTATCAATTTTAAGTTCTGTATTTGACAATTACAAGTTCAGATTTACAAGTTATAATTTGCACTAATAATTTGTATTTAACAATTCGAAGTTCTGTATTTGACTATTACAAGTTCAGGTCTTCAAATTATTATTTACAATCTTAGTTTGAAATTAACAATTCGAAGTTCTGTATTTACTTATTACGAGTTCAGATCTTCAAGTTATAATTTGAAATAATAATCAGTATTTAACAAATCTAAGTTCTGTAATTCACTATTACAAGTTCAGTTCTTCAAGTTATAATTTGCAATTATAATTATAAGCTATCTATTCTAAGTTCTGTATTTGACAATTACAAGTTCAGATCTTCAAGTTATAATTTGCACTAATAATTTGTATTTAATAATTTGAAGTTATGTATTTGACTATTACAAGTTCAGATCTTCAAATTATTAATTACAATCTTAGTTTGAAATTAACAATTCGAAGTTCTGTATTTACCTATTACAAGTTCAGATCTTCAACTTATAATTTGCAATTATAATGATAAGCTATCAATTTTAAGTTCTGTATTTGACAATTACAATTTCAGATTTACAAGTTAAAATTTGCACTAATAATTTGTATTTAACAATTCGAAGTTCTGTATTTGACTATTACAAGTTCAGATCTTCAAATTATTATTTACAATCTTAGTTTGACATTAACAATTCGAAGTTCTGTATTTACCTATTACAAGTTCAGATCTTCTAGTTATAATTTGCAATTATAATTATAAGCTATCAATTTTAAGTTCTGTATTTGACAATTACAAGTTCAGATCTTCAAGTTATAATTTGAAATAATAATTAGTATTTCACAAATCTAAGTTTGAAATTCACTATTACAAGTTCAGATCTTCAAGTTATAATATGCAATTATAATTATAAGCTATCAATTCTAAGTTCTGTATTTGACAATTACAAGTTCAGATCTTCAAGTTATAATTTGTACTAATAATTTGTATTTAACAATTTGAAGTTCTGTATTAGACTATTACATGTTCAGATCTTCAAATTATTAATTACAATCTTAGTTTGAAATTAACAATTCGAAGTTCTGTATTTACCTATTACAAATTCAGATCTTCAAGTTTTAATTTGCAATTATAATTTGAAGTTATGAATTCTAAGTTCTGTATTTGACAATTACAAGTTCAGATCTTCAAGTTATAATTTGCACTAATAATTTGGATTTAACAATTCGAAGTTCTGTATTTGACTATTACAAGTTCAGATCTTCTAATTATTATTTACAATCATAATTTGAATTTATTAATTCTTAGTTCTGTATTTTACAATTACAAGTTCAGATCTTCAAGTTATAAATTGCAATCATAATTAGAAGTTATGAATTCTAAGTGCTGTATTTGACAATTACAAGTTCAGATCTTCAAGTTTAAATTTGCACTAATAATTTGTATTTAACAATTCGAAGTTCTGTATTTGACTATTACAAGTTCAGATCTTCAAATTATTAATTACAATCTTAGTTTGAAATTAACAATTCGAAGTTCTGCATTTACCTATTACAAGTTCAGATCTTCAACTTATAATTTGCAATTATAATTATAAGCTATCAATTTTAAGTTCTGTATTTGACAATTACAAGTTCAGATCTTCAAGTTATAATTTGCACTAATAATTTGTATTTAACAATTCGAAGTTCTGTATTTGACTATTACAAGTTCAGGTCTTCAAATTATTATTTACAATCTTAGTTTGAAATTAACAATTCGAAGTTCTGTATTTACTTATTACGAGTTCAGATCTACAGGTTATAATTTGAAATAATAATCAGTATTTAACAAATCTAAGTTCTGTAATTCACTATTACAAGTTCAGTTTTTCAAGTTATAATTTGCAATTATGATTATAAGCTATCAATTCTAAGTTCTGTATTTGACAATTACAAGTTCAGATCTTCAAGTTATAATTTGCACTAATAATTTGTATTTAACAATTTGAAGTTATGTATTTGACTATTACAAGTTCAGATCTTCAAATTATTAATTACAATCTTAGTTTGAAATTAACAATTCGAAGTTCTGTATTTACCTATTACAAGTTCAGATCTACAACTTATAATTTGCAATTATAAGTATAAGCTATCAATTGTAAGTTCTGTATTTGACAATTACAAGTTCAGATCTTCAAGTTATAATTTGCACTAACAATTTGTATTTAACAATTCGAAGTTCTGTATTTGACTATTACAAGTTCAGAACTTTAAATTATTATTTACATTCTTAGTTTGAAATTAACAATTCGAAGTTCTCTATTTACCTATTACAAATTCAGATCTTCAAGTTATAATTTGCAATTATAATTATAAGCTATCAATTTTAAGTTCTGTATTTGACTATTACAAGTTCAGATCTTCAAGTTATAATTTGCAATCATAATTTGAATTTCCCAATTCTAAGTTCTGTATTTGACTATTACAAGTTCAGATCTTCAAGTTATAATTAGCAATCATAATTTGAAGTTATGAATTCTAAGTTCTGTATTTGACAATTACAAGTTCAGAACTTCAAGTTATAATTTGCACTAATAATTTGTATTTAACAATTCGAAGTTCTGTATTTACCTATTACAAATTAAGATCTTCAAGTTTTAATTTGCAATTATAATTTGAAGTTATGAATTCTTAGTTCTGTATTTGACAAGTACAAGTTCAGATCTTCAAGTTATAATTTGCACTAATAATTTGTATTTAACAATTCGAAGTTCTGTATTTACCTATTACAAATTAAGATCTTCAAGTTTTAATTTGCAATTATAATTTGAAGTTATGAATTCTAAGTTCCGTATTTGACAATTATAAGTTCAGATCTTCAAGTTATAATTTGCACTAATAATTTGGATTTAACAATTCGAAGTTCTGTATTTGACTATTACAAGTTCAGATCTTCTAATTATTATTTACAATCATAATTTGAATTTATTAATTCTTAGTTCTGTATTTTACAATTACAAGATCAGATCTTCAAGTTATAAATTGCAATCATAATTAGAAGTTATGAATTCTAAGTGCTGTATTTGACAATTACAAGTTCAGATCTTCAAGTTATAATTTGCACTAATAATTTGTATTTAACAATTCGAAGTTCTGTATTTGACTATTACAAGTTCAGATCTTCAAATTATTAATTACAATCTTAGTTTGAAATTAACAATTCGAAGTTCTGCATTTACCTATTAAGAGTTCAGATCTTCAACTTATAATTTGCAATTATAATTATAAGCTATCAATTTTAAGTTCTGTATTTGACAATTACAAGTTCAGATTTACAAGTTATAATTTGCACTAATAATTTGTATTTAACAATTCGAAGTTCTGTATTTGACTATTACAAGTTCAGGTCTTCAAATTATTATTTACAATCTTAGTTTGAAAAAAACAATTCGAAGTTCTGTATTTACTTATTACGAGTTCAGATCTTCAAGTTATAATTTGAAATACTAATCAGTATTTAACAAATCTAAGTTCTGTAATTCACTATTACAAGTTCAGTTCTTCAAGTTATAATTTGCAATTATAATTATAAGCTATCAATTCTAAGTTCTGTATTTGACAATTACAAGTTCAGATCTTCAAGTTAAAATTTGCACTAATAATTAGTATTTAACAATTTGAAGTTATGTATTTGACTATTACAAGTTCAGATCTACAAATTATTAATTACAGTCTTAGTTTGAAATTAACAATTCGAAGTTCTGTATTTACCTATTACAAGTTCAGATCTTCAACTTATAATTTGCAATTATAATGATAAGCTATCAATTTTAAGTTCTGTATTTTACAATTACAATTTCAGATTTACAAGTTAAAATTTGCACTAATAATTTGTATTTAACAATTCGCAGTTCTGTATTTGACTATTACAAGTTCAGATCTTCAAATTATTATTTACAATCTTAGTTTGACATTAACAATTCGAAGTTCTGTATTTACCTATTACAAGTTCAGATCTTCTAGTTATAATTTGCAATTATAATTATAAGCTATCAATTTTAAGTTCTGTATTTGACAATTACAAGTTCAGATCTTCAAGTTATAATTTTAAATAATAATTAGTATTTCACAAATCTAAGTTTGTAATTCACTATTACAAGTTCAGATCTTCAAGTTATAATTTGCAATTATAATTATAAGCTATCAATTCTAAGTTCTGTATTTGACAATTACAAGTTCAGATCTTCAAGTTATAATTTGCACTAATAATTTGGATTTAACAATTCGAAGTTCTGTATTTGACTATTACAAGTTCAGATCTTCTAATTATTATTTACAATCATAATTTGAATTTATTAATTCTTAGTTCTGTATTTTACAATTACTAGTTCAGATCTTCAAGTTATAAATTGCAATCATAATTAGAAGTTATGAATTCTAAGTGCTGTATTTGACAATTACAAGTTCAGATCTTCAAGTTATAATTTGCACTAATAATTTGTATTTAACAATTCGAAGTTCTGTATTTGACTATTACAAGTTCAGATCTTCAAATTATTAATTACAATCTTAGTTTGAAATTAACAATTCGAAGTTCTGTATTTACCTATTACAAATTAAGATCTTCAAGTTTTAATTTGCAATTATAATTTGAAGTTATGAATTCTTAGTTCTGTATTTGACAAGTACAAGTTCAGATCTTCAAGTTATAATTTGCACTAATAATTTGGATTTAACAATTCGAAGTTCTGTATTTGACTATTACAAGTTCAGATCTTCAAATTATTAATTACAATCTTAGTTTGAAATTAACAATTCGAAGTTCTGTAATTACCTATTACAAATTAAGATCTTCAAGTTTTAATTTGCAATTATAATTTGAAGTTATGAATTCTTAGTTCTGTATTTGACAAGTACAAGTTCAGATCTTCAAGTTATAATTTGCACTAATAATTTGGATTTAACAATTCGAAGTTCTGTATTTGACTATTACAAGTTCAGATCTTCTAATTATTATTTACAATCATAATTTGAATTTATTAATTCTTAGTTCTGTATTTTACAATTACTAGTTCAGATCTTCAAGTTATAAATTGCAATCATAATTAGAAGTTATGAATTCTAAGTGCTGTATTTGACAATTACAAGTTCAGATCTTCAAGTTATAATTTGCACTAATAATTTGTATTTAACAATTCGAAGTTCTGTATTTGACTATTACAAGTTCAGATCTTCAAATTATTAATTACAATCTTAGTTTGAAATTAACAATTCGAAGTTCTGCATTTACCTATTACAAGTTCAGATCTTCAACTTATAATTTGCAATTATAATTATAAGCTATCAATTTTAAGTTCTGTATTTGACAATTACAAGTTCAGATTTACAAGTTATAATTTGCACTAATAATTTGTATTTAACAATTCGAAGTTCTGTATTTGACTATTACAAGTTCAGGTCTTCAAATTATTATTTACAATCTTAGTTTGAAATTAACAATTCGAAGTTCTGTATTTACTTATTACGAGTTCAGATCTTCAAGTTATAATTTGAAATAATAATCAGTATTTAACAAATCTAAGTTCTGTAATTCACTATTACAAGTTCAGTTCTTCAAGTTATAATTTGCAATTATAATTATAAGCTATCTATTCTAAGTTCTGTATTTGACAATTACAAGTTCAGATCTTCAAGTTATAATTTGCACTAATAATTTGTATTTAATAATTTGAAGTTATGTATTTGACTATTACAAGTTCAGATCTTCAAATTATTAATTACAATCTTAGTTTGAAATTAACAATTCGAAGTTCTGTATTTACCTATTACAAGTTCAGATCTTCAACTTATAATTTGCAATTATAATGATAAGCTATCAATTTTAAGTTCTGTATTTGACAATTACAATTTCAGATTTACAAGTTAAAATTTGCACTAATAATTTGTATTTAACAATTCGAAGTTCTGTATTTGACTATTACAAGTTCAGATCTTCAAATTATTATTTACAATCTTAGTTTGACATTAACAATTCGAAGTTCTGTATTTACCTATTACAAGTTCAGATCTTCTAGTTATAATTTGCAATTATAATTATAAGCTATCAATTTTAAGTTCTGTATTTGACAATTACAAGTTCAGATCTTCAAGTTATAATTTGAAATAATAATTAGTATTTCACAAATCTAAGTTTGAAATTCACTATTACAAGTTCAGATCTTCAAGTTATAATATGCAATTATAATTATAAGCTATCAATTCTAAGTTCTGTATTTGACAATTACAAGTTCAGATCTTCAAGTTATAATTTGTACTAATAATTTGTATTTAACAATTTGAAGTTCTGTATTAGACTATTACAAGTTCAGATCTTCAAATTATTAATTACAATCTTAGTTTGAAATTAACAATTCGAAGTTCTGTATTTACCTATTACAAATTCAGATCTTCAAGTTTTAATTTGCAATTATAATTTGAAGTTATGAATTCTAAGTTCTGTATTTGACAATTACAAGTTCAGATCTTCAAGTTATAATTTGCACTAATAATTGAATTTAACAATTCGAAGTTCTGTATTTGACTATTACAAGTTCAGATCTTCTAATTATTATTTACAATCATAATTTGAATTTATTAATTCTTAGTTCTGTATTTTACAATTACAAGTTCAGATCTTCAAGTTATAAATTGCAATCATAATTAGAAGTTATGAATTCTAAGTGCTGTATTTGACAATTACAAGTTCAGATCTTCAAGTTTAAATTTGCACTAATAATTTGTATTTAACAATTCGAAGTTCTGTATTTGACTATTACAAGTTCAGATCTTCAAATTATTAATTACAATCTTAGTTTGAAATTAACAATTCGAAGTTCTGCATTTACCTATTACAAGTTCAGATCTTCAACTTATAATTTGCACTAATAATTTGGATTTAACAATTCGAAGTTCTGTATTTGACTATTACAAGTTCAGATCTTCTAATTATTATTTACAATCATAATTTGAATTTATTAATTCTTAGTTCTGTATTTTACAATTACTAGTTCAGATCTTCAAGTTATAAATTGCAATCATAATTAGAAGTTATGAATTCTAAGTGCTGTATTTGACAATTACAAGTTCAGATCTTCAAGTTATAATTTGCACTAATAATTTGTATTTAACAATTCGAAGTTCTGTATTTGACTATTACAAGTTCAGATCTTCAAATTATTAATTACAATCTTAGTTTGAAATTAACAATTCGAAGTTCTGTATTTACCTATTACAAATTAAGATCTTCAAGTTTTAATTTGCAATTATAATTTGAAGTTATGAATTCTTAGTTCTGTATTTGACAAGTACAAGTTCAGATCTTCAAGTTATAATTTGCACTAATAATTTGGATTTAACAATTCGAAGTTCTGTATTTGACTATTACAAGTTCAGATCTTCAAATTATTAATTACAATCTTAGTTTGAAATTAACAATTCGAAGTTCTGTATTTACCTATTACAAATTAAGATCTTCAAGTTTTAATTTGCAATTATAATTTGAAGTTATGAATTCTTAGTTCTGTATTTGACAAGTACAAGTTCAGATCTTCAAGTTATAATTTGCACTAATAATTTGGATTTAACAATTCGAAGTTCTGTATTTGACTATTACAAGTTCAGATCTTCTAATTATTATTTACAATCATAATTTGAATTTATTAATTCTTAGTTCTGTATTTTACAATTACTAGTTCAGATCTTCAAGTTATAAATTGCAATCATAATTAGAAGTTATGAATTCTAAGTGCTGTATTTGACAATTACAAGTTCAGATCTTCAAGTTATAATTTGCACTAATAATTTGTATTTAACAATTCGAAGTTCTGTATTTGACTATTACAAGTTCAGATCTTCAAATTATTAATTACAATCTTAGTTTGAAATTAACAATTCGAAGTTCTGCATTTACCTATTACAAGTTCAGATCTTCAACTTATAATTTGCAATTATAATTATAAGCTATCAATTTTAAGTTCTGTATTTGACAATTACAAGTTCAGATTTACAAGTTATAATTTGCACTAATAATTTGTATTTAACAATTCGAAGTTCTGTATTTGACTATTACAAGTTCAGGTCTTCAAATTATTATTTACAATCTTAGTTTGAAATTAACAATTCGAAGTTCTGTATTTACTTATTACGAGTTCAGATCTTCAAGTTATAATTTGAAATAATAATCAGTATTTAACAAATCTAAGTTCTGTAATTCACTATTACAAGTTCAGTTCTTCAAGTTATAATTTGCAATTATAATTATAAGCTATCTATTCTAAGTTCTGTATTTGACAATTACAAGTTCAGATCTTCAAGTTATAATTTGCACTAATAATTTGTATTTAATAATTTGAAGTTATGTATTTGACTATTACAAGTTCAGATCTTCAAATTATTAATTACAATCTTAGTTTGAAATTAACAATTCGAAGTTCTGTATTTACCTATTACAAGTTCAGATCTTCAACTTATAATTTGCAGTTATAATGATAAGCTATCAATTTTAAGTTCTGTATTTGACAATTACAATTTCAGATTTACAAGTTAAAATTTGCACTAATAATTTGTATTTAACAATTCGAAGTTCTGTATTTGACTATTACAAGTTCAGATCTTCAAATTATTATTTACAATCTTAGTTTGACATTAACAATTCGAAGTTCTGTATTTACCTATTACAAGTTCAGATCTTCTAGTTATAATTTGCAATTATAATTATAAGCTATCAATTTTAAGTTCTGTATTTGACAATTACAAGTTCAGATCTTCAAGTTATAATTTGAAATAATAATTAGTATTTCACAAATCTAAGTTTGAAATTCACTATTACAAGTTCAGATCTTCAAGTTATAATATGCAATTATAATTATAAGCTATCAATTCTAAGTTCTGTATTTGACAATTACAAGTTCAGATCTTCAAGTTATAATTTGTACTAATAATTTGTATTTAACAATTTGAAGTTCTGTATTAGACTATTACAAGTTCAGATCTTCAAATTATTAATTACAATCTTAGTTTGAAATTAACAATTCGAAGTTCTGTATTTACCTATTACAAATTCAGATCTTCAAGTTTTAATTTGCAATTATAATTTGAAGTTATGAATTCTAAGTTCTGTATTTGACAATTACAAGTTCAGATCTTCAAGTTATAATTTGCACTAATAATTTGGATTTAACAATTCGAAGTTCTGTATTTGACTATTACAAGTTCAGATCTTCTAATTATTATTTACAATCATAATTTGAATTTATTAATTCTTAGTTCTGTATTTTACAATTACAAGTTCAGATCTTCAAGTTATAAATTGCAATCATAATTAGAAGTTATGAATTCTAAGTGCTGTATTTGACAATTACAAGTTCAGATCTTCAAGTTTAAATTTGCACTAATAATTTGTATTTAACAATTCGAAGTTCTGTATTTGACTATTACAAGTTCAGATCTTCAAATTATTAATTACAATCTTAGTTTGAAATTAACAATTCGAAGTTCTGCATTTACCTATTACAAGTTCAGATCTTCAACTTATAATTTGCAATTATAATTATAAGCTATCAATTTTAAGTTCTGTATTTGACAATTACAAGTTCAGATCTTCAAGTTATAATTTGCACTAATAATTTGTATTTAACAATTCGAAGTTCTGTATTTGACTATTACAAGTTCAGGTCTTCAAATTATTATTTACAATCTTAGTTTGAAATTAACAATTCGAAGTTCTGTATTTACTTATTACGAGTTCAGATCTACAGGTTATAATTTGAAATAATAATCAGTATTTAACAAATCTAAGTTCTGTAATTCACTATTACAAGTTCAGTTTTTCAAGTTATAATTTGCAATTATGATTATAAGCTATCAATTCTAAGTTCTGTATTTGACAATTACAAGTTCAGATCTTCAAGTTATAATTTGCACTAATAATTTGTATTTAACAATTTGAAGTTATGTATTTGACTATTACAAGTTCAGATCTTCAAATTATTAATTACAATCTTAGTTTGAAATTAACAATTCGAAGTTCTGTATTTACCTATTACAAGTTCAGATCTACAACTTATAATTTGCAATTATAAGTATAAGCTATCAATTGTAAGTTCTGTATTTGACAATTACAAGTTCAGATCTTCAAGTTATAATTTGCACTAACAATTTGTATTTAACAATTCGAAGTTCTGTATTTGACTATTACAAGTTCAGAACTTTAAATTATTATTTACATTCTTAGTTTGAAATTAACAATTCGAAGTTCTCTATTTACCTATTACAAATTCAGATCTTCAAGTTATAATTTGCAATTATAATTATAAGCTATCAATTTTAAGTTCTGTATTTGACTATTACAAGTTCAGATCTTCAAGTTATAATTTGCAATCATAATTTGAATTTCCCAATTCTAAGTTCTGTATTTGACTATTACAAGTTCAGATCTTCAAGTTATAATTAGCAATCATAATTTGAAGTTATGAATTCTAAGTTCTGTATTTGACAATTACAAGTTCAGTACTTCAAGTTATAATTTGCACTAATAATTTGTATTTAACAATTCGAAGTTCTGTATTTACCTATTACAAATTAAGATCTTCAAGTTTTAATTTGCAATTATAATTTGAAGTTATGAATTCTTAGTTCTGTATTTGACAAGTACAAGTTCAGATCTTCAAGTTATAATTTGCACTAATAATTTGGATTTAACAATTCGAAGTTCTGTATTTGACTATTACAAGTTCAGATCTTCTAATTATTATTTACAATCATAATTTGAATTTATTAATTCTTAGTTCTGTATTTTACAATTACTAGTTCAGATCTTCAAGTTATAAATTGCAATCATAATTAGAAGTTATGAATTCTAAGTGCTGTATTTGACAATTACAAGTTCAGATCTTCAAGTTATAATTTGCACTAATAATTTGTATTTAACAATTCGAAGTTCTGTATTTGACTATTACAAGTTCAGATCTTCAAATTATTAATTACAATCTTAGTTTGAAATTAACAATTCGAAGTTCTGTATTTACCTATTACAAGTTCAGTTCTTCAACTTATAATTTGCAATTATAATTATAAGCTATCAATTTTAAGTTCTGTATTTGACAATTACATGTTCAGATCTTCAAGTTATAATTTGCACTAATAATTTGTATTTAACAATTCGAAGTTCTGTATTTGACTATTACAAGTTCAGTTCTTCAAATTATTAATTACAATCTTAGTTTGAAATTAACAATTCGAAGTTCTGCATTTACCTATTACAAGTTCAGATCTTCAACTTATAACTTGCAATTATAATTATAAGCTATCAATTTTAAGTTCTGTTTTTGACAATTACAAGTTCAGATCTTCAAGTTATAATTTGCACTAATAATTTGTATTTAACAATTCGAAGTTCTGTATTTGACTATTACAAGTTCAGAACTTCAAATTATTATTTACAATCTTAGTTTGAAATTAACAATTCGAAGTTCTATATTTACCTATTACAAATTCAGATCTTCAAGTTATAATTTGCAATCATAATTATAAGCTATCAATTTTAAGTTCTGTATTTGACTATTACAAGTTCAGATCTTCAAGTTATAATTTGAAATAATAATTAGTATTTAACAAATCTAAGTTCTGTAATTCACTATTACAAGTTCAGTTCTTCAAGTTATAATTTGCAATTATAATTATAAGCTATCAATTCTAAGTTCTGTATTTGACAATTACAAGTTCAGATCTTCAAGTTATAATTTGCAATCATAATTTGTTTTTCCCAATTCTATGTTCTGTATTTGACTATTACAAGTTCAGATCTTCAAGTTATAATTAGCAATCATAATTTGAAGTTATGAATTCTAAGTTCTGTATTTGACAATTACAAGTTCAGAACTTCAAGTTATAATTTGCACTAATAATTTGTATTTAACAATTCGAAGTTCTGTATTTGACTATTACAAGTTCAGATCTTCTAATTATTATTTACAATTATAATTTGAAGTTATGAATTCGTAGTTCTGTATTTTACAATTACAAGTTCAGATCTTCAAGTTATAATTTGCAATCATAATTTGAAGTTATGAATTCTAAGTGCTGTATTTGACAATTACAAGTTCAGATCTTCAAGTTATAATTTGCACTAATAATTTGAATTTAACAATTTGAAGTTCTGTATTTGACTATTACAAGTTCAGATCTTCTGATTATTATTTACAATCATAATTTGAAGTTATGAATTCTAAGTTCTGTATTTGACAATTACAAGTTCAGATCTTCAAGTTATAATTTGCAATCATAATTTGAAGTTATGAATTCCAACTGCTGTATTTGATAATTACAAGTTCAGTTCTTCAAGTTATAATTTGCACTAATAATTTGTATTTAACAATTCGAAGTTCTGTATTTGACTATTACAAGTTCAGATCTTCAAATTATTAATTACAATCTTAGTTTGAAATTAACAATTCGAAGTTCTGTATTTACTTATTACGAGTTCAGATCTTCAAGTTATAATTTGAAATAATAATCAGTATTTAACAAATCTAAGTTCTGTAATTCACTATTACAAGTTCAGTTCTTCAAGTTATAATTTGCAATTATAATTATAAGCTATCAATTTTAAGTTCTGTATTTGACAATTACAAGTTCAGATCTTCAAGTTATAATTTGAAATAATAATTAGTATTTCACAAATCTAAGTTTGAAATTCACTATTACAAGTTCAGATCTTCAAGTTATAATTTGCAATTATAATTATAAGCTATCAATTCTAAGTTCTGTATTTGACAATTACAAGTTCAGATCTTCAAGTTATAATTTGCACTAATAATTTGTATTTAACAATTTGAAGTTCTGTATTAGACTATTACAAGTTCAGATCTTCAAATTATTAATTACAATCTTAGTTTGAAATTAACAATTCGAAGTTCTGTATTTACCTATTACAAATTCAGATCTTCAAGTTTTAATTTGCAATTATAATTTGAAGTTATGAATTCTAAGTTCTGTATTTGACAATTACAAGTTCAGATCTTCAAGTTATAATTTGCACTAATAATTTGGATTTAACAATTCGAAGTTCTGTATTTGACTATTACAAGTTCAGATCTTCTAATTATTATTTACAATCATAATTTGAATTTATTAATTCTTAGTTCTGTATTTTACAATTACAAGTTCAGATCTTCAAGTTATAAATTGCAATCATAATTAGAAGTTATGAATTCTAAGTGCTGTATTTGACAATTACAAGTTCAGATCTTCAAGTTAAAATTTGCACTAATAATTTGTATTTAACAATTCGAAGTTCTGTATTTGACTATTACAAGTTCAGATCTTCAAATTATTAATTACAATCTTAGTTTGAAATTAACAATTCGAAGTTCTGCATTTACGTATTACAAGTTCAGATCTTCAACTTATAATTTGCAATTATAATTATAAGCTATCAATTTTAAGTTCTGTATTTGACAATTACAAGTTCAGATCTTCAAGTTATAATTTGCACTAATAATTTGTATTTAACAATTCGAAGTTCTGTATTTGACTATTACAAGTTCAGGTCTTCAAATTATTATTTACAATCTTAGTTTGAAATTAACAATTCGAAGTTCTGTATTTACTTATTACGAGTTCAGATCTACAGGTTATAATTTGAAATAATAATCAGTATTTAACAAATCTAAGTTCTGTAATTCACTATTACAAGTTCAGTTTTTCAAGTTATAATTTGCAATTATGATTATAAGCTATCAATTCTAAGTTCTGTATTTGACAATTACAAGTTCAGATCTTCAAGTTATAATTTGCACTAATAATTTGTATTTAACAATTTGAAGTTATGTATTTGACTATTACAAGTTCAGATCTTCAAATTATTAATTACAATCTTAGTTTGAAATTAACAATTCGAAGTTCTGTATTTACCTATTACAAGTTCAGATCTTCAACTTATAATTTGCAATTATAAGTATAAGCTATCAATTGTAAGTTCTGTATTTGACAATTACAAGTTCAGATCTTCAAGTTATAATTTGCACTAACAATTTGTATTTAACAATTCGAAGTTCTGTATTTGACTATTACAAGTTCAGAACTTTAAATTATTATTTACAATCTTAGTTTGAAATTAACAATTCGAAGTTCTCTATTTACCTATTACAAATTCAGATCTTCAAGTTATAATTTGCAATTATAATTATAAGCAATCAATTTTAAGTTCTGTATTTGACTATTACAAGTTCAGATCTTCAAGTTATAATTTGCAATCATAATTTGAATTTCCCAATTCTAAGTTCTGTATTTGACTATTACAAGTTCAGATCTTCAAGTTATAATTAGCAATCATAATTTGAAGTTATGAATTCTAAGTTCTGTATTTGACAATTACAAGTTCAGAACTTCAAGTTATAATTTGCACTAATAATTTGTATTTAACAATTCGAAGCTCTGTATTTGACTATTACAAGTTCAGATCTTCTAATTATTATTTACAATCATAATTTGAAGTTATGAATTCGTAGTTCTGTATTTTACAATTACAAGTTCAGATCTTCAAGTTATAATTTGCAATCATAATTTGAAGTTATGAATTCTAAGTGCTGTATTTGACAATTACAAGTTCAGATCTTCAAGTTATAATTTGCACTAATAATTTGTATTTAACAATTTGAAGTTCTGTATTTGACTATTACAAGTTCAGATCTTCTAATTATTATTTACAATCATAATTTGAAGTTATGAATTCTAAGTTCTGTATTTGACAATTACAAGTTCAGATCTTCAAGTTATAATTTGCAATCATAATTTGAAGTTATGAATTCCAAGTGCTGTATTTGATAATTACAAGTTCAGTTCTTCAAGTTATAATTTGCACTAATAATTTGTATTTAACAATTCGAAGTTCTGTATTTGACTATTACAAGTTCAGATCTTCAAATTATTAATTACAATCTTAGTTTGAAATTAACAATTCGAAGTTCTGTATTTACCTATTACAAGTTCAGATCTTCAACTTATAATTTGCAATTATAATTATAAGCTATCAATTTTAAGTTCTGTATTTGACTATTACAAGTTCAAATCTTCAAGTTATAATTTGCAATCTTAATTGTAATTTCACAATTCTAAGTTCTGTATTTGACTATTACAAGGTCAGATCTTCAAGTTATAATTAGCAATCATAATTTGAAGTTATGAATTCTAAGTTCTGTATTTGACAATTACAAGTTCAGATCTTCAAGTTATAATTTGCACTAATAATTTGTATTTAACAATTCGAAGTTCTGTATTTGACTATTACAAGTTCAGATCTTCCAATTCTTATTTACAATCATAATTTGAAGTTATGAATTCTTAGTTCTGTATTTTACAATTACAAGTTCAGATCTTCAAGTTATAAATTGCAATCATAATTTGAAGTTATGAATTCTAAGTGCTGTATTTGACAATTACAAGTTCAGATCTTCAAGTTATAATGTGCACTAATAATTTGAATATAACAATTCGAAGTTCTGTATTTGACTATTACAAGTTCAGATCTTCAAATTATTAATTACAATCTTAGTTTGAAATTAACAATTCGAAGTTCTGTATTTGACTATTACAAGTTCAGATCTTCTAATTATTATTTACAATCATAATTTTAATTTATTAATTCTTAGTTCTGTATTTACAATTACAAGTTCAGATCTTCAAGTTATAAATTGCAATCATAATTAGAAGTTATGAATTCTAAGTGCTGTATTTGACAATTACAAGTTCAGATCTTCACGTTATAATTTTCACTAATAATTTGTATTTAACAATTCGAAGTTCTGTATTTGACTATTACAAGTTCAGATCTTCAAATTATTAATTACAATCTTAGTTTGAAATTAACAATTCGAAGTTCTGCATTTACCTATTACAAGTTCAGATCTTCAACTTATAATTTGCAATTATAATTATAAGCTATCAATTTTAAGTTCTGTATTTGACAATTACAAGTTCAGATTTACAAGTTATAATTTGCACTAATAATTTGTATTTAACAATTCGAAGTTCTGTATTTGACTATTACAAGTTCAGGTCTTCAAATTATTATTTACAATCTTAGTTTGAAATTAACAATTCGAAGTTCTGTATTTACTTATTACAAGTTCAGATCTTCAAGTTATAATTTGATATAATAATTAGTATTTAACAAATCTAAGTTCTGTAATTCACTATTACAAGTTCAGTTCTTCAAGTTATAATTTGCAATTATAATTATAAGCTATCAATTCTAAGTTCTGTATTTGACAATTACAAGTTCAGATCTTCAAGTTATAATTTGCACTAATAATTTGTATTTAACAATTTGAAGTTATGTATTTGACTATTCAAGTTCAGATCTTCAAATTATTAATTACAATCTTAGTTTGAAATTAACAATTCGAAGTTCTGTATTTACCTATTACAAGTTCAGATCTCCAACTTATAATTTGCAATTATAATTATAAGTTATCAATTTTAAGTTCTGTATTTGACAATTACAAGTTCAGATCTTCAAGTTATAATTTGCACTAATAATTTGTATTTAACAATTCGAAGTTCTGTATTTGACTATTACAAGTTCAGAACTTCAAATTATTATTTACAATCTTAGTTTGAAATTAACAATTCGAAGTTCTATATTTACCTATTACAAATTCAGATCTTCAAGTTATAATTTGCAATTATAATTATAAGCTATCAATTTTAAGTTCTGTATTTGACTATTACAAGTTCAGATCTTCAAGTTATAATTTGCAATCATAATTTGAATTTCCCAATTCTAAGTTCTGTATTTGACTATTACAAGTTCAGATCTTCTAATTATTATTTACAATCATAATTTGAAGTTATGAATTCTAAGTTCTGTATTTGTCAATTACAAGTTCAGAACTTCAAGTTATAATTTGCACTAATAATTTGTATTTAACAATTCGAAGTTCTGTATTTGACTATTACAAGTTCAGATCTTCTAATTATTATTTACAATCATAATTTGAAGTTATGAATTCGTAGTTCTGTATTTTACAATTACAAGTTCAGATCTTCAAGTTATAATTTGCAATCATAATTTGAAGTTATGAATTCTAAGTGCTGTATTTGACAATTACAAGTTCAGATCTTCAAGTTATAATTTGCACTAATAATTTGAATTTAACAATTTGAAGTTCTGTATTTGACTATTACAAGTTCAGATCTTCTAATTATTTTTTACAATCATAATTTGAAGTTATGAATTCTAAGTTCTGTATTTGACAATTACAAGTTCAGATCTTCAAGTTATAATTTGCAATCATAATTTGAAGTTATGAATTCCAAGTGCTGTATTTGATAATTACAAGTTCAGATCTTCAAGTTATAATTTGCACTAATAATTTGTATTTAACAATTCGAAGTTCTGTATTTGACTATTACAAGTTCAGATCTTCAAATTATTAATTACAATCTTAGTTTGAAATTAACAATTCGAAGTTCTGTATTTACCTATTACAAGTTCAGATCTTCAACTTATAATTTGCAATTATAATTATAAGCTATCAATTTTAAGTTCTGTATTTGACAATTACATGTTCAGATCTTCATGTTATAATTTGCACTAATAAGTTGTATTTAACAATTCGAAGTTCTGTATTTGACTATTACTAGTTCAGATCTTCAAATTATTATTTACAATCTTAGTTTGAAATTAACAATTCGAAGTTCTGTATTTACTTATTACAAATTCAGATCTTCTAGTTATAATTAGCAATTATAATTATAAGCTATCAATTTTAAGTTCTGTATTTGACTATTACAAGTTCAGATCTTCAAGTTATAATTTGCAATCATAATTGTAATTTCACAATTCTAAGTTCTGTATTTGACTATAACAAGGTCAGATCTTCAAGTTATAATTAGCAATCATAATTTGAAGTTATGAATTCTAAGTTCTGTATTTGACAATTACAAGTTCAGATCTTCAAGTTATAATTTGCACTAATAATTTGTATTTAACAATTCGAAGTTCTGTATTTGACTATTACAAGTTCAGATCTTCTAATTATTATTTACAATCATAATTTGAAGTTATGAATTCTTAGTTCTGTATTTTACAATTACAAGTTCAGATCTTCAAGTTATAAATTGCAATCATAATTTGAAGTTATGAATTCTAAGTGCTGTATTTGACAATTACAAGTTCAGATCTACAAGTTATAATTTGCAATAATAAATGTATTTAACAATTCGAAGTTCTGTATTTGACTATTACAAGTTCAGATCTTCAAATTATTAATTACAATCTTAGTTTGTAATTAACAATTCGAAGTTCTGTATTTGACTATTACAAGTTCAGATCTTCTAATTATTATTTACAATCATAATTTGAATTTATTAATTCTTAGTTCTGTATTTTACAATTACAAGTTCAGATCTTCTAGTTATAAATTGCAATCATAATTAGAAGTTATGAATTCTAAGTGCTGTATTTGACAATTACAAGTTCAGATCTTCACGTTATAATTTGCACTAATAATTTGTATTTAACAATTCGAAGTTCTGTATTTGACTATTACAAGTTCAGATCTTCAAATTATTAATTACAATCTTAGTTTGAAATTAACAATTCGAAGTTCTGCATTTACCTATTACAAGTTCAGATCTTCAACTTATAATTTGCAATTATAATTATAAGCTATCAATTTTAAGTTCTGTATTTGACAATTACAAGTTCAGATTTACAAGTTATAATTTGCACTAATAATTTGTATTTAACAATTCGAAGTTCTGTATTTGACTATTACAAGTTCAGGTCTTCAAATTATTATTTACAATCTTAGTTTGAAATTAACAATTCGAAGTTCTGTATTTACTTATTACGAGTTCAGATCTTCAAGTTATAATTTGAAATAATAATCAGTATTTAACAAATCTAAGTTCTGTAATTCACTATTACAAGTTCAGTTCTTCAAGTTATAATTTGCAATTATAATTATAAGCTATCTATTCTAAGTTCTGTATTTGACAATTACAAGTTCAGATCTTCAAGTTATAATTTGCACTAATAATTTGTATTTAATAATTTGAAGTTATGTATTTGACTATTACAAGTTCAGATCTTCAAATTATTAATTACAATCTTAGTTTGAAATTAACAATTCGAAGTTCTGTATTTACCTATTACAAGTTCAGATCTTCAACTTATAATTTGCAATTATAATGATAAGCTATCAATTTTAAGTTCTGTATTTGACAATTACAATTTCAGATTTACAAGTTAAAATTTGCACTAATAATTTGTATTTAACAATTCGAAGTTCTGTATTTGACTATTACAAGTTCAGATCTTCAAATTATTATTTACAATCTTAGTTTGACATTAACAATTCGAAGTTCTGTATTTACCTATTACAAGTTCAGATCTTCTAGTTATAATTTGCAATTATAATTATAAGCTATCAATTTTAAGTTCTGTATTTGACAATTACAAGTTCAGATCTTCAAGTTATAATTTGAAATAATAATTAGTATTTCACAAATCTAAGTTTGAAATTCACTATTACAAGTTCAGATCTTCAAGTTATAATATGCAATTATAATTATAAGCTATCAATTCTAAGTTCTGTATTTGACAATTACAAGTTCAGATCTTCAAGTTATAATTTGTACTAATAATTTGTATTTAACAATTTGAAGTTCTGTATTAGACTATTACAAGTTCAGATCTTCAAATTATTAATTACAATCTTAGTTTGAAATTAACAATTCGAAGTTCTGTATTTACCTATTACAAATTCAGATCTTCAAGTTTTAATTTGCAATTATAATTTGAAGTTATGAATTCTAAGTTCTGTATTTGACAATTACAAGTTCAGATCTTCAAGTTATAATTTGCACTAATAATTGAATTTAACAATTCGAAGTTCTGTATTTGACTATTACAAGTTCAGATCTTCTAATTATTATTTACAATCATAATTTGAATTTATTAATTCTTAGTTCTGTATTTTACAATTACAAGTTCAGATCTTCAAGTTATAAATTGCAATCATAATTAGAAGTTATGAATTCTAAGTGCTGTATTTGACAATTACAAGTTCAGATCTTCAAGTTTAAATTTGCACTAATAATTTGTATTTAACAATTCGAAGTTCTGTATTTGACTATTACAAGTTCAGATCTTCAAATTATTAATTACAATCTTAGTTTGAAATTAACAATTCGAAGTTCTGCATTTACCTATTACAAGTTCAGATCTTCAACTTATAATTTGCACTAATAATTTGGATTTAACAATTCGAAGTTCTGTATTTGACTATTACAAGTTCAGATCTTCTAATTATTATTTACAATCATAATTTGAATTTATTAATTCTTAGTTCTGTATTTTACAATTACTAGTTCAGATCTTCAAGTTATAAATTGCAATCATAATTAGAAGTTATGAATTCTAAGTGCTGTATTTGACAATTACAAGTTCAGATCTTCAAGTTATAATTTGCACTAATAATTTGTATTTAACAATTCGAAGTTCTGTATTTGACTATTACAAGTTCAGATCTTCAAATTATTAATTACAATCTTAGTTTGAAATTAACAATTCGAAGTTCTGTATTTACCTATTACAAATTAAGATCTTCAAGTTTTAATTTGCAATTATAATTTGAAGTTATGAATTCTTAGTTCTGTATTTGACAAGTACAAGTTCAGATCTTCAAGTTATAATTTGCACTAATAATTTGGATTTAACAATTCGAAGTTCTGTATTTGACTATTACAAGTTCAGATCTTCAAATTATTAATTACAATCTTAGTTTGAAATTAACAATTCGAAGTTCTGTATTTACCTATTACAAATTAAGATCTTCAAGTTTTAATTTGCAATTATAATTTGAAGTTATGAATTCTTAGTTCTGTATTTGACAAGTACAAGTTCAGATCTTCAAGTTATAATTTGCACTAATAATTTGGATTTAACAATTCGAAGTTCTGTATTTGACTATTACAAGTTCAGATCTTCTAATTATTATTTACAATCATAATTTGAATTTATTAATTCTTAGTTCTGTATTTTACAATTACTAGTTCAGATCTTCAAGTTATAAATTGCAATCATAATTAGAAGTTATGAATTCTAAGTGCTGTATTTGACAATTACAAGTTCAGATCTTCAAGTTATAATTTGCACTAATAATTTGTATTTAACAATTCGAAGTTCTGTATTTGACTATTACAAGTTCAGATCTTCAAATTATTAATTACAATCTTAGTTTGAAATTAACAATTCGAAGTTCTGCATTTACCTATTACAAGTTCAGATCTTCAACTTATAATTTGCAATTATAATTATAAGCTATCAATTTTAAGTTCTGTATTTGACAATTACAAGTTCAGATTTACAAGTTATAATTTGCACTAATAATTTGTATTTAACAATTCGAAGTTCTGTATTTGACTATTACAAGTTCAGGTCTTCAAATTATTATTTACAATCTTAGTTTGAAATTAACAATTCGAAGTTCTGTATTTACTTATTACGAGTTCAGATCTTCAAGTTATAATTTGAAATAATAATCAGTATTTAACAAATCTAAGTTCTGTAATTCACTATTACAAGTTCAGTTCTTCAAGTTATAATTTGCAATTATAATTATAAGCTATCTATTCTAAGTTCTGTATTTGACAATTACAAGTTCAGATCTTCAAGTTATAATTTGCACTAATAATTTGTATTTAATAATTTGAAGTTATGTATTTGACTATTACAAGTTCAGATCTTCAAATTATTAATTACAATCTTAGTTTGAAATTAACAATTCGAAGTTCTGTATTTACCTATTACAAGTTCAGATCTTCAACTTATAATTTGCAGTTATAATGATAAGCTATCAATTTTAAGTTCTGTATTTGACAATTACAATTTCAGATTTACAAGTTAAAATTTGCACTAATAATTTGTATTTAACAATTCGAAGTTCTGTATTTGACTATTACAAGTTCAGATCTTCAAATTATTATTTACAATCTTAGTTTGACATTAACAATTCGAAGTTCTGTATTTACCTATTACAAGTTCAGATCTTCTAGTTATAATTTGCAATTATAATTATAAGCTATCAATTTTAAGTTCTGTATTTGACAATTACAAGTTCAGATCTTCAAGTTATAATTTGAAATAATAATTAGTATTTCACAAATCTAAGTTTGAAATTCACTATTACAAGTTCAGATCTTCAAGTTATAATATGCAATTATAATTATAAGCTATCAATTCTAAGTTCTGTATTTGACAATTACAAGTTCAGATCTTCAAGTTATAATTTGTACTAATAATTTGTATTTAACAATTTGAAGTTCTGTATTAGACTATTACAAGTTCAGATCTTCAAATTATTAATTACAATCTTAGTTTGAAATTAACAATTCGAAGTTCTGTATTTACCTATTACAAATTCAGATCTTCAAGTTTTAATTTGCAATTATAATTTGAAGTTATGAATTCTAAGTTCTGTATTTGACAATTACAAGTTCAGATCTTCAAGTTATAATTTGCACTAATAATTTGGATTTAACAATTCGAAGTTCTGTATTTGACTATTACAAGTTCAGATCTTCTAATTATTATTTACAATCATAATTTGAATTTATTAATTCTTAGTTCTGTATTTTACAATTACAAGTTCAGATCTTCAAGTTATAAATTGCAATCATAATTATAAGCTATCAATTTTAAGTTCTGTATTTGACAATTACAAGTTCAGATCTTCAAGTTATAATTTGCACTAATAATTTGTATTTAACAATTCGAAGTTCTGTATTTGACTATTACAAGTTCAGGTCTTCAAATTATTATTTACAATCTTAGTTTGAAATTAACAATTCGAAGTTCTGTATTTACTTATTACGAGTTCAGATCTACAGGTTATAATTTGAAATAATAATCAGTATTTAACAAATCTAAGTTCTGTAATTCACTATTACAAGTTCAGTTTTTCAAGTTATAATTTGCAATTATGATTATAAGCTATCAATTCTAAGTTCTGTATTTGACAATTACAAGTTCAGATCTTCAAGTTATAATTTGCACTAATAATTTGTATTTAACAATTTGAAGTTATGTATTTGACTATTACAAGTTCAGATCTTCAAATTATTAATTACAATCTTAGTTTGAAATTAACAATTCGAAGTTCTGTATTTACCTATTACAAGTTCAGATCTACAACTTATAATTTGCAATTATAAGTATAAGCTATCAATTGTAAGTTCTGTATTTGACAATTACAAGTTCAGATCTTCAAGTTATAATTTGCACTAACAATTTGTATTTAACAATTCGAAGTTCTGTATTTGACTATTACAAGTTCAGAACTTTAAATTATTATTTACATTCTTAGTTTGAAATTAACAATTCGAAGTTCTCTATTTACCTATTACAAATTCAGATCTTCAAGTTATAATTTGCAATTATAATTATAAGCTATCAATTTTAAGTTCTGTATTTGACTATTACAAGTTCAGATCTTCAAGTTATAATTTGCAATCATAATTTGAATTTCCCAATTCTAAGTTCTGTATTTGACTATTACAAGTTCAGATCTTCAAGTTATAATTAGCAATCATAATTTGAAGTTATGAATTCTAAGTTCTGTATTTGACAATTACAAGTTCAGAACTTCAAGTTATAATTTGCACTAATAATTTGTATTTAACAATTCGAAGTTCTGTATTTACCTATTACAAATTAAGATCTTCAAGTTTTAATTTGCAATTATAATTTGAAGTTATGAATTCTTAGTTCTGTATTTGACAAGTACAAGTTCAGATCTTCAAGTTATAATTTGCACTAATAATTTGGATTTAACAATTCGAAGTTCTGTATTTGACTATTACAAGTTCAGATCTTCTAATTATTATTTACAATCATAATTTGAATTTATTAATTCTTAGTTCTGTATTTTACAATTACTAGTTCAGATCTTCAAGTTATAAATTGCAATCATAATTAGAAGTTATGAATTCTAAGTGCTGTATTTGACAATTACAAGTTCAGATCTTCAAGTTATAATTTGCACTAATAATTTGTATTTAACAATTCGAAGTTCTGTATTTGACTATTACAAGTTCAGATCTTCAAATTATTAATTACAATCTTAGTTTGAAATTAACAATTCGAAGTTCTGTATTTACCTATTACAAGTTCAGTTCTTCAACTTATAATTTGCAATTATAATTATAAGCTATCAATTTTAAGTTCTGTATTTGACAATTACATGTTCAGATCTTCAAGTTATAATTTGCACTAATAATTTGTATTTAACAATTCGAAGTTCTGTATTTGACTATTACAAGTTCAGTTCTTCAAATTATTAATTACAATCTTAGTTTGAAATTAACAATTCGAAGTTCTGCATTTACCTATTACAAGTTCAGATCTTCAACTTATAACTTGCAATTATAATTATAAGCTATCAATTTTAAGTTCTGTTTTTGACAATTACAAGTTCAGATCTTCAAGTTATAATTTGCACTAATAATTTGTATTTAACAATTCGAAGTTCTGTATTTGACTATTACAAGTTCAGAACTTCAAATTATTATTTACAATCTTAGTTTGAAATTAACAATTCGAAGTTCTATATTTACCTATTACAAATTCAGATCTTCAAGTTATAATTTGCAATCATAATTATAAGCTATCAATTTTAAGTTCTGTATTTGACTATTACAAGTTCAGATCTTCAAGTTATAATTTGAAATAATAATTAGTATTTAACAAATCTAAGTTCTGTAATTCACTATTACAAGTTCAGTTCTTCAAGTTATAATTTGCAATTATAATTATAAGCTATCAATTCTAAGTTCTGTATTTGACAATTACAAGTTCAGATCTTCAAGTTATAATTTGCAATCATAATTTGTTTTTCCCAATTCTATGTTCTGTATTTGACTATTACAAGTTCAGATCTTCAAGTTATAATTAGCAATCATAATTTGAAGTTATGAATTCTAAGTTCTGTATTTGACAATTACAAGTTCAGAACTTCAAGTTATAATTTGCACTAATAATTTGTATTTAACAATTCGAAGTTCTGTATTTGACTATTACAAGTTCAGATCTTCTAATTATTATTTACAATTATAATTTGAAGTTATGAATTCGTAGTTCTGTATTTTACAATTACAAGTTCAGATCTTCAAGTTATAATTTGCAATCATAATTTGAAGTTATGAATTCTAAGTGCTGTATTTGACAATTACAAGTTCAGATCTTCAAGTTATAATTTGCACTAATAATTTGAATTTAACAATTTGAAGTTCTGTATTTGACTATTACAAGTTCAGATCTTCTGATTATTATTTACAATCATAATTTGAAGTTATGAATTCTAAGTTCTGTATTTGACAATTACAAGTTCAGATCTTCAAGTTATAATTTGCAATCATAATTTGAAGTTATGAATTCCAACTGCTGTATTTGATAATTACAAGTTCAGTTCTTCAAGTTATAATTTGCACTAATAATTTGTATTTAACAATTCGAAGTTCTGTATTTGACTATTACAAGTTCAGATCTTCAAATTATTAATTACAATCTTAGTTTGAAATTAACAATTCGAAGTTCTGTATTTACTTATTACGAGTTCAGATCTTCAAGTTATAATTTGAAATAATAATCAGTATTTAACAAATCTAAGTTCTGTAATTCACTATTACAAGTTCAGTTCTTCAAGTTATAATTTGCAATTATAATTATAAGCTATCAATTTTAAGTTCTGTATTTGACAATTACAAGTTCAGATCTTCAAGTTATAATTTGAAATAATAATTAGTATTTCACAAATCTAAGTTTGAAATTCACTATTACAAGTTCAGATCTTCAAGTTATAATTTGCAATTATAATTATAAGCTATCAATTCTAAGTTCTGTATTTGACAATTACAAGTTCAGATCTTCAAGTTATAATTTGCACTAATAATTTGTATTTAACAATTTGAAGTTCTGTATTAGACTATTACAAGTTCAGATCTTCAAATTATTAATTACAATCTTAGTTTGAAATTAACAATTCGAAGTTCTGTATTTACCTATTACAAATTCAGATCTTCAAGTTTTAATTTGCAATTATAATTTGAAGTTATGAATTCTAAGTTCTGTATTTGACAATTACAAGTTCAGATCTTCAAGTTATAATTTGCACTAATAATTTGGATTTAACAATTCGAAGTTCTGTATTTGACTATTACAAGTTCAGATCTTCTAATTATTATTTACAATCATAATTTGAATTTATTAATTCTTAGTTCTGTATTTTACAATTACAAGTTCAGATCTTCAAGTTATAAATTGCAATCATAATTAGAAGTTATGAATTCTAAGTGCTGTATTTGACAATTACAAGTTCAGA